>CM057456.1:924756250-925397500 GCA_016271365.2 Neoceratodus forsteri | reverse complement strand
CAGCCCATCCGGTTAAGAGATACAGGAAGCAGTCGCCACAGCTTCTCAGTTGTTCTCTCCAGGTTTGGGGAAGGTGCCAGTTCATCTTCCCAACAGCTCCTCTTCTTAGGAGCCCTCCTGGATACCTCCAAGGAGTCAGTTTTGTTCCCAAGGACAGGGGAGATGACATTTTTAGATGGCTCGTTACAATATGGAAAAGAGCTCTACTCGGCCTCCTTTTTGGTTGAGCGGATGCTGGGACTCAGGTCATCCTCCACAGGAAGCAGTGGTCTCCGACCACACATCCACAATCCTCTGTACAAGATGACAGAGCCTCGAACAAAATCCTTGGGGGGGCTCTCTGTCAAGGCCTCCACACTCAGGTGTGGAGTCAGGAGGAACCTCATCTTGTCATAAATTTCTTAGAGATGAGAGTTATCTTATAAGCAGAGTCCTGGAGGATGCCCCCTGCCATGAAGTGTTCCTACTTTGGAAGGATGACAAAGCTGTGATGTATTACATCAGCAAACAGGGTGGGGTGTCCCCCTACCCTCTCTTCAGTAGGGCCGTGAAGTTGTGAGAGTGGTACCTCAAGCACGATGCATCAGTTCAGATTTCGTGCAGTCGCTTTGGATGAGTGGAGCAGTTCAGACCTGGTCCTTTTTGTGTCCCCCTCTCAACACAAAGCTGCCTTTATCTTGCTTCAGAAATCCAGACCCTGGTGTTTTCTGTCAGGATGTGTTCACTGCAATATTCAAGATGCTCTTTGTATGTTTTCCTCCTCTTCCCTTAATTCAGAGGATGCTGATCAAGTTGTATGCACAGGGGGGCAGGATGATTCTCATCATTCCAGACTGGCCTAGGCAGATTAATTTGCATTGATCTACAGTCTATCAGAAGTTCCCCCAAGGCGACTACCTCCACAAGCGGACCCTCTGACACAGGGACTTCAGTCCAGCCTAGCCTGTGCTCCCATCATCTCCATGTCGTGCCTGGAGGAGATGGAAGTGGGCAAGCTCTAGTTTTTTCCCCAGACCATTGCGGATGTCTTCTAAGTCATGCATAAGCCTTCCACCAGGAAGGCTTATGTGGCTAAGTGGAAACCCTTCTCCATCTGGTGTGCAAGTCCCATCTGGACCCTTCGGTTGCCCACCAAGTAAGGTGTTAGAGTGCCTCTTGGACCTGTCGAATGCAGGTCGGACATACTTGGCAGTAAAGGTACACCGCTGCGCGTTTTTGGTCTATCTTGAGCCAGTAGACAGCATATCACTGGCTCAATTACCATTAGTCAAGTTTTGCTTCATTAACTCCAGAAGGAATGGGAATGCTCTCTTCACTCTCCGGATGTTAGGACAGTTCTGCGATTCTACATCGACAGAATGAAAAGATACACATCCCAAGCAACTATTGTGTCTTCCGCGTGCCTCGGCTGGGTCAGTCTGTTGCCATGAGATGTTTTCTGCTTGGTTAGTAGCATGTTTTCGACACTACTAATCCATGTCACAGGCCAAGTTGGAAGGCCGGGTTCACACCACTCAATCAGAGCAGTTGCAGCTTCCTGGCAGAGATTCGTAATGTACCCATTGCAGACATCTGCAAGGTGTTGAGTTGGAGCTCAGTGCATACCTTTGTAAAGCAGTATGTTCTGGATGCCCATGCCAGACAGCTCTCTTTCTTTGTCAGGACAGTCCTTAAGGACTTCTGTTCTGAGTGAGCTCCATCTCCGACCGCCCTACTTGGGGAGTTGATTTTAGCTCGGTACTCTTCCCATTAGTGTGAATGAGTGGTGGAGAATTTTAGTCCAGTAAGATATGGAAATTACGTACTTACCGTAATTCTTGATCTTCTTGGACAGAGTCTCCACCACTCAATCACACACCTACTCACCATCCACTAAGTTCACGCATTCTGTTTTTGGTCTTCACTACCTTGTTGTTCGGGCTGTGAAGACATTATTCAATTGACCCTTCTTACATTGGTCATCCGGGCTTTCACATGCTTGGAGGTTAGGGTTAGGTTTTCTTTCATTAGTTTATGCTGCACCTCCCCGGTCGAAAAAGTACTGAGGCGGTTGGAGGGTCGACACCAAGATAGCCTATACGGCATGAGATAGCCTCGCAGTGTCGTGCATACGTGGTCTTGTCCTGGCACTGGCCCTCCTGAAGATTTTTTAGCTCCTGCGGGGTCCTAGCGCCTCCAACGTAGTCCCATTAGTGTGAATGAGTGGTGGAGACTCCATCCAAGAAGTTCAAGAATTACGGTAAGTATGTAATTTCCATTTTTTTATATTCCAGGAGTGTATCTTCACCATTTATTCACACTAATGGGTCCAGGCCAGCGGCACTAGGACCCTGCGGGAGTCAAAACTTTTGAAGGGGTGGCACCAAGGCAAGCGGTGTGCATGCATGGCACCACGAGAGTGGCTCGCAGCACTAGGCTTACCTTGGCGCCAAACCCCAACCGCCTCAGTTCCTTTTTTCCTTGCCATCAAGTGCACTTCAGTGACAACGTCGCTCGCCCTTTGGGAATCAGAACTTCACGTGTGTACGACGACTGCTTCAGTTTGATAGTTGCTTAAAGCTAGAATTTTTTATTTTTCTGTCAGTTTAGTGATTTTATAAGAATTTTTCTGTCAGTTTCTCTCAGCCCTTCTGAGCCTCATGATGACGTCTCTACAAGATCATGGTAGAGAGCCTCATAGCGTTTTGTCCAGTGCCGTGTTTAGCCGGCGCCTTGTTTGGCCCGGTACCATTTGGCCTGGTGCCGTGTTGATCTGATGCCATGTCTGGCCCAGTACCTTGTTTGCTCAGCGCCGTGTCGGACTTGGCACCATGTTGATTCGGTGCTATGTTTGCTTTGGTGCCATGTTTGCTCGGCACCATGTTTGGGCTCGGTGCTGTGTTGGGCCAAACACCGGGTTTGGACCAGCGCCGGGTTTGGCTTGGCACCATGTTTGACTTGGTGCTATGTTTGGCTGGTATCATGTTTTATTGGGACCTTTTTGGGCTGGTGCTGTGTTGGCCTGACGTTGTGGTTGGCAGGCTGCTCCGGCAGTGGGGGCCATATCTGGTCCACTTTCATTGCGAGTGAAGGGTTCTGACCACAGGCGGTCCTGTGCTCAGGGGAAGGGGAAGTTCTCCAGAGCACAAAGGAGTGGGCCTGTTCTCGATTCTGGTTGGGCTTGGTGCTGCTCAGCTTTGAGTTCTTCTCTCACTCTTCAGTGGGAGAAGAAATGGTACCTCTCAAGGTTTCCCTACGGGAAGTCTCCATGAAATCCTCGGTTTCTGGGGCCGTGGGCCTTTTGGCATGCTCCTCGTTGCCATGGGCCTTGGTACCGGGGCACTGAGACCTTGGGCCTGGAGTCCCCCTCAGTTCCTAGGTGGGTCCCAGTGGACAGTCTTCCCTGGGCAGCTCTTTGGAGCAGCAGGTATAGCGTCAGGTTGGGGTGTCGCGGCTGGTGGGCCTGGTCCCTAGCCCTTGATGGTTGGTGGCACTGAACCTACTGGCAGGGCTCTCCAAGTCAGGTAGAGTGTTTGGCTTTGGCAACAGCCCTCTGCCCTTGCCGGTGACTGTGCCACTGACTCCTGCCCCACTGGCCACACCCCAACCTTTTGTCTTTTGGTAGGTCTGGCCATGTACCACTCTGGTCACCTCGGGTCTGCCAGGATTGTTGGTGCTGGGGCTGGCTTTGACGTCAGGTTTGGCCTTCTGGCCTGTTTTGGTGCCTTCCTAGCCCTGGTCCTAGTACCGGTTCAGCTCTTGGTTTTCCTGGTGCCAGACTCTGTCTCTCTCCTGTCTTGGTGTAAGTTTGATGCCTCTAGTGTGTGGAGTAGGGGGGCCCTTCTGTTCAGCTGGCACCTGGTTGGCACTGTGTCTGGTGCCATGCTCGACGCTAATGTTAGGCGCAATATTACGTGCCGTGTTAGGTGCAGTTTTAGGTGTCGTGTTAGTCACTGTGTTGGGTGCCATGTTATGCACCATGTTAGGTGTCATATTAGGCGCCTTGTTAGATGCCGGGTTAGGTGCCATGTTAGGCACCATGTCGGCGTCATATCTGGTGCTGGGCTCGGTTGGGCGCCAGATCTGGGTTAGGTCAGCATTTCCCTGGTGCTGACTTCAGCACCCTCTCTGGTGTTCCTCCCTGCATGCACAGGTCTTCCGGGCTCCTTATGCCCTTAGCATAAGTGCATACCCAGTAGTTAGGTTATATTGCACCTCCTTGTCAAAAAAGGAACTGAGGTGGTTGGGGGCTGGTGCCGAGGTAAGCCTAGTGCAGCAAGCCACTGTTGTGGCACCGTGCATCCACACTGCTTGCCTCGGCACCGGCCCCCTTGAAAGTTTTGACTCCTGTGGGGTTCTAGTGCCTCTGGCCTGGACCCATTAGTGTGAATATATGGTGAAGATATTCCTAGATGATCAACAGTTACAATAAGTACGTCTTTTTCATTTCTTGGGCCCAGTGTCTGTCCTCTTCAGAGTGCCCCCAAGATACAAGTCTCCAGGTTGAACCATGCATAAAGCATGGGTATACCATGAAACAGTTCCCTAACCTCATTCCAAAGTGCTTGTATCTCGGGGCACTCCCAGGACATGTGCAGCAAAGACCCTCTTCCTGTTTTACATTTTAAGCAATTTGCATACCCCGATTCCCATTTTATGAATATGTAACAGTGTAAAATATAGGTTGTGTAGTGTTCTATAGTGTAAAAACTTCAAGTTACATATTCTGTGTGCTTTTATAGAGAACTCCCAGATATTACTCCAATCCCATTCCTCAGTACTTACCCCCAATTCCCTGCTCCACCATCTCACAGGTTCTTTTAAGAAGAAGCCTGGAATGCAACCATAGGAAATTATAAACTGAGGAAATGGAGGTAGAGAGATTCAGGGTCCCCAGATTGTTTAGTTATTTCACTACATTCAGCTTCCGATGTTCCAGATGAAATAACCGCTTCTTTTACTGTGTTGTATAATACCTCCTCTTACAGGAAAATATTTTTCCTTTAATGTATTGAAGCTCAGGATCGAGTCATCCTCCAAAATGTCCTTAATTCTTTTTTTTTTTTAACTCTGATCTTTTTCCTCCTTCCAGCCACATCACTTCACTCAATCAGAACCCCTACATGCCTCGCTAACCTCGGCGTCCCAACATACTGGAGTCTGCCCCTAGAGTGTTCACTCCCTCAGTATCCTGGATATCCCCCTGGGTGGGGTGAGGAGAGGTCCCCTCCTACCTTCTCCCCGCACAACAGTGGAGCGGGTGCACAGCAGAGTCTGCTCCTGTCTTGGCGGTTGCCGAGGCGCTCAGCAAGAGGTCGTCACCTAGGAGTGACGGGCCACCATTTTCCCGTGTTCTGTTCCCACAGACGTCGGCACTCTAAGAGAGCCAATGGGAGGTATGTGTGAAGACGCAACTCCTCCCAGGGCTTCTCGGCTGACGCTGTCCCATACCTTCTGCGTGCCCCAATCTGCACTGTCATCCTCGGGGTCACCCGAGAGATGGCAGTAGAGCAGTGAGACTTGCACGGAACCCTCCCCAGAGAAGGAGAACTACCAATGGGCATTCAATCCTTCTCTCCCCGTGCCAACCTCCATTGGCCCGAGCTTGTCCCCGAACCCGGGTCTCCGGCATGGGGCGAATTGTGGCGTCCAGCGCCTCAACCCTCAGCGCCACCGGGCTGGCCCAAAATGTCCTTAATTCTAATAACCCCCTTATGAGCCCAATCTGCATTTTTAATGGTTTCCCCATTAGTGATTAGATTACTGTTGGACCATAGTGGTTGTAATCTAGATTTTGTAATGGTAAACTTATCCATTTAATGTGACCTAATACTTTGAAAGAGTCGGAGATGATCTTAGAATCATGTATTTTACAGTTTTTTTGCAAACAGGAGAGTGGGCAAATCAATACCCTAGGAGCCACAAATGCTGGATTCGATCTATTTCCATTCTGGCCTATAGATTGAGTCCACACCATATGAGAACCAACCCGCTAATTGGGATGCTCTTGCTGCTAGATAATATAAAAACATATCTGGTGCTTTAAGCCCATCTTTATCTTTATGTCTGCCAGTTTATGATATGCAGTTCTGACTTTCTTATATCCCCAGATGAATTTTGAAGCATTTGCCTTTAGAGTCATAGATTTATAGACACGTGACTGCAGAAAAGGGCCTTCCTGGCCCACCGAGTCTGCCCATTCCCTCCCTCTAACCCGTCACTCGCCCTCCAAGATTCTCCTCGTCCTCCCCTTGACAACCCTCTGTGTTTGTCCCAGGCCATCTTGAATCCCTCTACTGTACTGGCACTCACCACCACCTCCTCCAGCAGTCTTCCAGGGCTCAACCACTCTCTCTGTAAAGTAATACTTCCTAACATTTTCCCTAAACCTTCCCCCCTCCACCTTCAGTCCATGCCCCCTAGTTCTCATATCTACCTTCCCCACTTTATTGATCCCCTTCACATACTTGAATGTTTCAATCACGTAGATCTTCTACCCATATTTTGTTAATATGAGCGGGTATCAATAAAAGTAATACAGTATTCTGGGCAGAACGTTCATTTTAATAGTGTCCAATTTGGCCCAAGTTCCATAAGGGAGCTTGTTCCATTTACTTAATGAGCCTAGTATGTCTGTTTTGAGGATGGTTAGATTCTTTGAGACAGTCAACAAGATAGATTTATATATTCTTATTCTGAGATATTCGATATGTTGCTGGGCCCAGGTTGGTCCATAGCTAATAATAGCCTCTTTGTCATAATGTCTACCTGTGATCTGCTGGCCTGTCTGATTCAGCCACAAACTGGTTTAGCTCCTACCTAACAGTCCAGACACAGTCAGTCAGAATTGCTGATTCCATCTCCCCCCACTCCAAATTAATGCTGGTGTATCCCAAGGCTCCGTCCTTGGCCCCTTACTATTCTCCATATTCCTTAATTACCTCCTGTCAGTGTGCACCTCCTCCTCTACCCGTATGTATGCTGATGATACTGTCCTTTTCTACTCTGGCCTGTCACCAACTGATGTCACTTCCAGACTTCAGCATGACTTCGAGAAAGTTCAGCAATGGCTAAGCTCCCATCAGCTTTTCCTCAATGCCAAGAAAACAGTCTCCATGACCTTCTGCAGAGACTCTCTAGGTTAACTTCCACACCAATGATGGCTCTGCTGTGGAGGACAACTCCTCCTTCAGGTATCTTGGGGTCTGGCTAGACCAGCACCTAAACTTCACTGGACACAGACTCCATCCTGAAAAAGCTGCACCCCAAATTAGGGAACCAAAGCTGCCTACCTCTATAGACCAGGCGGGAGATTGTCCAGAAAATGATACTACCCATCTTTGACTACTGTGATGTAGTCTACAGTGCCACACCAAAGTCATCCTTAACCAGATTGGACACCCTTTTCAATGCTTTCTATCATTTCACTCTGGGTGCCACTTCCTTTACCCACCACTGTGATCTATATTGCTCCCTAGCTTTTCCTTCCCTGGAAAACCGCCGTCTAGTCCACTGCATAAAATGTGGCTCTAAATTCTGGTTTGATACTCTTCCCCCTTACCTTGCCTCCTCACTGCCCTCCCACCCCACTGCCCCTCTCTCCCTCAGATCCAGTGACTCCCGCACGCTAGCTATACCATGGCGCACCACCTCTATAGGCCAATTGTCATTCTCCTATATTTTTCCTAAGCTCTGGAACTCAATGCCTCATCAAAGCAGGCACTCCTCCTCCCCATGGTCCATCTTGACCGCCCTACTCAACTTCCTCTCTCCATTCTGCAGCTGCTCCTAATTTTCCCTCTGGTTCCTCACTCCTCCTAATTTCCTCTCTGGCTACCCCATCCCCTTTCCCAGCCTAGCACTTAACAGGGGCTAAGGCCCTACTCGGGCTTGCAGCTCCCTCTATACAAGCCTTATTCCGTACTGCTCCAGTGGAACATGCCACAAGAAGTGTTACCAAACATGCATTAGCTGTTCCATTCAGAAGGATTGCCTTGGGGGAGACGAGCCTTTGCCATCAGGGCCCCTGCTTGGATAAATGAGCTACCAACTGCCACCACAAGCCTTACCCAACTTGGGCCTTTCAAGTCCGAGCTAAGGAAGTCTATCCACCCTCTGTATATTGCTATTGCCACTCTTAACCCACGAGCCAGCACACCTCTGTTCACCAAAGCCATGCTCCTAAAGACTGTCTCCCCTCTTGTGCGCTGCCACAGCCACTCTTAGCCTAGCAGATACTAGAACCCTAGGCTTGCTAAGGTTCTTCTTTCACTTCTAAAATTTGACACAAAACTCCCTGCTCACCACCTGCCCATGTCTGTCCACCTGCCTGCTCACCTTTCTCCTCTCACACTTCTCCCTGACAAACCTTCACCCGCTGACCTCCTTACACCACCCACCTTTGAGCCTACCATCATCCACCTCCTCTGATTCGTCTTCTTCTGCCTAATCCTGATTGGTTCCCTCTACCCTTTCTGACTACTATGCCTAGGCTGACTCCTCTGGCTGTAGCCTAGTAAACTTTGGGTATCAGTTTTGATGAACAGCTCCATCTCCTATTTCCTCCCAATACAAGATCCTGCCTAGCTTCCACCTCTGATTTTTATTTTTTTTTTCAAACTAGCACCTAACTCTGACTTAAGCACTTAGTTGTATGGCATGACATGTGAACCCAACCCCATTGACTATGTACCCTTGTTTTGGTTATGTGTTGTTATTTACCTATGTGATCCTACATTGTTATGCTATTGCCAATGTTTACCGATTTCTTCTGTTCACATTTTTCCTACTATTAGATGTTTTTGACAATGCCTATTAAGCTGCTACTGACTCCAAACTTATGTACCCTCCCCTCCCCTTGTGATGATGATCCTTTGTAAATGAGCTTTTAGCACAAAGGTTGTAATTCTAATTACTAAATAAATAAAAATAAATAAATAAATGAGGAGAAACCAATGTACTTTATTGCAGTTCCTTGTCCGCATTATATGTATTAAGTCTGCACTGCTGTTAATTTGCTCCTCTCGCATCAAATCCCAATGATTTATGTAATGTTACTAACTGATGTATTGTTTTTTTACTCTCTTGCTTCTCTGTTTTATATTACTTTTGGAAATGTGTTGTTGATTATCATATATATACTATTCTATAATACTGCATGGAAATGTGCTTTTGATTACTGTACTCCTATGTTCCTCTTCCCCCAGGGTGCTCTGTGAGATGAGCAATTTTATATTGTTCAGTGTGCCTTTCCTGGTGAAACTTTTCAATAAATAAATAAATGTCTATTAAGGGATAAGAAATAGTTTTTTTTTCATATTTGAAACATACTTTTCAACTTGAAACCTGATAATTGCCCAGAATTCTTTATAATCTCTAATAAACGTGGCAAAGTTTTTTGTGGTCTAGTAAGGGCTATCAATAGATCATCTGCGTAGGCCGAGACCTCTACTTCCACCCCTCTAGTTAGAATACCCTTAACCTCAGAATCAGTATTGAGTTTTCTTATTAAAGGATCTGTGGTCAGATTGAACAGCAGTGGAGAAAGGGAGCATCCTTGTCTAGTGCCTCTGGAGGCCTGGAAAAATGGTTATAAAATTCCATTGGTAATAATTGCAGAAGATGTGTTATTGTACAATAGCCGGATCCAACCTATGAATTTATTGGGAAATTTATACAGATCTAATACATTAAATATCAATCTTGAGTAACCCTTCTATAGTGTCAGAGGTTTGCACCCATATTGAAAATTTTTTTAAAGATTGACATACAGGAAGGGACAACCTGGGGAAATCTTTGGGATGCTCTGAAAATGCTGGTTAATAGGAATTTTTGTTAGAGCATGCTGTAGGCTCAAGAGGGAGAGGCTTAAGAAGCAGACTGAAATCATAGGGACGATCGAAGAAATACAAGCAAAACTGATTGACTCAGACACCTTAAATATGTGGGACTCATGGTCGAAACTTAAAATGGAATATAACGAGCTCTTCCAGGGAGAGGCAGAATTTGCAATAAGAAAAGCCAAATTACATTATGTGGTTATAGGCCCCAAAGCTTCTAAAATTCTCGACATTACATTAAAACAAAATACAGGTTCCACTACAATTTCGATCATTAAGACTCTGACTAGGATTCCTCCAGGGAGACTTCCGGTGACGTCACCGTAATGGCGAGAGGTTGAAGAGCTGAGCTCCCCGGAGATCACCCCCTAAAATTGGCAAACTCACTAATCGAACGAAATCTAAAAGTACATAAATACGCACACAGCAAGCTCAGGATAGCAGAAAACCCCCCGAAAGCAAAGGGTTCCAGACAACTGCACTCAGGAGGCAAAATGAGGCAAACGTTGTTGAGCAGATCACAAGAAGGCCTCGCGGCCCTGCCAGCACGCAGACAATATGCTTCCGATTCCTCGGTGGACTTAGAGCAGGATGAAATGGACTCTAATGATGGCACAAAGCATACCTTACAAAAGATCTTGGCTACAGTGAACAAAATTGATAGTGATCTGGCAGACTTAAGGCAAGATATGCGCCTCCTGGATAAAAAAGTCTCTAAAAATGATGCTCGCCTGGAAGAACTGGCTGAAACGCAGGAAAGTAATGATTGCCTGCTATTATACTTAATGCAAAGAGACCGAGAAATGAGTGTGAAACTAGAAGACCTGGAAAACAGGTCTCGGTGTAACAACTTTCGAATACGTGGGCTGATGGAAGGAGCTGAGGAAGGGTTTGCTACAGCGGCTGATTTTATCCAGCAAGTACTGAGATCCACGTTGGAAATCCCTTCGGATCTTGACCTAACGATTGACAGGGCTCATCGATCACTTGTGCCCAAGCCAACAGATCAACAGCGGGCCGAGTCATTCGTGATAAGAATGCTGCATTTTCAAACAAAGGAATGGATATTAAGGGAAGCATGGCGACACAGGGACTTAAAGTACAAAGATATGGTAATTTACTTTGATCAAGACTTTGACGGTGCTGCAGGCAGAAAGACAGAGAACCAGAGGAATAATTAGAGAACTAAGAGAGAAAAAGGGAATCAAAGCACAATTATTATATCCATCGAGACTGAAAATACTAGAGGAAAATGGTACAAGGATCTTTCCTACGTTGCTTGCAGTCCCATATTTGAAGAACTTAGAGATTACAACACCTGACTTAGCATGTGAAATGATGGAAAAACAACTGAGAGCAAGCGTGTGGAGCGTCGTGACCAGAGGCAAGAACAAGAACAGAGGGACTCCTTTCTCCTATCCAAAATCCACAATGGGTGTGACATTGCAAAGTTATTGCAGAAAACAGAAAAAAGAAGCAAACTGACAGACTCAAGTAGGGAAGACGTGTCGCCATCGAAGAACTGAGGACAATAACGGTTTTAACCGTGGTATCTGTGGTTGGGATTTTTTCCATCGGAAGCGCCAGAGAGAGATGTGGAGAACTGTTTGAGAACTCTATATGACAATCTGAATAAAACAGTAATTTGAGATGGGGGAACTAAAAAGAAAAAAGGAAAGATTTCAGGTTGAGAGGAGGATGTGAGAGGGGGAAAGGGTAGAGTCACATTAACTCTCGGGAAGGTGTAGGGGGAGCCGAGGTGGAGAGGCCTGCAGGAAGGTTTAGGATTTAAGCCTTATAGAGCAAGCAAGCAAAAGGTTATGCAGGTGATTGCTAACTTTCGGATGTTTGTCCACCTATATACGGAGGGAAGGGGGGGGATGGAAAACTAGAGAAGAAGGGATGTTTGGTTCCTAAGTTAATGGGGGAGAAGGGACTGTCATTCCTGGGCTAAGTACACTGAGCTGGAATATGAAGGATAAGCATGGGAGGAAGGGAACTAAAAGAACATGTACGATTAGAAAACAGTTGGGGGGTCTCACGGGGGAGCACAGTTTTTTCTTTCTCTTTTTCGTGCCAAGGGGCATCTACAAATAAGAGAAAGTTGTCAGCAAGCCATTTCTACAAGGGTACTTGCTACAACACCCCACAAACATCGGAGGGGCATAATAAGTGGTCACAGAGGTGACTAATAATTCCCTTGGAAGTCAAAGGTGGGGAATTTAGAGCTAGTTACGCAGTTAAAACAGTTTAGCAGGATATACAAATGTTGAGTTTAATAATGTACAAGTTATATTTGTTTTTTCGACGTGGTTTCTTTCCGTTTTACACAAAGAAGCAAAATCAGATCGTGAGGGTGGCAGAAGAGGGAGGGGGAGGTGCGTGGCAGCCTGTCCAAATCTCTGTAATCTGGATCCCTGGTAAAACTTAACACCTGAATATGGCGTCTTGAAATATAATTTCATATAATGTTAATGGTATCAACTCACCCGTTAAAAGAACCAGACTACTGGTGGAATTGAAGAGATTGGACTGCGATGTAGCTCTCCTGCAAGAGACTCATCTCTTGGATTCAGAGCACTTAAAATTCAGGAGAGCTTGGGTAGGGAGAGTGGAAGCTGCGGCATGTGGGGAGATTAAAAAAGCAGGAGTGGCTATCTTGGTGAAAAGGAATTGTCCTTTAAACGTACAGGAAGTGGATAAGGCATTTGAGGGGAGATATATCAGGGTCACTGGAATGGTTCAGGATCAAGTGATACACATAGTTAATATATATGCACCTAATACAGGAACAGACAAGTTACACTTGGAAGTCTTTCAGAAGATTGCGGACCTTTCCACGGGAATCTTGATATTGGGGGGAGATTTTAATGCCGTCCCATGCCCAACAATGGACCGATCAGGAGGGCAAGCGTGCTCCCCAAAACCGGTAGATAAAAAATTCAAAGCCAGGTTAGAGGAAGGTGGATTGGTGGATGTATGGAGATACCAGCATGCAGGGGAAAAGGACTACACATGTTTCTCCACAGCTAATAAATCTTATTCGCGGATAGACTTCATATTGACCCATAAGGTCAATATGCATTACTTTACATCATCTAAGATTGGGTCATTTACCTTATCAGACCACGCCCCGATCGTGGTCAAAGTGGTATAGGTGACAGATTCCAGACATACCAGCTGGAGACTAAATGTCTCACTACTTAATGACAAGTCGACAATAAAACAAATTGAGCAGGCTATTGCTAATTTAGCCATTGATTCCCCGATCTCAGACAGCTCTCCCCTTCTCTGGTGGAATACTATGAAGGCAGTAGTAAGGGGGCAATTAATTAGCTTGGCTTCTGCAAAAAAAAAAACTTAGGGAAAAAAAGAGGAATGGGTTATTAGAAGCCATAGAAGAACTGGAAAAGGAACATAAAAACCACCCCAAAGGGAAAGGAGAAGGAACTTTAAAAGAATTGCTCAAAAAAAGGGAGGAATTGCGGATGTTGGACAATGAAAAAGCGGAAGGTATTCTAAGATTTGCAAATCAAAAGTATTATGAGGGAGAGGGGGGCAATTAAGTTACTGGCCTTTCGGTTGAGAAAAGAGCAAGCAAACAGATATATTCCATTTATCTTAGACAACACTAAAGATAAAAGAAAATGGGTGAAACCAAATGATATAGCCACAGCATTTAAAGAATATTACAAATTATTGTATACAGAAAATAAAAACCTGAAGGAAGTTAAAAGGGATACAGGGGAATTTTTAAAGGCCATGGATTTTCCCAAATTGACCCCAGAAGTAAAGAAAGAGCTGTCAGACCCCATTACAGAGAAGGAGGTTCGAGGGGTTATCATGAACCTTCCAACCGGTAAGTCACCGGGCCCAGATGGGCTGCCTGCCGAATTTTTCAAAAAACTAAAGAACTCCTTAATTTCAAAATTGACTGCTGTTGTGAATGCGATCTTGGAGGAGAATAAAATTCCCTCTTCTTGGCAGGATACAATCACCACAGTACTCCCTAAACCAGGCAATCCCCTCGGATGCTGTGAGTCATTCCGACCCATATCCTTGCTGAATCAGGATTTTAAAATATGGACTAAGATCCTGGCCAATCGAATTCAGAAGCATATTGGAAACGTAATTCACCCAGATCAAACGGGTTTTATTCCCCGTAGACACTTATCTGATAATATCAGAAGACTTCTCAATATAATTAGTAATGAGAGCAAATCAACAGCACCTCAAGTAGTGATTTTCTTGGACACGGAAAAAGCCTTTGATCGGCTGAATTGGGTTTATTTACAGCAAGTACTTCTTTATATGGGTTTTGAAGGTTCATTTATGCAGTGGATTATGGCAGCATATCAAAATCCCAAAGCTAGGGTCTGGGTTAATGGGACATTATCGAGGGGTTCACAATTAAAAGGGGCACTAGGCAAGGCTGCCCACTATCCCCGCTATTGTTTGCCATTGCGATGGAACCTCTAGCCCAAGCAATTAGGATGAGAACAGATATTAAAGGAATCCAGATTGGGGGGACGGTGAATAAAATATCCCTGTATGCCGATGATACTTTGATTTATTTATCAGACCCAGATACATTGATTTCCCCAGTGTTGGACTTGCTTACATTTTTTGGTAAAATATCGGGTTTCAAAATAAACAAAGATAAATCTGAAATCATTTTAATAGGGGGAGCCCCATCTTCAACACTCCAGGGAGGGATCCCGTTTAAATGGGTGAAAGAGAAAATTAGGTATCTGGGAATACAAATTCCAACCAGGATCTCCAGATTATATCAGCTGAATTATGGGCTACTTCAAAGGAAGACCTTTGAAGATATAAACAGATGGAAAACACTTCCTTTGACTTTTACGAATAGGATTGACACAGTCAAGGTCAATGTATTACCCAGATATCTATTTTTATTCACAAATTTACCTATCCCGTTTCCACATAAAAAGATTGGAAGAAACTTCAACACAAACTTTCTAGATTTATTTGGGCAGGGAGAAGGCCGAGGAAGAGATGGGAGCTTCTCACGGTAGACAAGAGCCAAGGGGGGAGAGGGGTACCTAACTTTTATAACTATTACAGAGCAGCACAGGTTCTCCCAATTCTTAAAATACTAAATGCAGATCAAAGCGGGGGTTGGTACTTAATGGAAGCAGAGGCACACCCCACGATACCTTTGAGATTTTTACCATGGATAGCCACTCAACCAGATGTTAAACTAGTCCAGAACAGATGGTCCAAACATACAATAAAGCTTTGGTTAGACACAAGGCAATGGTGGGAGATCCCGAGTCTGGTCTGGGAGTATATCCCTTTAAATCATCTCCCTGGATTCCCCGCCAATCAAGGGGACGGCTGTTTTTCCAGGTGGAGAAGGGCAGGGCTGAATAATCTTACCCAATTTATAGAGAGAGAAGAGGTCAAATCATTTGCTGACCTGCAGAGAGAATATAACCTCGCAAGAACAGATTTTTTTAAATACCTGCAATGCAGGCACTATATCTCTACTATGGTAGGGGTGGAAGCCCTAAAAACCCACCCTCCTTCTCCTTTAATGGCCACTCAGCAAAAAAGTCACTTAGCTGACCAGAAAGGTTACATTTCACTCATTTATAAGGCTCTACAAGAAGATGTGGGGGAAGTTCAAGTGGCTAAGATAGAGAATGAATGGCAAAAGGAACTGAACACCAGAATAACTGAAGTGGAATGGGATAAAATCTGGGGGGGAATCTCCAAAACCACAAGCTCTCCTGGATGGAAAGAATTTAAGTGGAAGTTCACCACTAGGTTTTTTATTACTCTGGTGATCTCTGCATGTTATGCTACTTCCTCTACAGATTTATGTTGGAGGGGGTGTGGGAAAAGGGGGACATTTACACACATTTTCTGGGATTGCCCCCGGATTAGAGACTTTTGGCAGGAAATTATACAGGCAGTACAAAACATTTTTCATCTTCAGTAAAATCTCTCAGTAGTTAATATGATATTAACTTTGACCCCAACGGAAATTAGAACAAAGAACCAAAAATATTTATTTTACATACTAGTAACCGTAGCCCTTAAGGTTATCACTCAGCAATGGGTAAAAAAAAATTCATTGACCAAAGATATGTGGAAAAGTAACATTAAGAAAATTAAAATCATGTAGGCGGTCACCGCACAGTTAAATCTTAGAGTGGATCAACATAATGCGAGGTGGTTACCATTCTATGACTATATAGAAGAGACTGAGGGAGTCTCAGTGTTAGAATAACTTCTTCAGAACTAAAGGGCATAATCCGAGAGATGGGTCATTAAATGGTAGTAAGGAGCCAGGGGTGGAGAAAATCAAAGGCAACATAAGACCTGAACAAGGAAGCCTTGGGGAGAGAGAGATCAAGCGGTTAAGAATTAAATCCACGTTGAATAAAAAAGTTTGTGTAGTTGAAGGGCAGTAAGGTAGTTATCTACCTTTTGGAAATATGCTACATTGCTGTCATAGTTTGATGTATTGTAAATGAAAATAATAACTAAAGGCAGTACATTGGAAAGCAATTATTGTGAGGTGGGGGGGGACAAAAAGTCTGTAATGTATATATAAGCTGATTAATTGCTATAATATGGCGATGTACTAAGAATGGAATTCTGCCTAAGATGTATCAGTATGATAAACTATAAATAAAAAATTATATAAGTTCCAAAAAAAAGACTCTGGCTGGAAATAAAATCCTTACTGAACATAAACAAATGAACAAAGAGTTCTTTAATTGTTTACAAGAATATTTATGAGGTAGAAGACACAGATCCTAACTTTACATTATTCCAGTTTCTTGACACTTTAGACATACCTAGCACTGATGAAACCGCACCTAATAATTTAGATTCTGAAATACCAGAAGCTGAGATTATAAGTGCAATTACCTCCCTAAACAGAAATAAATCACCTGGTCCAGATGGATATTCGATAAATTTTTACCGGCCTTTGCTCATGAGGTGGCCCTCCTGTTGAGAGATGCTCACAGAAGCCTAGAAATCGGGTATCTATCAACTGATCAGACAAGAGGGCTAACCACCTTAATACACAAATCCAGGAAAGACCCCCAGGACTGCAATAACTACAGACCAATCTCTTTAATTAATTTGGACGTTAAAATACTAACGAAAATATTGGCAAATGGACTAGAAACCTTCCCACCCCAATTGGTGACGACGCAACAAACTGGATTCATGAAAGGGTGTATATCTGCAGACAATACTAGGATACTTTTTCACATCCTAGAAGTCGCAAATAAATCCCAACTGCCATGCGGTCTGTTATCATTGGATGCAGAGAAAGGATTTGACAGGATATTGTGGCTCCTACACTAGTAGTCCCTGCAGTCTCCACGCCCATCAGCAAAGCCACTTGCAGCCATCGCTTCCCTAAAATCTGCAATGCCCTCCCACCTGCATTCCCCAATCCTCCTCCCCTGGGCCCTTGCAAACCACATCAGAGAGCTCACCTCTCCCTTCTGGAATTACTCCTAATTCCCCTCACTTCCTCTCCTCTCACTCTCCTAGTGGGTAACCACTGTGATTAGGCACTTATGCTCTGACTTAGTTAATCATGCACTATACTTGCATCTTTCAAATGTCTGTTAACTTGGGTTGCATTACTGCGCTGTAAATGATTGCTGAGTTACGTTTGTTTTATTAACTCTAGTGTTTTTGTCTACGTTGTATATGGATTTGCTGACTGATTTACATGTTATTCATGTCTTGTATGCTACTATTCACAATGTGTTTTTTGATTGAGTGCTATTTTACCTTGTAAATATGGTTTGCAAACATGTATATGTATCTATGCACTCATGCTACCAAAGTTCCTCCTGTACAACTTTCCCTTTCCCCCAGGACGCATCTGGAAGTGAGCTCCCAGTTCAGAATGCCTTTTCTGGTGAAACTTTTTAAATAAATAAGAAAATATTATTATCTTCATGAAAGGTTATTGGTCTGTGGATAACTCTCGGATAACAAAGGCATGAGTGAGACAGCAATAGACAAATTCCCATAAGTGAATATGAGAATGCTGTCTTAAGTCAGCCCATGTCATATGCAATTTATACAAAAGGTGTTTAGGTGGCTGTGAGATAGAAATGGTAAAAAGTTGCGCAAGAAAAAAAGTACAAAATGTAAGCTGTGCTCCTCTGATCAGTAGCTTACCATAAGCAAGCAATAACACACGATGAGGTGTGGGTTATCACCTGATAAGAGCACGCCCAGGGGTGTACTAAGCACGAGTGCCTTATGCCCCTTGGCGTGCTTTTATCAGGCGATAACCCACACCTCAGAGTGTGTTGTTGCACCTATAAAATGGGCTCCTAAGTAATTATTTAATGGTTAAAAAAAATAGAGGAGTCAAGAGTGTATAAAAAAAGTTTTAATATTTGAAATAGTAAAAAAAATAGTTCCCTTAATAAGTGACTTTGAATAGTGTTTCATTGGCAGCATAGGATTGTAAGTTCTGAGGCCCCCATGTTGTTTTTAGTTGTTTGGTTTATTTATTTATTGTGGTTTTTGTTATTGTTTGCTATTTTGTAGTGTCCTGCCTGGTTTTAAATGTGATGGATGGTGTGGGGATTCAGAACTCCGTTTTGCGAGGTGCATCAGTGAGGCTCCCTCTGTCCTGCCCTCTTCTAAGATTGTGTTTTGTTGATTGTTTTATTTTTTAGTTTGGTTTGTGTTATTTTTCTATATTTCTAAGTGTGCTGGTGCTTGTGACTTGGAGGTATGGTCAGTCTTTATACAGACTCGTTTTGTTAGCTATATCATCACATAACCCGATCAGTGAAGAATCACTTCCGTTTTTTCATTAATGGAGTTACAGATCACGGTCGGTAAACATTTTATTTTTTGGAGGAAGGACAGATGGATAAGAAATTTTTTATGCCTAGATGCTGAAGAGTGAAAGATGTTTTTGTATTTTGTATATAGGAACTTGAATTCTGAATGAGTCTTAGTCACTTCGGTTTGGTCAGATGGGAAGGTAGGAAGGAAGGAAGGAAGGAAGGAAGGGAGGGAGGGTGGGTGGGTGGGTCAGACTGAGTTTTTAATAAAAAAATTATGTCCGGGATTGTGTTGGGATTGCGATGGTTGAGGGGAGAGTGTCATATCAGAGAGTGGTTTGCAGGTTATGGGAGTACTGTGCAGAGTGGTTGCATGTCTTGTTAGTGTGGCACAGAGTTGCAAGTTTTTTTTTTAAGAGTGGATGGTGTTAGGGACAGTGATATTTTTGTGTGGTATGGCTCAGCTTGGCAGAATTAGTGCCGGCTGGCACAATACATGCTGATAAGGACTCAGCTGAAACCAGGTTCAAACAACATGAAGTCTTGCTATATTCTGACATATGCAGTGAGTCCCAACCTTCGAACTGCCCCGGAGATGAAATAGTTAACTTTCCATGCCAGGCATGGAATGCTGAGCTCGAGCTCGGTTGAGACTCTGTCTGTTGTTGTTCAAACTCAAACCGTCAGATTCTTTACTCCGCCTCACTGAACAGTCGCTCCGGAGATTTCTCCTTCTGCTCGGTTCAATTTGTCGGTTAAAGTACCGCTTTTCTCGGTTTTCAACCGAATTTATTCCGTAACCTGTCGGTTCAGTCTCTGTCTGTGGTATTTGTGAGTACTAGATAGGTTTTATTTTATTCTATTCTGTGTGGAACTTGTAAACAGTTTATCGGTTCGGTTTGAACCGATCAAGTTGTTTAAAAATCTTAAATTGTGCTTTTAGAGTGTGGTTACCGGTTCTTATCGGTTCTAAAAAAAAAACGGATTTTATTACGGTTTTTTCCACGACCCGTGACACGGTTGGGAACCTATAAGAGGGTCTTGCCTGGCGGATTGCCATAAAAGGGTAAGTTTGGTTAGGACTGGCACTATGTCTGAGAAACCCAAAAGAAAAACCGGACCCACTGGGTTTCAACACTGTAGTGTGTGTGGGGAAGCCTTTGCCAAAGCTAACCCCCACACCACCTGTGTTTATTGTCTGGGGTTTGACCACCTCAATGCAGACTGCCAGATCTGCAAAAATTTCCCTGCAGCTGCCCTAGAAAAGAGAGCTGGTAGGCTCAGGGAAAGGGAGGCCAAAAAGTCCGCTGAACCGGATGGCAAGCCCGGTTCGGTTCAAACTGAACCAGAAGGAGTGCCCTCTGACCAGGGCGAGACTTCTTCGGGCAAAAGGAGAGCCGATTCTGAGGAATCGGTTCCGGCTAAAAGAACTAGAAAATAAAAATCAGCTGGTGTGGGGCCAAAACTTTCCTCTCCAACCGCTGAAGAGATAGCCAAAGCGATCAAAATTGTCCAGTCACTTTCCCCGGTTCTGACCGAACTGGCACCATCAGGCAGGTGCTCAGTTCGGCCGGTTCCAAAGTATGAGTTAGAGGAATTTTATGAACCGGAGGAGGAGGAAGAGGAGTATGAGGAAAGTGAATGTGGATTTGAAAATCTGGATGTGCCCATTGACCCGGACATCTCCCCAGACAGACCTTCAGGGGTTTCTCCTCCTAGGCTTTTTGAGTCCCCTTCCCAGTTCATGTTTTATAAAAAAGTGGCTGAAACCCTCCAGCTTCCTATGGAAGAAGCTGTGGATGACCAGGAGGAGCCTGACTATGTGGAAATGATGGATATCCCAGAGTCTAGGAGGCTGTCTATTCCTTGCACAAATCTTTTGGGAAACAGACATTTAAGATTTTAAAGACTCCTAACACTATACCTCCTGTGGATAAGAGAATGGACAAGAGGTATACATTGTCAGGCTCTGACACAGAGTTCATACACAACAATGCAGCCATGTTGGAGGTAGTGCAGGCTGCAGCCTGTGATAAGGCAAAACATTCCCTTGGCCTCACACCCCCGGACAAGGACTCCAGGAGGATTGATGCCATGGCAAAGAAACAGTACATGGCAGCATCCTTGGACTCAGATAGGCCAATTATGGCCTATACTGCTAGGTATCAAACATCCAGATGGGACACTGTTATGGCCTAGCAAAACAGGTCCCTGGCCAGCTTGCCAAGGAGCTGGAGCAGGTGGCTGCTGATGGTATTGAGGCATCCAGGTGCAATTCCATGCTGCAGTGGACTCTAATGATGTGTCATCTAGAGTCATGGCTACATCTGTGGCACTGAAGAATGGCTTGGCTCAGATGTACTAGCCTGTCACAGGATACCCAGACTAAGGCCATGGATTTTCCTGTTGTGGGTAATTCTCTGTAGGGAGCAACAGAGAATTACATGAAGAAAAATGGATGAGTATAGGACCACCTATAGGAGTGCACAGGCCAAGGAAAGGCAGGCCACTCCCTCAAAGGCAGCTTCCAGGGGCAGGGGCAGGCCTTTTCATAGGCCTTTTACCAAGCCAGGCCTCCTCTTCTGCTTATGCCCAGAGGGGGTTCTTTAGAGGGAGAGGCAGACGGGGTACAAGCAGACCTGCTTCCACCCCTCAGCCCAAAGCCCCTGCCGAACAGGCACCCTGATGGGGTTGCCAGGGCCGATTCTCAGCTACCTGTAGGGGGCAGGCTGGCTTACTTTGTCCAGGACTGGGAGTCTCTGACATCAGACAAATGGGTCCTGGAAGTAGTAAGCCAGGGACTGGTTCTCAGCTTCAAAAAGTTTCCAAAGATGAGAACCAGATCCTTTCCACCTGCAAATCCATCAGAGGCACTTGCCTTAGAGGCAGAGGTCTCCTCCCTCCTAGCTCTCAGAGCTGTGGAAAGGGTTCCACCCCACACCAGGGCAAAGGGTTGTACTCCAGGTACTTCCTTACCCCAAAAAAGACAGGAGAATGGCGGCCCATCCTGGATCTCAGATACTTAAACAAGCACCTTTTAAAACCAAAATTCAAAATGGTGACTCTGGGAATTATTCTACCCTCTCTAAGGCCAGGGGACTGGCTAGTGTCCCTGGACCTCAAGGATGCCTACTTCCATATTCTCGTCAGAAGCTCCCATCGAAAGTACCTCAGGTTGAGCTGCCCTCAGGCCATTATCAGTTCAGAGCAATGCCCTTTGGCCTCAGTTTGCTCAAGGGTATTCACAAAATGCCTGGCAGTAGTAGTTGCTTTTCTTAGAAGGCAGAAGATTGCCATCTTCCCTTACCTGGACGACTGGCTCATAGTAGGCCAGTCCATGAGACCAAGTCAAGTTACACTTACAGATAACTCAGCAACTGCTCACTTCTTTGGTTTCCTTCTAAATCTTCCAAAGTCAGTTCTAGAGCCTGTCCAGCTCCTCACCTTCATAGGTGCAGAGCTAGACACAGTAAAGGCCAGAGCCTTCCTTCCCCTGGACAGGGCAAGGACCCTGGTCTCTCTGGCCTCCTCATTCACCCTGCAGGTGTCTCGACCAGCGAGGCATTTTCTACAGCTCCTGGGGCACATGGCTGCTTCTACAGCAGTAGTGCAGGGAGCAAGATTTCAGACGAGGGACATTCAGTTCCATTTGAGAGCCTTTTGGTCTCAAAGGAAGGACCCTCTGACCAAATTGATCCCAGTAACTCGAACCCTGATCCAGGCCCTACAGCGGTGGCAGGATCAGAACAATCTGAGACAAGGGGTTCCCTTTGTCACTCAGTCTCACTCTTTAATCCTTACTACAGATGCCTCCCTCTTGGGGTGGGGGGCTCACGTGGGCGACCTCACCACCCAGGGGTTGTGGTCCCCTCAGGAATCTCTGCTCCATATCAATCTGTTGGAACTCAGAGCAGTATTTCTAGCACTTGAAACTTTTTCCAAATCTGTTCAGAACAAAGTTGTACAGGTCAGAACAAACAACACCACCACAATGTGGTATATCAACAAGCAAGGAGGCACTCGGTCTATGGCCTTGTGCACCGAAGCAATGAAGTTCAAACAACATGAAGTCTTGCTATATTATAGACATTAGCAGTTTGTTCCAGCTCTAGAACTGCCCCTGAGTGAAATGGTTAAAACCATTCCAAAATAGAATTTTGGCATGAGAGCAGCTCTATCTGTGTCATTTCAAACCTGAACTGTTAGATTCTTTACTCCGCCTCAGTGAACAGTTGCTCCGGAGATTTCTCCTTCTCGGTTCATTTCTCGGTTTAAAAAGTGTTTTCTCGGTTGGATTTAACCGAGAATAGTTTATTTTAACACAAAACCATTCGGTTCAAGCTCTATCTGTGGTAACCTGTAAGTAAATGAAGGTTTTGTCTGTGTGGAACTTGTAAGTTATCGGTTCGGTTTTGAACCGATCAGTGGGTTTAAAACTCATTTAAAACTAAAAGTTACTATTTTAGAGTGCGGTTCCCGTTCTTATCGGTTCTGAAAAACGGATTTATTCTGCTTTTTCCAATACCAATGACACGGTTAGGAACCCGATAAGGGTGTCTTGCCTGGCACTGCCATTAAAGGGCAAGTTTTTGGTTAGCTGGCAATATGTCTGAGAAACCCAAAGAAAAACCGGGCCCACTGGGTTTTAACACTGTGATGTTTGTGGGAAGTCTTGCCAAGGCTGACCCCACACCCATGTGTTTATTGTCTGGGGTTTGACCACCTCCAGTCAGACTGCCAGGTATGTAAAATTTCCCTGCAGCCACCCTGGAAAAAGATTGGGCAGGCTCAGGGCGAGCAGATTAAAAGTCCGCTGACCGGATGGCCAGCCCGGTTCGGTGCAACCGAACCAGAGGGAGTGCCCTCTGACCAGGGCCAGACTTCCTCGGCAAAGAAAAGCTGGTTCTGAGGAACCAATTCCAGTAAAGAAAACAAGAAAATCAGCAGGTCTGGAGTCCAAAATTCCTTCTCCAACTGCTGCAGAGATAACAAAAAGCCATACAAATTGTCCAGTCACTGTCTCAGGGTCCGTCCGAACCACCACTATCTGGTAAAAGGTCGGTTCGTCCGGTCCCAGGGGTTCAGGATTATGATATTGAGGAATTTTATGAACCAGAGGAGGGGGAGGAGGATTATGAACAGTATGAATGTGGCTGGGAAGGTCTGGTTGTGCCCATTGAACCGGAAATCTCCCCCTATGCTGTCTGAGTCCCCATCTCATTTTATGTTTTATAAAAAAGTTGCTGAAACCCTCCAGCTTCCTTTAGAAGAGGCTGTGGATGAGCAAGAGGAGCCTGATTTTGTAGAAATGATGGATATTCCAGAGTCTAGGAGATTGTCTATTCCTTTACATAAGTCTTTTAGGAAACAAACAATTAAAATTTTAAAAGCTCCTAATTCTGTTCCTCCTGTAGATAAACAGATGGACAGAAGGTATACATTGTCAGGTCCTGATACAGAATTCCTTTCTCAGCAATGCAGTCATGTTGGGGTAGTTCAGGCTGCTGCCTGTGATAAAGCTAATATTCCCTTGGCTTCACATCCTCCTGACAAGGATTCCAGGAAGACTGATGCCATGGCAAAAAAACAGTATATGGCAGCCTCTCTGGGACTCAGGCAAGCAAAATATATGGCTTATGTAGCTAGGTATCAGAAATCTAGATGGGATACTGTTATGCAATTGGCCAAGCAGGCCCATGGCCAACTGGCTAGTGAACTAGAACAGGTGGCTGCTGATGGCATTGAAGCCTCTAAGGTTCAGTTTCATGCTGCTGTGGATGTTAATGATGTTTCCTCTAGGGTCATGGCCACATCTGTAGCTTTTCGTAGGTTGGCCTGGCTCAGGTGTACTAGTTTGTCACAGGATACCCAGACTAAGGCTATGGATTTTCCTGTGGTGGGAAATTCTCTGTTTGGAGAGCAGACAGAGAATTACATGAAGAAGATGGATGAATATAGGACTACTTACAAGAGTGCCCAGGCTAAAGAGCAGCAAGCCACTCCTCAAAGGCATGCCCCCAGGGGTAGGGGGTAGGCCTTTCTACCAGACTCAGGCCTCCTCTGCCTATGCTCAGAGGGGCTTCTTCAGAGGCAGGGGCAGACGAGGGGTGGGCAGACCTGCTCCCACCCCCCAGCCTAAAGCTCCTGCGAAACAGGCACCCTGATGGGGTGCCCAGGGCCGATTCTCCTGTACCAGTGGGGGGCAGGCTGGCTTACTTCAGTCAGAATTGGGCTTCTTTAACCTCAGACAAGTGGGTTCTGGAAGTAGTAAGCCAGGGTCTGGTTCTCAGCTTCAAAAAGTTTCCCAAGTTGAGAAGCAGACTTTTTCTACCTGCAAGTGCTTCAGAGACCCTCACTCTGGAAACAGAGGTCTCATCCCTGTTAGCTCTCAGAGCAGTAGAAAGGGTTCCTCCCCTGCATCAGGGCAGGGGTCTGTATTCCAGATACTTCCTTACCCCAAAAAAGACAGGAGAATGGCGGCCCATTTTAGATCTCAGATATCTGAACAAGCATCTTTTGAAACCAAAGTTCAAAATGGTAACTCTGGCAATGATTTTACCTTCCCTAAGGCCAGGGGACTGGCTAGCCTCCCTGGACCTCAAGGATGCCTATTTCCATGTCCCTAATCAGAAGATCCCATCAAAGTACCTCAGATTCGAACTTCCCTCAGGTCATTACCAGTTCAGAGCAATGCCCTTCGACCTTACCTCTGCTCAAGGGTATTCACAAAGTGTCTAGCAGTGGCAGTGGCCCACTTAAGGAGGCAGAGGATTGCTGTTTTCCCTATCTAGACGACTGGCTCATTGTAGGCCAGTCCCCAGAACAGGAAAATCTCACCTGCAGGTCACCCAGCAGCTTCTCACCTCCCTGGGTTTTCTGCTAAACCTACCAAAGTCGGTTCTGGAACCAGTCCAGGTACTCACCTTTATAGGGGCAGAATTGGACACAAAGCTAGCCAGAGCCTTTCTTCCCCCAGAAAGGGTAAGGAATTTAGTGGCTCTGGCCTCTTCCTTCACTCTGCAGGTCTCTCGACCAGCAAGACACTTTCTGCAGCTCCTGGGGCACATGGCTGCATCCACAGCTGTTGTGCAGGGAGCCAGATTTCAGATGAGAGACATTCAGTTTCACTTGAGAACCTTTTGGTCTCAGAGAAGAGACCCCCCTTCCAAGTTGGTCCCAGTGACTCGAACCTTGATCCTAGCTCTCCAGTGGTGGCAGGATCAGAGCAATTTAAGAGCGGGGGTCCCCTTCATTTCCCCTTCTCACGACTTGACTCTCACTACAGATGCTTCCCTTCTGGGTTGGTGAGCTCACATGGGCGACCTTTCCACTCAGGGAGTCTGGTCCCCCCAGGAATCTCTGCTCCACATCAATTTGCTGGAACTCAGAGCTGTCTTTTTAGCTCTTCAAGCTTTTTCTGCATCTGTCCACGACAAGGTGATACAAGTCAGAACAGACAACACCACAACAATGTGGTACATCAACAAACAGGGGGCACTCGATCTTGGCCTTGTGCACGAGGCAATGAAGTTGTGGTCTCTGGCCTATTCCCTGAACACTTCCTCATAGCAGTTCATCTTCCAGGGAAGGACAATGTCTAGCGGATGCCCTCAGCAGGATTTCCCAGGGCCATCACGAATGGTCCCTGGATCCTCAAGTGCTGGGGATAGTTTTTGCCAGGTGGGGCATCCCTCAGATAGATCTTTTGCAGCCCCAGACAATCACAAACTTCCTCTGTTCTGTTGCAGGCCTCCAGTGCTGGGCTCAGTTCCCCTGGATGCCCTTCTTCTGGATTGGGAGGGGAAGTTCCTCTATGCTTCCCCCTTTCCTCACCTATTCAAAGTACTAGTCAAAATCAGATCTCAGCCTTGCAGGGTGATTCTGATTGCCCCGGATTGGGCCAGGCAGCCCTGGTACCCACTCCTTCTGTCTCTGACAGTCCATCTTCCCCTGTGCCTCCCCAGGAATCACAATCTGTTGACTTGTGCCCAGGGAAGAGTTTGGTATCCGGACCTCAAATCCCTCAACCTCAAGGCCTGGCTCTTGAGGAGTTAGAGTTTGCTGATTTACATCTCTCTCAGGGTGTTCTTGAGATCCTAAAGGCTTCAGAAGCCTTCCACTAAGAGCTACTTATAGTTCTAAATGGAAAAGGTTTTCCATTTGGTGTGCTGGAAAATATTTCCCAGAATCTGCTGAATTGCCCATTTTGTTAGATTACATGGTACATCTTAATTCCTTGGGTCTCAGACCAGCTACCCTGAGAGTTCATTTGGCAGCTGTGTCTGCTTTTGTGTCAGCAGAGGAAGTCATCCCCTCTTTCCTCTCATCCTGTGTTTTCCAAGTTTTTAAGGATTACTCCATACTAATTCTCCCTTTTAGGGAACCGACCCCTGCTTGGGACCTTAATGTTTGCATTGCCCAGTTAATGCAACCCTTGAACCTCTGTCTTCTGCACAGCTTAAGTTTCTAACTTGGAAAACTGTTTTTCTAGTAGCTATCACTTCTGCCAGACGCATAAGTGGATTGCAAGCCTTGTCAGTGGAGACTGACTTTATTTCTTTCCACAGGGATAAGGTAGTCCTTAGGACTAATAGGAAGTTTTGCCTAAGGTGGTTTCAGATTTCCATCTTAATCAATCTATCTCCTTCCAGTATTTTTACTGATCACTCCTCTTCGGTGAGAGGAGGTTGCACAGCTGGATGTTAAGAAGAGCTCTTAGTTATTATATAGAGCATACCAAAGGTCACAGAGTTCGAATCCCTCCAACTTTTCCTCACTATGGTGAAGTTGGGAAAGGCAAACCTGCCACTAAGAGATCAATAGCCAGGTGGATTGTCTCTTGTATCCAATTTTGTTATCAGAAGTGGGCAAGCCCCCGGTTTGAGGCTCATTCTACCAGGGGTATAGCTCGTCTCTAGCTGCTGCCAGAGATATCCCTTTATTAGAGATTTGCCAGGCTGCTACTTGGAAAGCGGTACACACTTTTACCAAGCATTACTCCCTGGATGTCCAGACCAGGAGAGATGCTCGGTTTGGCACAGCTGTTCTTCAGAGCCTATTCCCTAAGTAGGTTCTGCCCCTCCTCCATGGAGGTACTGCTGTGTATTCTGCTAATGTCGATAATATAGCAAGACTTCATGTTGTTTGAAGAAAAAATTACTCACCTTAGTAATGTTGTTTCTTCTAATGGAGTCTTGCTATATTATAAACCTCCCCAACCTGCCCCTCTCAGAACCTCTACTTGGTGGGGTGCAGGCAGCTTAGTGTGGGCACACTACTTATGTCCTGTTAGCATTTTGTCCCTTTGGGACTTTGGGGGTAGTGTGTGTATGCAGCGTGTGTGTGTTTTATTATACTTCTGTTCCATTTCATATTATTAGAATGGTGTTAGTATTTCTGGTCCCCTGACTTGAGTCTTGGGTGTTGGGACCATCAATGGTTTTATTATTTAGGTAGCCATTTGGCTGTAGGATTACAAGCTTCCACACAGACCTTAGTGAGGTTTGGCTCGTAAGATCTGACAGTTCAGGTTTGAAATGACACAGATAGAGCTGCTCTCGTGCCAAAATTCTATTTTGGAATGGTTTTAACCATTTCACTCCGAGGCAGTTCTAGAGCTGGAACAAACTGCTAATGTCTATAATATAGCAAGACTCCATTAGAAGAAACAACATTACTAAGGTGAGTAATTTTTTCTTGTGGTCTCTGGCTTACTCCCTGAACACCTCCCTCATGGCAGTTCACCTCCCAGGCAAGGACAATGTCCTGGCAGATGCTCTCAGCAGGATTTCCCAGGGCCATCACGAATGGTCACTGGACCCCCTGGTCCCCTGGAGGTGATATTTTCCAGATGGGGCACCCTGCAGAATGTTGTTTCTTCTAATGGAGTCTTGCTATATTCTGACCTCCCCCGCTGCCTGCCCCTCTCAGCCCCAGACAGACAATCACTAACTTCCCCTTTTTTGCTGCAGGCCCCCAGTGTTGGGCTCAGTTCCCTGGATGCCTTAGTTCTCAATTGGGATGGGAAGTTTCTCTATGCTTTTCCCCCCTTCCCTCTCCTGTTCAAAGTGCTAGTCAAAATCAGATCTCAACCCTGCAAGATGATCCTGATTGCTCCAGACTGGGCCAGACAGCCCTGGTACCCTCTCCTACTGTCCTTAGCAGTCCATCTTCCCCTGTGTCTTCCCAGAAATTACAACCTGTTAACCTGTGCTCAGGGGAGGGTTTGGTACCCGAACCTCAAATCTCTCAATCTCAAGGCCTGGCTTTTGAAGAGTTAGAGTTGCTAATTTACACCTCTCCAAGGTGTAATGGATATCCTGAAGGCTTCTAGAAAACCTTCCACCAGGGCTGCTTATAATTCCAAGTGGAAAAGATTTTCCATATGGTGCTCTAGGAAGCATATTTCCCCAGAATCTGCTGATCTTCCCACAGTCCTTGATTATATGGTCCACTTAAATAGCTTGGGGCTGAGACCAGCTACACTGAAAGTGCATCTGGCAGCTGTGTCTGCTTTTATCTCAGCAGGTAAGCCCTCTTCTCTTTTAGCTCACCCTGTATTCTCCAAGTTTTTCAAGGGATTGCTTCACACCAACCCTCCACTCAGGGACCCTTCCCCTGCCTGGGACCTCAATGTTTGCATTGCTCAGCTTATGCAACCCCCTTTTGAGCCTTTGTCTTCAGCAGAGCTTAAGTACTTGACTTGGAAGACTGTGTTTCTGGTAGCCATCACTTCTGCCAGACGCATAAGTGAATTACAAGCTTTGTCAGTGGAGCCTGATTTTATCTCCTTTCATAAAGATAAGGTGGTCCTCAGGACTAACAGGAAGTTCTTGCCTAAGGTGGTTTCAGATTTCCACCTTAATCTATGTCTCTTCCAGTGTACTTCACTGACCATTCCTCCTCTGGCGAGAGGAGGCTGCACAGTTTAGATGTGAAAAGAGCCCTTAGTTACTACATAGAGTGTACCAAGGGTCACAGGTTTGACTCCCTCCAACTGTTCCTCACTTATGGTGAGGTTGGTAAAGGGAAACCTGCCACTAAAAGATCCATTGCCAGGTGGATTGTCTCTTGTATCCAATTTTGCTATGAAAAACTGGGTAAGGTTCCTCCCTCAGGCCTGAGGGCTCACTCTACCGGAGGTACAGCTGCTATTCTAGAGAGATGTCAAGCAGCTACCTGGAAAACAGTTCACACTTTTACCAAGCATTACTCCCTGGACATCCAGGCTAGGAGTGATGCTCGGTTTGGCACAGCTGTGCTTCAGAGCCCATTTCCTAAGTAGGTTCTGTCCCTCCTCCATGGAGGTACTGCTTTGTAGTCTGCATATGTCAGAATATAGCAAGACTTCATGTTGTTTGAAGAAAAAATTACTCACCTTAGTAATGTTGTTTCTTCTAATGGAGTCTTGCTATATTCTGACCTCCTGCCTGCCCCTCTCAGAACCTCTGTTTTTGGGATGTGGGTGGGCAGTGCAGTGTTGGCACTTAGTAGGTGCCTACCTTTTTGTTTTCACCTTCTTTTCTTGGGGTGCGTTGGTGTTGTTTTCATTTTGGGTCTCCTGACTTGAGTCTTTGTTTTGGGACCAAAAATGTGTTTTATATTTAGTAGCCAGTTGGCTAGTGTAGGTTTACAGCTTCCACAGGACCTTAGTGAGTTTAGCTCACTTAAAGATCTGCGGTTTGAGTTTGAAGAACAACAGAGTCTCAACCGAGCTCGAGCTCAGCATTCCATGCCTGGCATGGAAAGTTAACTCTTTCATCTCGGGGGCAGTTTGAAGGTTGGGACTCACTGCTACTGTCAGAATATAGCAAGACACCATTAGAAGAAACATTACTAAGGTGAGTAATTTTTTCTTTTAGCCAATCAGCATTCTGGATTTTTTTAGCTTATTTTATAAGAGCAACTAATGAATACAAAACCAAGCATCAGAAAATAAAGGGCAGCTCACATGTGAGAATAAATTTCTGAGCATGCTCAGTGTGGCCAACAAGATTGAAATACATTTCTGAGCATGCTCAGCGACCAACTTCATTTATCTTCTTTGTATGCATCACCCTTGGCTTCTCCAAGCCTCTCAACATTGGGTGCGTATACAACCCTCCAAAGAATGCTCGTACATCACTCGAGACAGGCCTAAAGGACCTCTCCGAGGAGGTCTCCTCTGAGACACTCATTCTGGGGGACTTTAATCTAAATTGGGCCACAAATGATAACCATTCCCTGAAAGATTTGGTACAGGAAGCTAACCTAGTGCAAGTTATCTCTGGGCCCACACGAATGAATCACAAAACAGGGAACCACTCCACACTTGATTGGGTGCTGATGAGCAAACCCGACAACATTCAGACGGCAGGCACCTTAGCGGATGCCCTGAATGACCACTTCCCCATATTCTGCATCTGGAAAAACAGGGCTCCCAGATTCCGTCCGAGAATCCTGGCAGCAAGGGATTTCACCAACCTACTACCCGAACACCTATTGAACTACCTAAACAGCATTGACTGGAGCCCAATCAAATTCCTTCCCTCACTGGATGAGACTGTGGCCTTCTTTCAGCGAACAATCCTTACGGCAACCGAACTCTTCGCCCCCATGAAAAAACTTCATACTAAGGGAAGCTGCTACAAGTGGATCACTCCACCCCCTTGAAATCCCTAATGAAAAACCGGGATAAAGCTTGGAAAAATACAAGCTCTCCACCTACCAGCAGACCTGCTGAGCTACAAAACCCTCAGAAACAGGTGTAAGCTGGCCATCAAAGTGGCCAAAAGGAGTATATCATCAATTACAGAAAAGAATCAGGAAACCCTAGACTTTTCTGGGCGCACATAAATGGGTTACTAAAGGGGAACGGCAAGACCGAACATGGCCCCATCGAGGTTAATGGTCTACTAACAAATGACGACACCAGCATCACCATGGCACTCAATCGCCACTTCACGAACCTCGACCACTATAAGGCTGGACTGCATCCCCTCCACCTGGCCCCCAATGGGCTGCCACTCCCTAATCTGGACCACCCAACCTTCCATATCAGACTGGTAAAACCCAAAGAAGTCCTCCCATTACTAATGAATCTCAAAACCTCTGGATCCGGGGGACTAGACAGGATTCACCCCAGGATATTGAAAGAAGGGGCCCAGTCCCTAGTCAGACCCTTAACCTGGCTCCTCAACCGATCCTTAACAGAGGGCACTGTCCCTGATCTATGGAAACAGGCCCACGTGGTCCCTATCCACAAGGGAGGCCAGAGGGAGTCCACTAGCAATTACAGGCCAATCTCCCTACTTTGCTGTTCTGCAAAGATACAAGAGAGGCTGATCTATGGGCAACTCCGAGAATACCTGGAGCTCCATCAACTCCTGGCACCCTCCCAGCATGGGTTCAGAACTGGGCATGGGACGGACACCGCCCTTACCAAATTCTCTACAGATGTCCTCAGAGAGTTGGATAAGGGGACCCCAACTGGAGCGGTCTTTATCGACCTATCCAAGGCATTCGACCTGGTCAACCATAAGCTGCTACTGACCAAGCTGAGCAATGTGGGCCTAGACAGCCACTCCCTTATGTGGTTCAACAGCTACCTCAAAGAAGGCTCACAGAGGGTAAAAATGGAAAGATGCCTTATGGGCCCCTACCATTAACAGAGGAGTGCCTCAAGGGTCCATCCTTGGCCTCTACTCTTCTCCCTCTTCACTAATGAACTCCAGCGAGCACTACGGTGGGAGCTCAGTGGTCCAGTATCACGGATGGCGCTGTCCTTTCTCGTCCCTCCACCAACCTAGGAGACCTTAGCTCCTGGCTCCAAGAGGACCCGAGATCCCTCAAGCAATGGCTTGTCTTTAATAGGATGGTCCTTAACACAAACAAGACCAAGGCCATGCTGTTCGGACCAAGATCCCTTGGACGTGACAGAAGCCAACACCTGCAACTGACCTCCGTGTCGGGCAGTAGACTAGAGGTGGTGGCGTCACTTAAATACCTGGGCCTTACTCTGGATCAGGGTGGTTTCACCTTCAAGGACCATGTGGATCAAGAAACCAAAAATGTTCATGCGAAACTAGGCACCCTATACCGGTTGAAAGACCAGCTGATACCAGAAGCTAGGATCTCCATAGCCACCAACGTCCTCCTCACGACACTCAGCTATGCTGCTCCAGTGGTCCAGGGAGTAGCTAGACAAGAGATGAATAGACTCCAGGTTCTATATAATAAGGTGGCTTGGTTCGCCACTCAGGCAAACGCCAGGAACCATCACTCTGACACCCTATCCCAACTAAATTGGCCCTCCTGGGAATCCCGCCTCCTGTACCCCTTACTCTGCCAAGCTTTTAAATTAATCAGCCCAACCCCCCAGCATCTGGGACTTATTGCACTAAAGAACAGCCTAAGCTCCTCCGCTGTGGACCGTACGCTTCTAGCTGTCCCAAGGGTCAAAACCAAGGTGGGGGGGTAAGTCGTGTTCGCCCATACCACACCCATCCTTTGGAACTCCCTCCCTCCTGGAGTCCAGGAAGCTCCCTCCATCAAAAGCTTCCATACGAGGCTTAAGGCACATATCATGGCTACCTCCACGTGCCATTGCTAAATAGTATGGATCCACCTCTCGGACACCTATAACTTCACAGCCCATTACCCTCTGTATGCGAAACTTGCCTCAGCACATTGCGGCTCATACCCCCCAAAGCAAGGGTAGCATCCATAACAAATGCACTAATGTAATGCCGAACTCAGCATATGTAACCTGCTGACTGTACACCTATGCATAATCCTGTATCATGAATGTCTCTCTATACCTACCATTTTGTGATGTATCTTATGTTATGTATATCCCGGGTTGCCCCTGAAAAAGGGACCTCCAAGGCCCAGTGGGCTTACCAGGTCATCAAAATTTAATAAATAAATAAATAATCTTGCTTATGTTGTCAAAAACACCACATTTATCTTGACAAATTTATTTTCACACCTGTTGTATAAACTGTTCACAAAGCTTCTGGAGCTCTTAAGGATTTGCTTAAGTATCGTTCCCTCTGCAACGCTTGCACCAGAACAAATCCGCCTTGCCAAAGCTTAGTATTTCAACTCCTCCTTTCATGACACCCTTAACAGTCCCTTCAAATTCTGGAAGGTTGTTACCACTTTATCCCCCCCAACCTCCCCCTCCTGTCCTAAAGTTAGGTGACCTCACCGTCTCTGACCCCCCCCCCAATGGCGACTGAATTTAACAACTTATTCACCATCTGTGCCTCCTCCCTCCTTGCCTCCCTACCCCCGTTTCCTCCTCACCAGCCTCTTCCGCTAGTATCCCTTCTTCCTCATGGTTCTCCTTCCAACCTGTCTCCTCTGAGGACACCTTACATGCTTTATTAACCTTAAATCCTCAAAATGGCAAAAGCCCCGATGGCCTAGACCCCAAGCTGCTTCACTTCTTAGCATATGCTATGCTATAGCCTACCCTCTAGCAACTCCCTTGAACCTATCCATCTTGCTCGTCACCATCCCAGACACCTGGAAAGTCGCCACTGTTGTCCCCATCCGAAGGGTGGTGACCCCTCCAACCCCAGTAATTTCCACCCTATATCCCTGCTCCCAATCCTGGCTAAACGTCATGAGCATCTGACTCTGGTGCAGCTCTCTTCTTTTCTTGATGCCTCTTCCTTCTTCACCCCTTACCAGGTTCACTCCACCACCGCCTCCCTTCTTCGGCTCACTGACTACATTCTCTCAGGCATGGATCAGGGACGCATCACCTCTGCCATCTTTGTTGATCTGGCCAAAGCCTTTGACACTGTTGCCCACTCCCTTCTCCTCAGCAAGCTGACTGCGGTGGGCCTCTCCAAATCCGCCACTCGCTGGTTCCAGTCCTATCTCAAGGGCAGGTCTCAGTCTATCAGAGTCAGCAACTCCCTCTCCCAGTCAACACTGGTATCCCCCAAGGCTCGGTACTTCGTCCAGTGCTATTTTCCGTATTCCTGAATGACCTACCTGATGCCTGCTCATCTGTCAATATACACATATGCAGATGACACAGTTTTATTTACCTCTGGTACTTCCCCCTCGGAGGTGACAACGAGCCTTCAGCTGGACTTAAACAATGTCCAGCACTGGTTTCGCACAAATCAACTCTCCCTAAATGCCAAAAAGGCAGTCTCTATGACCTTTGGCACTAGGCAAAGACTTGCCAGGCTTGATGCCAGCCCCTCCTTCCATACCCTTGATGGTTCCAGACTGGAAGATGTCTCCTCTTTCAAATACCTCGGGCTATGGCTTGACAACAAGAACCTCAACTATGGGTGCACGTGGATGCCATCCACAAAAAGCTATTCCCCAAATTTGATGCTCTGTATAGGCACTGCAGCTGCCTTCCCCCTGAAGCCCTCAGAGAGATTGTTCAAAGATGATTCTCCTTATCTTTGACTTCAGAAACATAGTTTACAACTCTGCCCCCAAATCCACCCTTTCCAGATTGGACAATCTTTTCAGCTCCTACTGCTGCTTCACTCTGAACTGTCCACCTCGTACTCACCACTGTGACCTTTACACCTTGCTCACCTTCCCATCTCTCAGTGCCAGATGCCTTACCCATAGGAATTCTTTAATTGGGAAGTACTGGCTTGGCATACATTTATTTATGTACACAGTTACTTCATCACACTTGGTTTCAAACTCCAGGAAATCTTACTGTATTCTGACGTCTGCAGTATGGTCTCACCATAAGACAGCCCCAGAGCCAAAATGGTTAATAGAACCTATGCTAATCATGGAACATTAGGCTTGAGCTCAGTTTTCAAACCACTGTCCCTGGTAAGCATTCTACAACCGTTAGATTCTTTACTCCACTTGCCTAGTACAGATGCCTCTGAGAGCCCTCCTTCATCTTTCTTGAAAATTTTATTTTCTCAGTTTTTTGAAGTAAAATTTACTTCTGTTCATTTCTAAAGCACCGTCCTTGAGTTTACAGGTAGATTAGTCTAGATTTAGTTGTATTCTGGTAAGTTTTTCGGTTTCTTCTTGGTTCGTTTAACCAGGAGGAAAACGAACTTCTATTTACATTTTAAAAGTTGAATTTATATATGTAAACCTTACTTGGGCCAGTCAGTTCATTTCTGAGAGAAACCGTGGTAATTCTCAGTTCTCTCATTGGGTGCTAAACCGACCGCAAAAACAAACAAAAAAAAGAAGTAGTGAGTCTTTGTTTATTCGTGTGGGCTTTTAGCTTTCAGAAAATCCACTTTTCAGAGGTTTTTACTGGTTATGTCACTACCCAAGAAAAGAACCGGCCCAATGGGTTTCCAGCATTGTACAGAGTGTGGGAAACCATTTGCTAAAGCAGATCCTCACTTAGTTTTTGTTGTCTGTCTGAGGTTTGACCACCTTAAGGCAGATTGTGAAATCTGTAAGAATTTTCCTCAGTCGACGCTTGATAGGTGTTTGAACCAACTGAAGAAAAAAAATGTCCAAGAAGGCTGCTGACCCAGCTGCGGACAAACCTTCCTCCTCTCAGAAGGAGAAACCCAAGGAACTGGTTGAACAACCCTCTGACCAGGGTGATGGTTCCTCGGATAAAAAGAGAATCGCAGACACTGCTGCTGAACCGGCAAGTTCTGCCAAGAAAAAGAGGAAGGAAAAACACTTGGTTAAGGAACCACAACCGATGAATCCATCGGTTCCAACCACAGAGGCAGTAGCAATTGCTATACCCATTCTTCACGCACTGCATATCAGTACTGCAATTCCGGTTCAGTGGCCTGGTTCACAGACCTCGGTTCAGGACCTGGGTGGTTCCTCGGTTTCCAGTTCACTTGAACAGTTTGCTGAGGTGGATGTGGAAGGGGAGGATGAGGATGAAGATTATGGGGAACCTCTTGAACCAGAAGTTTCCCCTGATCCTCACCATCCTGACTCCCCTGAGAAAGGAGCTGAGGATTTTTCATCCCACTTTGCTTTTATGAAGCCAGTGGTACAGACCCTGGACCTCTCCACCTAAGAAACTACAGAGGAGGAAGAGGAACCAGACTATATGGAAATGATGGATGTGCCAGCAACAAAAAGACTATTGTTGCCCATCCATGAGTCCTTAAAGAGACAGGCCTCCAAGATCTTACAGACCTCTACTTCCATTCCCCCAGTGGACAAGAGGATGTATAGGAAGTACTGGGTGGCCAAATCTGGGGCAGAATTCCGGTTTTGACACCCTAACCACAAGGGGGTGGTGCAGGCTGCTGCATGTGACAAAGCAGGGATACCCCTGGCATCACATCCACCAGAAAAGGACTCTAGAAAAATTGATTCTATGGCCAAAAAGTCCTATTTGGGTGCTTCTTTGGCTGTTAGACAAGCAGCTTACATGGCTTATGTGTCCAGATACCAAAAGAGCCGCTGGAACACCGTTTTGGAGCTAGCCAAGGTGTGTCTTGGACCCATGGCATCAGACTTATCTGAAGCTAGCTGCAAAAAGGGGCATAGAAGCTGCTAAATGCCACTTTTGGATGGCAGTGGATGCAAATGATATTGCAGCCAGGCAAAGGGCAACCTCAGTGTCTCGGATGAGATTTGCTTGGCTTAGGATCGCTAATTTGTCAAAGGACACACAGACTAAGGCACTGGACTTTGCTTATGAGTCTACATCTCTCTTCGGTGAGCAAACTGAGGCTTACATGAAGAAGATGGATAAGTATAAAGTGGCCTACAAGAGTGCTGCTGCAAAAGAGAAGGCAGCAACACCACAGAAATACCAAAGTAAAGGGGGCAGGGGTAAATTCCATTACAGGCCCATCTTCCAGGCTAAGGCATCACCAGCCTACCAGCCTCAGAAGGAGTACTTCAAAGGCAGAGGGGCAGCAGTTGTGCTGGCCCCAGCACTCAGCCAAGTGTACAGACCAAGCAGACCCCTGAGGGGCCTGCCAGGGTCACCTCCCCACTTCCAGTAGGAGGCTGGCTGGCTCGCTATCTTCAGGCTTGGGAATCCATCACTACAGACAAGTGGGTCCTGGAGGTAGTGGGCCAGGGGCTTTCCCTAAGTTTCAGAGTTCTTCCCAGACTGAGGGCAAGACTCTTCAGACCTGCCACCCTATCAGAAGCAGCTCTGTTGGAGGAGGAAGTAGCAAAACTCCTTCAGGACAAGGCAGTAGAAACTGTTATCTTGGCCCATAAGGGAAGGGGTCTCTACTCAAGATATTTCCTCACTCTAAAGAAAACAGGGGAGTACTGGATGTCAGACATTTAAACAGACATTTGACAAAGCCAAAGTTCAAAATGATCACCCTGGCAAGCATTCTCCCTACACTCAGGAGAGGAGGTTGGCTGGCATCTCTGAACTTAAAGGATGCCTACTTCCATATTCCCATCAGGCAATCACACAGAAAGTACCTCAGGTTCAGACTGCCATCAGGCCATTACCAGTTCGGAGCCATGCCTTTTGACCCGATTTCTGTTCCAAGGGTGTTCACCAAGTGCCTAGTAGAGATGATGGCACACCTAAGGAGACAAGGGGTTACAGTCTTCCCTTTCCTGGATGACTGGCTAGTGGTAGGCCAGTCCCCTCAGCAGGTAAGAGATGCACTGACCATCACTCAGGATACTGTGCACACTGGGCTTCCTGGTAAACCAGAAGAAGGTCAGTGCTAACACCAGTTCAACTCCTGGAGTTCGTAGGTATGGAACTAGACACACTGAGAGGAAGAGCCTTCCTCCGTCAGGGAAGAGTCGGCAGCTTGATGCAGCTGGCAAGCTCCTTCCAGTTGCACACCACCAGACCAGCAAGGGATTTTCTCCAGCTGTTAGGTCACATGGCTGCATCTGCAGCAACAGTGCCAGGGTCAAGATTCCAGATGAGGGACATTCAGTTCCATTTCAGGTCTCACTGGCCTCAGAGAAGAGACTCCCTGTCAAAGATGGTGCCACTCACAGGAACCCTGATTCAGGCTCTGCAGTGGTGGCAGGAAAAGGACAACCTCAGGGAAGGCGTGCCTTTCCTCCAGCTACCACCAGCAGCAGGATTGACAGCAGATGTCTCCTTCCTAGGGTGGGGTGCCCACCTAGGGGAGCATACTGCTCATGATACCTGGCTCCAGCAGGAGTCTCTGCTTGACATAAACCTTCTGGAACTCAAGGCAGTTTATCTGGGCATTCAGTCATTCACTTCAATGCTGCAGGGCACAGTGTTCAAGTCAGGACAGACTATACAACCACAGTGTACTACATCAACAAGCAAGGGGGCACAATGTTCCCCACTCCATGCACAGAAGCCATGAAGGTATGGAACCTGACTTACTTCCTAGGGATCTCCCTCTCAGAAGTTCACCTCCCAGGGAAGGAAAATGTCCTAGCAGATGCCCTCAGCAGAATCAACCAGAACCACCACGAGTAGTCACTAAACAGACAGATCCTTCAAGTGGTGTTCAGAAGGTGGGGCACCCCAGAGGTGGACCTTTTCACAGCCCGACAATTACCAGCTGCCACTTTTCTTTTGCAGGCCTCCTACAATGGGCACATTACCCCTAGATGTACTCCTGTTGGATTGGACAGGGAAGTTTCTGTATGCAACCCTAGAAGAAGCTTGGGGAAAACTAAATAGTAAATTGCAGGGTTGTATACAAGAAAATGTCCCGCTATTAGAGAAGTATAACAAAAAGGGAAGAGTCCCCAAATGGTTCAACAATAAGATACATAAAATGGTAAATAAAAAAGCCAAGGAATTTAAGAAATATAGAACCAGTCCAACAGATGAAAGGTTGTTCAGATGTAAATTACTGGTTAAGAAATGTAAGAAAGCTATAAGAAGAGCAAAGGCTTAAGCTGAATTAAAATTGGCTACAAACAAAAAGAATAACTGTAAGCAATTCTATAATTACATTGGAAGTTTAAGAAATGGGCAAAAACAAATAAATTAAAGGAGGGGGACAAGGTAATGGAAAATGAAGTTGATATGGCCACCATGTGTTTTTCTGGACTCAGATGACACTAATAAAATAATAGAGGAAGAGTCAGATACCCAAGTGTGCATACAGAAATCACAGCCACTCAGGTACGTGATAAATTAAAACATCTTGATAAACACAAATCTGGGGGCCCGGGTAGACTGCACCCGATGTTTCTAAATAATATTTCTGAAGAGACAGCAGAACCACTGGCAATATTTTTTAATATATCTTTGAGGGAAGGGAGAGTTTTTGTTGTTTATTTTTATTTGGAAAAATGTTTCACCAGGGAAGACAACATGAGGTGGAAACAGCTCATTTCCAGAAGCTCCTGGGGGGGGGGGGGTTCAAGAATTGGGAGAACAGGCAAACACATAGCAATAACAGAGCAATACAAGTACAATTACTAAAACAAAACAGTGTAGTACAATTACAGAGCAGAAATAACCCAGACCAACTGGCCAGGGTAAACAAAACCATGTTTGGATATAACGTACAGTGCAACAACCCAAGAGCAGGTGATCCAGTAGGGTGAAGGTTAGAGGATGAATAACACATTTGAAGTGCTAGAAATAGTAGGCTGAGCACACAATTCGAAGTGCTATTGTATACCCAAGGGAGGGCAGTTATAAAACAAGTGAGGAAGTGGACAGGTATAGGGTAGAAGATGGGGGATGGAAGAGGGAGAGAGAGGGACAGCCAAGGTGTAACTCCTTCTGAATCCTGAGAACTCTGCAAGAGGAACAGGACCAGGCAGAAAGGGAAGGGAGAGAAAGGGAGCGGGGAGGTAGAGAAGAGAGGTTAGAGGAACAGGAGGGTAGTATAGGGATACGGAAGCAGGGAGTTAGGCGGGTGATGGATTTGAAAGTAGGGGGAAGGGAGAGGGGGAAAAGAGACAGAGACAGTCTATACCCCTTCAATATGCAGAGAACCCTGCAAGGGGTCAGGATTAGAAAGTGAGGGGGAAAGGAAGAGGGGTAGAAGAGAGGGAGCCAGGATCTATACCCCTTCAGGATGACAGAGAACCCTGCAAGGGTGACAGGACCAGGCAGAAAAGGAGGAGAGAGAAAGGGGGGCTGGGAGGAAGAGTGGAATGTGACAGGTGACTGGAGGGGAGGAGAGGGATAAGGAATAGGGAGGCTGAAGAAAATAGGGGTAAACTAGGAATGGAAAAAGGGAGTGCATTAGTGCGGGGAGAGGGGTAGTGGGGGGAAGGACAGTAGTAGAGTGTCAAAATAGCACAGTAGGTTGTGGATGGTAGTAGAGAGTCACAATGGCACAGTAGGTTGTGATAGGGGGTGGGAGGAGGGGGTATAATAGGTGGTAGCATGTGAGGAAGTAATCAGAGGAAGGGTTCAGTTAGAAGACAGGAGGTAAGTCAGGGATAGAGGAGCGGATGGCACTAGGGTTGGGAGGGTTGCTAAGGGGCTAGTAACAAGTACAGTTAGGAGAATAGAAGGAAGTAGAGCTAAAGGATAATGCGCCAGGGTTGGGAGGATTGAAGGGGGACTAAGAACAAGTTCAGTTAGTGGAACAGAAATTATGATGGGCTACGGAGATTGAAAATGGGGAAGAGGAAAGTCTGATAGGAGGTGACAGTGAGTTTCAAAGCTTTGGGCAGTGGTAGGAGAAAGCTTCCTGGCCTATGGAGGTAGAGTGATGAGGAATAGCTAGAGTGCATGCATCAATGGATCAGAGGAGGAGGGAAGTGGAGCAGAGAGTAAGGAGGAGAGGTAAGAGGGGAAGAGTCCCAAACCAGAATTTAGACGTGAACTTGGTGCAGTGAGAGAGATGCCTGCACACAAGGGAGGGGAAAGCTAGAGAATGATACAAGGTACAGTGATGTGTGCGGGAGGGGGAATCAAGAGCAAAGTGACAGAAAGCATTGAAGAGAGTATCCAACCTGGTAAGGGAAGACTTAGGAGCAGTACTGTAGACTATGTCACAGTAGTCAAAAATAGGGAGTATCATTTTCTGAACAAGATCACACCTAACCAGTAGTGGTAAGGAACTACTGTTCCTGTAAAGGGCACCAAGCTTGGGACGCAGTTTTTTCAGGATGGTGTTGATATGTACAGAAAAGTTAAGGTGTTGGTCAAGCCAGACACCCAGGTATTTGAAAGAAGTGGTGTCCTCTAGTGTTGTCCCATCATGGGTGTGGAAGGAAGGAGGGAAGGGAGGTCAGCCTAGAGAGTCTCTGCCTAATGCCAAAGGTCATAGAGACTGTCTTCTTGGCATTGAAGAAGAGGTGATGCGAGCTTAGCAAGCGTTGAACATTATTAAAGTCAAACTGTAGTCTGGAAGTCACATCGGAGGGAGATTGGCCAGAGGTAAACAAGACCGTGTCATCAGCATACATATGGATAGAGGATGAGGAGTGTTGAAAGAGTGGAGGTTAGCACATAATACTCTGATTCATAAATCGGGTGACAGGGCAAAAGTGGATAACTACTGTCTTATTAGTATTTCATCACTAATAGGAAAAGTAATGGAGAAATTCATTAAAGACTTTTTGGAAGAGGATTTGAGTCAACTTCAGGTACTAGATGTTCTGCAACATGGTTTCGCCTCAAATAGATCATGTGCCAGTAATCTGCTTCATTTCTTTGAACCAGTAAGCCAGGTACTGGATCAGGGTCTGCCCGTGGACGTAGTCTACTTGGACTACACCAAGGTGTTTGATTCTGTGTCACACGGGATGCTGTTGAAATCCCTTCAAGAACTTGTGGTGCACTGAGGTCTTAGAGCCTGGATTCGCTCGTGGCTGGAGGATAGAACACAGAGGGTCCAAATAAGGGGCTATTTTTCTGAATGGGGAAATGTAACCCCAGTGATCAATATTGCAACCCCTACTATTTAATATCTTCATCTCTACAATGAAGGTGTCAGGAGGGGTGTGGCTCTGCAAGTATGTAGACGACACAAAAGTGGGGTCCATAGGGAATGATGTGGCATCTATAATCAATTTTCAGATGGAACTACACAGTCTTGAGATTTGGGCAATAAATCGCAAATTGAAGCTTAATGAATACAAGTGCAAAGTCGTACACTTTGGATATAATAATACAAACGCATAATATAAAATAAATAATAAAATTATAGTGCATACTGAAGATGAAAGAGACCTTGGAGTAATAATTTTTAACACTCTAACTTTTGATAAACATGATACTGAAGCTGCAAAACGTGCAAACAGAATTATGGGAAACATTCTTAGGAATGTTAAGAGTAGGAGTGAAGAGGTCCTGGTGCCATTGTACAAATCTCTGGTTAGACCCATATTGGAGTATGATGCCCCCATTCCTGCTCCTCAAAGTATCGGTAACTGTAGAAAGATTGAAAGGGTGCAGAGAAAGTTAACTAAAAAAGTGTATAACGTTAAGGACAAAGCATACCAAAGTAGATTGCAGGAACTGGGGATGTTTTCCATGGCTTATCGTAAAACTAGAGCAGAACTTTGCTATGTATACAAAGCATTAACAAATGGAATGCTTTGGGAATCTGCAGGCCTATGCAAGAAGGAAAATTTAGGTAGGGCAACACAGGCACATCCATTTCAGTTACAAGGGGAAAAGTATAGAACTACAAAAAGGGGACGGTGGTTTAACCAGAGGATTGTGGAAGTGTGGAACCTGCTTCCTACTACAGTGGTTAGTGCTAATAGTATGTTTACCTTTAAGCACCTGCTTGATCAGTATATGGGAGACAAAAAAATGGGAGTTTGTCCACTGATAAGTGGCAAGTCCACACATAGCTCTTGCAGCTAATGGACTTGAAACCTGAACCTATGCCTTCCCCCCCATTTCCCCTGCTGCTCAGAGTACTGAACAAGCTCAGGGTTCAGCCAGCAACAATGATTCTCATTGCTCCAGACTGGGCCAGGCAGCCTTGGTATTCCCTGCTACTGACCCTGTCGATCTCCAAACCAATCTCCCTGTCCAGGAGGCACAACCTACTGACCTCCTCTCAAGGCAGGGTCCTATACCCCAACCTCCAGTCCCTCAGACTCAGAGCTTGGCTCTTGATGACTTAGAATATGCTGACTTGCACCTCTCAGAAGGGGGTGCTAGAGGTCCTCAGGGTATCTAGAGAAACCTCCACTAGAAGGACTTACTCTTCTAAATGGAAGAGGTTTTCTGTTTGGTGTAGACAGAGACAGATTGACCACTGCCAGGCTGGCTTATCAGTAGTTTTGGATTATCTGGCATATTTACATTCCCTTAGCCTTCAGCCTTCCACCCTTAAGGTACACTTAGCAGTGGTCTCTGCATACCTCTCTGCTGGAAAAGAGGCATCCCTGGCTGCCAACCAGGTATTCAGAAAGTTTTTCAAGGGCCTACTGCACTTGTACCCCCCTCACACAGAACCCAGTCCTGCGTGGGACCTTAACATATGCATTGGCCAGCTAATGCAACCACCATTCAAACCCATGTCCTCAGCAGAACTTAAGTACGTGACATGGAAAACAGTGTTCCTGGTAGCCATTACCTCAGCTAGGAGGATCAGTGAGCTACAGGCCTTGTCCACAGAGCCAGATTACATAGCAGTCCACAGGGACAAGGTTGTCCTTAGGACCAATAGGAAATTCCTCCCTAAGGTGGTTTCAGACTTCCACCTTAATCACTCCATGACAATGCCAGTCTTTTTAACTGATCATTCCAGTTCAGGGGAGTGCAGACTGCATAATCTTGATGTCAAGAGAGCTATAAGCTACTGCTTGGATCATATGAAAGGACACAGGCAGGATAGAACCTAGCTCTTCCTGACCTATGGAGAAGTGGGGAAGGGCAAACTTGCCTCAGAGAGGACCATTGACCATTGAATTGTGGCCTGTATCCAATTTTGCTACAGCAAAGTGGGTAAAGAGCCTCCTGTAGGCCTCAGGTCCCACTCTACAAGGGGTACAGCTGCTTCTATGGCAGCTGCAAGAGATATCCCTTTGTTAGAAATCTGCAAAGCAGCTACCTGGAAAACAGTTCACACCTCTACCAAGCACTACAGCCTGGATACCCAGGCCAGAAGTGATGTCAGGTTTGGCACAGCAGTACTGCAGAGCCTGTTTCCTAAATAGGTTCTCTACCCTCCTCCAAGTGTACTGCTTGGGTTGCCTGCCGGAGGCAGAATACAGTAAGATTTCCTGGGGTTTGAAGAAAAAATTACTTACCATAGTAATCTTGTTTCTTCCAAGGGAATCTTACTGTATTCTGAGCTCCCACCCTTTCTCCCCTGCTAGAACCTATAGGCACTGCAACACAGTTGTTCATGCTGTTCAAATCCTATGGGTGTTTCTTTTTTGGGCTTAGTGACTTAAGTCTTAGTGTGGCCCACAATTTTGAATAAAGGGGAATAGTAGGTGTTGGATGTTGTTAATTGTTAGTTAATTATTAGTATATCTTGGATAGCTTATTAGCTTTGCTCCATAAGAATCTGACAGTTGCAGAATGTTTACCAGGGATAGTGGTTTGAAATCCGAGCTCGAACCTAACATTCCATGATTAGCATAGGTTCTATTAACCATTTCGGCTCTGGGGCAGTCTTATGGTGAGACCATACTGCAGAAGTCAGAATACAGTAAGATTCCCTTGGAAGAAACATGATTACTATGGTAAGTAATTTTTTTCTTATGTACACAGTTTCTACGTCACACATCCTCCGCTCCACCCACCAGCACTACTTCTAGCTCAAACAGTATATTCAGTTTCCCACACTGCATGTCACAAATCGGACTGCATGCTGCAAGTTCTGTCCCCCAACATCAACTGCCAAATCCCTCCCTATTCTACACTGCCACTAAAAATTCTTACTTCCTTGCCAGCACTTGAAAAAAAACCTAACCAGTGTGCCAGCAAACTCACTTTTACCACAGCTTCAAGTCACTGTGCCTGTCTCATCTCTCACCAACAACAAAATGAGTTTTCTTTGAAAAGTAATTCTGCTCTGCTGCTCCAGTCCCACTCCTCAGCCTGCCTCTCAAAATCCTACACTTTTAACAAAAACTAAAGGTACCTGCTTTATTTCGCAGGTCTCTGTCTCCACGTCCCACTCGGTCATTCCTCTTGCCCCCCCCCCCCATGTCACAGCTGCCTTTCTCCCTCGGTGAGCCTTTGAAACTGAATTATTCACTGCTTCTTTTCTCCGTGACACTGGTTTCCTGCTCCACTCCTCCAAGTGATCATACTAACAGGGTCCACTTCAGCTGAGCTACAGATTCCTCCAGCCAGGAAAAAAAACTACATTTTTTTTTAAAACAAAGCCCCTCAGCTGGGTTGACCTCACACCGACCTCATCACTCTCGTTCCACCTCGTGCTCACTCTTCCCATGTAGTGCTTTTCCATTCTTGTTAAAGTGATATCCCAAACTAAGTCGCTCTCCGGGGTCGCTCTGCTCAAGCAGTAAACTTCTGAAGCTCGGATTCGAAGCTCCTTGCTAACAATGCCACCATCTTATTTGAAAAGTTTCAGGTTTACCACTTGATCCACCAGTGAGCACTGACGTTGCAGCATCACCAGTCATCAGGACAATGTGTCAATGGCAACAGCCATGTTAACAAGCTTAAAAACAGGACGCACAACCACTTATTACAGAAATAAACACACAATTTGATACATATATTTTTCATAAATATTATTATAAAAATAAAAACTCACACAAAGTCCAGCCCTATTGTATAAATGAAATATGATGGGGAACCATGTGAGATATGTGATTTATGCATGTTGGTACTGTTTGCCCTTGGCCACCTCACTCGTGGCTTATGCCACTCATGAGGTTACCCAAGGTCAAACAGCACTTGAGTGCATAAATCACATATCACACAGGTCCCTCCCCCCCCACACAATCCTTTTTTATTGAACAGGTTGGAAAAATCCAAGAATCTCATTGACTGTGAACTGTCACATCAAAAAATTCATGCTGAGATAACTAGATGCTGTAGCTAGGACCGTGCAGCTGTTTTTTTTTTTTTTTTATGTCAGTTAAGTAACTTAAGGAAATAATAATGGAATAACAAAAATTAGAGATTTCAACACAGCAGATTATAATAGTATTAAAAGTTATTTAAGTAATTGGAATTGGGTCCAGGAATTAACAGGAAATGTAAACCTTCAAGAATAATGGGATATAATTAATGCCAAGATTATGTACTGTATAAATACATGGGTACCCTTGAGGATAAAATATAATAATGGATCAAAAAGAATTCCTCTATGGTGGTCTAATGAAATTTAAAAAAATGTAAATAAAAAGCATAGGGCATATCAAAAATATAAGAAATCCCTAAACATAAATCACTTAACAAAATACAAAATATTGGTAAAAAAGACAAAAAATCTTATCAAAAAAAGGAAACAAGAACTTGAGGTTCGTTTAGCAACTGACTCAAAAAATAATAAAAACGTTTTTTTTTAATTATATTGGATCCCTGAAGGGTAATCAGAATAGTATTGGACCATTAAACGTAAATGATATAGTAATCTCCAAAGAACCTGAAATGGCTAGTGAATTAAATACATACTTTAGGAGTGTGTTCCTCCCAAAGGAATATATTAAAATTGAGCAGTTAAATAATGATGAAACGACGAAGTCTATTACTATAAAAGAAGTGATGGATATTATTAATAAACTGAAGAAAGACTCCACACCAGGCCCAGATGGTATTGCCCCAAAATTCCATAAAAATGATTAATGTATTGTCAGGTCCGCTAGCAGTGCTATATAATACATCCATAAAAATGGGAGCACTTTAAAGGAATGGAGATGTGCTAATATCGTGCTAATACACAAAGGAGGCAGCAAACAACTTGTGGGAAATTATAGGCCTATTAGCTTGATCTGTGTGATTGGTAAAATGATGGAGAGAATAATCCAAACAAGGATGATGGATCATATAAATAGAACTGTATCTTGTGATATCTCACAGCATGGTTTTACTTCCAGCAGATCCTGCCTAATTAATTTGATCAGTTTTTTTTGAGCCGGTTAGTGAGGCTCTGGATAGTGGAATGCCTGTGGATGTCATTTTTCTGGACTATGCCAAGGCTTTTGACACAGTGTCGCATAAAATCTTATTGGAACAACTGTGTAAAATAAAATTGAACAGTAATATTATCAAGTGGATATCCTCGTGGTTAAATGATAGAGTACAACAAGTAGTTGTACGAGGACATGAATCAAGCTGGGGCCATGTGACAAGTGAGGTCCCTCAGGGTTCAGTACTGGGCCCTTTGTTATTCAGTATTCTTGTGTCAACACTGCAGACAAGCGATCATGTCTGGATAGCTAAATATGCAGACGACTGCAAAATTGGCCACATAGTCACTAACCCAGAATCAGTTACCAGGTTCCAGTATTGTTTGAATGATATAGGAGTCTGGGCCAAGGAGAATAAAATGACATTTAATGAATCAAAGTGTAAGGTGATGCATTTTGGAAATAACAATATGGGGGCAAGTTATACTATAAATAATACAATAATTCTGATAACCACGGAGGAAAAAGATCTTGGTGTAATTATTACTAACGATTTAAAATTTTATGTACATGCAGAAAAAACAGTTAAAAAATGCTATTCCTTATTGGGATGCATACATAGACACATAAAAAGTAGGAGGGCCGAGGTCCTGATGCCACTGTATGCAAGTCTTGTTAGGCCCCATTTGGAGTACTGTGCTCCCTTTTGTGCACCAACTACTGCAGGAGCTCTGAGCATGGTGGAGAAGGTTCGGCGAAGGGCCACTAGGAGAGTTAAACACCTGGCAAATCTCCCATATGAGGAAAGGCTTAAGTCATTGAACTTATACTCACATGAGTACAGATTATTAAGAGATGATCTTATATATATATATATATATATATATATATATATCTATCTATATGAGGCAAAACCTCAGTTTAATGCATCAGTTAGGGTTGTTCCACACCGACAAAAGCGAGGAAATTTGGTGTTAGGGTTGAAAGACCCCCTTGGACCCTTCCAGTCCACCCCCAACCGGCATCGAGGTGCGCGTTGGGGTTGGTGGCCCTAACTCTAACCCCATCACATGTGTAAAGAAGCTGAAGAATAGGAGAGGGTGAGAGGACCGACGACCCCAACGCGCACCCCGATGCCATTTGGGTAGGTGGACTGGAAGGGTCCAAGGGGGGCTTTCAACCCTAACACCAAATTTCCTCGGTTTTGTCGCTGTGGAACAACCCTAACTGATGCAGTAAACAGATTTTTTTGCCTCTAATTTCCCTTCTTTTTTAAAAATGATGACGATAAATAGTGAATGTAATGCGGTGGGGGAGCATGGGGCCCTTTGGACCCCGCGCTCCCGCCACGTGATGTCTTGTGACATAGTAACAGGAACAGCAACACAAAGTGAAGTGCCAACAGTGTCACACATGGCAACGCAAACGTAAATGGTAAAGGAAACGTTAATAGACAAGCAAGTGCAAAGTCACGCTGAAGCGAACAGTGACGCAAACAGACATTGAAGCGCATACAGAAACGCAACTGGTAACGTGAACAGTGATGGCAGCGGTATTTTAAATGGAAATGTTAAGTGTCACAGCAAAAAGAACGCGAAAGGGAACAGAAACGGAAACACGAACGCAAGCTCACATGTAAACGCAAACCATAATGCACACAGGCATGGTACCGCAATTGTAAATGCAAATGGTAAAGTTAACATGAAGAATAATGCCAAAGGAAATGGAAATGGGAACAGAAGCACATACGGAAATGTAAACCAAAACGCCGCACAGGCACAGTACCGCAATTGTAAACACAAATGGTAATGGTAACAGCAACAATAACAGCAAAGGAAACAGAAACGCAAAAGGAAACGCAAGGATATGGAAACAAGACCGTACGCGTGTAAGTGGCATTACCAACGAATTGCAATTGCAAACGCAAATGGTATCAGTAACAGCAAGAAAGACTCAAAACGAAAGAGAAATGGAAACGCAAACAAAAGGGCTGTCGGAAATGCAAATGGCAATGTGCACAGTGACACAAACAAAAACGCAAACAGAAACAGTAGTGGAAATGCAAATGGTAATAGTAATGAAAATGCAAGCGCAAATGACAGCGTAAACGCTTACGGTGGCGCATATGGAGCGGTAAAGCAAACGGGGACATAAACACAAGTGGAAACAGTAACTTTAACGGAAGGGCACACCCTGTTTTTGCCAAACAGGTGCATAGAGAAACACAGTGTGTACAAAGAATGTATGCATTGTAATTGGCATCGAAGCTGAAAACGAGCATTGGAAGTACTTAATTGCTAATATCTCAGCAACCCCACAACGTAGAAAAAAAATTAAGATTTCACAAAAATCATGATTTTCCTGGCTAGGTTACATAGCCTATGCAACTCGCAACAAAAAATCTGTATCTCGCATCATTTTCGAGATACGAGCCCCGAAAGGTGCGGCGTACGCCACCATGTTAGTCTATGGGAAAAACGCCAACTTCGGAGTACCATAACTTGGCAGCCGTGCAGCATTTTTTCACCAAACCACCAAAAGGCACGTCTTTGAGATGTTGTCTGCCTTCCCTCCAAATTTCAGACCCAAAAGACCAAACCGTTCTTTTGCAGCAGGGTGACAAAGAACTCCTGTCATTTTGGCCATAGTCTGGAAAAGTAGTGTCGCAATTTGCGGCAATTTTCACAAGAATTTGTGAAAGTGTCACAGATGCGACACTACTGTTTCCAAAAATTTGAAAAACATATTTCTGGGGTGTTTTACCCCAAATCAAAGACATGGCTAGCATCCTCAGGGTCCGACTAGGTGTCACAGAAAGAATTGTGTCCCTAGATGGTCCCAATTTTAAATGCCAAGCATTTTTCTGATCACTAACTGAAAACAAAATGGTGGATTTGCGACACTGCTAGGGCCATTTGCGACACTAAAAAGTGCATTTGCGAAAATGTTGCACTTTTTGTTAACTTTTCCCATTGACTTATAATGGGAACTTGTTTTTTGAATAACTTTTGAACTGTTCAATATTTTTTCACGAAATCTTCAAAAGGCACATCGGGGACCCCGGCCGTACGTTCCCTGAAGTTTTTGAAGACCAGTTGCTCAAACCGTGCCACCTGTAGGCGAGAGCCAAGAATTCTCAGAAAAGCATAATTGCACATTTCGTTGTCACTTAATAACTCCGCAGGCGTATATCCGACTGGTACGAAAGTTGGCAGATCCCAAGATCTACCATGTCCAATTGTGCATACCAAATGTCAGATAAATCCGTTGAACGGTGGTAAAGTTATTAAGGTGCAAAGTTTCACCCTTTAACCTTAAAAGTGATATTCAACCCTAACTATGGTAGCACTACTGTGCTACCATAATATATATATATATATGCATATATATATATATATATATATATATATACACACACACACACACACACATACCACCTTACATATTAGATAAACACGAGATATTATATGTCTGGAGTGGAGAGGCAGGATTGTGAGAATAATACCAGATCACACAAAGATAAAATTAAATGCCTCATTAATAAAACTCAAAGAAGACAGAGGTTCTTCACACAGCGGGCGCCACCATTATGGAATATATTACCTACATATATTGTCGCCAGTGACACTGCGGACACTTTTAAAACACTTTTAGATGATTATATGAGTGAAATGAAATATAAATACCACCATTAACCACATGGTAGCGAGTTCATTATGGGCCTTGGCCTTACGAACTTGTAACTCAACTATGAAACTATGATTTTTAAAAATCTTGTAAGACTTTTTTGCAAGTGGAATAACACACTTAAAGGCGTCCAGTTGTGTTCAATATAAGGACAGCTCTGGTGGTTGTACCTTGCAAAACACCTGAGGTGTCTAATAATATCAGCACAGCCAAACAACACGTTGGTGTGTGTTTTTCGTTATGTGTAGATGTGCAGCAACAGCAGGTCCCTGGTTTGTCTCTTGTAGATCCCTTGTCATTCCTGATAAATGAAACAGATGCCTCTAGTTTTAAGCAAGGGAAGCAATTTATTAAAAAAAAAAACTGCAAGGCCTAGCCAAACTATTCACAGTATTAAATGATTTCACCTATAATGCTACAGACAGTTTACTTACTGCTGTAATATTGCACAGCAAGCATTTTTGCATCATAAGCTGAGAGGCAGCATTTCCCTGCTAACTGAAACGAAATGCCTTCTGTCAAACGTAATGCTGTTTGCTTCACTTTCCTTGTCAGAATTTTTGAAAAGTGCACTTCATTGTTAATGTTCAAATGTATTAAGTTTCTGGGGAATCATCAGGAGTAATTTAAAAGTCATTTTGTTGTCTTTGGTATACAGCTATCATATCCAAATACGTACTGTAATAATATATTATGTAACTGTTTTGGACAGATTGCATTGACTGAAGCAAAATAACTGAATGTTTATTTTGGAGCTGAGACTGAACAATTGAGCACAAAGGAACACCCACGTGTAAAAAATTACATTAAAGTGACCCTCATTGTGTATGTTAGACTGTACAACTTTTCCAAACCACACAAATGAAATGAAGTTTAATCAATTATTAGAGACACATCTACATGATAAAAAGGTCAACTTTATAAAAAAAAACTCCTTGTCTTCAAAATGCTCAAAGAAGCAGAATCATATGTCATAGTATTACAATTACATACACTGATGCAGCTAGCAATACAAAACATTAGTTAACCTTTTTTTGTTTAAAATACTCGATATTCTTTGACTGAAATGAATTTATCTTCTGGTGTTCATAATTTTTCTTCCTTAAAGAGCTAGTAACACCAAAAAATGCAGACAAAAAATGTTATTAATTTTTAAAAGTAGTCAGCTGTTACTTTTTATGTCTAAAGCGTTGCCTTATTCCTTTAACTAATTTGAAGGTTTTCTACCTGGTAGTATTAGATGTGATGTGAAGAGCATTACTGCACATGGAAGCTAACATATCTAGTCATTTCCCTCTTCCTACCCAATCAGCATTGTGACCTCTATCATAGTGACATCACTATTAATGAATCTAGCAGAAGGTGAGTGTCTGTCTCTTCCTTGTCAGTTGTGATGTCACTGTCAGAGAAGTTACAATACTAATGAAGTGTGAAGAGGAACAGTATAGAAATATTGAACAGTGGTGAGGGAAATAGTGGGGAAAGTATTGACCACAAGGGATGAACGTTGCCTGACAATAGTTACTTCGGCTTTGGGCAGGATGACTATTGGAAGGCAATAACTCATCCTGAGGGATCTATATTTTCCCACTATATCCCAACACAACTGTGGTCAATATCTGTTTTAATAAATCCTGCCCCAGTTATTAGGATTAAAATGGGCAACAGTTGAAAAAACTATTGCCTGATTCTAATGAACGATGCCCAGTTCTAATGTACTATGCCCAGTTCTAATGAACTATGCTTGGTTCTAATGAACTATGCCTAGTTCTAATGAACTATTGCTCTGTTCTTTTATTTTTTTTTATTCTCTATGTATGCTCCCTTCTGCACAACTGTCTTGACCTCCCTCTGGGCTCCACTATGTGTTGGCTTTGCCAAAGTCCAACTACCACCAGTCACCTACCTTTACACTGCCGTGGCCACCCCACCCCCCCATGTGGCAAGAGGGGAGAATCTGCCCTCTGCATTTAAGGTCCTCATCAGGCTGGTCAACTGAGGGTTTCGGAGTTCATCCCCTTCTGTTCACCGGGCTCCATCGTCCATCGGGCAGTGGGATCTTTCCTGTTTTATTTTCTCCCATCCCCACGGACTCAGGCATGCAAGGGAGGTCCAAGGCACATATGCAAACTTGAGTATGTTGCCACGCTAGACCCCCGGTCTGTGTCCATCCCTCACATGGTGCCCTTGACTGCACTGGCACCTATGGTCACCCAGGTGCAGTATTGCAGCGAGGATGGCAGCCCACTCACCCTGGAGTATGAAAGTGCCCCCTGGGCCACTCTATCCTCCTCCCCTGTCCAGCCCCCGAAAATCCAAGCTTATTCCCGAACTCAGATCATCGGCATCACAGTTGGTAGCACTACTGCTGTTCCAATGGGCCAGCCCTGTTTCTCTGTGTAACCCCTAGGTGGCGCTATCTCAAGGGCTACTACCCCTGCCTGCTTGGCTAGTAGCAGATTAAGGGGCCTGAGTTCTGAAACGGGTGCCTCCACCCGGAGGTTAGGGTTGGTAGTGGTCAGGCCGGTTGTCATGCTCTCACTAACTTAGCCATGTCTACTTCTCCCATGAATCTCTTATGCAAAATTGTTAAATGTACTGTGCACCTGTTTAATATTTGTGAGCCTTGTGATGCCTGCTGTCTCTGTGTTAAGCGTTTGATACCAATTCCCAATATGTATCAGCTGTAAATACTGTATATTGATACCTATGTATGTAATTTACTGTAACTAACTCCGGGTCAACCCTGAAAAAGGGATCTCTGGTCTCAGTGGGCTTACTTGGTTACCAAAATCTAAATAAATAAATAAGCTAACCTGGGCACAGCCCTCCGGGACACTGTAACCCCCCTCTTTCCCCTCTAGTGGTCTGAACACTGTACAATAATCACTTTTGCAATACCCCTGGTACACCACACAAGTACCCACACTGTTTGCACTTACCGCCAGGGTTGGTTCCTCTGGCTCAACCCTGGGGACCCCCTGTAAAACAAGGTTCTAGGGACATGGATATGTTGTTCAATCCACACTTATTGCCAGGTTCTTTGCCGCTTTAAATCTTGCCGGAAGGTCTTCAAGCTGGCTCCTCCCACCCACCCGAGTGGTAAAACTCTTGGCTCCGAGCCATGACGCCAGAATCTTCCTTACCACTTGGAAGCTCAGGTTCCCTCCTTAGTGCTCTGCGTTTTAGACTGGATCCTAACTCTTCGGTTCGTCCGAAACTGGTTTTGAAGTTTTCTAAACTTCGGACTTCATCTTCCCTCGCGGCTGCGATGGACAAATCTATTCCCGGCTTTCGGAGGTGCCCTCACAGGCAGAAAATGTCCAGGATGGACCCGCACTCCACGTGCATCTACTGCCTAGGCCTAGATCACGACCCGCAGGCCTGTGAGTTGTGACGTTCTTTCTCAGCCAACGTCCTGGATGATCGCGCTGCCCGATTGCAGCTCGGGCGCCCCGAGAAGCGTTTTCCACTGGTAAAATCAAAAGAGGCTCGTTGGGCGGTGTCCGCGGCGGCTGGCTCGGCTGAGCAGCTTGAGCAGATGATTGCCCTCGAGGAGGAGGCGGCCCAGGCTGCATCTTCCTCCTCCTTGGCCGCGGCATTTATCCCGCTTTCTCTAAGTTCCTCTTACACAGCTTCGTTCAAGGAGCTTTGTCAGTCCCTTTCCACGAAGGGAGAGGGGCCATCGGGACATTCTTCTCGGCCCAAGAAGAAGGAGTCGAAGGGTAAGTCCCACCGTCGGCGTTCGTGGGAGCGGGAGAGGTCTCCCTCCCTGGACAGCCGACTTCAGTGAAGTTGCAGCTCAGGCCGCTGGCTTCACGGTGTCCCCGTCAGGCCAGCCTGCCGAGACTCCCGTCGACGCTGTCGAGATTTTTCTCAATCCGTCGGACGGGCTGTCGACTGCTGAAGCCGACAACCCACCTTCACCGGTTCCCCTGGTGGAGACTGAGGATCTGCCTGCGCCTTCGGGGCCACAGTCCCCGGTTAAAGTGCCCGAGCCAAGGGAAGAGTGGGTGTCCCCCGCCCCTTCCCAGACCCGCCCTCGGTCCCCCTGAGGGTCTCGGTCTCGGACTTCATCTCGGTCAAGCCGTTCCCACCAACATTGGCGGTCTCAGCAGTACCGGTAGCGGACACCGTTCCTCCTGGACGTCCTCTTCCTCGGATGAGGGAGGCTTGGAGTAAGTGCGTCCTGCGCTCTGAGGGCTTATGTGGCAGCAGTTACTGTTGTCTAGGTCTAAACCGACTCCGGTTCAGACCCCGGCCATCAAATGGCCGTCGCCCGAACGACCGAAGCAACCGCTTGCCCTAGTCGAGTTGCCCGTTCCAGGGCTGGTTGCTTGGCCAAAACCGGCTGCTGCGTCGATTGTGGTGGAACCTCCGCCTCCACAACCAAAGTCTGGGGCACCGACCAAAGATTCTTTTTCAGGTCACAGCCTGCCCCACAGGTTGTCGGTCACCCTCACTCCCGACTGTCCTCGGCAGGTAGAGGGTGGCTCAGGGCCGAGGCAGCTCTTCGCAGACTCTTCGGAATCCGACGACAACTCCTCCCTGTTCTCCAGGCAGGTCGACCTGGAGTCCTCTGGGGGCCAGTCATTGGACGATAGCCCATCGTCCTTCTTGGGTCTGCTTCGACTCATCTCGGAGTCCACCGGGATGCAGCTCGAGCCCGTGTCCAAACGGGCCACGTATCCCCTGACGGAGATTCTGGACCGAGGGGATTCCCCCACGGAGGCCTTTCCAGTGGCTGAGGCCATTGTCGGCCCAGCCTTGGCGCTCTGGCAGCAGCCTACGTCCTGTCCTGCGCCCTCGGCCAGTTTCTCGGAGCACCCCTCTGCCGAGGGGTTAGTCACCGACAGCGTCTTCCGGCGTTCCGGTAACGCTTGGGGCGTGGATAAGCCCCCGACAAAGAGTCAAAAAGCTGGACTTTGCCGGGCACAAGGTGTATGCTGCGTCCTCCCTCGGCCTCCGACAGGCCAGCTCGGCCATGCTGATGGCACACTTCTCCCACGCCCTCTTGGGCTCCCTGGATGAGGTTCCCCCTCATCTCCTGACTGACCTGCAGACCACGGTTCACCAGGTGCGGGACCAGGGTAGGGCGGTGGCGAAGCAGCAACTTCAGACTGCTCTGGACATAGGTGATTCCTGTGCCAGGTCAGTAGCGGCCGCGGTGGCCATGCACCGCAGGGCGTGGCTGGGATATCCACCTTCATGGCGGATACCCAGCACAAGTTGGCGGACGTCCCCTTCTTGGGGACTGACCTCTTCGGTCCTGGAGTGGAGGGACACCTCCAGCGGATCGAAAAGTCCAATGCCACTCTGGACTCGGTTACCTCTGCCCAGAGGGACAAAGGCCGCCATCAGCAACAGCATAAGTCCTTTCGTCCTTCAGCGACTGCAGCTCAACTGGCCCAACAGCACCAGCAACAGGGCCAGCAGGCTCACGCGTGGCGTCCCAAATCCAAGCCGGTGGCTTCTTCCAACAGGAAGCAAGGAGGTAAGGCCCAGGAGGTCCCTCGGCCGGTTCCTCCTCCTCCAAGCCTGCCCAGTGACGGGTTAAGGGGTGCCGCCCCCAGCCTCATCACTCCCCCCTGGGTTCCCCCCATGGGGAGACGGCTCCGCCACTTCCTTTCCGCCTGGTCCGCTATCACCATGGACCGCTAGGTGCTGGAGGTGGTAGGAAAAGGCCTGCCTCTGGAGTTCGAGCAGGCTCCACCCTTTCGAGCCATCGCCCCTCGGGGGGCCACGGGGTCCGCAGCCTCGCTGTCGGCCCGCCGAGCCGATATTGCCCTGCTCCTCGAAAAAGAGGTGATCAGGAAGGTGGCGGATCCTCCTCCAGACCCGAGGTTTGTGTCCAGGTATTTCCTGGTCCCAAAACGGACAGGGGGCTGGCGCCCCATTCTCGACCTGCACGACCTGAACAAGTTCCTAAGGTCTCGGACCTTCAGGATGGTCACTCTGGCTCAGATAATACCATCCTTGGAATGAGGCATGTGGTTTTGTTTCCTGGACCTCCAGGACGCATTCTTTCACATCCCGATCCGTCCGTCTTATCAGAGATTCCTCCACTTCAGAGTGGAGGGGTTCCTTTACGAGTTCTTGGCCATGCCCTTCAGCCTCTCTCTAGCTCCCAGGGTCTTCACCAAATGCATGGCAGTGGTGACAGCATTCCTGCAGCGCCGAAGGGTCCGGGTGTACCCCTACCTGGACGACTGGCTGATTGCAGCCCCCTCCAGAGCGGAGGTGGAGCGGTCCAGAATCCTGGCCCTCCAGGTTTGCTCTCAGGTTGGCCTCCTCATCAAGCGAGGCCAAGTCAGACTCGTGCGAAGCAGGTGATACTCTTCATCGGGGCAGAGCTCAACTCTCTTCGAGCCAGAGCTCGGCTCCCGGCGGACAGGGCAGAGGTTCTTTCCTCCTTTCCCCGATCATTTCTGGTTGGGCAATCGCGCCCTGCCCGGGACTTCCTGGGCCTCATGGCGGTCTGCACCAGCGTGGTCCGCTGGGCCCGTTGGTACATGCGTCCCCTTCAATGGGGACTGGCCAGCCAGTGGTCACAATGCTGCGATCCGTTGGACCAGCCTGTGACAGTGACCCAGGAGATGTGGAACACTCTCCAGTGGGGGACCGTTCCGGCACATCTGCAGGAGGGAATCCCGTTCATCCGCCCCGAGCTGATGGTCTCTCTATCGACCGATGCATCTCTGATGGGTTGGGGTGCCCATCTGGGGGAGCACAGAGCGCATGGCCGCTGGTCCCCTCGGGAGTCCCGATGCCATATCAACCTGCTGGAGCTCCGAGTGGTCCGCCTAGCTCTCACCACTTTCACTCCGTTTCTACGGGGTCAAGTGGTTCAGGTCCAGACAGACAATACCATGACCATGTACTATCTGAACCGCCAGGGCGGGACGTGCTCCATGCTGTTATGCAAGGAAGCTCTCCACATATGGTCCCTCGTGCGCAGCCTGGAGGTGGATCTCCTAGCCATTCACGTGGCAGGAGCCTCCAAAACCCTGGCTGATGCCCTAAGCCGGATAGGGGCTGCGTCTCACGAGTGGTCTCTCCTGCTAGAGGTAGTACAAGATCTCTTCTCCCACTGGGGCACGCCTCAGGTGGACCTGTTTGCCTCCAGGGAGAATGCAAAGCTGAGACTGTTCCATGCCCCCAGCAGGGCTCGCTGCAGGGGGATGCCTTCTCGAGGCCGTGGACCCCGGGCCTCTTCTGTGCCTTTCCCCCATTTCCCTTGATCCACAAGGTGCTTCTCAAGGTGAGGAGGGACAAGGCGCAGGTGATTCTGGTAGCCCCAGACTGGCCCGCCAGTTCTGGTATCCAGATCTCCTCAGCCTCAGCTCAGGCTCCGAGGCAGCTTCCAGCCCACCCGGACCTGATCTCAGTCAACCAGGGAAGGTATTCCATCCGGACCTTCAATCCCTGCACCTGGCGGCCTGGTTCCTGAGCGGCTAGAGTTCCAGGCCTTGGGTCTTTCCAACGAGGTCCTCAACGTCGTTGAGGCGTCCCGTTAGGAGTCGACCAGAAAATGCTATGCCTTCAAATGGAACAGATTCTCCATTTAGTGTCAGGGCAAGGGCCTGGACCCTTCCTCCTGTTCCTTGGCAAGCATTCTGGACTACCTGTGGCCCCTTTCTCAGCAAGGGCTTCGGTCAACGACCCTTAAGGTGCACCTGGCAGCCATCTCTGCGTAGCGGGCGCGGGCCGGGAAGCAGTCAGTGGCGCAGGTGAAGGTGGTCGGGCGCTTTTTCCAAGGCCTTGACCACATTTCCCCTCCGGTGCGAGAACCTCCACCTCCGTGGGATCTACTGCTGGTATTGGCCAAGCTCATGGGCAAGCCATTCGAACCAATGCACAGGTGCGGTATTTCCCACCTGTCGTGGAAGACCACCTTCTTGGTGGCCATCACGTCAGCCAGAAGGATGGGAGAGCTTCAGGTGCTTTCCATCGAGTCTTCTTATCTGGTCTTCCACAGGGAAAAGGTTGTCCTGCGCCCCCAACTGAAATTTCTTCCGAAGGTGGTGTCGGAGTTTCACCTTAACCAGGTGTTGACTCTGCCGGTGTTCTATCCCAATCACACCTCAGAGGCGAATATGGGCTCCATGCTTTGGACCTAGGCAGCGCTCGCTTATTATAAGGAGGCGGACGGCTGAAGTTAGAGAGGTTAGCCAGCTGTTTGTCACCTACGCTGAAGCCGCACCTGACAGACCTGCAGCCAAGCGGACGATAAGCAGATGGGTCACCTCCTGCATAGAGCTCTGCTATAGGTTGGCTGGCATGGAGCCTCCCAGAGGGATAAGAGCTCATTCTACCCACCATACCGCTGTATCGGTAGCTGCTTCCAGGGATGTCCCTATCCAGGATATCTGCAGGGCTGCTACCTGGAAGTCGGCACATACCTTTATTACCCACTACCACATCGACCTTGAGTCACACCGGGATGCTGGTTTTGGGGCCTCGGTTCTCCAGTCTCTGTTCCCTAAGTAGGGGGTGTGCGCCTTGCCTCCCTCCTCCCGGAGAACTGCTAGGAGTCTGCCAATAAGTGTGGATTGCACAACATATCCATGTCCCTAGAAATACAGGTTACTCACCTGTAACAGGAGTTCTAGGAATGGTATATGTTGTTCATCCATACGACCCACCCGACCTCCTCGGCTCCGATGCACAACCTGGCTTCCAGCGGGCTAGATCTGGCATCATGGGGCGGAGCCGAGAGTTTTACCACCCGGGTGGGTGGGAGGAGCCAGCTTGAAGACCTACGGCAAGATTTAAAGCGGCAAGGAACCTGCCAATAAGTGTGGATGAACAACATATACCATTCCTAGAACTCCTGTTACAGGTGAGTAACCTGTATTTATGCACAGCAAATAGCAACAGTACAGTACTTTGAGCACAAACTGGAACCACAGTCAGATTACATGCAGAAAAAGTTAGATCTGATTTATTCAGGGGACTTGAACAAGGAAGGGGCAAAATCAGGTTAATTCGCTTAAAGATTATATCAATCAAGCAGTTATGCATGCGCTTTGAGTCCCCCCACACAGTCACACCTCTGGGTACCCAGGTGGAGAAGAGATGGGCTAGCCAGGACTGTTGCCCGGGGTTGCATCTGGTTGGGGCCCTGTGATGGAAAAGACAACATGCACAGTACACAATTTTTGTAATCCGGAGCCAGAGGGCTCAGTTCGTAAAGGAGACAAAACAACAAGACAATCAGATGACACACTCAGATTAAGCTGTTGTTGCAGGGAGCTACCCTGGTATTTACTCATAATACCCAAGACTGGACACAGGCTGGACGAAAATCGAGACTGCAGGTGGTTGATCTGGAATGCCAGGAGAAGCAGTGCCCACACGAGTCACAGAGGCATCATTCCTGTTCAAGCATGGAGCAGGGGGCTGATCCCCAGGCAGGTCTCTTGTTGATGGCTTCTCTGTGCAGTGGGTAGTCTGGCTGGGCCAGTCTGGCAAGGCCCAGACCGCATAGAGACAAATTCAGATGCAGTCCATTTTGGGCTGGATACAGCTTCCGGCAAGCAGAACACAGTTCACACAGTGGGGAACTGACTCACAACCCACTAGCAGATCATAGCACATTTACATGTACGGGAATTCCACTGTACCAGGCAAAGCGCTCCCCGATCACAATTGCAAAGTCTGTGCACACACCGGGAGCTTAGGGGTAGCTGGAACTCCTGACAGGCCGATTGCATTCAGCAAAATCTTCGGTCTTCTTCAGGTTGAGCCTGGCCCACTTCAGTAGCTTACTTTAGTCACACAAACTTGGATTTAGTCCAAAATAATTCTCTTCTCTCCCGCTCAGGAGCAGCAGGCAGACATGCGGGCCAAATTCTCAGCCTTTTCACAGTTCTCCCATGCAAATCCACTCAGGATTGATGCTCAGAATCTCTTCAGCTCCTTCTTCTTTAGCTTCCAGCTTAGATCTAACTGAAAATTGCAAGCAGCCCGGGACTTTCCCAAGATCCAAAAGGTTTGGTTAGCTGATTTAGCTGTCAGTCAAAGCAAGAGCTCCCCCTTCCGTTGCTAAAAAGGCGCAAAAAGTTCAAAACTGCAGTTCCTACAGATTTTGACTTCAGACAGCTGCTGTAGTCCAGCTACATTTTAGGTCCCACCAGAACTGATTGGTCCAGTTTGCAGTCCAGGACCAAGACAGTGGAGACAAAACAAAGCCATCCTTGCTACAAAGAAAGCAGGTTAGACAAACTACATTATCATTATCACTCTAAATGATTTTCAGGAAATAGTTACATCTTTCAACAGAGCTCCCTCTCAGATTACTTCAGCCGCAATCAGGCAGCTCTTAAAGAGACAGTACACAGAAGTTATACAGGCTCTGGTAATTACATTTAATCTGCTAAAACGCAGGACACCAGCCTGGAAGTGAGCATTTAGGAAAGCTTAAGGAAGACTTTTTGGGAACCCCCATTTGTAGGGGGGTTACATCTGTTCTAATTATCATTGCCTGGTTCTAATGAACTGTCGCCCAGAATGACCTATTGATTTGGTTCTAATGAACTGTTGCCTGGTTCTAATGATTTATTGCCTGGTTTTAATGGATTGTTGCTCGGTTCTAATGAACTATTGCCTGGTCCTGGTTCTAATGAACTGTTGCCTGGTTCTAATGATCTGTTGCCTGTTTCTAATGAACTGTTGCCTGGTTCTAATGATCTATTACCTGGTTCTAATGATCTATTGCCTGGCTCTAATGAACTGTTGCCTGGTTCTGATGAACTATTGCCTGGTTATTTGTTTTAAACCCGGCAATAGTTAAAAAAAACCTTGTGTGTCATGTGACAGCCTCTAGTCCAATGAGAGACTAGGATTTTTTTCCTAAGGTTTAAGAAAACTAAATATGTCAGTTTTCAGATAGAGCACTGTTCCACACATCACACCCAGTATTGTATAATTGTATGTAATTACCTTCATTCAGTTATGTACTTTTAAGAAGGTAATTCTCTGTATGTACTGTAATGTCATAACTTGTCATTTCTCCTGTAGGTATGTCATAACTTGCTGTTCATTCTTGTGCTACTGCCTAGTGACCTGGGCCGTTCCTGAAAACAGGTCCCTTGGGTTCAGTGAACTTACCTGAAAATCAAATAAATGAAATGACATAAAATGGAAAGAAAAGTTAATTCCGATACAAAAAGTAACAGCTGACTACTTTTAAAAGTTAATAGGTAGTGTACTGTGCTAACTCGGAAAGTAGGGAATAGCTTTCTCTCCATGCCTTAAAACTAAGAGCTCTTGCCATGCAATGTCTGGTGCAGTACTGCTGGTCTTCACTCAAGCAGCACGTTTTACTTTTCTGTTATACAAATATTTAGGCTATCTGAAGATCAAATTTCAAAGTGTTACATTGGTATGTTTGTATGTTGTAGTGTAAATATACTTACATTCTCTAAGACTGCAAGGCTTGGACCAGCCTCCCTATTTGTGGTTCTGTAGCGTGATGTCTACTTAGAAATATACATTTCAGTTTGAATGTGGTTTAATACCTTTAATTAACATTAAATCTGCTGCACCAGATATCCCTGGCACACTGAAGGAGTTTCTTCTGCTTGTGACACATGTACAATAGTGCAGTGAATTTTAGCTACAAGTACTTATGTGCATATCCTCTGATTTTTTTTTCTTTCAGTTCAACAGACCATTAAAAAGTATTCGATATACCGCTAACAAGAGTTCAGTTGAACAATACAGTATGGAGGCAGTTTAGCTCAGTGGTTTAAGACTCTGAGCTGCAAATCTGGTGACATCCAGCAGACCAGACCTGGGTTTGAATCCCACAGCTTCCACTTGCATACTGTGTGACCCTGAGCAAATCACTTAACTTCCCTGTGCTCCCAGGTCGCACCTGTATGTGCTACTCCTGGTTAAACAACTAAAAAAAAAAAAAAATGCCTTGTAAGAACTTTGGGCTTGATCCACTAAAAAGCTGGGATACACGTGATTTGTGTATAACTGGCAACCTATTCCCACTTCGCACATGGTGGATCCTCAGCTTCCAGGTATAACTGTCTTCACAGAGCCTTGTACAGGAGGCAGAATGTGTCAGGGGGGTGGTGGTGAGGGGCAGAGCTAGGCAGGACACTGAACTTCCAAGTCCTCTTGTAAGGGTTCCCCTCCCATAGTCTACACGCCCCCCGGATTTCTGTGCAGCATATGCATAGCACTTTGCTGAGCCACAGAGTACTGCCTCACACCCTTGGTGGACCCCGACCAACCACCTGCATAGATTTACAGATCAGGTCAGAATCTCCTTCTGCAAGTGGCATTCCTCATGTGTGAATGCGAGGAGGCCTCCACACCTGCATAGAGTGCTCTGTGCATGTCCCGGCCCTCCCTATACTCCTAGTAGGGCTGTGTAGAGCATTATGGATGCTGCCCTTTGTCTTTCTTACTTTATTAAAATAAAAAAGGGTAATTCTTTACTAAGCAGTCATAAACTCAGATTTTCATCTTCTTAGCAAGTCCTTAGGAAAAAAATGTATGGAACATGAAATGCTGAAATATAAAATACTGCTACTGAGGTTGCCTCCCCATCCCCTAGTGGTTCTTCTTGAGAATGACTGATTGTGCAGCTGAGTTCGAGGCTAAACTTGCTGTATGCTGTGTCTACAGTCCTTCAGTGAGGGGAATGCAAGGCCTCACAAATTTGGCCTATATGGTCAGCTCTTTAGCCTTCACTGAGCTAATTACATCAGGTGATTCCACCCTAGGCTGATCCGGTAGGCACGTCACCAACTGTAGTAATAATTCACATTACATTAACCTAAAGCAAGTTGTAATGTTCCCTGCTAGATTAAAGAATAGATCTCAGAAGCATTTTCTAATGAATTGGATCCTGGTATGACGGAAGGACAGATTATCATTTGTTGGAACCTTCCCTGACTTTGTCACCAATCACATCCTTGTTTTATTTGCATCTGACATAGTAGGGCCACCAACTACCACGTAAGATTATTGTGTGTCACAGTTATGCCAGGTTTTGTCCTACCTCCTCAATGAGCACCCTAGCTGATGTTAACTAGTCCCCTGTTAGACTTGTTGCTGATGTCAACACTGCCTCTGATTTCTTTAGCACTAAATATACCTCCAGTGCTGATCTCCACCCCCTTTACCAGGAGGAGAGTCAAGGGGCTTAATTCACAATAGATGACAGGTGCACTCTTTGCCCATCTGAAATTCAGGAACAACTTGTCCTTTCTCAAAAATACCTCTTCTCCACTTGACTGGCAGAACTATAGGTCTCTGAGAAATACTTGCAGTTATACAATGGGATCCGATAATCCTGTAACCTGATTGGTCAGCCAACATCTTTAGCTGTGGGTAAATCCCATGACAACCCACAGAAAAAATGCCAGCTGACCAACTCACTTAACACTTCCTCACTTTTTCAAATCCATTTTCACACTATCTTGTTTTTTTAAGCCCTGCCTATAAAAACTTACTGTGACATGGCAAAACATTGAAGGCAAGAAAATGTGCACAAAATATTTCTGTTTTTTTTTTTTGTATTATTTATTTTCTCCCCAGCTTGCTGCCATGTTAGCCTCTCCTTCGGGCGAGCCAAGACTTCCACTGACCCACCCTGTCCCCCGAGCCTCCGCTCTCAAATGACAGCCACCCCAGGGTAACCCAGCATAGCCCTTCACTGGGTGGGTCCCCCTCCTCTGAGGGGGAAGGCACCAGCCAGGGGACTGCACACCAGCGCAACGTCTTGGCCCCAGGTTGCTGCTGAGACAGAAGGCTTCAAGGGCATTGATGGCCTCGGAGAGCCGGGCAGCCATCATCCAGCGTAACGTGGAGTGTTTTCCGGTTTTCTAGTGTGTACATTCCTCCTGCGCCATTGTGCAGTGCTCCTGGTCTCCACCAGAGGCCATTGCCACCGATGTTTCCCTAACCCACCCGCAGGAGAGGAGAGCAGTCCCTATGAATGCTCAATCCTCTACCGCCCCTACCAGACCCCAGCGTCCCGAGTCTGTTTCCGAACCCGGATCACCGGTGTGGGTCGAGGTATGCTACCGCGCCGGCTGCACAAAATATTTCATAACACATTACCTCATTTTTTTACAAAAAGAAGCAGTCCATGTTAAGTCACTATTGCGGAGATCTGTTTCTGCAGCTTCTGGCTTCACTGTCCACCATCTGCACACAAAACAGATATATCTTACTTTGAGAGGGCTCTTGCAGTAGGTAATAACTATTAGGACTAGAACTGTCAGGCACTAGGACCACACGGAAAACTTTAGCTAGCAGTGTCTGGTGCGGGACCGGCCACCCGATGTCACGTGATGGACATCAGCGTGACATTATATAGTGGGTGGTCCCCACACCCACCCTCCAGTTCTTTCCCGCTGTCGACCTGCGCATGTCGGACCTTGCCGAGAACACTGTTTCAGTCGACCACCATTTTGGATAAGTATTTCATCACTTTTCTTTTTTCTTTCTAGTACATCTTTGAAAATTATTACCTTTTTCGGGCATGTCTTCTCCGATGCCTTCCAAGTTGCATGAGAACAAGTGTGATTCCTGTGGCACCCAGCTGCCACATAAGGACTCCCATTCCCTCTCCCTCTTCTGCCTGGGACTAGAGTGCAAGACTGAGGACTGTGAGGCCTGCCACAGTTTCAACCAGGCCACACAAAAACCCTGCCAACAGGCCCTGGAAGCTCACATTCCTAAACTATAGATGGCTTCAATGGAGAAGGGGCTGCAGAAGCTGTGGGGATTGTCATCTTCCCTGGCAGTCTCTTCACACTTCCATGCCAAGTTGAAGAATAAGGACAAGGAGAAGCACCGGGACCGCGATTGGTCTCCTTCCCACCCGTGGCCACCTTTGGGGGCAGTGGGCAATGAGCGGCCTCCCACTGGTGCGGGTACCATTCCTCTGATCAAGCCTGCCCCACCCCTTGGGGAGCAGCCCTTGGTCCCCCTCAGGTGGGCACCTCCGATCCTCCAGATAGGTCCACCACCCTTAGGCCCCTCTAAACCCTGGGGCCTAAGACTGGCGATGCGGCCAATAAGTCGGTTGTCAGCCCCTCTGATGAACACCTGGCCCTGGCTGATAAGTCACATGCCAGCTCCTCTGGCATCCACCCAGCCACTGCACTTCTGTGGGCCCTGATAACAGACCTGACACTGATCCTCCAGATCAGCACACAGTGCCGCTCTTGCTGCAGCCCTCCCCAGAGGGTTGCCCCTCTCTGGAGCCTCTGTCGCCACCTCCCCTGGTGGTGACTCCTGGCTTTCCTGCACATTCAGAGCCGGAGTCAGAGGAGCATCCACCCATCACAACCCTGGTGCCAGGGCCGGAATGCCTGATGCTGGACCTCCCTCGGGAGCCAGTGTCTCCTGCACCGTGGGCCCCCCCCCCAATCTGGGCCAGCTCGTTTGCCCCAGTCTCCAGTGGGCCGATGCTGGAACCTCCTCTGGGGAGTCCGGCACCAGACCTAACATTACTGGGACCTTCATATCCTCCACCAGGGACCCCGTTAGGACCCTTGGCCCCTCCTTCGGGGGCCTACGCCTGGCTACCAACCATTAGGGCCTCTGGCTCCTCCGTTGGGTCCTTTGCCGGGTTGCCTGCTGTCAGGGCCTCCAGCAGGTCCTTCGGCCCCACCATTGGGCCCTTTGCTGGGCCTTCCGATGCCAGGCTACCCTGCACTTAACTACCCTTCGCCAGGGTATCATATGTCAGGGTACCACACGATAGGGTATCCGATGCCAGGCTGTTTGCCCTATGGAGCTCTGGGCTACCATTACCCGATGTCAGGTTATACAACGCCAGGGTTTACCTTCCCAGGATACCCATCCATCTATCAGCGCCCTCCTCCTCTGCCTCCTCCACCACCTCAACCTCAGGTGGATTTTAGAGAGCCCTTACAGTCTCGGTGGTCCGAAACCAGGTTGCAGTTGGTCTTGGAATTGGATTGATGGCAACCGACTGTGGCTGCTATGCCAGCCTGCATGGACCTTATGCTAAGATCTCCCCCTCCAGTGGAGTCTCGCCCCTCTACCTCAGGACAGACCTTGCATTCTATCACAGTAGCCAGTGTCAGCAGAGGCCTTGTGGTCTTGCTGCAGGAGATCCTGCTCCCATGAGCCCAGTCTCCAGATGGAAGCCCATCATTGGACTCAGACTCAGATACCGCAGACTCCTCCGTCTTGGGTTTTGAAGACCCCCTCTCCAGTGAATCCAAAACCCAAAGAGTCTCCCTAGTCCCCTCTGGAGGATCCCTCCTTTACTGAAATTCTTCAGAAGATTCAAGAGGCAAATGGGTGGAAGACAGTGGCTCAGGATCCCCAATGCAAGAGGCTGGCAGAACACCTGAATATGTCCGAGCTGTCCCCTCTGCTCATTCCTCCATGGATAGGACCACATGACAACCTGGCCTCCACGGTCTTGCAGCAACCTTCGTCAGTGGCCGCAGTTGCCAAGAAGACTGACAGGCTCTATTGAGCCCCCAAGGGGAAAGACCACCTTAGTTCTCACCCTAACGCGGACTCGGTGGTCATTAATGTGACCCATGACCGAACGGCTAAGCCTAAACACATGAGCACCTCTCCTCCAGACAAAGAGTCACAGCAAATAGACCAGTTTGGATGCAAGGTTTATTCCTCCTCCTCCTCCACTCTGGCCCTCAGAGCTTTGAATTACCTGGCACACATGACTGTATACCAGAAATCTATTCTGGGACAGTTGAAATCGGAATTTGAGGCTTTGCCCGATTCCGAAGCTAAAACCAAAATTTCTCAGACCATCAGGCCTGCAGAAATCTCCTGCCATCATTCCCGCAGAGCTACATATGATATGGTAGACGCCGCTACCCGGAGTACTGCCACAGCTACCAGCATGCACCAGTATGCCTAGCTGAGAATATCCAGATTGGTCCCTGCTGTCCATTTGGCCATCCACATTGCCCCTTTTAGGGGACCAGTCCTTTTTGGGGTGACATCAAGGACACAATCACTGAGCTCCAGGTCAGTGGCAAGGCACTGCGGTCTGTCCAGTCTATGTATCGCTCTAGCTCCAAGCCAAAACAGCCATTTTGTCGCAAACAATGGCGCCAGAATAGGCAACAGCCAGTCCAACGTCAGAATAGATGCCGGGCCCCCGTCGGTGGGAGCCACCACCCCCCAGCCAAGTCTCAAAGGGCTGCTGGGGTGGTGCTCCTCCACCCTCACTCCACCTCTTGACTTGTGGCAGGGCCCCCCAGCCTCTGCCACCAGCTCTTGAGGAACAAGTAGGGGGCAGATTCGCCAACCACCTGGCCGGGTGGGAAGCGATCACTTCAGACACATGGGTCCTTCAGCTCATCACTCAAGGCCACACCATCAAATTCACAGAGAGATCTCCATGAAATCCTCCAGGTCTCTCTCACTACCCAATAGGCCACATTCCTCTCATAAGAGAAGAGATTCAGGCTCTTCTGACAAAATCAGCTATAGAGCCTGTTCCCCAGATTCTGGAAGGAAAGGGGATATTACTCCCACTTCTTCTTGGTTCCCAAAAAGACAGGGGACCTCCGTCCAATTCTAGACCTCAGCACGCCAAACCTGTACATAGATTACAAGAGGTTTTGCATGCTGACCCTACTGGGTCTGCTGCCTCTTCTGCACCAGGGTCATTGGCTTTGTGCTCTGGATGTGCAGGATGCATATCTACATATCCTAATTTTTCCCTCCCACCGCTGCTTCCTATGCTTTATGTTCTAGGGGAGCACTTCCCATTCACAGTGCTCCCCTTTGGCCTCTCTTTGGCACCCAGAGTGTTTACCAAGTGCCTAGCGGTTGTGGCAGTGGCTCTGCATCACCAGGGAATTTATGTCTTCCTGTACCTCGATGACTGGCTTCTGTCAGCACCATCGAGGGACTGCCTGGTGGCCTCCCTGACTACCACCCTGAACCTATTCAGGCAAGTGGGGATCATGGTGAATTATCCCATATCTCAGCTTGTTCCTTCACAACGCCTCCAAATTAATGGTGCGGTGCTGGATTCTGCTCAGGGTCAAGCTTTCCTTCCTTTGGACTGGGCGGAAACTTTACGTCAGTAGGCTGTCCAAGTGATAGCCAGCCAATGGACCTTGGCCCGTTTGGTCTTATGCCGTCTGGGCCTGATGGCAGTGGCTATTCCCACTGTCCCCCTAGCCAGGCTCCACATGTGGATTACGCAGTGGACTTTTTGGGTCCTGTGGGATCAGAAATCAGACGACCTGGACCACAGATTTCTGGTGTCCAGCCCCATGCGTTGGGCTCTTCTGTGGTGGCAAGATTTGTCCAGTCTCACCAGAGGGGTCTCTCTTCAGATGCTCCCTCCAGCCCAGACCCTGACTATGGATGCTTCCAGTCAGGGCTGGGGCGCCCATCTAGGCGACCACAGGACACAGGGATCCTGGTCTCAGCAGGAGCCATCTCTGCACATCAGTATGCAGGAGATGCAAGCCGTACTATATGCCCTTCCAGCCTTTCAGCACCTACTCCTCCCTGGGCCCCTACTGGTTCAGATGGACAACGTGTGCATGGTCTGATACCTGAACAAACAGGGAGGCACGCAGTCGTATCCACTGTGCAGGGAAGTGATGCGTGTGTGACATTGGATGATACAGCACAGCCTGCAGCTCATGGCAGTGCATGTCCCAGGAATTTAAAATGTCCTGGCAGACACCCTTAGCCGCACTCAGGCAAGGGCACATGAGTGGGAACTGAGGCAGTCAGTAGTCAAAGACATTTTCGATCGATGGGGTCGCCCAGATCTCTATCTGTTTGCCTCCCCATCCAACACAAAACTACCCAGTTTCTGCTCACTCATTCACGGACATGGTGTTTTCTGGTGAGACTTGCTGTCTCTCTTCTGGATAGGGAGGTTCTTGTACATTTCCCCTTCCTTTCCACTGTAACTACAGCAAGAAAGAGCCCACATGATATTCATAGCTCCTTACTGGCCTCGCCAAGTGTGGTTTTTTCTACTCCAGCAGTTGAGAGCGGATCCTCCGGTTCCCCTGCCCCCTGCCAGAATCTGCTGACTCAGGATCAGGGCAAGCTAGTCCATCCGGGTCTCAAGTCCCTTCACCTTCATACGTGGCACCTGCTGATGTAGCTGTTGCACACTTTGGAGTCTCTTTCAGAGTAGCCCAAGTCCTTGTGGAGGCCCGAAAACCATCCACAAGAACCACGTATGCTGTGAAATGGAAGAGGTTCTCCATCTGGGCAACCAACAAAGGATGGGACCCTTTCTCTTGCCCTGTCCCACAGGTCATGGAGTACCTGCTGCATCTCTCTGATCTCAGCCTTAGCTGTTCTTCGCTGAAGGTCCACTTGTCTGCCATTTCTGCCTACCACACTCCAGTGGATGGCAAAACGCTGGCACAGTTGGAGGTTTCCAAAATCTTTCTGAAAGGAATTCTCCATTTGAAGCCCCCGGTCAGGAACCCTGTCCCTTCATAGGATTTGAACTTCATTCTTGAAAAACTCACTTTGCCTCACTTTGAACCGGCCGCGAGTTGCAACAAGCGCTACCTTTCCTGGGAAGCATTCTTTTTAGTTGCCATTACTTCGGCTCAAAGGATTTCTGAGCTTCATGACCTGATGTGTAAGGGGCCTTATTTGATTTTCCACAGAGACCAGGTGGCACTGCGTACAAATCCTAAGTTTTTACCTAAGGTGGTGTCTGAATTTGCTTTGATTCAGGCTATACACTTGCCAGTGTATTACCCCGAGCATTCTAATCAAGGGGAGGCCATTCTGCACACACTCAGTGTGCACAGAACCTTGCATTATTACACAAACCGGATGAAGTCAGTCTGTAAAACCTATCAGCTTTTCATTTCTTTTGCACCCGAGAGAGAGGGCACAGCAGTTTCCAAACAATGCTTATCCACACGGTTAGCAAACTGCATTTTGTTTTGTTATCAGAAGTATAACAAGCCCCTCCCAGGGGAGGTCAAGGGGCACTCCACCAGAGGCATGGCTGCATCTACTCAATCAATCAATCAAAATCTTTATTTAACCAGGCGAACATCGTTGAGCAAGTTCATTTTCAAGATGGACCCGGAAAGGAGAGGTTAACAATACATACAAAGGAATACTCAGTTACATCATAACTGGGTAAACAATATATACAAAATGAATTCACACATACATAGTATTTACATAGAGCAGTAATTATACACAGGAGGTTTATAATACACACAAAAGAGAGTTTTAAAAAGCCATTAAGCTAAGACCATGAAGAGTATGCAGCAAAAAAGTATAGCAACTGTAGTACATTATAAAGCTTGTTTCAGGAATGTTTTTGCCGCAGACAGTTGTGTGGCAGTCACTTGGAGCTCTGTCCACACCTTTACCAAACATTACAGTCTGGACATTGCCTCTAGGCTCAGGGCTGGCTTGGACTAGCCATCCTTCAAGGCCTCCTGTCTTAAACCTGGTACATACTGCAGACCATTCCTGCCTCCCATGCTTCAGACTTTGTCTGTATTTTACTGCTTGGGACTCAGCCCTAATGGTTATTACCTACTGCAAGAGCCCTCTCGAAATAAGATGGTACAGTTACTTAAGAATATACCGTAATGGTAGATCTTTGAGAGAGGCTCTTGCAGTAGGTATCTTTTGGCCTCCCACCTTCCCCCATGATTCTGCTGCTACTTCTTTCTAGCCATTCTCTTGGCTCCAGGAGCCCACTTCCTTCTCCTGTCGCACCTTTTTAGGTCTCCAGCAGGAGAACTGGTGGGCTGGTGTTGGGACCTCCCACTATATAGTGTCACGCTGTGACGCTGGGTGGGCAGTCCCCTGCCAGACACTGCTAGCTAAAGTTTTCCATGTGGTCCTAGTGCCTGACAGTTCTAGTCCTACTGGCTGTTACCTACTGCAAGAGCTTCTCTCGAAGATCTACTGTTACGGTAAGTTCTTATGTAACTGTACTTTGCTGCAGCAACAATCCCTCGCTCCTGGCTTTATAGTCCACTGCCCGACACAACAAATAGATGGTTTAAAAAAAAACATGGATTCATTCCCAGTACCAGTGCTCACAAAGAAACAAAAGGCTGTGGCTTTCTAATTGTACACCTGCTCTGACTCTCTCTGCCTAATTTGTCGCCAGCCACTCGTCCATCTGCTAGCGCCACTTCTCTTTCCCAGGGCTGGAACCATAGTACAAAAAAAAACACTGTAGGGGGCACACAAAATATCAGTACAAAAAGAACTTAATGGAAAACAAAATCAAACACAAATAAAGATTTCAGCCAGCGTGTGTGTGTGTGTGTGTTAGGATTATGGCTTATTCAGCCATACTCTGTCCTGCAACAATGCACTATTTAATGTAGGGTGGACGAATGTTTCAATAAAAATATTAAAAATAATTTAAATATAACACTTTTTATTGTATGGAAGATCTTCATTTTAATAATCTACACATTGTATAATCACAGTAATGCACTCCAGGGTGAGATTATAGTGGGATTTACCTACTTCTGGTGTGGTTTAAATCACTCGGCCTGCGGCCTGGAGAAACACCATACCAGACATGGGTAGATGCCACAGCACCCCTCAGTCTGTTGTGCATTATTGCTTAAGTATGGAATTTGTTAAGCTAAGGCTAACAATTTCAAAAAGCAACAAAGTGGAAAATTTCGCAAACCCCAGGAAGGGTATAAAATAACCCTGAACCAGTGCGCTCATGCCAGATGAGGTCGGTGTGTCTGGAAGCCAAAATATGAGCAGACACAGAGAAGCAGCAGCTCACACAATCTTCTGTCATCTAAAAATACAAAGGTGCTGTTTATTATAGATCACCAGGCATCATGCTGCCACAGCCATGGCAGTTCAAGGCACACTTCCTCTTTGTCAGAAGGAGAACACTGATGCTGTATGATACGATTTAATTCAAGTCACAGGAGCGGCTTCAGTCTTTAAAAAGATGACCACTATTAATTAGTATAACAGCGCATAACTCATGTCACCTGCCAAAGCAAAGAAACCTAAAGAGATACTGTAAATAGATCCTATAGTAAAAGGCATTAGTAGAAAAATCAGAATAGAAAAAAGTTAGAACTGTCAGCACTAGGAGAAGTGATTGCAGCACACAAAGCATGTTATTAATCTTAGGCCCTGCACTATTCTCCCTGTTTATTAATGTCTTACCTACAATATGTAAACACTTCAGGGTTCTGTTGTGATTTGATGATGTGTTACTTTACTCAAAGTCTAGCAGTGTTGACAAAATAAATTCGGGACTGTGTTCTGACCATCATCTCCTCCAGACTTTGCTTTAAGCCAGTAAGCTCTTGCTTAACGAAAGCAAAACTAAGGCTATGGTGTTTAGCTCCAAGCTTAGGATCCTTAAGCACAAAGGTGATCTCTGCCTGGTTACTTCTGGCAGTGCCCAAACTGTATGTGTGGATAGCTTTGAATATCTGGGGGGTACTTCTCGACTCCTCCCTCTCCAATGCTGAAAACGGTAATGCTATTACAAAAAAGGCCCACCAAAAACTTAGCGTGTTACATCAAGTCAGGACCTGTCTGACTCCTGAAGCCAGAGTTGTTAGTGGGCTGTGATGCTACATAGTCCAACTGAATATGGGTCCTTGGTCTGAAATCTGGACCCAGTCTCTGAACTCTACAGAAAAGCAGTGTTGCACAGCCGTAGTGCATGACTTGCACTGGTTTGCACTGATAGCAGACCTACAAATGCACCATGGCCACCTGTACTAGAGTCAGTGGCTATCACTGGACGACAAAGACACTCTCAGTGTCTGCTGTTTTGCTCACAAGGCAATGTCATCTGGGTGCCCTGACCACTTATCTTCCCAGGTGACACCCCCTGCTAGAACCCAAACTCTTTGTTCCACACACTCTAATGTGCTTACTGTTCTACAGGTTAAGATGGCCATGGGGCACAAAAACTTTGGTTTCAGGGCCTCAGAAATGTGGAACTCCTTGGTGCCTCATTTGAACTACAAAATACCATGCTATCTTCAAATTAACATCTCTTTATAAACACCGCCTGTAACTGTCTCCGATATGCTACATATCTCATCTGCCCTGTTCATATTTTTTATCCTTTGTTTCTTAATGTTGTTACCTCATCTTTCGATGTCACTGTTGTAAAAGGGATTCTGTTTCAGTTAGCTCACCCAGTCAACAAAATAAATATTAAAAATAAATGTGCCTGAGATCACAGATGTAGTCTTTCTAAGAGCTGTTTCTTTTTAAACAACACATTATTTTAGAGCAGGTATCTTCTTAAAGGGAACATCACATGTTTTAAGATATGCAAGAACTGTGGTATACCACCTTTCACACACTGGATGATGCACACTAAGGTGTTGGGTTGTGCTGATATATACAGACACCTTGGGTGCATTTTACACTGTACCTTCAGCAAGGGCCCCCTGATGAAGCATTTACCCATAAAGCACTGGGGCAGCAGTTTAGTGTCTGCCACAGTTTTTCAAGTGATGTATACATTTTGTATTATGTGCAATCTAGATACCGATGTGTGCCCCTTTGTGATATTTGTCTGCAGAGGAAATTCATTTCCTACTGGGTAGCACATGGTCTTTACTGACCATGGTTCAACATTGTGTTTGTTTAACTTTCAGCAATCTGAGGAGTATGTAATTTGTTTCTAGCCCAGTGGACACTCTGAAGTTTGTTATTCCATTTATTAAATAGTTTGAAAAATATTTAAAAGTCTAGCAATGTAACAAAAAAATCAGGCACTTGAGATTTCAGGATTTTTCTAGCCTGGTGCCTAAATAAAATTGAATCAGACTCAAGCAAGTTTTCACAAAGTTTACGGGAAAGGAGACCTTCTGCTGAGTCACCCCTATCTTCCACTATGCAGACATGGTTTATAGCTCTGCCCCTCCCTCTTCTCTTGCCAGACTGGGTACCCTCTGCAATGCTTTTTGTGACTTTGCCTCCAACTCTCCTGTCCGTGCCCACCATTACTCCCTCTTTTCCTTCCTTTCCATTTCCCGCTACCCTTACATCACCAGTCCCACTGCTCCACCTTCATTGCCAAATACTGGTTTGGCTCTCTTCCCTCCTACCTATCTTCTCTCTCCCCACCCCCCCCAAATCTCTACACTCTAGGGACACCCACAACTTCTCTATTCCTCACCCTTGCTGACTTAGCAGTCAAGCTGCTTTCTCCTACTGGATCCCCTTCCTTTGGAACCTGCTCCCCTCTCCACTTCATCTATCCCCCCTTCAATCGAACACTAAAATGCATACTAAGGCTCTCTCCTCCCCCTCCATGTACCTGTCACATCTTCCTGATTACTCTGTTTCCTTTCTTACCACTACTTCCACTCTCCTGCCTAGTCAAGGACTCCTATTCCCTGGGGTCCCTGAACTCCTGGCCCTCAGTCTGCTCTCTCTGGAGGGTAAACCTAACCCATACTTCTCATCTACTAGATTTTGTACCACCTACCATGTAGAGTGTGAGCTTCTTAGCTCATTTGCAACCCTTGTATAACCGCTGTTCTATATTATTACCGACTGAGTTTTTGCACTTGTATTTGCCAGTATTGCACTTCTGAGGATTGTAATTGCCTGTATCCTACTCACCCCCCCACCCAGGTCACACCTGGAAATTAGCCTTGGCTCAGTGTACCTTTCCCGACTCAGTTATCAAACTTTTAAATAAATAAATAGCTTTATGTTAAAAGAATAGAACATCCACCTCGTAGCGCACTGATAAAGAAGCACCAAAGACATCCATGCTTGTAAGACTAAAGTGTTTATTTCCTGTTGGTAGCAAAAATGACAGCAGCCAAGCACTGGGGCACGTAGCTTGTGCTTTCATGTCTGGCTGCTGTTATTTTAGCTCCCACTGGTGAAAAAAACACTTTATTTTCACAAACCTAGATGTCCTTTATGCTTCTTTTGGTGTGTTACTGTGTGGATATTCTGTAGTGTGAGCTGACTGGATGTGCCAGCAACATCGAGCCCTATTTGAGCACATCCCTGTTTCTGTTGTAGCCTGAACTGGGACCAAGCAGTGCTGCCATGTCAGTGACTTGGGTTTGGGAGAGAGCTCAGAAAGCTGATACTTGCACAGCCTGCTGGGATGGATGCTGTTGATAGGAGGGAATCCCAGAGGCAGAGAGACTGGTGGTGCCTTCCACTGTCACAGTGGTCCCAGTTGTGGACCAGAGAGCTTGCTCCTCTGTTGAGGGAAAGTTGCATGCTGAGAGCCGACCTCTGAGTCATGTGTACTGCTGCGGGATGGTGACAGGGACACTAGGAGAAAACTGTGGCACCACGTGTATGATGGTTGCTTGCCATCTTGGTCCCTGCTTGCTGCAGTGAACCCTGTTGGATCTGACAATAAAGGCAGTGACAAATGGGGTGGGGTGGTCACCAAAGAAAGCTGACCTGAAGGATATCCAGTGGAGCTCCAGGGACAAAGAAAATGTAAACAAAATTGGTAGACAGAAAGGGTCTGCATTCATTGACTGTAGAGACCTGACAGCTGAACAGCTAACTACTCATCTGGTTAACTGCCGTGTTACACAGCATTCTTACATTGTAAAATGTATAATGATTCTATGGTGCAACAGCTGCAGAGTATGATGCTGTAAAACAGTGTGTGCAAACAGCTGCTCCACTGCCCCACCGCATTTTGGGTTCCTCTGCAACCATCGATCTGAGGTAAGTATCATCCACAGCATTGCAGCATGACACAGCGCCAGTCACATGGCACTATGAAAACTGGAATGGAATCATTGCCTTCATATAGAGAGAGGTGTTCTGTACCATTGAACCCATACGTACTGCCAGATCTCAGACCCATCACTTAGGGCAAGTATGAGTCTCTCCGGGGGCAGTAGTTCTAGGTCATTTCTTTCATTTGTGCACTGGCCAACTGGCTGCAATTTGTCAAAGTCTTTCCTGGCCAAGACAAGATGCATTGATGTGTATCAGGCATCTACCTGGTACCTTCTGCAGTTATACCTATTCAATGAGTATGGAGGACATGGAACCTACAACCTTGATTCCAGAATTGTGGTCCCAGGGTGTGATTTCTGTCATTCTTTCTACTCAGGGCCATGTCTGCAAGGTCACTCTTACCACAGCAGAAATTGAGTGGCTCTCATTGTGTTTTCTTTATTTTATTGTATCATTAATATATTCTCTCTTATCGTGTTGATTTTATTTTATCATTAATATGTTATCTCTCATTGTGTTTTCTTTGTTTTATCATTAATAAATTATCAAATGCCTCTCACCATCTTTGAATGTGTGCTCTCACTATGACTGTTTCTGTACTATCGACAATTGCCGGAGGCTGCTGTGCTTGAATAAATACAAGGCTTCTGTTGTGCTTTCATTGGAGAACTGTCTCTGTGTCATCTTTAAAAGCAGGAAACAACACTCTGCTGAGCCACCGAGAGCAGCCAGGCTGCAAAGCAGCTGAAACTGTAAGTTTTAAGGGATTGCACCACCCAGCGTCCCCTGATGCATCCTTTTACCACCCTTCACCATGAGATCGAAAAGATGGCATAACTGAACACCTTGGCCTCAGAGTACCTTTGCCAATAAAGGGGGTCTGAGGTTACAGTAATACATTGCAGAGCTACTGCTAGCAGTCATTACCCTAACATAAATCACATAGAAATTTAACAAACTAAGGGCTGTACATACCGGTTTTACACCGTGAATACAGATTCTTTTGGCAGGACATGAAGTACTGAAATGGATGTTTTGAACACATGTGGCAAATATAAAAAGCCCACTGCACAGTCTGTATTTAGCAGCGGGAGTACAGAAGGTTTGACAACTGGAATACTGGAACTTTACAGTGCTCACAGACCCATTGAAGCTACTTAAATCTCCCACAACAACTTGTCAGTGATGTTAACCATGGGGAATTCTGGGATGCCAGTTCCAAAAGAAAGTCTAGGTTGACCCGGGTTCCTAGGTGGAACAGTAATAGCCACGTATACGGGAGAGTCTCCATCCTACAACAGAAGAGCCCGGTGTGCATAAAAAAGAGACATGTTTCAGTCTCTGAAGTTTTCAGATCAACATGCATTAGTTAGTCTGGCCACCTGGAGCCTCAGCATTTCATAACAGAGTCACTTAATCATAAGTGGTGGTTCTAAAATAATAGCGCCAAAAGAGCTTAAATTCATGCTTGCCTCATCCTTCTTGACATTCATATAAATTATATAATGCAGCTGTAGTCTCTACTCTTTACTGTTTGTGCCTTGGTTAACAGGTCTCCTAATGGGCTCCAGTGCTTAAACAATAGCGTGTGCTTTTCGAGGAAGTGGCTTGATTGGCAACATTTTGGGTTGGGGAGACAGCAGAATCAACTAGCTAGGGAAAAAAATTACCTAAAGAACTGTAAGTAAAACAACAGAATTTTGCACAAAAAGTGTAAATTGGGGGCAGCCCCACACTGAGGTTGTAAGCAGTTACTGATGCACATTCCTCTTTAAGGATAGTACAGTAATAAAAATCACAGTACAAGCTCTAAATTAGGCTGAGTGTGCCAAATCTTGGCACTATATAGTTTCACACCTGATTCTTCAGGTTACCACTCCAGTAGTGGTTTGCATTAGCTGGTGTTTCAGATATTGAGTCAGAGCTAATCAGCTGTTTCAAGTTAGGAAGAAAATAAATCAAGCTCTAAATCCGATGGATTGAGATCACTTGGGTTGGCCTTTTGGGTACATGAACTGTAGTTAAAAGAAGGTTTAACTTCTTTACAGCCCACTTATGTGCTTCTCTGTAGCACCGGACAGCAAGATTAAATCCTCTTTTGATCCTCTTCAGTGTGGCCGTTTCACTATAATGAAACAGGTAGCAGGTATGCCGCTAGGCCTGCCTCTGTCTCAGATAATGCTAAGCTGATTCTTTCCACCAGAGAAGTCACAGGGGAAAGCCTTTCCAGGGCAGGAGTTTCCAGTCAGTGAACTGAAAAGCTCTCGTTTTTGTCAGGTGATTTGGGGTTCTAAAGGAATGCCATAGCTTAAAAGATTAATGAGGGAATTTCTTCATTAACTCAAGACTCAGTGAGGCTTGGTTTCTTTTCAGGGAAAAGTTGTATGTGCGATTGAATGCAGGGTTAAATTGGGCAGGAACTAAGTTTACCTGCTTTACGCAGAATTATATCCGAGCTCCTGCACCTTTATCATCTTTCCCTATTGAATACTATAGGAGAGTTCCTCCATCTAGAGATGTCAGTTCCCCCAACTACAAATCTAGAGTCCCCACCCAAACATTTCCTATTTAACCACTGATTGGTTGGATAGGATGACTGAATAAAGAAGAAAAGTTAATTTGTGCTTAGTTACATTTGCCAAAAAATATCAACAGAAAAGAGGCTGGTGATGTATTTTTACTGGGCTGACTAAAAAATACTTTACAGAAAAAAAAAAAGAGTCGGCCAACTCATTCATAGAGACCGGGGATCCAGTTTAAGGCTCAGAATTCCATGCTGGAGCTGACTGGGAGTTGAGTGTTTTGCGGAGGTGCAGAGCTGTGCTCCCAACGAGGGGGGGGTGCTGTGGGACACAAAGCATTGGTGCCCCCCTGCGAGCTGGTTATGAGGCAGTATTTGTGTCATCTGTGAAGGCAACCACTGGCCTGCCTTCCCAGCCAGATGATGGGTACATCCGGGGCAGACCCATTGTCTTGGTGTGGGAAAAGTGACCTTGGGAAGAGATTGGATTGATTTCAAGAGTTATACTCTCTTTATCAGGTCACTGGATACAGAACTGAATTTTGTTCTAGATGTTAAGGTTGTTTGAACATTTTTAGTGCTAATTAGAAACAAAAACATTCCAAAATGTGATTTTCAAACAATAATTTGCATACTAATTCCATCCTAATTGCTCATTTCCATTTCAAACCACTGGGAATTTTTTTGAGGGTAGTTTACTTTTGGTGCTGAGTTTTATTGCTGGCCAGGTTTGTTTGTTTCCTTCCTTCCTTCCTTCCCTCCTTCCTCTCTAGTTCTGCAAATCCCTACCATATATTCAGTTCAGATACTGATTGGGATTGCAGTATGCTGAGCAGTAGCCAGAATACTACATGTATAATAATGTCTGGGAAATGGTGTTGCAATGTTTCTTTTGGGTGTGAGATATCCATATAAACCACAAGAGCAAAGCTGGAGAGAGTTTTGTTTGCACACTCCCAAAACAAGAACATAGGACAACACCTGCTCATATAGAACTCTCTAAATGATCCCTTTGAGCAGGTTACCTTGTTCAGATACCTAGGTATCACCCTAGACTCGGCTCACCTACCATGACCACATCCGAAACCTGAGCACTGCTGTCAATGTGCGTATTGGCCTACTTCACTGGTACAAGCACTGTCTCCTACCAGAAGCTCGCCACCTAGCTGTCTCGGCATCAGTACTATCACTCATAGACTATGGAATCATTATCTATGGGGCAGCCGACAACACGCACCTAAACAAAATTAGGCTGAACCTTAATAAGGCCTGTAGACCAGCTACTGGCTGCACCAGACTCACATATGCTTGCACCCTTTATGCCTCAACCAACTGGCTAAACTTTGATGGGAGGCTTAAATATCAGACCTGCCTCTTTGCTAAAAAAAAATAACAGCAGGGCTGCTCCCACCTACTCTCACCCGCCTACTCCAGGCACCATTGCCCCCCCGCCTCACTTGGCAATCGGCAACAACCCACTTCAGGGTACCTCACTGCAAGACCACCTCGGGTCAAATAATTTTTACGTACCTGGCCCCTAGCTGGCTTAACTCACTCCTCACAGAACCCAAACCTAGTCAGTTCAAGTCCCAGCTAAGAGACCTGATCTCTCATGACTCAGTCTGTGACTGTCCTTGATTTCTAGCCCTACCCACCTCCCCATGACTATGGACTTAACTCTGGTCCAGCTGCCCCAGGGCTTGCCTATATTTGACAGTGGACACCTCAGTCCAGCCTAGGCCTGCAGATAACCACCAGGGCATGGCTGGCGCCACCGCCCCGCAGTGTATGTTTCTGTTACCTGTTGCCTTCTGTACTATATACCTATGCTTGGCAACACTCTGTATCTTTGTATCACCAGTTGCTTTACTGTGTTATCTGTAACCATTTCTGTAACTATTGTGTCTAATTGTTGCTATTGTCCCTGATGTCTCTGTTTTCAATGACGTGGAACCTTTGTAAAGGAGTCTTTGACTCAAAGGTATGTTATCTGATATCTTCAATAAATAAATGGTGTATCCCAATATTGCTAAAGTGTTAGCTTGCACCTGCGACGGGGTTGCAGTATTGCATTGCCACAGTAGCATGATACAATATCATGTTGCAACCTAGTCATTCTGGCTAGCAAATTGGAGTCCCACCCAGAAATGTTTCCCCTTCCTAACCCAACTTACTCTGTGAATCCAGATGGGCTGGTGATTCCCTCCACCTGTAGCCCAGTGGTCCCCTCTCCACTCACTTCCCATGGCATTCAGTCAAGCTGCTCTCCTACAGCCCTAGTGAGTCCCCTCATCTGTTTCACCTGGTCCCTCCAGTGGGCTTCTGCACATGGTCACAGCATTGTGCCCCACATTACCACCTAGTTTTAACAGACAGTAACCCTGGGGTCACTGGAGGCTGCCCCACCACCCACAAGTGCTATACACAAAGCTGAGCATATATGCACATTATGGATCCAGATGTCGGTAACATGCTGGATTGTGCCTGCAACCGGGTTGCATTATAGCAGTGCCCTAGTTGCATGGTGCAATACCGTGCTGTAGCCTAGTCATTCTGGCTAGCTAATGGGTGCCCCACCCAGAAGAGTCCTCCCTTGCTAACCCACCTTACTTAATCGGTCCAGCTGGAACAGTAGTTCTGTCCTCTTATGGCCCCATGGCTATTACCTTGCCAGTCCAATGGCCCCATTCTACACCCACTCCCCAGATGATGTGCAGTGCCCGGTATCCTGCGAAACCATCCTACCCCCACCGTCCAGGCCCAGTAAATCTCTTTGCCTCTTTCTCCTTTTGTGCCACTGATCCCGGTCCCTTCCAGTGGGCTGAGGTACATGTTCACATTGTTATGGGAGTCCCACCTAGAAGACTCCCCCCAGAGAGGAGGCAGTGCAGAGGAAGGGAATGGGGATGATCCAAGGAGTGCAGGAAAGGACGTACAAGGAGAGGCTGACAAATCTGGAACATGTACCTGTTTGAGGTGAGAAGGGACAGAGGGGATATGATTGAAAGAAAGAAACAAATACCTCCATGGGGTAAATAAAGTGGATAGCGGGGCATTGCTCAGAGTGAGTGGGAACACAGACGCCATGAGCAGCTCCGAGGTTGCAGGAAGTACTTTTTCACAGAGTCAGTAAAGGAGGAGGAGTGAAATAGGCTACTAGAAGAGATACTGTAGTTTGTATGGAATCAGAGGAGGTATTTAGATGAGGGTGGGACAGATGCAAGGGCTTGATAAAGATCACACCAGAAAAGGAGGAGGAAGAGGAGACTGAAAAGCCTGTAGGACTCTCTCATTCTACATTAATTAGGCAACAATGGGCAGAAACAATGAGCCAACAGGCCTTTCTAACCCCAGGAATCCCTCACTTGGTGTTTACACTACAGCAGTCATCTCGGCTGAGAGTGACACCCCGGAGAATGGAACCTATGCAAATTTTAGAATTTGGAATGTAGGTTCAAACTCTGCATCCACGCTCCACCCTGACCATTACTCAGATCTGTTTCTGTGCCTAAAGAGAGCAGTAGTCCCATAGTGAACGTCTGGTTCTCCAGTCATTTAGTTTAGTTTTTGATTACTCTGCAATAGTTATGGATTGTTTGTGCATCTCTAGTCTCTCTGGTTCATGACTGAGTCCTAGGAACCAGAGGCTACTCTGTCTGGCTGTGGGAGGAAAACTGGTGGACTAGTTCCAGGAATGGGTAAACATTACCACAGACAAGTGGGTACTGGAAGTAGTGGGCCAGGGGTTGTCTCTGCAGTTCAGACATTTTCTAAAACAGCAGAAACACAGAAGGTTTCCAGCTCACTCTCTCACAGAAAGAATTCTGCTGGAATTGGAAGTAAAAAAAAAAAATGTTAATATCAAAAGCCATAGAAAAAAGTCCCTGCTTCCCAGTGGGACAGGGGTCTGTTCTCAAGACATTTTCAGACGCACAGGAAAAATGGGGAGTGGCGACCAATTTTAAACCTCAGGCACCTGAACAAGCATTTGAAGAACGAAAAATTCAGGATGGTCACACTAAAGACAGTGATACCATCCTTGCAGACAATTTATTGGCTGGGATCACAGGATCTGAAAGATGCCTATTTTCATATCCCATCCAGGCCATCACGCAGAAAATATATCAGATTCAAGGTGGGGAACTGCCAATACCAGCTCACAGCTCTTCCCCTTGGTCTCACCTCAGCCCTAAGGGTTTTCACAGAGTGCTTGACTGTGGTGGGTAGCACATCTGAGAAAACAAGGCATGGTGGTTTACCCCTACCTGGACGATTGGCTATTCTCAGGGAAAACGGAACAAGAAACAAGATGTTCAGTTCAGTTGGTAAAAAGCATCTTGTAGGACCTGGGACTTTTGATAAATCTACCGAAGTCCCTGCTAGAACCTGCTGAAGTACTGGACTTCATAGGAGCAGAGCTAAACACCCTACAGGGGAAAGTTCTCCTCCCGCAGGCCAGAGTTACAGCTTTAACAGCAGTCTTTCACAACAGGTTAGCCAAGACCTGCAAGGGACTTCCTGTAATTACTAGGACACATGGTGGCATCCATAGCTGTAGTTCCATGGGCCAGGTTCCAAATGAGAAATATCCAGTACCACATAAGAGACAGTTGGTCACAGAGATAGGATCCAGTCTCAAACCTAGTGCCAATCACAAAGGCACTAGTAAAGTTATTAGAGTGGTGGAAGGAAGAAAATAACATCAGAGATGCATTCCCTTCCTTATGTAGTCACTGACAAGTATACTACAGATGCCTCACTCCTGGGGTGGAGTACCCATCTACAGGACCTCAGAGTGAGTGGCACATGGAGCCCACAGGAGTCACTGGAACACATCGACCTCCTGGAGCGCAGTTTAGTGCTGCTAGCAATGCAGTCTTTCTCCTCCCAGCTACAGGGTCAGACTGTCCAAATCAGGACAGACAACACTACAACAATGAATTACATAGACAAGCAGGGAGCAACAAGATCCTCAAAACTGTACAAATGCAATGAGGATCTGGGACCTGTCATTTTCCTTAGAAGCAAACATATTTGCAGTGCATCTGCTAGGCAAAGACAATGTTCTGGTGGATTCCTGAAGCAGAATCAGCCAGGGAAATCACAAATGGGCCTTAAACCAGCAGGTTCTGGCCACAGTTTTCAGAAGGTGGGGAACTCCATATAGATCTGTTTGCCTCTTGGGAGAATTATCAGCTCCCATAGCTTTGTTGAAGACCACCAGCCAGAGAGACAGTCCCAGGGGACACCATGGTACTGGACTGGACAGGGAGGTTCTTGTATGCCTTTCCACCATTTCCACTCATACAGAAAGTACTCCTGAAGCTCAGCAAGGAGCCTGCAACAGTGATCCTAATAGCCCTAGACTGGGCCAGACAGGCCTGGTACTCAATGCCCCAGTCCTGTCCGGCAAGAGTCCAATCAGCCTGCCATTAAGTCACATTTTGTTGACTTTATTGCAAGACAGAATAACATTTCCAAGCCCCAGGACATGACACCTGAGGGCATGGTTCTTGAGGAGCTAGAATTTTCTGGCTTGGCTCTTTCAGAGAAAGTCTTGGAGGTATTTATGGTTTCAAGGAAACCAGCTACCAAGAAAGCATATTTCTCTAAGCCAGAAAGGTTCTCTTACTGGTGTGCCCCCCAGAAAGATAACCTCAATTGAGGTAGGGTTGCCAATAATCCTAGAATATCTTGTACACCTACAATTAGGCTTACAGCCTTCAGTGTTGAAGGTACACTTAGTGACATTGTCAGCTTATATATAAGCTGGCAAGTGACAGGCTCTGGCCTCACAACCTGTTTTCAAAAGGTTTTTTAAAGGTTTCAATCACATATCCACCAGTGAGGGACCCTGTCCCACCTTAGAATCTCAATATGTGCATTGCCCAGCTTATGGAGGATCCCTTTGAGCCTGTGGAAGTTGCTGACCTAAAGTATGTCACATGGAAAATCATATTCCTGGTTGCAGTGACCCCCTGCTAGGAAGGTAAGAAAATTGCCAGCCCTCTCCACAGAGCCAGACTACATAATCCTTCACAGGGATAAACCAATAAGAAATTCCTACTAAAGTGGTATCTGATTCCACCTGAATCAGTCAGTGACCCTTCCTGTACTCTGTCCGGAGCACTCAAGTCCAGATGAGCAAAAGTCACATAGCCTGAAACTAAAGTGAGTCCTGAGTATTTACACTGACCAGACAAGAGATGTCAGGCCTCAGATCACACAGCTTTTTGTTACATATGGTGAGGCTGGCAAGGGCAAACCAGCTACAGAGAGATCTGTCTCTCATTTGATGGTCTCTCGTATTTAATTCTGTTATGAGAAAGCTTGGAAACTTCTACCAAGAGGCTTAAGGCACTCTACACGGGGTACCTCTGCCTCTGTGGCATCCTCAAGAGGTATCCCATTTTTGGAAATTTTCACAGCAGCTACCTGGAAAACAGCACACACCTCCACAAAAAACTACTGTTTGGACATACAGTCCTGAAGGGATGCCAGCTTTGGAACTGCTGTCTTGTAGAAGCTTTCTCCTATTTACGTTCTGGACCCAGCCTCTCAAGGTACTGCTGTGAAGTCTGCTAAGTGTAAACATTAAGTGAGGGATGTCACACACGCACTCCACAGGTCAGGCCCTCTGCTCCTACAGTGCCAACCTCAGAGTGCAATAGTGTGAACAGGTAACAGACAGGGTAACCCGCCTGTCTGCTTTGGGTCTGAATCACCTTTAGCCTCAAGTTCTGGAGGGATTAAAATTGTGAACCTTATGCTAGCATACCCAATGTACAGGCTCAGATATATACCCTCTTCAGGACTGCAGTACAATCTTTCACGAGGGGCACCCAACCAGGTATCCGAAATGAACCCTTTTTAACTCTATAGAGACCTAGGTAGTTCTTACCTTTTTACACAAGCTCGGTAACACAATCAAGCTTTTCAATAGCTGTCAGACTTAGCCACATATACATCACATGTAAAAAGAAACTGAAAAGACACCAAAGCAGTATTTCAAAGAAATGGTTGTTTACTAAAAAATATGATAAAAAGGTAAAATTAAACACAGAACAATATATCATACAGCTTACAATCTTGTAAAACAAAAAGGAAGTTTCAGAACAAACACTCCTACCTCAGATAATGAATTCTTTTCTAGCTATTACCTTTCTAAGAGCTTTCCCAGTCAGAGTCTAGAATCATATGTCACCATCCCATATACAGTTTTCATTTTTAACTCTATCTGTCCCCACCACCTTTTGATGAGGTCAGCTAGAACCTCCCTTAGATAATTTCTAACGTAAGTGTCTCTGAGAATGCGAGTCATTGCTTTGAAAATTCTGTAACTAGCCATTTCCCAAATATGACAGTCTTTAATTAAACATTTTGTCTTTGAACTTAACAATCCCACACTCGTGTCCTCATGGGCTGATTTCCTGTGCTAGTGTGATCTGAGGAATTTTATGACTCTTCACACATTTCTGGTTATATGCTAAAAGGTGAAGAACCAGGCCAATTACCCTGCCTCCTGTAACGTCATAAAACTCACATTTGGATTTCAACTTCAAAAGCCTGGGCAGATCATAAAAGGGCAATGAAATACCCTTCTGTGAGGAAGTCTTATTAACTGGTTCTTCTAGTCTGTTTTACAACATTCTGTAGTTTCAGCTACTGACCTTGAAAGTTAAAGGCCAAATCTCTCACATACTGACATTTCATACACAGACCATTTATTTATAATATAAATATCATACAGGTAACCAGAAGCAGGGGCAGAGCATCACACTGTTCCTAGGGTTAAAAGAAAAAATTGCTCACTGTATTAATGTTGTTTTTTCTTAAGAGATCCCTCGTTTTGGGCCCCATTTTCAAATGGTTTGTGCTGCGCTAACCTAGAATATCACCAGCTGTCGGGGGCGTGCCCATATAAAAAGGACACATGTGCGCGGAGCACCTCCGACCAGCGCCGTTGCTCGAAACATTGTGCTGCGCCTATGCAAATGAGGGTTCCCTCATGCATATGCAGTGCAGCACAATATTGAAAGTTTTCAGAAGTCCTAAACAGCCACCAGCAGTTGCACAGTTTAACACTTCTGAAAACCAGACCTTAACAGTGCTCAGACCTGTCTGCACAATGTCAAGGGCTGGGTACCCTGGTGGTTCAGCGGCCCCTCCTCTGCCCCCATACATAAATAAAACATTAATGGAGGTTCAGTGGTCCCTCCCCTGCCCTGATCCCTGTCCCCATATAGAAAAATATTGTCATTGGTGGTCCAGTGGTCCCTCTTCTCTCCCCTGTTCTCCGATCACCGTCCTCATTTCATAAAAATAAATCCCTGGTGGTTCAGTGGTCCCTACCCCCTCTCCCATTTTATGGTGGTCCAGTGGTCCCTCTCCCATTCTCCAATCAGAGTCTCAATGATAACCACAATACCCTGGTAGTCTAGTGGCCCCCCTTCCCCGGCAGGTAGTGACCCACCACCCTGCTCCCCCCCACCTGACCCTTTTCAGCAACTGGCACTTCCCTCCTCACACCACCATAGCCAGCCAGCAACTGAACTGTCACTGAGCATGTACAGTAGACAGTACGTGCTCATTGGTTGACGGTCAACCAGCAGTGTTACTACATATTGTCATGCAATTGACAGTTCAGTGACTGATTCCATGCATGTGTGAGAAGAGCTGTGCCAGTCACCATCATGGGTCAGGTGGGGGGTGCAGGTTGATGGGTCGCTACCTGCCAGGGTGGGGGGGGCCACTGACTACCAGGGTATTGTGGTTGTCATGGGATGGCAATCAGAGAACAGAAGGGGAGGGACCACTGGACCACCAATAATATTTTTTCTATATGGGGACGGGGATCGGGGCTGGGGAGGGTCCACTGGCCCTGCGCACTCGGGCCAAGCGCTCACATGCAGATGAGCCTATAATGGGCATGTAAATGGCCCCTTAACACCATGCATGCCCAGTGGGCTTATTTGCATGTTTGGACTGAGTATCACCCATGGGGGCCACAGCGCTAACCAGTGTGCACTGTGCTCTACCCCTATGGACAGTCTTCAGCCTCACCCTCTAGCAGCACTGCGCCAAACATGGTGACCGCTTGCTGTGCACCACACTTCCAAGGTCCAATATTCAAATAGATAGCGTGGTCAGTTCGGATTGTGCTATCTGTTTGAATATGGCACCAGAGCCAGCCAGACATATTTTTTCACGCGGCACATCTGTTTGCACCTGCAGCCGGATGGTTCTGAACATGGGGCCCTAGGTTTGCACTCCCTAACCCTGCATTCCCTTCCAGAACCTGAAATAGGTTCACACCAGAAACAGTTCTATTTTATTGAGGTTTCTTGAGAAATACTATTGCAGTTCCTACAATTGTAAGTTGGTTATTATTGTTTATGTAATAATTTTTCACAAGTCTGCTTTCGGTTTGTTTGGAGTTCTTAAAATTATGTTCCAAAAAGTTTGTAAAAGTTTTCTGGTAACCTTTTTAGCTAGTTTCCCCTAGCCACTGCTCCACAAAGGCTTGAAAACAGATCTGAGTAACAGCCAGGGTGGAGCATGGATGCAGAACTGGAACAAAGATGACAGCTACAGTGTAAACATAATGAGGGATCCCTTAAGAAGAAACAACATTTCTATGGTGAGTAATTTTTTTTCTTTTGTGCTGACACATTCTGTGTGTCTGTGCATTGCATCCCCATTGCCACCTGGTTTAAACAAGCAGTAACTCTGGGGGCACTGGATGCTGCCACCAGGCTTGTGGGGATTGCCATGACTTTGTGAATGGTGACCCCAGCCTTGTTTTTGAAAGGGATCAAAATACTATATGCAGTCGCGCAGTATGGAGCTGCAACTTCCATTGAGCATAGTTTGATAGGGTTGCAAAGATACTGGTGGTGCTTAGTGGTTGCACTCACTCCTTAGCCATTGCTGCTGAGAGCAGGGCTCCATGGTTGGCCTAACCGTATCTTTTTGCCAGGTGTTTTTCTTTGGAAGAGATCTAACTGTTCTGTTTGGTTTTCTAAAAGACCCAGAATTATGTCAAGAGTTGGGACTGTTTCAGAAAATAAATGAATCTACAACAAGGAGTTATAATAAAAGCAGTTACAAGGGGGAAATGTTCAAGGGCTTTAAGAGGAAGTACTGTTTCTTGCAGAGGGTGGTGGGAATTTGGAACACACATCTGAGCAAAAGGAAGTACTGTTTCTTGCAGAGAGTGCTGGGAATTTGGAACTAGCTTCTGAGCAAAGTAGTGAATTCTGAAAGGTAAGAAAGGGCTAGGCTGTGCATGTGTCTAAGGGAAGCAAAATTAACAACATATTATCACAGAAAATTGGGGAAGGGCCCAATGGGTGACAGGCCTTCTTCATCCTTTTTTGTCATATGTTCGTATATCTGGGAGCATGAAGGTAAGGTATTATATTAAACAGAGTGAAAACTAAGGGGGGGAGGGGGGTACTAAACATTCAAAAGAGAATAAATGGGTAGAAATAAAGTATGACCACATTTCAGTTAAGATAAACATGACAAGCTAGTGATAGCAAATAAATAAATAATAATCAGAAGAAGTGGTAACAAAAATCCACTTAGCCTGGCTAAAAAAATTATTACATTGGCATTCTTCAGTGTCAAGCAAGAACGAACTTCCAAACTTTAAGATGTAGAAGTGAACTTTGTTTGGGGGGGGTCTCCTTCAGATTAACCTGAAAGAAAATGTTTCAGTACTTCCCCGGACACAGTTTTGGCTGATAATCTGCATGATTTATTATTACAGTTCAGAAGTCAGCAATTAAGAGTTACTGCTTGGACTGTTAAAAAGGATGTGAACCACACCTTCTTAGTGCTTCCCTCCTAAAGTTGGGAGGGGGGACTGTTTACATAGCTACACATGTTTGTTTTTAATGTCCTTCTTTCCTGTCAAGTTGTGATACTGTACATGAACATATAGAGATGCAATTTTGCAATTAAGGCTGCCTCTAACAACTCTATGTTTAAAAGTAATGTTTAGATCGTGGTTGGACTCAAAATACTGAAAGGCCAACATAAGGAAGTGGTGAAATGTGAAGGAGCCTAATTCCAATACAAGACCCCTGGTATTTTTTTCCATTTTCAGTAGGACAGTGATAGCCTAGTGCTCAGGATTTCATCCACCTTTCAGCACCATCACAAGAGTACCATAGCTTCATTCCGTTACCCAAAGCCCATGTGCAGACTGCTTTCTTTCCTAATCTGATTCATGTTTTCCTGGTTCAGCGGGCAGTTAAGTATGGAGTAACTACAGCAGTTGCTGCTTAATTATTCGCAGTAGTGTATGCTTGTGTAGTATAGCGCTTGTGCAGCTGATTTGGATGAGGTTGCTTACTTCTGCCAGTAGCTCGGTGCTGTTGGTAAGGTGATTGCTGACAGAGTGCTGGAGGACTGAGATACAGTATGTTTAACGTACGTGTGGCCTTCCACATTCTCTGTTCCCATAGGAATGCCCCACCCTGTACAGGATACCAGTGGCACAGTAACCCTCTTGAGGAAGGTTCCTCCTCCTCCAGAGGTGCCACAGGACTGCGGGTGCCTTGGCTATAGGTACCTTAGTGAATGAGCCCAAAAATCAGAGCCTGAATAGACCCATCAGAACATTGTCTTCCACTGAGAAGAGAGAGAGGAAGGCTACGGCACTAAGGAAACGGAGAGAAAGCCACCATCCAGTTTTCAATCCATGTGGCAGAATGGAACTAATTGATGAAAAAATTGTCTAGTTACTTTTATGACCTTCAGTGCTGAGGAGAGGAGGAAAAAAAAAACCCTTGTGGAGGAAACCTCCGAGGATCCCAGGCTTTAGGTCACTATCCCTTCAGGCTTCAGTATAGCGCAGTGGTTTAAGGCTCTGAGCTACAAATCTGGAGACCTGGGTTTGAATCCCACAGCCCCCACTTGCATACTGTGAGACCCTGAGTAAGTCACTTAACTTCCTTGTGCTCCCAGGTCGCACCTGTAAACAAGCTTTCAGCTTAGTGTGCCAATCCTGGTTAAACAATTGAAAAAAAGAAAAGGCTTCACATGCTACAGTTGAAATCCTGAGCATAAAGTTGAACCTGCGACACTCTGCTGTGAACCTAGAGAATAATTGAGCTTCTCCTTCTGGCTTTGTAAAATCTTCCACCCCCACAAAGGTGCTACAGAGGATGGCCCTACAACCAAAGTAATCCCTGTATGAAGAGACTTCACCCTTCTGAGGTGCACATGGGCAAAACCTTAGTGCTAAAAGAACTGTGGGGTTACGAAAAGAATCCTAAGGAAAAGGAGGACCTGAAACAGCTGCTTCAGGCCTGGCAAACGTAATACTGTCCTCTGAAAAACATGACTTTTGGCTGCAGGAGAAGCTGTAGAGGGCAAAAGCATACTGAGCCCTTGAGGGGCAGTTGTTGGGGCATAAACCAGCTTGCTGAAGGGGCATGTGGCCAATTCTTGTTGGCGCGTGTACTTGATTGTCATTGAGGCATGTGCCTCATAATCATAGGTAAAGTAGGAATAGTGGGTATGGTATAGTAGGTTGGCAAGAAATAAAGCTGAGTCTCAAGGAGAGGACCGGACAGGTGCCTGGGCAGTCTGGTGAGTAGACAGAGGATCAGTGGATTGACCGCCCAAAACCATGAGGATGGAAACATTGCCACAGTCTTAAAAGCAGGATGGGAAGGCAGGAGCCTAACCACAGCGGGGCCCAGCAGCACAGAGACCAGCCACCAGCAAGCACACCAGCGCAGAAGTTGGAGGGGCAGTAGGGACACATAACTGGAGCAAGCTAGGCCACTCTGAGCACACAGCAGCGCAATGAACAGGCCATAGGTGGGATAAAGAGCAGACAGGCATGAGGGCCCACACAGCCATGAAGTCAGCAGCAACCAAAAGGAGGACAGCCTCCCAGCACATCCCTGAGGTAAGAAGTAAGGAAGAGATGGGCCGGGGGAAACCCCCAGCAAACATCCTAGCAAGCATAGCAGGGGAGGCCAGGGCAAGGTGATGAGGGGCACAAGCAGAAGGTAAGAACCAAGCCGGGAGGCAGGCAGAACAGGCAGGAGTATAGGCTGTGGGGACAGGAAAAAGAAGGGACCACTGGCAGAGACAGGATGGAAGGCATCCAGCGAGCCATGGCAGGCACCAGCCAGCAATGAGGAGAATGACTACAGAAAGGGCTGAGGGAACCCAGAACCCAGTAGAGTGGAGACTGCAAGCAGCAAGGAACCAGACACCAACAAAGGAAGACTGCTGGACATACAGGACAACAGCATCAGGCAGTGGTGGTGGTAAAAAGTATTGAGCTGCACTGTCTGCATCTGCAGGAACAGAGCAAACAGGAGCAACGGTGATGTGGATGGGACACCTGAAGAAGTAATAGAAAACACAAGCAAAAAGTAGCGAGGCCCTGAGCTGCAGTCCTGTGGTCAGTATAGATAGGAGGGGAGGCAGGCAGGAGAGCTAGCAGCCATGTGACTGCAGCAAGAAAAAACAAGCATCTGAAGTAACCATGGAGCATGGGTGTTTAAGTAGCGCACAGTGGGGTATAGCGTAAGCCACTGCTGCATCACTGAACCTTAGGCATAGCCTTGCTGTAGGCTGGATTTCATCTGTTTCCCCATTTAATCCCTACTGTCATCTTGTTTGTCCTTCTGTAATGTCTTCCAGACAGCAGGGCATACAGTAGCAGGACCCACCCACTAAGATTTTGAACTACAAATACAGCACAGAGGGTCTGACTCACAGGCACTATTAAACTGAGTCATCATGCCATTTATACTAATCATGAGGCTGATTCATGCTTTGGTATTTTGATATTTTTTAATATTGACATTTAAACACAGATCTTGATCTTCCAATAATCAGTCTTCACCATTCGTTACTTCCTGGGTCTGTGCAGGAGGCGCCCCCCATTTTCGAAGGCAGGTGTCACACGAGGGACTCCAAGGTAAGGTCCCTGGGCTCTTCCCCTGAGCCCCTCCCCAATACTGTACATACTGAGGGAGATCAATCCTCTTCTGGTCCTCATCTTGTCAAGATGGAGAGCCTGGGGGAGGGGTCTGTGGGAAAGCCACTTCCTTCTGAAGGGTCAGTTGTGCAACCCTCCCAATCCAGAGCCCCCTCAGAGGGTACAGACACCCCTGGTGATGAGTTCAGAGCTATATGCTGAATCTACACTAGTGGGCTCCTTGGGGTACCGGTCTGGCGTTGCTTTGGCTCTCTACACTGAGGTCAGTGCCGATGAGCAGAGTGGTGCCTCCCTCGCGGCTGGGTCCTCTCCTGATGCCGCTTGCAGCACTGGGAGAGGGGAGGTTTCTAGAGTTAACAGCCTGGTGGAGATCTTCTGGATCTCATCCCCTGAGCAGTTGGATGACCCAGAGGATGGGGACCGGAATGATCCCAAGCAGCTTCTGGGTGCTGATGATGAAAGTTGCCTTTCTGGGCCTAGTTCTAGGTCTGTATTGCCCTCGGCATCCTCTCTTGCTGTTTCCCAGTCCAGTGCTGGTCGCAGTGCTGCCCCCTTCTCTGAGGAAGGGGACTCTTCCCTTCATCTCTCTTCAGATGCTAAGTACCCTTGTTACCAGCAGTTCCTTGTGGAGATGATGAGGGAGCTGTGACTAAACCATTTTTCAGGCTGCAGTCCTGCTCGTCTGATGCTGTCCTTCCTTGGGCAGTACGGTCATGACTATTTAGTCATATCTCCATGGCCTAGGCCATTTGCTGGGGTGTCTAGAGACATCTGATTCTGTCCCTCTGAACCCTCTCCAGCTATGAGGGACACCCGGCTCATGTATTGCACGCCTGTGGAGTCTCCAGGAGCCATGCCACACCCAACTCCTGGGGTCCAACTCCTGGACACCTCCTGTAGGCATAGGCACCGAGTGCATGACCATCCTCCAGAGTTAGACTCTACTGAGTTTGATGCCTAGGGTCAAAGAGTTTCCTCAGCAGCACACACCATGTGCATCTCAGCACACAAAGCGCACCAGGCATCCTATAGCAGGTACCTGTGGGCGACAACTGTGAGCAAACCAGACCATCCATTAGCCTTTCTACATAGGGCCTGGAGCTGGAGAGACACCAGGCAAAGGCGTCCTATGACGCCAGTGAGGTAGCTTCCAGGTTGGTAGGAACTGCAGTTTGCATTAGGCAGGTGATGTGACTTCATCTCTGTCAGTTGTCACCCATAAGGTGATTGCCTCAATGTTCCAGGGGCTCACTTTTTTTTCTGCAGGGCCAGGCATGAGCTTGCGGGGTGCCTTCCTGCTCCTAGGCCATGGGAGCATCTGTCTGCCCTTGACCAGCCCATGGCCTTGCCAGGCCAGTATGGAACCCCTGCCTCTTGTGGTGAAGTCTGAGTCTGTAGAGCTTGCTTGCTGTTGGAGGAGCCCTTTTTCCTCCTCCTTCTGTTTTAAAAAGGAAACAGGAGAGCAGGCATGGGAGAGTACCAGGAGAAATATGCTGAAATCTCAGCCCAGAGTCCTTCACCTGGTAGAACTCTCCCTTTCCCTTGTTGTAAGTCTCTTGCACTACCAATCCAGCCAGTCTATTACATTTTTCTTTCTCCTAACTTCCATTTCTCTAAGGAATTAAAAAAAGGGTGGGGATGTGGTAAGAAAACTGCAAGATATTTTTGATTCTCTCAGTTGGGTTCTTTCCTTCTAGCAGGGATCCTCTCCTCCCATCTTGTTTTTCCCACCTCGGGATTGCTCTGTTGGCATCAGACTCCTAGGTGTCTTCTCCTCAGTTTGAGAACCTTAGTTAGTATTATATTTTATGGTCCCAGGCTTTTCTGATTGCTGTGCTTCAGGAAAACAGGTCTGCTTCAGTAAATTCCAGCCCATATTTTTGCATTGGTTATATTGGATCTCTGAGTCTCTGATCACTCTGCAGTTCATGTAATCTGCTGCTGGAGAGCCTTCGCTGGTAACACAGTTTCAGGGCTCATAGCTGTACTAGGATTCCTGAGTTTTTCAGGAAAGTGGAACATTCTCAAGAAAATGCATCCCATACTTTCGCATTGGTTAAACGGGATTTCTGAGACATTGGCTTCTTTTGGAAGCCCTGGAGTTGTGAGCAAAGCCAACTCTACTGAAAGCACTGCTCTACTGGGAGCTCTATCCCCGCTACACTCTCTGCCTTGGCATTTTCTACCTCCTGTCCAGTTGTCCAGGTCATTATTTAACCCACTACCTGGGCAGGGTCAGATTGGGGTACAGGGTGCCACCTGGAAATCTGACACAGGGTCCCAGATAGAAAATCAATAGGGGAGGGCCCAGCATGACACAGTCATACCAGTATTCCACCTCAATTTGATAGACTAGCTCTGTGATTGCAGCTTACATTTATTTGCAGGGTCCAAAATACCCCATTTGGTGAAAAAATTAGATGACAAAACCAAATATTCTCAGAGTTTAGATGGTGGCCAGATACCTAACAGAGGGGGGTCCACCTGGAAATTTTCAGGTAGTCTGGTGGGCCAGTCCAACTCTGTACCTGGGCCCACCCTCCCAACCTCTTCTTTCTCTTCTCTGGTAGCCAGGTTTTATTGCTTTGTTCTTTTCATATCCTATATCCTTTTTTCTATCCCTTGGGCAACCTTTTCCCATCCTTTCTCTTTTCTCACACTTTGTTTCCTCTCCTGGTGAACAGAACTGGCAGGAGCAGGGGGCTGGCATCAGTTACTGGCCAGCTCATGAGCACCACGTCATGTGTCTTTCTCATGGATTGCGTAGTCTCTGCCGGGCCCCTAGCTCAATTTTAAAGCTATACGGTCCCGCTGGGTCCTAGCACCTCCAACACAGACCCATGAAGTAATAAGAATTATGGCGAGTACATGATTTTCATATATTTCGGCTAGATACTAAAGTGCAAAACATCTATTTCAAAGTACTTTACAAGCGGAAGAGTAAATGTCATTCTTGTTCCCTCATCCTCCACCCCTCACCCCTATCCTCTCTCCCAGCACCCCCTCCTCCCATCCCCTCCTGTTTCCTTCTCTCTTTATTTCGTTTGGTTATCCTGTTCATGCAAATTACTCTGAACGCTTTTGTAAATGATGTCCTGTAAATTATTATTTTACATTGCACTTTCGTTCTCCCATGCCAGTTTCTAAGTTCCTGCATATAAGATTTTACCTCAGCCTTGTACGATGTACACTGTAAATTGTTTTCTCTTGTATCTTTGTAATTTCATGTATAGCTGGATGTTTGTGAAAACGGGCAATTTTGCTCACATACTCTCCAGTATAAAATAAAATTGATTGATTACTTGTTTTCATTTTCTGTAAGGGGGTGCTTCCTTGATCTTCTGCGGCATCATTTATCAAAAATGTTCTTTAAAAGCTTGATGGCTGTGCATTCTAAAATGTACTCTCAGTGTAGCAAAGATACAGTTTGTAAAGCGGAGGACATAATCTTAGGGTCTTAAGATGTAATCTGTCCAAAGTCTCGCATTCATTTGCTTATACTGTAGGCTGCTTGTTTGGAAATCATAATTATATTAAAACCTGAAAGATTTTGAATGAGAAAGGGATCAGGGCAGGCCAACTGCCATACCTCATAATGCAACATGTTATGGTGATCTTCAGTTGTCCACAAACAAATTGCAGATGGCATCAGCGGAACTTAGTTAAACAACATTCCAAAAAAATTGAATTTCATATTATCCTATTCATTGGTATTAGGACATCTCACTGAACACTGAATCTTTGTCCCGTATCAAGTAGCTGAAGTCAAAATCCATGCTGGTGACATCAATAGTCTGTTACTACAAAAATGAGTAAGATGTCACAAGTAGTCATTGTGACATCGGTTGCAGAATAAGCCATAGCACCTGCAGATAAACTGAAACATAGAAACACAGACCAAGAAAACAGAAAAGAAACATTGGTCTGTCCAGCCTGCAGGTAACACCGAATCATACCCCAAGACCTTTTGTCAATACGGGTTTTTTGTCTTCACTATCAACCCCTTTGCTTCCTGTCTTACTACTGCTCCACTGAGTAACTAGTAATCCCATAACTCTGTCCGAGCCATGCTTGAAACCATTGATGGTTTTGGTTGCCATTACCTCAGCTGGCAGACTGTTCCACAACTCAACCACTCTCCCTGTGAAATAAAACATTCTCACTTCCCTCCTGAATCTCTCCCCCACCAGCTTGAACTCATGTTTTTGTGTTCTAGATTCACTATTCCTGTTGAACAGTTCCTCCCCTGTTCAGTCCTTTCAAGAACGTGAAGGTTTCTATCATTTCGCCCCTCTTTCGTCTGTCCTCCAGTGAGTACATGTTCAGTACCCTTAGCCGATTCTCATAGGATCTGCCCTGCTGGCCCTGAATCATTTTGGTTACCCTACACTGCACCATTTCTAGCCTACCTTTGTCGTTCCTCAGGTGAGGACACCAGAAATGGGCGCAGTACTCCAAGTGTGGCCTCACCATTGATCTGTAGAGAGGCAGTAGTACCTCTTTTCCTCCCGCTGTCAAAGCTCATCCCCAACACACCGCAACATTCTGTTAGCCATATTGTAAGTCTTGTTACACTGCCTAGATTGTTTAAGGAGTCACTTATGATGACTCCTAGGTCCCTTTCCTTAGACGTAGTACCTAGCTTAACCCCTCCCATCCAGTACTCTGTCCTCCTACTGGGTCAATATATCATACACTATTAAGCGTACGACAAAACCCCGGAAGAGAAACAGGGCGGTATAGGACAGTGAGAGGGTGCAATACCGTGAATGGGTCTGTGCGCGGTACTGCACCCTTTCACTGTCCCAGGCAGAGGGTAAGACCTCTGCTGGGACAGGGATCCACCGAGCAGCTGCTGTGACTCGACATTATGAGCCACTGGCAGCAAGGGAGGCAGGCAGTCTGTTTGGGACCAGGTTCGATTCCCAGTCCCAGACGCATGGAATTTTTCATTTTCGCACCTTGTACAATGTTACTTTTTAATCCCCGGTTAGTTATTTTAGTTGAGGGGTTAGAGGCACTGCCCCGTAACAGAAGTGCGGGGCATAGCCCCCCACAAGAACAAGACTTGTGCCGCATGCAACATATTGCGTTGTATTGGCAGCGCAGTATATTGCTGCGGAATAATGTCTTGTGACATTATGACCCCCATGCCTTCTGCCCTGGGGTTCTTGTTCCCTATGTTCATTAGTTTTCACTTTTTGAAGTTGAACATCAACTGCCAACTCTTGGACCACCTCTTCAACCTTTGCATGTCCCTCGCAACTCCCTTACCCCCTCTTCACTCTCTACCCTACCACAGAGCTTAGTGTGATCTGCGAAGAGCCACATCTTGCCGTGAATTCCTTATATACTGCTGATGAACATGTTGAAAAGGACTGGACTAAGGACTGATCCCTCTGCCACCCCACTGGTACCAAAGGCCAGTTTGAACTATATGGTGTTATGGTCACTGGAACCGAGAGGTTCCCCAGCCCTCACGCCACCTACCATTTCTGAGCTGCTCAGCACCATATCAAAAATGGCAGCCTGCTTTTTGTGTTTCTTGACCAGTTGCACCAGCAGGTAGTCCTGCAATGTATGTAGCAGTGCCTGACTTCTGGTGCCACTACTGTAGTTGCTGGAATGTCCTGATCAATGTCTGGCAGGTTGAGGTCCTGGACTACTACCACCTCTCACTTTGTGACCCCCCTATGTACTTCTAGACCTAATTCCCAGTCACCGTTGCCCCCTGTACCATAGCCCATAAACCACCCCCATACGCATTTTCTTACCTGAAGCTGCCGTGAGCTGAATCCACAGTGATTCTGTTTCCTCATTTCCTTCCTTGATAGATCCGTGCTCCACTGCCTCAGTGCCTTTCCTGACATAGAGAGCTATCTCCTCCTTTACCTTTCCCCTATCTCACTTATACATGGTGTAGCCTGGATAGCTTGGGATCATCACATCCCAGTTGTTAGTCCCTGTGTCCCAAGTTTCTATAATGGCTACGAGGTCCAACCCTACATCTGCCACTATCGCCTGAAGCACACGAATTTTGTTTCCCAAGCTTCTGGCATTAAGGCAGAATGCTTTCTATCTTGTGCCCAATCCCCTCTGTTTTTTTTACAGGTCCTCTCCCTTCATTTTTTCCTAGCCTCCTTGATTTCCTGTTTTTCCCGTTTCTGCAGGCTTAGTGAGCTCTCCTTCCCTGGCATCTTCCCTTAGCCCTGTATGAACTCCTGCCTTGCTGCCTCTCTCCCCAGTGTTTCTGTTCCCCAGTTCAGGGGGAGCCCTAAGCAGGATGCTGCACAGTATCAGTTTCAGAAGGCAGCGGATGTAAATAATATTGCTAATAGTCCACTGGTTAATGGTTCTGTTGCCACATGATGATATCCCTGGCTGAAAACCTCAGGTCTCTCCTACGACAAGCAACAAAGTGCAGCATGTCTTAGGAGAGGCATGCAACAAAATGCAGCTGGCTTTCCCTTTGAAGGATCCACCCTCATTGTTGACTCAACAAAGGTATACATAAAAAAAGTTGATAAAAACAAAAAACTTTCGAAAACCTCTCCAAAAATGAGACTGAGGTAGGTGTTATTGTAGGCCCAGCAGAAAGGGAGAAATGGAAAGAGGTAATTTTAGTAGACTGCTTACCATGACTATACCCCATCACGAGGTTTGAGCAGAGAAAGAGGCAGGAGGGATGTCTGGCAGTAAGCTGCTTCAGCTGTGCCACCACAAGCTAAGATTAATCCCTGACAGTTTGATACAAGGTGCTACAGACCCATTGTCAGTAGAGGGATACCTCTCTTAATACTTCCAGGAGTGGGAGAAAATGACAAAGGCCAAGTGGATCCTGAAAGTAATAAGAGACGATATCCCTCTGTAGCGTCAGCATTACTCATGATTTCTGAAACAAATTTCCAGCCCATGCAATCCCTTCCTTTTTTTGAAACTGGAAGCCAAAAAGCTACTAAAGATAAAGGCAGTGGAGAAAGTACTTTACTAACAAACAGAAAATATTTTTTTGTCTGAAGGTACTTTCTAACAGAATTGAAGAATGGGGAATGATGGCCAAAAAGTGGACCTCAGGTATGTGAACAAACACTTGAAAAAGGAAAAGTTCAGAATGGCGTGACTAAAAACCATCATTCCTTTATTAGAGAAGGGAGATTGGCTAGCTTCCCTGGACCTGAAGGATGCATATTGTCACATTCTTATCAGGCCCAGTCACCAGAAGTATCTAAGGTTCAGGTTAGGTCACACTCAGTATAACTACAGAGCAGTGCCTTTTGGCCTAACTTCATCACCAAGGGTACTGGCAAAATGTCTATCTGGTTGCTGCAGCACTTCAAAAGACAGACATCACAGTGTTCACAGACTCAGACAACTGGCTAGTATGTGGGAAAAAAAGAGAACAGACTCTGCCACCATAGAAGTATGCAAAATCCTTGCTGAGAGTAAGATGTATATTGGACCTGGAAAAATCTTATCTGATCCCTGCACAGGTGCTGGAATTCATAGGAGCAGAGTTCAGTACTCAGGTAGGAAAAGCCTTTCTGCCTCCATATGGGTGGCCCCTCCTCTCCTCAGTTCTTTTTCTGCCATTGATCAGACTGATCATTGGAAACACTGCTGTAAAAAGTCGCCATTTTCATTTTTTCTGTATATCTAAAGTAATCATTTTTATAGAGGTTTTCGGTGACCTGTATGCCGCCAAAAGAACCATTGACGCTGTATTGGTACTGTGAGTGTGGAGAGAAAATCTACAAGGACGATGCCTACGAACTTTGTGTCTGCTGCCTAGGTGCTTTGCACAGCGTGAACTCCTGTGAAATTTGCTGGTGATTTAGCTTTGCTACCAGACAATGCAGGAAGGAGTTTTTGGAGAAATTCCTCTTCCAAAAGACTGTAGCAGCAGTGGAGCAACAGTTACATGGTAAATCCACATTGCCTTCCCCGTCAGCTGAATCACGGTCATCAAAATCCCAGGACAAATCCTCATCAGGAAGCCACAAACACAAGCACCGGGACAAGGACAAGGCTTCCCTGGCGAGACCCAGGTCACCTCTGCAAACTACAGGTACGACCCCAACTATGACGCCGACCGCTCTGGTGGTGGAGTAATCTGCTCCCTCTGGCCATCACCCAGACACCAAGGTCAGGGCTTGGTGTAGGCACTACCATGCTGATTATGGCTGGTTCATCGCCATCATCAATGGAGACTCAACCTCCACCTCCACCATCAACTGCTGCAGTCATGGCCACTCCCCAAAGTAGCGCTGACACACAGGTACTCCTGTCATTCTCAGACATGATACGGCATCCACTGGCATACCTACCTTCTACAGGAGGCCCATTGATAGGGACTCCCGCAACTACCTCGTCAACGTCGGAAGTTCATAACTTGCAGAATAGACCTCCTCAACTGCAGCCAATGTTACTGACGTGGACACTCATTCCTGTCGGAGAGATACAATGACGAATGTGGATATAATCCTGACCTCATAATGGAGGAGCGTGAGGAGAAGGAAGAAGACTATGCTGAGGTTAGCCAGTATGTATATGGTGCCAGGTGCACAGTCTCCTTCTGTAGTGAAGACTCTGTAGTGAACATGCCCAGATCACCTCCGGAGGACCCCTCATTTTTTGTCATAATGCAGCACATTCAAGCTACCATGGGCTTTACCTTAGAGGAGCAGGATTCTCCTCAGAAGAACCTGCTGGAGTTTCTGGAGATGCCAGAGTCTCCTTCTGCTATTCTTTTTCTCGTTTCCAGCTTTGGTGGATGCTACCTAGGCAGCCTGGTATAGGCCAAACAACATACCAGCTGTGCCCAGAAAGGTAGACAAAATGTATTCTGCACCTTCTAGAACACCTTATTATGCTAACCAGCCTAAAGGCTGATTCAGTGGTGATTACGGCTGTCCACGATAGATCCAGGGCACCTAGACACTTGAGTTCCCTTCCTTTTGATAAGGAATCCAGGAAGTTGGATGTCCTGGCACCTGTACATATGTCTCTGCTTCGCAGGGCCTGTCTATTGCCATTTATCCGGCCCATATGATAAAATACCTTATAAAATGGGTAAGAGCAAACTTGCATCCTGATTAGCTAACAGGTACCAGTAGCCGTGTCCTTATCAACTGATGTACATGGCAGCTGGTACTTCTTATGCCAAGCAGGATGCACTGCAGCCTGAGATCCATTATTGTCTGCTGTCGTGCTGTAGTCCCGTTCTGTCCCCCGCTCGCTCACTCGTTCACTCACTTGCCCTATCAAAACACCAAAACTCATTCCCGAAAATGACTATCTGCCTACTCATCATGTTAAAAACAGCATTTGTGAGAAACACCGACCTCTGCTTCACAAACATCACCTCTGTTGCCTCTCTTCAGAGAACTTGCTTCCAATCCAGCGAGTGTCCCGTGTGCTGCCACTAAGCAACATTTAAACCACTTCAGAATCGGCTCTGCCAATAATTCTTTAAATTCGCACTGTATTTACCATAGTATCAAACATTAAAAGAATTAACAGCCTTCTTTCTTTTTAAAAAAAATTAGACATGTACTCTTTTCAAATGGGGGCGATTAGTTCAGCAAAGCGCTAGTAAAGAAAACCGCTGTCTACAACAGCCGATCCGAGACATGCTCGCTCCCACTTGGTCTCATTCAAATTAACTGCCTACTCTATCATACAACAAGAAACACTCACAAAGTAAAAAAAATAAAAAATAACGAAACATACTTTGCTTGATTTTCTGTGTGTTGGGGGGGAGGAGCAGACACTCGCACCCGTTAAAATTGTCCACATCAGTCAGCACAAACCACCCGCTTGCTCTAACATCCCTTACAATGAAACCACCCTCTCCCTCTGTGTCAAATAAATCCTACGTTCCTCTCAGTAACAAAACCACCTACTACATTTTAAATTAGTACTGTATTACATTAGGGTGTTCAACTTCAAAACACTGTGTGTTTGGTAGGTGAAAGAGCGCCCTCTAGTCGCTATCATATACTTTTAAAAGGAACTATTTTCAGTATTATCACAGTTATCAAGCTATTTTTCAAAAAAAAAAAGTGGATTTTTTCTTTCTTTCTTTTTCTTTTTTTAATTTACTGATAGGTCCCATTTTATAAGTGCAATAACACACTCTGAGGTGTGGGTTATCTCCTGATAAGAGCACGCCTAGGTGCATAAGGCATCTGGCGCAAGCACCTCATGCCTCATAACGCACCTAGGCGTGCTCTTTACAGGAGATAACCCACACTTCATCGTGTGTTATTGCTTACAGAACACCCTATGGAGGATAGCTCTGCTGCACGGTCCTTGCCTGAGGGTTCTGCTAAACAGGAGTTAACTAAAACACTTAATGCCGGTGCTGATTGGGTAAACACTTGATCTGCACTGCATATGATATCTCTGATGCCTCTGCCAGGGCTGTAGCCTCTGGCATCTATCTCAGGCACAACCCTTGGCTCAGGGGAGCAGGTTTTGCCACTGATATGCAGCAGACAGTTATCATTGCCCTGTTTAGTGGACAGAAACTGTCTGGCCATAATGTGGAGGAAACTTTGAGAAACCTTCAGTCATCTGGCAAGACTTTGAAGCCAGTGAAATCCCAGTACCATGCCCAAAGTAGAGGTAGGTGTAATTTTCAACAGTCTGCTGTCAGAGGATACTGTCAGGCTTACAGACAGCAGGCTAGAGTTAGAGGTGCGTGGGGCCTTGCCTGTCTCCCTCCCAACCTCAGGTGCCCATTCAAAAGAACGCAAAGGTGCTGGAGCTGGTGGCTCTGCCCCCTTCCCAGCTCAGCATGACTCCTCATACACCCCCAACCACCATTACCTCCAGGGGTGGTTGTAGAGGGCTGCCTGTCACTCCACCTGGATCAATGGAGGACTGCGACTGCAGACGAATCGGTTCTGGAGATTATAGAGCAGGGTGATGCTTTGGAGCTTCTAGATAACCCTTTGGTTCATCCGCCAGTTGTGGCAACATACCCACCAGGGCACATGACCCTGTTGCTAGAGGAAGTACAGACTGTGCTTCAAAAATGGGCCATAGAACCTGTACCTTAAAGACAGAGGCACAAAGGGTTTTACTGCAAATACCTCCTCATCCCAGAGTGGCAGGGGATTTGAGGCTCATTCTGGATCTCTGGGACCTAAACTTCTTTATAGAAAAGCTTTGGATGATCTCTCTGTAGGGTCTCCTTCCCCTGCTGCAAACAGGGGAATGGATATGCTCCCTGGATGTGAAGGATGCTTACCTCCATATCGAAATCAGGAAATGTCTGAGGTTCCTGTTCCAAGGGGAGCATTACCAATTCAGAGTATTTCCCTGTGGCTTATCTTCTGTGCCATGAGTCTGTACCAAATGCTTGGCAGTGGTGGCAGCAGCCTTTTGCAGGGAAGGCCTGTGTGTCTTCCCTTACCTGGATGACTGGTTATTAAAAGCCCACTCCAGGGACTAATTACTACAGACCTTAGCTCAAACCAGACAGATGTTTGATGCTCTGGGGGTGACAGTCAGTATACCAGTCTATACTGACACCCTACCAATTCATGCAGTACATAGGGGCAGTTCTAGATAAGGCCCAGGGTTCTGCATTTCTGCCACTGGATGGGGCAGAATGACTGATTGCACAAGCACAGTTGGTACATGACAGCCGATCTTACAGGAATCAATCTACACCATTGATTGACACCAGTGGGTTCTGAGCCAGAGACACTAGGACCCTGCTGAAGACAGAACTTTTCAGGAGAGCTAGCATCGAGATAGGCTGTGCTTATGCACAGCAACGTGACACTAGCTCACGCTGCATGGCTTACTTTGGCACCAGCCCTCAACTGCCTCAGTTCCTTTTTACCCGCTGTCAGGTGCATTTCAGTGACAATGTCACTCACCCGCCAGGAGTCAGAACTTCATGTCTGTATGACAACAGTGTTCAGTTCCTATTAGGTTTAGTGTTTAAAGCTAGTGTTTGTTATTTTTGTGTCAGTTTACAGTCTTTACATAGATATTTCTGTCAGTCTCTCTCAGCCCTGCTGCACAACAGTCAACAGCCATAGACGATGACAGTGGTGGCAGGGAGTATCTTCAGGCTTGCTGCTTCGGCGGCAGGGCTGTGTCTGATCTACTTTCCCCTTCGGGGGAGGGTTCTTACAATGGGTGGTCCTGTGTTTGGGAGGGAGGATAGCCCTGCTGTAAACACAAGAAAAAGTGGACCCATTCTTGTTCCCAGTTGGGAACCTGGCACAATTCGGCTTTGAGTCATTCTTCTTCACATAGGAAGGAGAAGAAATGGTACCGCTTGAGGTTGCCATCTGTAAGGTCCGACACGAGGTCCTTGGTGTATCGGAGCAGAAAGCCTTCCTCGGTGCTGTCGTTGTTATCAACAGCCTCTGCTCATGGCAGGTTGAGGTCTCAGGTCTGGAATCCCTCCCTGTCTTCCTGTGGGGACTCCGGTGGGCAGTTTTACTACTGGGCAGCTCTTACAGAGCAGTGGGTATGGCATCTGGGTCATTTGCCCCTTCTTGCGGAGCCGGCTCCAGGCCCTTCAGGGCTAGGGGTACTGGTGCTGCAGCCAGGACCTTCTAGTCAGGTAGAGCATCTGGCTCCATCAACGACCTCGGGGTCCTTGCCGGTGACCACTCCGCCAATGCCTGTTCCACTGGCCACTTCCCCGTTCAGTGTCACTGCTTTGGGACTGGCCACAGTACCTCTACTGGTCACTCCAATGCCAACTGGACCTTCAACACCACGTGCAGTGCTGGGCTTAGCTTCGGCCTCAGGCCTTTTGGGGCCTGGTGCCATGTCCAGTGCTGTCCCAGTGCTGAGAGGGCCCGTGGCACAAGACCCAATCTCTCCCACGGCTCCGTCTCTGGCACAGACTCCAGTTCTGACAATGTCACCTGTATCCAAGGCCTGGGTTGGGGAAGTTTAGATCCACCCCTCTTCCAGACACTCTCCCAGGGAAGAATCTGGAGGGGGACAAGTCTGACCCCGAACTTGTCATTTCTGAGGTCGGTGACTATGACTCTTTTTATAGCCTGGACACTTCAGTTTCAGGCCCTTCTCCTGCTGCCCAGGAGGGCCTTTCTTTTCAAGCTGTTCTCTGTAACACATATGCTGTGCTTGCTGATGACCCTTCTGCCACTGACCCGGGGTAACGCCTTCATCTGGAGAGGCTCAACGTTTGCACCATGCCAGTCAGTTTCATTCCTCTTATTCCCTCTGTATTTGAGACTCTTTTAGACACAGTATGCAATAGGCCTGTGTCTATCCCCTCTGTCTATAGGCAGATAGACCGTAAGTATACTGCCCCTAAGGACAGGCCTGTCCTTGCTTTTCAGCCTAATACTGACAAGACTGTCATTTTGGCTGAGACTGATAATTCCGTTCTTCCTCAGGAAATAACTGTACATCCCATTAATAATGAGTCGCCCAAGATAGACACTATGGGGAAAAGCGATTTCACTGCTGCTACCCTTAGCATTAGGATAGCAAGCCACCGAGGGCATTTTTCTAAGTATGAGTATGCCCTTTGGACGTCTCTTAAGTCTGTAGCAGAATCCTTGCCTGAATCTGAGACTAAGCACAAGATTCTTCAAACTGTTACTCATGATATTGAGTCTTACAGTCATCAGCTAAAGGCAGTGCTATATGCCTTTGACTCCGCCTCGTACTCAGCTGCTGCAGAAATTTGTATTAGAGGACATTCCTGGTTTCAGACATCTGGCTTTTCCAATGATGTCCAGCAACAGGTTATGAATGTCCCCTTTGATGGCTCTTACCTATTTGGACAACAGGGTGAGAAGTCTCTTGAGGCCTCACAGAAAACTAAAATAGCCATCAAGGCTTTCAGGTGTGCCCCATCATATCCCCAAAGGGGGAAGAGGCAAGACTTCTACCTTAATACCTTAATATGCAGTCCTTTTGAGGCAAAGGGAAGGGAGATCAAGTCAAGTCTCAGCCTCGCCATCCGCAAAAGAATGAGCAGCCAAAGGCACCGGCCCCTAAAGCACCTAGTGCCACTCTCTGAAGTCCCAGCCCCAATCCTGGCTCAGCTGCCTGAGGCAGACCTCTCCTCTCCAGTAGGGAGGGTGCCTGACCCAGTTTTACTGTCAGTGGGAATCCATCACGATGGACAAGTGGGTTCTCAGGATCATCCAAGAGGGATACTTGCTATATGTTAATATGTAGACTGAGGGGTGTCTCTTATGGAATAAAAAGGTAAACTTCTGCTGTTTTTAGCGAGAGGACCATGAAGTTGAGCAGTACTGTCAGCCCAAAATAGCACAAGATAACCTTTTTGTCCTGTAAGAGACACCCTTCAGTCTACATATTAATATAGTATGAAGCAGTGGCACTGCCTCAGACCAAAATAGTACACATTTTGCTGAGAATGTTTGTTTTATTTTTGCATTTTCTGCTGTTCTCCCCCGCTCTTTCACATTGTAGTGGTAAACATTCCAAGAGTGGTCATTACATTGGGGACTAACTTTGGAGTAAACTTTTTCTTATTCCAAGCTTTTTCCTGTATGTTTTTGCACTGTGCATTTGGAAAAGTGGTAATTTTGGCCAGTATGGTTGTGATCACTCCCCTAGAAGCTAGACCCTACTTAATCAAAGCCCTCGGGAAAATGTGCTTTAGCAGTGACTCGCTGGACGTAAAGCTAGTCCTCCTCACCTTAGACTCCGTTATCTTCTCCCTCACAGATATCCTCAACTGGTCCCTCTGGCTTGGGCAATTCCCCACACACAGGAATCAGCTGTCATCACCTCAGTATTAAAAAGTGGGGACCGCACCTCCCTGGGCAACTACCGCCCCATCTCCATTCTTCCTCCCCTCTCCAAGATGCTTGAAAACATAGTGACAGACCAGCTCTCGGACTGTCTTTCTAAATATGACCTTCTCTGCCCTGAACAGCATGGTTTCAGGAATGGTCACAGTACCACAACTACCCTTCTGGAATATACCACTTTCATAAATAAAGCCCTTGGACGAGGACACTTAGTTGGACCAGCCTATATTGACTTAATCAAGGTGTTTGACTCTGTCAGCCACATGCTCCTAATCCAATCCCTGCCTGTCATGGGTCTGTCTCTGGACGCTACTGCGTGGTTTAAAAGCTACCTTAGTGACAGAACTCAGAGGGTCAAGTTGAACTCTACACACTTGACCAGTAAACCGGTTCTTTCTGGGGTTCCCCAAGGCTCAATACTGGGCCCCCTCCTATTTAGCATGTACTTGAATACTCTCCCAAAGGCCTGCTCAGGCCAGATGCTTCTGTACGCCGATGACACGGTCATATTTGCTAGCCACTCGGATGCCCCTCCCTTCAATCCTCCCTACAGTGCTCCTTTTCCGAAGCTGAAGCCTGGTTCTCAGATCACCGTCTTGTCCTGAACTACAAAAAGACTAAGGCCATGCTCTTTACCCACAGAAAAATAAGCATAGAAATTTTCCTCTCAACATCCTTGACTTCCAGGGCTCCCCTTTTGACCTGGTGCCCACCTTTAAATACCTGGGCATCACCCTCAACTCCTCTCTCACATACCACGAATACATCAATCTGCTCAGCTCAGCTATTAATTCTAGGCTAGGTTTCCTGTATAGGCACAGGGGGTGCATACCTCCAGATGCTCTAAGTCTTGCTGTGACATCCTCGGTGCTCTCCCTTATTGACTACGGGATTGTTATCTACGGCTCTGCTGACCCTACTGCCCTGCATCGAATCAAGGTCTCCCTAAATAAAGCCTGCTGGTTAGTTACTGGATATAACCAGTGGACACATGTCTGTGAGTTCTATAGACGCACCAACTGGCTTAATTTTGAAGGAAGACTCAGATTCCAGACCTGTCTCCTTGCCAGGAATCTCTCACAAAACACCTCTCTACCCCCGGGCCTTTGCCACCTTGTACAGCCCTCCACTCAACGCCAGGCCACATGGAGCTCATTGTCTGCCCCCTCTCTGTACCCCACTGCAGGACCTCACTGGGCTAGCGCTTTTTTTTCTATAGGGCCCCCCGTCTGGTTGAATGAAATGCCATCGGCCATCACCTTGGAACAGCGACTAGGTCCGTATAAATCCCTACTCCGTTCAGAAATTCTCTCCCACTCCCACTCCAACTGCTACTGCGCTTAGTCCTTTCCTCCTCACTTGAGCACCTGCTCGACCTCCCCCTCCATCGCTTCCCTCCACCCCTTTCTATCTGACCTGTGTATGATGACTTACACCACGTCTCCCTATTTTTTTTCCCGTGATACCCCTTTATACTGTAACCTGTTGACTCTTGTATATTTTTATTGTATATACTAGCTTCACCTTTATGACTTGGGTATGTCGCCACCACCCTTAAACTTGTAACCTGTTCTCTGTGTATATCTTATTGTATATCCTGTTTTTAATCTTGCAATGTATGTATATCTGACGTGGAGCCTTTACAAAGGAGTCCTTGACTCAAAGATTATAATTCCGATTCCTTCAAATAAGTAAATAAAAATAAATTCTGCATTTTGAAAAGGAGCATCGCTCACTTGTATGGTTGCAGTGGGGAGGACCCGCGGATAAAACATTTCTTTTTTTTTTTTTTTTACCTTTTGCCAAGATGTTTGAGATTTGCTACTTTCATTGGAGCAGTGGTTTAACTGCAGGTAAAAAAAAAAAAAAAAAAAAATCAAACTACGATACATAAGGTAAAGACTATCTTGGTGTCTACCCTCCAACCACCTCAGTTCCTTTTTTCCTGCCGTCGAGTGCGCTTCAGTGAGACATCGCTCGCCCACCGAGAGTCAAACTTCAGACTAGCAGCTTAGTTTTCAGTTTTATTGTTTTGTAATTTATTTGCGATAAGTTCCGATTATTTTAATTTTATGTATTTTGACAAGAAGTCTTCAGCCCTCCATTGACTGAGTCGACCATGAGCGGGTCAGGTGATGGTAGGGAGACTTCATATGAAAGCTGTTCAGTCAGCCGGGCTGGGTCCAGTCCGCCGCCCTCTCCGGAGGGGGGGTCTGACTATGGGCAGTCCGATACTCAGGGAGATGGGCGGTCCCCCCCGGAAGCATAAAAGAAAATGGTCCCATTCTTGGCACCGTTCGGCCTTGAGTTCTTCTTCGGCACACAAGTCAAAAAAGAGAAGGCATCACTCGAGGTCACCTCCTGGTATGTCTGCAAGTAGATGGTCGGTTATTGGGGCCAGACACTGGTCTCCTCCTCTGTAGGAGTCGCCGGTTTCTGTTTCCGGTGGCCAACCTCCTCGACACTGGAGTCCTTCTCCGCCTATTGGAGGGGCTTCCGATGAGCAGTTTCATCAGTGGGCTGCTCTTGTGGAGCAGTGGGCTCGGAGCTTGGTCCAACTGCCTGATTCGGTCACCCTGAGACTGAGGCCTTCGTGCCATTCGGATTCTGCGAGACAGGTAGGGTGGTTGGGTCTTCCTAGTCGAGCTGCGCCTTCCTTGGTGCCGTTGACTCCATGCTTGGGTGTTTTCCCCTCCTCACATGGCTGCGGCACAGGGGTCCACACCGATGCCTCTGTCTCCTGCCAATTTTCTTTTTTTTTCCTCAAATCGCAGTTTTCAGACACTTACGACCCTCTCAGCACCATCCGTGGCAATGAGGACACTCTCGTTGCTGGCCACAGTGCCGAGGGGTCTGTCCGCGGTGTTGGGGGCTCTATCAGTGCAGTCTGCAGTGCCACGGGCTCTCTCGGTGCCATGTGCTGGGCTGTTTCCGATGGCTCCGACTCCCTTGCGTTCGGTGCCATGTTCTTCGGCGCCGAGGCTTGGTGCTGTGGCATCCGGCCTCCAGGGGTTCTCGATTCCGATTCTTTCCTCTTCTGTTTTTCCTCCTGCTTTTCACTCCTTTCCTGTCCATACAGTCCCCCCAGGACTGTCAGGAGATGATTTTGAGCCTGACCCAGATCTTCGACTGGGTGATGATGTTGATGACACTGCCTTGACAGCACAGATCAATCCTTCTACAGAGCCTGTGGTTGAAGACCTTTCCTTTAGGTCTCTGCTTAAAAATTTAAATTTTACTCTTTCTCTCCCAGACTACAGAAATCGATCCTGGGAAGCTTTTAAGACTCCAATACATCCATGTCCCGGAGATCCCTATGGATTTAACTCCTCCAGTACAACCCTCTTTCGAGACTCTCTCTCTCAGATGGTATGGAATAATCTAGCTCTCATTCCTTCTGTGGCTATGTCCATAGATAGGAAATATGCCCCTCACAAGGATCACCCCCATTTTGGCCTCACAAGCCTTTGCTGATCCCATTGTAGTCTTGGCAGAGAACGATAAGGCCGTTCTTCCTCAGGCATCTTCAGCCTGGCCTATAAATAAAGAATCTCACAAGATAGACACCTTAGTAAGAGGGTCTTTGTTGCCTCCACCCTGGGTATGCGTACTGCCAGCTACTAGGGCTATTTTTCTCAATATGAGTATGTTCTTTGGCATTCACTCAAACAAATGGTAGAAGCTCTGCTTGAATCGGAAGCTAATTCAGAGCTGCTTCAGACCATAACCAGGGGTATCGAGTCCAACAACCAGCAGGTTAAAGCTGCAATGGACGCTTTCGATACCGCTTCCCGAGCAGCAGCCAGCATCTGCACCCATCGCTACTCTTGGCTACGTACTTTGGGCTTCACGAATGATGCCCAACAGCAGGTCATGGCTTTACCTTTTGAAGGTATGTATCTGTTCGGGGTCCCAGGTGGAGCAAGCTCTGGAGGCCACACAGAAGACTAGGTCTGCTATTAAGACGGCTAGACCTACACCCGCCCCCTCTTGGGGAGAGGAGCCAACAATCGTCAATTTCACAACCGTCAGTTCTTTCGCAGCAGAGGTAGAGCAGGTTTTAACAAAAACCACAAAAGAAAATGCAACAGAAGGCACAAGCGCCTAAAGCGCCTAGTGCCACCTTCTGAGTTTCTGGCCCTGATCCCACCTCAACTGTCCGAGGGGGACTCCTCCTCAGCGATGGTAGGACATCTGACTCAGTTCTACAACCAGTGGAAAGCCATAACATCAGACAAATGGGTCCTCCGGATAATCTGCGATGGGTACTCGCTCAGTCTTTCAGAAACCCCTCCAGATCATCCTCCCAAACGACAGCCCAGGCTGTCAACACTACAGTCAGACCTTCTTGCTCACGAGGTACAAGGCCTTGTGAACAACAGGACAGTAGAAGTAGTTCTGCTGGATGAGCGAAACACAGGTTTCTACTCCCATTACTTTCTGGTCCCGAAGAAAACTGGTGGCATGCGCCCCATTCTGGATCTCAGAAAGTGAAATAAGTTCCTTCACAAGGAAAAGTTCAAGATGATATCACTAGGTACCCTTCTACGTTTGCTTCATCAACATGATTGGCTAGCCTCCCTGGACATGCAGGATGCCTACCAACACATCCCTGTACACCCAAATCACCACAAATACCTAAGGTTTGTGGTGTCGGGTCAACACTGTCAGTTCAGAGTCCTTCCCTTTGGGCTATCCTCAGCACCGCGAGTTTTTACAAAGTGTTGTGCAATTCTCGCGGCACATCTCAGGAGAATCGTAATATGAAAATTACGAACCTACTGTAATTGTGATCTTTCTATGTATCTTCACCATTCATCACAGATGGGTATCTGGTCGGAGGTCAGGACCCCGCGGGAGCTTTTTTTTTTTTTTTTAAAGGTAGGTGGAGCCGACACACCATCGGCGCCACCCTCGGGGCCGACACACTGCGTGGCGCTCGCGGGTTGGCCGTTAGGCTGTGTCGACTCCGCCTGCCTGCCAGTTCTGAGTCGCCGGAGAGGTAAGAGGAAGGGAGTGGAGGGTTGGACAAGGGAGTCCAAGGGACAGAAAAAGGAAAAGATGTATGAACTAAAAGGAGAAATAACGACTGAGAGGACAGAAAAGAAAGAGTTAGAAACTAAAGGGATTGGGAGGCCCCAATCTCTGGAAGAGGAAAAAGGGGTGGTAGGGCGAGTAAAGAATTTAGGAGAGAGGGAAGAAGGATAAGACATCCCGGACCCTGGTCTGTCTCCAGATTATATAGGAACTGCAAGGAGTAGCAAAGCTTTCTGCCAGAATTCAAGGCACGGAATAGCTGGCAAACACTCCAGATAAGCAGAGTCGGCTATTCTGGAAGAAGGACAGGATACAGGGATTCAGCACCATCTCAAGGAAAGATTTTTGGTGAAAAAAAGTTTTTTTGTTTTTAGGAGAAATAGGTTGGATGGAAACAGGGAGGAGGAGAAGGACAACTACCAACTCCCACCCACAGGGGTGGAGACAAAAGTACTGGAGAGGTGCCACTCAAGCTATCCACTCTTCCTGGAAAATACTCCCTGTGTCCCTATTTTACCCCACTCCTAAGGAGAGGGGAAGTCACAGAGAGGAGGGACCCAGAGACTGAGCCCCAGGGGATGGAGTGGGGTTGTGATGAATGGTAAGATACACAGAAAGATCATAATTACGGTACATACGTAATTTTCATATCTATCTGTGTCAGTCTTCACCATTCATCACACAGATAAATGATCGAGCCCCCGAAGGGTTTTCTTTACCCTAGGGACAAGTCCCTTAACCCAGTGGGTGACACACTGAGGGGAACCTTCAGAGCCTGGAGGCCGAGAGAGAAGAGAGAGGGAGTTCCCCGGAGAGAAGGAGATTGCCTGACAAGCGCCGTCTCACTCTGCGGGAGAAAGGTAGGTTCCCTGGTGGCGGAGTTAATCACCCTCGCCCGGGCCAAGGTGACAACCCGGGAAAAGGCGTAGCCATGCCGTCCGCCTAGTGCAGATCGCTGTCCCTACGACCCTGGTAGCTACCTCGTTGGCATCATAAGATGCCCTCGCTTGGTTCCTTGCTAGCTCTAGGCCACTCGCAGAGACTGCAATGGCTTGTCTGATTTGCTCCGTATCAGGCAATGAGGCTAGGAGCTGACCTAGCCTGGACCACAAGAACCTGTCGTAGGCTGCACAGTGGGCCTGATGTGCAGAGATAGAGAGAAGTAACCATGCCAAGTAGAAAGTCCTCCTACCCCAGAAATCAAAATCCAAGGAGTCTTGCTCTGGGGGCTGGTCACGGTGAAGGGCGTGAAGCCCATCAGGAGTATCCAACTGCGTCAATCCAGACTGTGGATGAGGCATGGAACCTGGAGACTCCGGGGGTGTGCAATACCTCTGGCTGAGATCCCTTGGGGCAGGAACTCTGGAGAAGGGCCTCTGCCAGGAGCACAATGGCCTTCCGAAGGGGGCGGCCAGGCGGCACCACAAGGGTGGCCTCGCCAAAATCGCCTAGAAAGGCGTCGTCCAGTGTTCAGGATTGCTAATAGTGGAAGGAGTAAGGTGCAAATCCTCCAACATCCTCACGAGGAATCGCTGATACTCAGAGATCAGCAGCGGAGGAGATGTGGACAGAGGTTCCTCTCCCGAAGAGGGGATGAGGAGCTGGAGGTCACCGTCTGTTCAGTGGGTGGCTGCACAGGGAGGTTGAAAACCTGGCTGTCCATTGCCCTAATGTAAGCAGGGAACCCAGCAGCCACCGCTCTGAACTGCTCCTAGGTGAGAGGCCCGCTAGGACCGAGGATGCCTGGGAGCGCAGGAGAGTGTGGCAGAGGGATGGGGACAGAGCCGAGAAGAGATGTCGGCTGACCTCCGCCTGGGCTAAGGAGCGGACCGTGGGCACCCATGGAAGAAAGTGCCCTGGAAGACCCCACAGCCGACAGCTGAACAACCACATCGGTACTGCCTTGGCTGCACCTGGAAGAATTCCCCCTGTGAGGCGACTGGGGCCGTATAGGTCCAGAAAGACGGTCCCCTGCCTCAAAAGAATGGGACTCTCTCAAAAAGACTGAGGAGGAAGAGCGGAGATCCAGCACTACAGCTTCTCCAGGGCCCAGGTGGACCCCAGAAAGGCTGATGCCCGGCCCCACCTCGACTCTCGAGGTCTGAAAGAGCCCTCCTCTTGAGAGGGCCAGCCTAGGTAGCTGGCATCTCTGGGCAGCCCAGAAGGGGGGAGCTGTCCAGGAGTGCAGTGCCCTCCCCATGGTGCCCGATCAGCCCCCAAAGTTGGGCGATCAAGACACCACCCGGAGGGGGTACTCACAACTGAGGGTCAGTGAACTGCCAAGACCAGGCTGCAGAGCTATGGTGGCCCACCACTGCCTGCTGGTCAGCACCCCTGACCCTAGTCTCGGTAGCCACCGACCTCACCTCAGAAGGGGGCTGACTCCGACTGGTCGAAGAGACTACCGTGCTGCCCACCTCAACAGCCAGCTCCAAGGAGTCAGACTGCACGTCCGACTCAGAGCTCGACTCCGTCTCCAAGGAGGTAGAGTCCGAGGCCCTGTGCCAAACCGTGGGAGGGTGGGCAGAGCCATCCTTACCACCAGGCCCAGAGACCACAGCTGTGCTCAAGTCGGTGCCAGCACCTCCTGCAACCCCGAGAGTGGAATCCGAGGGAGGCGCGGCCCCAGCCCGATCCAGAGCCGGGACCAGTCTCAGCACCATCTGGTCCCACGGCACTGCAAGCAGCGCTGAGGACAGAGGCAGCACCGGCGACAGTCCGGCGGCACCAGTGGTGCCGCCCGCCTTCCGCCAGCTCCCAGTGCCGTGAATGGCACCCGAGGCCAGGCTGGCACCAGGCGACCCGAAGGCGGACACGGCGCGACGGTGCCGCCGGCTGCCGGCACTGCTGAGGCAGGCGATGCAGAAAGACAGCGCCGACTGAGGTAACCGAGAGCCCCCACGGCGCCGAGCCTCGAGGACAGGCACCGTGCTCAACCTCGGCGCCAAGAATGGCAGTAGATCTCACGGTGCCGCTAACAGTGCCAGCGCCGCACAACAAGTCAGCGCCGACGATGGCCCCGTCAGGGTCAATGGCCTCGCGAACAGCGCCGAGGACTCCGACAGCGCTGGCTGACTGTGTCAAGGACGGCGCCGACCCGGGCCTTCCGAGCTGTGGGAGTGACACCGGGGGAGCCTTCACCCCCGAAGGGGCGATTGCCATAGCCGCACCTCCCGCCCGCTCCCGGGAAGGAGTGGGACGGGCCTCCTGCGTCGCGGAAGAAGCCTCGGCAGTGGCTAGGCTACAAGTAGCTGAGGCTCCCTCCTCCTCGGTCCGTATAGAACTGGGAGGTACCCGTAGGAAGGCTGAGAAGGGTGCAAACGGCCTGGCGGTGCATACCCGACCCTGAAAGTTGGCGGAGCTGCCCCACTTTCCACGCGCGTTGTTCGAGGACCCGGCGGTCCATGGAGAAGCAGGCATCGCATGAATCCATGTCTTGAAGCGGGCCAAGACATGAGAGACACTGGTCATGCTGGTCGGTGACGGAGAAATTTCGGCCGCATGGGCACCGTCACATGGGGGGCTGACCCGTCTTGGAAGATTTCTTGCCCTCTGACTGAGACATGACCTATGGGGAAAAAAACACCAAAAACAGACTCGACATTGCAAAAAGAATAATAATGGAAAGATCTTACCGGGTGACGTCGAGTAAGCAACACAGAACCGGCAGGATAACCGACGGACTTCAACATGAGATATGCGTCACGGAGAAACTGCGAAGCAGGCCTCAAATTCTTTGTGGCTTCCACACGAGGTGACCTCTGTGGCGGGAGGCGAAGAACTTCCAGACAGGCTGAGTCAACACAGCCTAACGGCCAACCCGCAAATGCCATGCAGTGCGTCGGCCCCGTGGGTGGCACCGATGGTGTGTCAGCTCCGCCTACCTTTAAAAAAAAAAAAAAAAGCTCCCTCGGGGTCCTGACCTCTGGCCAGATACCCATCTGTGATGAATGGTGAAGACTGACACAGATAAGATACAAGTGTTCCCATATCTGGACGACTGGCTCCTAGCACGTCCCTCCAGACAAGGAACTCTGGACGCCGTAACCGTGGCTTCAGACTTCCTCACGTCCATGGGAGTCCTGCTAAATCTCAGCAAGTCACAGTTGCAGCTCTCCCAGAAGCTTCTCTTTATAGGAACTCTTCTGGATACCTCCTCTGCGAAGGCTTTTCTCCCAGAGGACAGAAGGAGCTGTATCATACAGATGGCCCAATACATCAGAGAAAACAGCTCGGTTCAAGCTATCTCGATGCAGCAGATGCTGGGTCTCATGGCATCCTCGGTGTTCACTGTACCCTTAGCATATCTCCACATGAGGACCTCTCAGTGGATGCTCAGCACTCAGTGGTCCCCAACCACTCACCTTCAGTCCTTTCCCATCAAGGTGACAGAACCTCTGAAGAGGTCACTCGCCTGGTGGTCACAGGAGGACAACCTTCTGGAAGGATATCCCTTTGCTCCACTGAATCATCAGATCTCCATTACCATGGAGGCGTCCCTGATGGGGTGGGGAGCTCATTGCCAGAATCTCCACACCCAAGGTACATGGACTCAGGACGAGTCCCAGTTTCACATAAATGTCCTGGAAATGAGAGCTGTTCTCTATGCAGCCCAAGCCTTGAAGGATGTACTCTGTCACAAGATCATTCTCCTTCAAACGGACAACAAAGCAGTGATGTATTACATCAACAAGCAGGGCCGTGCGCACTGTAACCCATTATGCAGGGAAGCTATGAGAGTATGGGAATGGTGCCTGGAGCACAAGGCTCTAATCCATGCGGTTTAACTGCCAGGAGTACAAAACGAGCTAGCAGACCATCTCAGCAGAACAGAGACAGATCCTCACGAGTGGTCTCTCGACTTAACCGTCGTTCAGTCACTCTTCAAAGAATGGGGAACTTCAGACCGAGACCTTTTCGCGTCCCCACTCAACTCAAAACTGCCTCTCTTTTGCTCCAGAAATCCAGGACCTGGCATTTTCTGTCAGGATGCGTTCAGGCTACGGTGGGCAAGATGCTTTCTATACGCTTTTCCTCCTCTTCCCCTAATTCAGAGGGTACTTCTCAAACTCGAGTCTCAGGGGGGCATAATGATTCTCATTGCTCCCTTCTGTCCTCGGCAGATATGGTTTCTGCTGCTCAACAGTCTGTCGGAAACCCTCCTGAAGACACTTCCCTTCAGACAAACCTTCTGATCCAGGATCCCGTGGTCCATCCCAATTTGAGGTCGCTTCACCTTCACGCTTGGCTCCTGAAGAGATAGAGGTGAATAGGTTCAATGTTTCTCGTAGGGTTTCAGATATTCTTTTGGCTTCGCATAAGCCGGCCACTAGAAAAACCTGCATAGCCAAATGGAAGAGTTTCTCTATCTGGTGTGCGAAATCCTCTTCGAACCCTTTTTCCTGCCCAACGAATAAAGTCTTAGAGTACCTTTTAGACCTCTCAAATACAGGTCTGCAGTACTCCACAGTCAAAGTTCACCTTTGTGCCATTTCAGCATATCATGACCTGGTACTTTCCATGTCACTGGCTCGGTTACCTGTAGTTAAGAGGTTTCTTAGGGGTATTCTGCATACTAGACCTCCTATCAGATGTCCAGTCTCAGCCTGGGACATTAACCTTGTGCTAGACATGCTCACTCGTAAACCTTTTGAGCCTCTAGCTACTTGTGACCTGAAATTCCTCACTTGGAAAATGGCCTTCCTGGTGGCCATCACTTCGGCCCATAGAGTTTCTGAAATACATGCACTAGTCACAGACCCCCCGTGCACTGTATTTCACAAGAACAAAGTAGTTCTTAGGACTTATCCTAAGTTTCTCCCTAAGGTTGTCTCAGAGTTCCATCTAAACCAACCTTTAATCCTGCCTACCTACTTTGCGAGCTTCTAGAATGAAGGGGAGCGTACCCTTCATTCACTGGATGTTAAGAGAGCACTGCAATTCTATTTAGATAGAACAAAAGAAATTTACAAGGCTCAACAACTGTTTGTTTCCTTCAACAAGACCCAGCTGGGTCAGTCTGTCACTATTAGATGCATTTCAACGTGGCTGGTGGCATGCCTTCGCCACTGCTATTCTATGACACAGATTAAGCTGGAAGTCAGAGTGTACGCTCACTCTACCAGAGCAGTCGTGGCATCTCTGGCGGAAATCCACAACGTGCCCATTGCAGATATCTGCAATGTGGCTACCTGGAGCTCAGTGCATACTTTCGTTAAGCACTACACCCTGGATGTCCATGCCAGACGACATTTGTCATTTGGCAGGTCTATTCTTAATGGACTTCTGTCCTAAATATGTGAGCTCTTCATTTCCTGCCGCCTGTATCGGGGGATTATTAGCTTGGTACTCTCCCATTAGTGTGAATGAGTGGTGGAGACTATGTCCCAGAAAGATATGGAAATTACGTACCTACCATAATTCTTGATCTTCTTGGATGAAGTCTCCACTACTCATTCACACGCCCACCCACCATCTCCCGAGCTCACGTCTCTGTTTTTGGTCTTCACTCCCTCTGTCACTGGGCTGTGAAGACTTCATTGTTAACCCTTCTTACACGGGTCATTCGGACTATCTTATGTCCAGTTTTTAGGTTAGTCCTTCTAGGTTAGTTGCACTGCACCTCCTTAGAAAAAAATGTACTGAGGCGGTTTTAGGGTCGACGCCAAGATAGTTTGTATGGCACAAGCCAGGGCCTGCGCTGCCACTCTTCACGGCACCATCTGTGGCGCTGGCCCTCTTGAAAAGTTTGCTCCCACTGGGTCCTAGTGCCTCCGGCATAAATCCCATTAGTGTGAATGAGTGGTGGAGACTTCGTCCAAGAAGATCAAGAATTACGGTAGGTACGTAATTCCATTTCTCATGGCACACCTAAGAAAACTCAGACTCTCAAGTTTTTCCTTATCTGGATGACTGGTTGCTAGCCAGTCTGTCCAAGCAGGAGACAGAAGGAGCAGTGGCCATGGCCTCTCAGTTCCTTACCTCCATGGGAGTTCTATTGAATCACGAGAAGTCGCAACTTTAGCCCTCCCAGCAGCTCCTCTTCATAGAAATTCTTCTGGACTCCACCAGAGCCAGGGCCTTTCTTCTAGAGGACAGAAGGAAAGCAATCCTTCAGATGGCTAATTACATAATGGAACACAAGTTCATTCAGGCGCACTTCATGTAGTGCATGTTAGGCCTGATAGCATCCTCAGTGTTCATGGTACCTCTGGCCCAACTATACATGAGGACAACCCAGTGGATGCTCAGCATTCAGTGATTCCCAGCAGTGCATCCTCAGTCTTACTCCATCATGGTGACGAAGCCCCTGTTTTGATTGCTTGTATGGGGACACAGGAGGACAGCTTCCTCCAGGGTCTCCCCTTCTTTCAGCCAGAGCCTCAGGTAGCACCTCACCATGGATGCATCTATACCCTACCCCCCCCTTGGGCAACATGACAACAGTCCTTTCTCTTGACTGGAGGGCAGTTACTCGACTCACTGTCTGTGGAGTCTGGTGGGGGGGGGGCACATAAAAATATTTATAGTTCTCCAAGTCCCAGGGGAGATACCTTGGCAATGGTGGGTTTTACACAATCTGAGGGGACCCCAGTAAGTTACACATTGGTTACACACAGAACAAATGCCCACAAGATGGCATAGAGTCATGCAGTATGGCTTTATTCTGACACGATGGTCAGTCAGAAAGTTAGTGCCTGACATGGGGCTTTATCAGGTGCAGAGCAAAAAAGTACACAGAATCCACAAACTGTAGTGAGCTGCTCCCAGTACAAGCAATTCAAACATCCATCCCCTCTTCTGGGCAATGGACCAGGACAGAAGTCCCAAACAATGAGCTATACGTTCACCAGAGTAAATATTTGAGAGCACGTGAGCAATGGGGAGACCCAAAGTAAAAGGGGAGTTACCCCGCAGGCATATAATCCCGAAACAACAGGGAGGGCAGTGCCTGACTCCCTAAATAAATTGTGAACAGGTTTCCCCTCCTGAACTGGACTGAGATGTTCAGCTTGGCTCCAGCCAAAGGCCAGACAACACTGAATTCATCACAGAGTCACAAACTGTGAAGGCACTTAATTGCTTTTAGCAGTCCCACATTAGTTCTCACAAAAACACTTTGCAGGTCAATACTGTGAGGGTCCAGCTTACTTTATTTATTTCATCTAGGATTACAATACCTTTGTGCCGAGGCTCTTTTACAAAGGTTCCACCTCAGCGTGTGCAACAGTCATCATTTTTAGTTACAAACATATAGTCATTGACTTACAGACATGTAATAACCAGTACAAAGACATGAGCTATGAGCAAGACAAAGGGTGGGGGTGGGGTGGGGGAGTGAGGGTAGGAGATGGAGGGCAGGAGGTGCAGGGGGTATGGGAGAGTACGGGAGGTGGTTGGGGGCAGAGGCAGGAGTGGAGATACGGGGGGGGTGGGCAAGGGCAGGAGACAGTGCAGCCAGGGGGCCTTGTCGAGAGAATATGACAGGTAAGGTGCTAGGGGTGCAAAGACTGATTGTAAGTGCTTGGTGCTGGGACATGTGCAGCTGGAACGGTGGAAATGTTAAGATGGGCAGTCGCAGGATAGAAGAAGTGAGAGGCGCAGCTTGGACTTGAAGAGGCCGAGTGTTGGAGTGGCTTACGTTAAACTATCCCTCAAATGCAATTGAAGAATACACTGTTCCCAGACGTCCAGGTGCCCAAAGCTGAAGGGCAAATCTGCTTTACAGTCCTAAAGTGATAAATTCCTAACACACTGCATTGCCATGACTGGAGGGGCTGGGTATGGCCAGACCAGCTCTGGGGAGCACTTTTACTCAACTTTGTACAGATGGGGATGGCCCCAGTTGCTACTCACTCTTACCAGTCCCAAAAGTACTTTCTGAAGAATTCACCCCCAGGGTCATTACAGAAGATGGCACCCACCATGACCCAGCATCCAGACCATTCTGTTTATGAACTAGGGCCAGAAAAGGAAAAGGGGGGCTCCCCTCTGGCAGTCGGTCTGCCCACCGGCTGAGCACTGACCAACTCACTTGAACTCCATTCACTCTTACTCTCTTGACGCTACACTAAGTCAAAATTCAACTGCAGCTCTACAAGTTGTGGATCATGCTGCTGCAAGAGTTCCATGTTCCATTTTAGAACCCTCTGCCCAGCAAAGCTGACCAGGTGGCTTAAAGGAGTTCTACAGGGATTTTACTATTTATGCTGCCTAGCTCCTACCTAAACTACACTGTAAAAGGGGAACCCGGGTGTTACATATCTTTGTTGGAATGGGCAGCCCATTGTCAGGAGCAAAGGTTTCAAGGAGTTTGGAGCCTTGTAGAGTCCCATCTCTACATCAGTGTGTTGGAAATTAGAGCAGTTCTGTATGCCCTGCAGGCCCTTGTGAACCTCATCAGCCACAAGATAGTACTCCTCAGACAGGCAAGTCTGTCATGTACTGCATCAGTCAACAATGGAACAAGGGGGAGTGCACTCTTACCCTCTCTGCAGAGAGATTATGAGAGTGTGGGAATGGTGTCTAGAACAGGATGTTCTGATCCAGGTAGTAAACTTACCAGGAGCTCAGAACATTGTGGCGGACAAGCTCAGTTGAACAGAAGCCAACCCTCAGAAGTTGTCTTTAGCACCAGATGTCATGCATTCGCTATTCAACGAGTGGGGAACACCAGATGTGGACCTTTTTGCATCCCCACTCAATGTCAGACTGCCTTGATTCTGCTCCAGAAATTCAGGACATGGCATTTTCTATCAGGACACATTCAGGCTGCAGTGAGCAAATCTTTTTCTGTACGCATTTTCTGCCAGACCCTCTAGTTCAGAGTGTAGTGCTCAAGCTGGAGGCACACAGGGACAAGATGATGCTGGTTACCCCATGCTGGCCTAGACAGATACAGTTTCCCCTGCTCAAAAGACTGCCAGTCAGTCCTCCAAGGGCCCTTCTTCTCAAGATGGATCTTCTGATGCCGGGGTCCCTGGTCCACCTTAGTCTGTGTTCCCTTCACTTCCAGGCCTGGTTCCTGAAGAGATAGAGGTGAACAGGTGAAAGGTATCTCAAAGGGTCTCTGAGATTATTCTGGCTGCTCGTAAACCTTACACCATGTAAACCTACACAGCCAAGTGAAAATGTTTTTCTGTGTGGTGCTCCAAAACTCATATGGGCCAATTCTGATGCCCACCAGATAAGGATCTGGAGTACTTGTTGGACTTCTCTGATGCAGGTTTGCAATACTGTACAGTTAAGGTCCACTTGTGCACTGTTTCAGCTTACTATGAGCCCATACAGAATCTCTCTCCTTAAGAGGTACTTGAAAGGCATTTTGCACACAAGGCATCAAGTCAGGAAACATGTAGCTGCCTGGGATATCAACCTTGTGTTGGACATAGGTTCATAGGAGGAATACGAGTTTGGCAAGCTCGATAGCCCTTTATTGAACTCGCCACTCATGAGTGTCATGGGTGGAACTCGTATTTTTTCTTACCCATGTATTCGTCTAGTCTACTCTTGATGTCACTTCTGCAGCAGAACCACTTGGAATGCTGGCACATTGTTGCTTTCCTTTATTTAATTCTGTGGTGACAGTATTATAGAACCTCTAGAGACTTTTCAAGTCAGTTTCATTATGAAAAAGAAGAGAAAAAAAAACAATGCACACATTTCACATAATACTACTATACATTATAAAAAATACAGGATGAGCAACTTTATGCACAACCTGTGTGTTCTGTCACCTCGGGGTTCTGATTTCCATGGACATCTTGAGCTTCGCTCTCGAGGTCAGAGGGAATCAGAACCCCTCTGTGGCAGAACACACTGGTTGTGCATAGTTGCCCATCCAGTATTCTCTATGTGGTAGTCTGTTTCACATTGTTACAACCCTTTGTGTATAAAAAATGTACCTTGTTTTGTTGTTTGGTTAACTTTCTCTTTAGATCTCCTCTGACTTGTCTGTATTTTGCTGAAAATAAATTTAATTTTCCCAGTCTCTTTCCATAACTCAGAATTTGTAATGGTTTGATTTTTTTAGTGATCTTCCTTTGCATGCCCTTTATTAATTTTTTACCTCTTTTTAGTATGCGACATACTGAACTGGGAGCAATATTCCAAATGTGGGCACACCAGGCTTGTCTAAATTGGGGCTGTGACCTCTGGTACCCTACTTTTTATGTTGGCAAGTATAGAGCCCACAATTTTGTGACATTTTTTGACCTTTACCATACTATTTCTATCAAAGGATAGATTATTCGTTATTATTGTACCAAGATCCTTTTTCTCAATTGTTATTTGGAGTGTAATATTGTTTAGTTTGTCATTTATAAGTGGATTGTTCTTCCCCAAGTTCATGCCTTTACACTTTTGTACATTAAACCTCATTTTATGGGTAATGGCCCATTCAGTCAACTCGTCTATTTGATCTTCCCTTGTCAATCTTCACCATTCATTACTGCTTGGGTAGTGCCAGAGGCGCGCACCCGTTACGGGAGATTTTTTTTTTTTTTTGGAGTCGGCTCAATGGCGCCCACGAACGCCAGCTGCGTCATGCGGCGGCGTTAGATGTACGAGACTCCTCCTCCATCTCAGTTCTGTTTCTCCCGCCATCGAGGCTGCACCTGCTATGCAGTTAGAATTCAGTTCTAGGCCTAGTTGTTGTTATCGACCATTTCAGACTCCTCCTTCCTGCTTTTCTCGACATCGTCACTGGTAAGACCGTTCTTTTTCTTCTCTTTATTCGATGACGCTGAGAGCTGTGCTTGTTTTTGTCTTAATTTTTTCGCTTCATATCAGGTTCGGGTGCAAAACATAAGTCGAAGGCGGGCCACACCACTATGCATCGGTGCTCCTGTGGCCGGCATTTTTCCATCACGGACCGGCATGATGTTTGTCTCCGTTGCCTGGGACCCAACCACAATATGGATGCGTGCGACACCTGTTTCTCGATGGACCGTCATTTCCTGGAAGTTCACGCGTTCAAGATCAGCAAGGCTCTGCCGACTTTCAGGGGACAACGCTGCTCCAGGGATTCCCGGGGTAAGATCTCTAGAGTCTTCCTCCGGGTCCCCTCTCAGGCCTGTATGGTCTGTAAAGGAGGAAGCCTCCGCATCTTCTCTTGCCGAAGAGGAGGCCTCTCTTGCAGTGTCGGAGGAACGCCGAGGTCCCTCCCGGGGCAGCGGCGGGGACACTGCCTCGGCAATCACCTCCTCGGAGGTGCAGGCTCCCCCAGTGTCGAGGCCCAGGTCTGCTGGGCCCGGCATCGGTGGACCCTCAATGCCACCTTCCATTGCCATTCGCGGTGCCAATGATCAAGATGGCACCGCTCGCGGCGCCATGTTGGCTCTCGCGCCACCCGTGGCGCCGTGGGCCCGGTCGGTTCTTCTAGCGTTGCCGAGTTGGGTCCCAGCGCCGAGGGCGGTACCGTGGGTCTGTCCAGCGCTGCTGGGGAGTCAGGGTCAGGTCTAAGCATTGCTGGGGGTCCGGGGTTATCTGGCGCTGCTGCTGGCACCAGCGCCGTTTGCAGTGCCGTCTCACTGGAGACCCCCAGGGTGGCCAGTATTGTGGTCCAGCTGGTCTCTTCCTCCTCGGAGGAGGATGATTGAGATGTGGACCTGTCCTGGCACCCTGACTTGTCAGAGTCAGGGTCTCCGGTGGGACGAGGTGCTAGGCGGCTCAGCGCGCATATTCCTCTGTCTCCGCTGCTGTCCTCCCCTGAGGTCCCCCAGGCTGGGGGTGGTCTGGGATCCCTGGAGGGGGATGGAGCAGAGCTGGAGGGAGGGGCTCTCCCTCCAGAGGGGGTTGTGGCAGCTGCCGATCCCGGTGCTGCTGCACCCCCTCGGGGTGGGGGGTCACTGGGGTCGAGGAGGAGGGTGTTCTCGGAGTCCAAGGGGTCGAGAGACAGGGTTCAGGTGCCTCGGTCTTCACCTGCCGCCCCTCGGTGGGGGCGAGTAGGAACCGTAGTGCCGGGCCCCATCTTTCCCTCTCGAGCCCCAGGGACCCCTCTGGTGGCATTGCTGTGGGCTGCCCTTCTGGATCCATGCAGTCACAGGGGAGGATCCCCTACTCGGCTCTTCCAGGCTTCGCATCCCCAGGTTCCATTCTGTGACCTGCTTTGTTGTCAGGATCCATGGCCTTGAGCTCCGTTCCCAGTTTCAGAGCCTCAGCAGAGGACAGTTGCCTGCCGTGGGTGCCCCCTCCCATTCCTCTGCAGCCACCCCCCCTCTCTCCCAGACCATGTCGGTCCTACAGGCCCATTATCCTGGGAGACGTTCAGAGGCTCTGCGGCGGCCTTCCCCTCATATGTTAGTTACGTGCATGAGTGGATGTTTCGCCTATCCCCAACGCCGCAGGAGTCCTCTGGACATTCGAGCTGTCCATCATCCTCGTTTCCCTCCTCGGAGGGAGAGGAACCCACTGCTCATCTCTCCTCCGATGCTGATTTCACTGAATATCAGCGATTCCTTTCGAGGATGGTGAGGGATCTTCGTATCTCCTTTGTTAGGCAAGATAATACCGAACTGGAGACATGTGAATTCCTCAGTGAATTCATTGCCCAGCATTTGGTGGTACTATCCTGGCCTATTCCCCTCCAGGAGGCGTCTATCTGTTACTGGCAGTCGCCAGCTGCCCTTTCTCCAACCCTGGCAGACTGCGAAAGAAGGTACTGTGCCCCATCGGAATCTCTAGGTACTCTCCCCAACCCACCTTCGGGATTGGCATACCTAGAAACTCCCTCCGTGCGCTGCCACATGGCTCACGATTGTCCACCAGACTCAGATTCCCTACAGTTTGACCAGTGGGGGCGAAGAGTGTTCTCTTCCTCTCGTACGATGTTATGCATTGCATCATATCAGGCTCACCATGCTGCCTACAGTAGGCATTTGTGGTCGATGCTTTCCCAAATCTTAGCATCAATGCCTGATATGGAGCAAACCAGACAAGCTATTGCCCTCTCTGCAATAGGCCTGGAGCCAGCAAGACACCAAGCCAGGGCATCTTATGACACCAGGGAGGTGGCTTCCAGGCTTGCAGGGACAGCGATCTGTGTTAGATGGACGGAATGGCTTTGTCTATCAAGGTTGTCACCCCTGGCCTGGCGTAGGGTGATTCGCTCCACTTTCCAGGGGACCTGTCTCTTTTCCTCCAGAGCTAGGAGACTTCTACAGGGGCTTCCTCCATCTCCCCATCCTCAGGGGACACCTCCTAGCTCTCCTCCACCATAGGCTTCTCGCTTGATTAGCCCAGGGTCTTCCCTTCTGTTTCCCACCAACAGAAGGCTGGAGGTCTGCTCCTTCAGGGTTCTATCACCCCGGAGGCATAGTACCTCACCCAGAAGAGCGGTAATGAATGGTGAAGATTGACAAGGGAAGATATGAAAATTACGTACCTACCGTGAATTCTTGATCTTCTCTTGTATCTTCACCATTCATACTGACTACTCACTCACCTTCCCCTCAGTGGCCTCCTACTGCGGCGTCTCCCCCTTCCTTCTCATTCCTCTCCTTTCCTTTGGCCTTTATGCCAAAAAAAAAACCTATCCTGGTTTCCGTTCTTCTATGGACGGATCTTTTTTCCTCAAGGTAAAGGGGAACGAGTAGGACTTTTCTCCTATCCTGAGGGAACTCTTTCTGACTGCCCCTAGGGGTGACCTCTGGGCTCCTTAGCCACGATGTTCAGTTCACAGCTGAAGAGACCGTTCCTCTTGGCTCGGCCTAAAAATTAAGGTTCCCCCTGGCAGGCATTATTTAATTGTCAGCTTCTTATGATTGGTGCTTCTGCACTTCTTAACCTTGAACTGCTGCCCTTGCCTTGCCTTCAGGCAGTCTGATTGAGTTCCACTCTATCCTTCATACAAAGCTGCCTTTTGTAGGGCCTAACCCTTACCCACACACTTCGGTGTTAGCACTTAACAAGGTGCTAAGGGGCTTACCCCCCCTCATAGTTGGGCGCTCTCTTTCCGGAACAGTTTTCTGTCCTGGCAGTCTGTCAGCTCTCAGCTAGAGTGTAGGGGGTTGGGATGATGAGATTATAGAGAACCTGCCCTTTGTGTCCAATCTATACAAGCGGTTCAGTTGAACCTTTTCTCACTCCTATTAGGAGGGATTCTTGCTCCCTTGGTTTTTGGTTCCGAGCTTATAACCCTCTCAACCACTATACCTATGGGCAGTGTTCTCCCCTCTCAACATCCCTTCTTTCTTCCCTTTCTTCTTCTTCCTTTGCTCTTTATCTGTTCCTCCCTTAGAGCCACCCAGATGGGAGGCCCTGCGCTCCCTTAGGGTAGGTATTCTCCCTCTTCCATCTGTCCTCTACCGGCTTATTCCTTCTTCAGTTTATATCCTTTCCTTTTTCTATCCCTCGGTTCTCTTGCCTCGCTCTTCCCTTTTTTCCTTTACCCTTTGTCTTGTCTACCAGCTACCAGGAGCTGAGATGGAGGAGGTCCTGCGACACTAACGGCACGCCCCTCACGCCTTGGCGCGAGGGCGTCGCTGTCGTATGCAATTCATGAGCCGACTGCAAAAAAAAAATCTCCAATAGCGAGTGCTCACCTCCGGCACTACCCTATCAGTAATGAATGGTGAAGATCAAGAATTACGGTAGGTACGTAATTTTCATTTTTTGCAGTTGTTCCCCGTCTGTAGTTGCAGTCACCAGTCTACCCAGTTTAACATCATCAGCATATTTACGTATCCATGCTTTTCCTGTAACTTTCATAGTGGTTATCATTATGTTAAACAGGGTGGGACCTAACACAGACCCTTGCGGTACACCACTTGTAACCCTTCCTCAGTCAGACAAATATCCCTTAACAGAGACCCTCTGCTGTCTTTCTCCCAACCAGGATTGTATCCATCTGATGATGTTTGCATTTAATTTTATCCTGTCTAGTTCCTCCAGTGATATTTTATGAGATACTTTGTCGAAAGCTTTGGCAAAGTCTAAGTAAATAACATTACATGATATTCCTTTATCTAGAGCAGCACACACCTGTTCAAAAAATTGGATCTGGTTAGTAAGACAAGATCTGCCTGTAAAAAATCTGTGTTCTTACTTCGAGAGGGCTCTTGCTTTAGGTAATTACATATAGGACTGAAGCCGGCATGCGTTAGGACCCCACGGAAAAATTTCTAGCTAGCAGTCTCTGGCGGGGACGCCCCATCAGACGACCGGCGTCAGGCAACATCAAAATAAAGGGCGGTCCCCCACCCGCCTCCATATTTTTCCCTGCCGTTAGCCCATGAAAGTACCTCAGTTAAGTCCCTACTGCTTCGTCAGTCTGTCGTCGGTTTTATTACCGAATTTTTTCTCGTTTTTCCTAAATAATTATTTACATTTGCCATGTATGTCATTCCCTACTCCTTCCGATTTGCATAAAAATAAGTGCGATTCGTGCAGCACCCAGCTCCCGAATAAGGACGGTCATTCCCTGTACCTCTTCTGTTTAGGCCTGGAACACCCCATGGAGAAGTGCCTGCATTGCCAACAATTTAACGCCACCACCCGTAAACGGAGGCAGCAGTCCTTGGAGGCCTACATTTTAAAGAAAAAGATGTCCTCCATGAAGAAGGAGCTGAAGAAGCTTTGGCAGGCCTCAACTTCCCCGAGGGACACCGCAAGAAGAAGGAGAAGCACTGGGACTGGGACTCCAGTTCCATGGCCACCGTGACTCCAGCTGGCGTCGCCGTGTTAAAGGTAATATCCCCCCCCCCGTGGAACCGATCCTTGACGGCCATCTTAGAGGTTTCCAAGGCGGTGGCGGCCCTCCCATTGTGCTCACGCTTGGGCCCATCGGGAACCTCTGGGACAAAGGAGACGACCGCTCCTGGGAAGGCCGCCACCATGTTGTCTTCCGGGTCGAGCGGGTCCAGTAAGTCAGATGCTGGTGCCACCGATGTCCACTTGGACAAGGCCGATAAGACACCCGACCCTCCTGGGCAGCCCACGGCCTCAAAAATGCCTGCCAAGACCACTCCTCCCTCACGTCTTTCATCAGGCGTCGGATCCAGTAAGTCGGATGCCGGCTCCGACGCCCGCCTGGATCCCACCGGTAAGGCGGATGTTGGCTCCTCCAATGGACACATGGCGTTAGAGCTGACACCGGACCCTGTCGACCAGTCCACCAACCCGGGTCGCCGCAGCGCTCGCCGCTGCTGACTGAGGCTCCAGCGTCTCCCCTGTTGGACTCCAGGGATTTTAGTCCTCCTTCTTCAGGTGACACAGAGGATGCCGGTATGCTCCCATCAGGTCTTCCTCCCACTGGGCCGGATTCCCTGAAGCCGGACCCTCAGATGCCTGCTCCGATGCCGGCCTACCTCATGCTGGGCGACATCCCTTTACCAGATGCTGTCCCAGTGCCGGACCCGACGCCCACCAGGCCACCTTTCCCTGGCCCACCCGCTGGGCCTCTCCCAGGGATTTCTGCTCTGTCAGAGCCCCTGGTTCCCGGGTATCCAACCCCGTCCTATCCGACGCTGTCCTACCCAGGATCTTAGTATCCCACGCCGCAGTACCCGACGCCAGCCTATCTGACACCGCAGTATCCAGCACCTCAGTACCCGACGCCGGGCTTCCCACCATTGGGCTACGGATACTCACCCTATGGACACCCCCAATATCCGTATCCCCCTCCTGCTCCTCCACTGTCCCCTCAGCGCCGGTGGATTTGAAGGAGAATCTGGCTGCTTAATGGGCTGAGGCCAAGTCTCAGCTCACCAGAGAGGTGGAGAGCCATCTACCGACAATGGTCCTGGTACCGGATCTCCTTCGCCGGAGATGAGAGGCTCCTTCCCTCCCGCCCGACACCAGAGGTGAACCCTCAGGTGCCAGGGCCGGGGAGGACACACTTCTCCATGGGCTGCCCAAGGGGTTTGTTCCTCCCCCGCCCGGTAGGTGGAGTCTTCTTCTCACACTTCTTCGGAGACCTCTGACTCAGATTCCGGGGGGGTGCTCCGATCCTGTCGACAAGCCTCATCCTCCAGACCGTCCCAGGCCAAGGACTCTTCCAGAAAATCCTTTCTTTCTGGAGCAGCTAAGAAAGATCTAGGAGAGCCACCAGTGGCAATCTGTGGAGCCAGATCCACAGCGGAAGAAACTTGTTGCCCATTTGGATCTGCCCGAATGGTCCCTGAAGTAAAATCCGCTATTCAGGATGCACCCTTCAGGGGTTCTGTGCTGTTCGGTGGAGATGTCAGGACATCATCACCGACCTGCAAGAGAAGGGCACTGCACTTAAATCTGGTGACTCTTTGTACAGGCCCCCTCAGGGACAGCGTCACCCCTTTCGCAGATGTTCTCAACCAAAAGCAAACCCTCAGGGCAAGCGATCCAATAAGCATCGGGCCCCTACGGCAGCCAAGACTCCATCACCCAAAAAAGCTGCAAGAGCCTCGGTTGCCATGCTGCCTCACACCTTCTGACTCCTTTCTTCTCCCACAGCCTCTGAACACTCCAGAGAAACCGGTAGGAGGGAGGTTCTCCTTCCATCTGCCTTGCTGGGAGAGGATTACCTCGGATGCTTGGGTGCTTCAGCTGATAGCAGAAGGACACTCAATCGAGTTTCTTCAGAAATCACCAAGAAGACCACCCCCCAAGTCGTATTACTCCCTGGAGCATCTTCTTCTAGTTGAGGAAGAAATATCCTCCCTTCTCTTGAAGGCGGCGATAGAACCAGTCCCCACACACCTTTGGGGGACCGGGTACTAGTCCCATTTCTTCGTAGTTCCAAAAAAAACGGGAGACGTGAGACCTATTCTAGACCTCAGCTCTCTGAATATGTTCGTGGAGTACAAGCGCTTCAGAATGCTCTCCCTACAGAGCCTTCTGCCGCTCCTTTGGCTGGGACTGTGGCTATGTGCTTTGGATATGCTGGATGCCTACCTGCACATCCCCATCCGCCCTTCCCACCGCAAATTCCTCCGGTTTTCTTTTCAGGGGGGGCCACTACCAATTCAAGGCCCTCCCATTTGGTCTTTCCTTGGCCCTCTGAGTGTTCACTAAATGTCTTTCAGTGGTAGCGGCCCACCTGCATATCCAGGGGGTACTGGTTTTCCCGTACCTTGACGATTGGCTCCTGGCGGCCTCGTCCAGTGAGGAACTACAGTGCTCTCTTTCCCTTACTCAGCAGGTTTCCACCAGCCTGGGTATCACCATCAACCAGGCCAAGTCCCATCTGGTCTCTTGTCAAAGACTTCAGTTCACTGGGGCAATCCTAGAAACAACCATCAGCCAAGCCTTTCTGTTGCCGGACAGGGTGGACACCCTTCAGGCGCAAGCAAGTCTGTTGTCCATCCGCAGAAGGGTTGGCACCCAGTCAATCCTTTGCCTCCTTGGACTCATGGCGGCTGCAGTTCTGTCAGTCCCTCACACTCGGCTCCTTATGAGAATCTCTCAATGGACGCTTCGGTCTCAGTGGGACCAGACTTTGGATGACCTAGACCAGGAGGTTCTGATCTCTGACCCCATGATCCGGGACTTGCATTGGTGGATGGTGCAGGAGAACCTTTGCCGGGGAGTTCCATTCTGTCTGGAACCTCCCTCCCAAACGCTGATGACAGATGCCTCAGGAGAAGGCTGGGGAGCCTACCTGGGACCTCACAGGACTCAAGGCTCTTGGTCCAGTCTTGTGCTCGAGCTCAGAACTGTTCTGCATAGCTCTTTAAGCTCTCTACTCTTGTATTCTTCCCGGTCATCTAGCAATCCAGATGGACAACATGTGTGGTCTTGTACATCAACAAGCAGGGAGGAACTCGTTCCTACCTTCTATGCACGGAAGCAGTGAGAGTTTGGGGTTGGGCAGCTCAGCACAATCTTCACCTGATGGCAGTGCAAGTTCCGGGAGTAGACAATACGATGGCGGACCGCCTCATTCGGTTGTCAGACGATGCCCACAAATGGAAGCTAGATCAGGAGGTACTAGACAAAGTCTTCCTGCATTGGGGAACCCCTCAGTTAGACCTGTTTGCGACTCCCTAAATGCAAAACTTCCCGCCTTCTACTCACTCGCTCTAGGGCGAGGCATTTTTTGGCGGGACACTCTGTCTCTCGATTGGAAGGACAGATTCATCTATGCCTTCCCTCCGATTCCCTTAATCTCGAGGGTCTTACACAAACTCCAATTAAAAGGAGCTCAAATGATACTCATTGCTCCATTCTGGCCCAGGCAAGTTTAGTTCTCTTTTCTGCAACAGTTTCCGGAGAAACCTCTAGTTCCTCATCTTCTGTCGCAGCACTTGCTGACCCAGGATCAGGGGACCCTGGTCCATCCAGGTCTCAAATCTCTTCAGTTGCACGCGTGGCTCCTGCATACATAGTCCAAGCCCGTTTAGGAGTTTCTTCGCTAGTCGCAGACATTTTGGTGGAGGCCAGAAAGCCTTCCACCCGAGCCACCTATGCTAGGAAGTGGAAGTGTTTCTCGATCTGGGCTGCTTCAAAGGACTTGGAACACTTCTCTTGCCTGGTTGAGAGAGTTCTGGACTACATGCGTCACCTCTTTGACCTGGGTCTCAGTCATTCCTCTTTGAAGGCCCATATGTTGGCCATTTCGGCCTATCACGTCCCTTGTGGTGACAGGACTTTCACGCAGTTGGAAGTCTCTAAGAAAGACCTTCCTCAGAGGGGTTTTTCATATAAAACCCCATCTGTGTTCCTGTGCCTCCTTGGGATTTGAACTTTGTCCTTGAGAAGCTTACTCTGCCTCCCTTTGAACAGGCGGCTTCAGCAGACTCGAAGTTCTGCTCTTGGAAGACTCTCTTCCTAGTGGCCATTACTTCAGCTTGACAAATTTCCAAGCTTCAGGCCTTGATGTGCAAAATCCCTTATTTGATTTTCCACAAGGAACGTGTGGCTCTGCGTACCAACCCGAAGTTTCCCCTTAAGGTGGTAGCGGAATCTACACTGAACCAATCCATTGAACTGCCTGCTTTCTTTACACAACACTCCAATCAAGGGGAATTCCTCTTGCATACGTTGGATGTTCACAGGATCCTGAGATACTGTACCACTAGGACTAAGGATCTTAGGAAGTTGGATCAGCTTTGTCTCCTTTGCTCACAAAAGAAAGGGCAGTGCAGTTTCTAAGCAATTCCCATCAAAGTAGTTGGCTCACTGTATCACTTTCTGTTACAACAGGTACCACAAGACCCTGCCGGATCAAGTCAGAGGTCACTCCACCAGAGGAGTAGCTGCCTTTGCTGCTTGTTTCAAGAATGTGTCAGCGGCAGACATCTGCACAGCTGCAACTTGGACTTGAGTCCATACCTTTATAAAACACTACAGTTTGGACATTGCCTCTCACCGTATAGCAGGCTTTGGGTTGGCTGTTTAGCAAGGTCTTCTTTCTTAAGACCATTACAACCTGAGGTTTATTTGTTGGTAGTTTTCCTCCTCCCGAGTGCTTTTCCTTGTTCCAGACTGCTTGGGACTCAGTTCTATATGTAATTACCTACTGCAAGAGCCCTCTTGAAGTAAGATACTACAGTTACATAAGAACTTACCGTAACAGTAGATCTTCGAGAGAGGCTGTTGAAGTAGGTAATGTCTTCCGGATCCACGACAGGAGTCTGGCAAAAATTTTGTAGAACGCGCCGTCAGCGACACCGACAAGTCGACCACATTCTGCAGTCGGCTGCCGGTTCGTTATTTCTATCTTTGTTTTCTTAGGGGGGCTTTACCCCCAAACCCCTCACATGGGGGGGCAGCACCTCCTGCACCCCCGAACTTAAGGATTCTCAACTCCAGTCGGAGCTGATTGGGGAAGGGGTGCAGGATCCTCGACAGCGCCGGGTTCCAGCGGGTCTCCCACCGCAGCTAGGCGCTGTAGTTGCTGTGGGAGACCTCTCTGGCAAAATGTCGCTGTGTGGGGGTAACCGATGCCTTCCCGGCCTCCATCCCCCTTAGCTTTTTCAGCTCCTTTTCCAGGGAGGGATATCCACTTCTCTCTCATCTTACCTTTTTGGCCTTTGGTGGGAAAGAACTGGAAGGCGGGCGTAGGGGACTGCCCATTTATACTGACGTAACCTGACACTGGTCACCTGACATGGGGGTGGTCCCCCGCCAGAGGCTGCTAGCTAGAAATTTTTTCGTGGGTTCCTGATGCCTGCCGGCTTCAGTCCTATGTGTAATTACCTACTGCAAGAGCCTCTCTCGAAGATTTACTGTTACGATAAGTTCTTACGTAACTGTACTTTGTGTAGTGTCCACAGTTCCTATTTCATTAATATGTTCTAATATATGCATTTGCAATAATTTTTCCATTAATTTTCCTATCACTGATGAAAGGCTTATAGGCCAATAATTTTTGGGATCCCCCTTGTTTCCTCCCTTGTGAATAGGTGCCACTAGTGTCATCCTCCATTCCTGTATGGTTTTGCCTTCTTAAATTGACTTATTAAATATCATAATTAATGGTCCCACAATTTCACCAATTAATTCCTGTAATAATCTTGGTGTAATACCATCTGGTCCAGCTGAGCTATTAGGTTTCAAGGATTTTATTATTGTTCCCACACCACTTGTTCTAAACTCTATTGTATTATTTATGGTTACTTCCACTGGTTCATAATCAGTTTCATTTGTCTCGAAAACGCTTAGGAAATAATTATTTAGCTCCTGGGCTGTCCCCTCTTCTTCTGAGATTATCCCATTTTCAGACATTAAGTGCCCAGCTGCACTCTGTTTTCCTTTTAGTGTCCCAATATAATTATAAAATTGTTTCTTATTATCGCTGACCTTTTCTCTAAGTTGATTTCAAGTTTACATTTGGCATTTGTGATCATATTTTTGCATTTTTTGTTACAATGTTTAAATGTATTCCATGCTAAGGTTGTCGTTTTTTTTTTATATTTTTGGTATAGTTTATTTTTTTTTATTTATTTGTTTCCTAATACTATTATTCCACTGTGGCGGTATACGGCAATTTTTTTTGTGTATTTTATTCTAAGTGGAACATATTTGTCTATACAACAATGTAATTGTTTATTTATCTGTGCACATGCCTTGTCTAAGTTTGAATCTTTTAGTTCTTCTTGCCACTTCCATCGTGCAAAATGCTGTTTCATTTTGCCATTATCAGCTCTATTGAAATCTTTTATGATTGTGTTGCCTTTAGTATATTTTATACCATTTTTATATTCTAAGGTTACCACGTTATGATCTGAGTTTCCTTGGGGGTAATGTCTTGATATTTTCAATGTTACCCTCACTGTTTTGTCAATACTAGGTCAAGTATATCCCTTCCCCTTGTAGGAAAAGTTACCTTCTGTTCTAAGTTTTGGCGAATGGTTATGTCAATGATTGTAGCTTCCATAGGTGTTGTACTACTCAGTGTACTCCAATTAATGTTAGGTATGTTGAAATCCCCCATTAATATGTAGTCACCTGTTATATCATTTCTTTCTATATCAGGGAATAGTTTTTCATTTTCTTCAGTGGTCAGGTTGGGCGAGCAGTAAACTAGACGTATAGTAAGCTGATTTAATGGGAGTTCAATCTTTGCCCAGATACCTTCGGTGTTATTGTTGTTGTCCACATTCATTTCATGTGACGTAAGATCTTCAGTAATATACTGCACTACACCCCCATTGATTCCTATTTTTATATAAGCTATTATAACATGGGATGTCTGTATTCCATTCAATCAATCAGTCAAAGTTTATTGGCAGGAAATACTCCATTGAGCAGGCACATTTACAAGGAGATCCTGAGTAAACATTCATAGGCACAGAAGAAAACAGATAAAAACCATATTCAGCAACTATGCAATGCACGGGGTAAAAAATCAAACACTGAAATCACTGAATTCACATGTATAGGACAAAAATGAATGCAAGGTTATATACAAAATATATATACATACATAAATATAAATACAGGCCATGGGTGTATGGGGCAGCGAGGATAAAGCATAGAGAGAACCTTTGATTAGGCATTAGGCACATATTGCAAACAGGGAAGTAGCCTTGAACCTGCAGAGATTTTGAGGGGAGAGTAGACTGGAGCAGGGTAGGGGAGGTAAGGGCAGGGGTGAGACAAGGAACATGGGAGAGGTCAGAGAGAAGAGGAGGTGGGTGGGGCAGGAGACAGCAGGGGAGGGCAGGGAAGGGAGAAGGAGGAGGGCTGGAAGGATAGGGAAGTGGATGTGAGTGTGGACAGAGGGAAAACTAGAAGTAACGGACTAGGACACTTATGGGCCTCCCTAGTACACAAGTGTAAATACAATAATGAGAACCAGGGAAAGAGGGGAGAAGGGGAGGGGTGGTGGGATAGGAGATGATGTGGGCGAGGAGGATGGGGAAGGTGGGAAGGAGAATAGGGAAGATGAAGTAGAGTAAGAGAGGAGAGGACAATGAGTATTCAGTTTCTGTATTCCAAGTTTCAGTTACTCCACATATTGCAATGCTCCTGTCTTTCAGTATATATGCTAGTTCATCCATATTATTGCATAGGCTCCTAGCATTCAGCAATAGTATACCTAGTTGTTGTTTCCCAGCTCTGCTTAAGTCCTTTGAGCCCATGGCTATGTGTCATTTAAAGTTCTTAACTTGGAAAACTGCTTTTCTAGTGGCCATCACCTCTGCCCACAGAGTTTCAGAGGTCCATGCTTTGGTTACTGATCCTCCGTATATTGTTTTCCACAGAGACAAAATGATTTCCACAGACATCCCATGTTTTTCACTAAGGCAGTGTCAGAGTTTCACTTGAAACAGCCTCTGGTGCTGCCTACATACTTTCCTAACTTTCAGAACGAAGGGGAGACCACTCTCCATTCTCTGGATGTTAATGAGTCCTCACGTTCTACCTAGATAGAACTAAGGATGTCCAATAGTCTTTAGCAGCTCTTTGTCTCCTTCGATCGTGATCGAATGGGACAACCTGTTACAATCAAATGCATTTCTACATGGATAATCAGCTGTCTTCATTAGTGCTATTCCATGGTGTAGGTCAAGCTGGAAGGCCAGGTATGTGCCCACTCCATCAGAATGATTGCCACATCTTTGGCAGAGATTCACTGTGTGCCAGTCAGTGATATTTGCAGAGCTCCCACCTGGAGCACAGTGCACACCTTCATTAAGCACTATGTCCTGGATATCCATCCCAGACAGCATGCCTCTTTTGGCAGGGCCATCCTGAATGGACTTGTGTCCTGAGTGAGCTCTGGCTCCTACCACCCTGACCCAAGGGACTTTCGTCTGAGCTTTGTATTCTTACCCATTGATGTGAACCAGTGGTGAAGACTGATTCCTGGAAGATATAAAAATGACATACTCACCATAATACACGATCAAAGGAGACAAGTCACAAGTGGGGTACCTCAGGGATCAGTTCTGGGGCCAGTCCTCTTCAATATCTTCATCAATGACATTGCAGATGGACTGGAGGGTAAGGTTTGTCTGTTTGCAGATGACACCAAGATCTGCAACAGAGTAGATGATCCAGATGGTGTGGGCAGAATGAGAAGAGATCTGGATACTCTGGCAAAATGGTCGGAAGAGTGGCAACTGGGGTTTAACGCTAAGAAGTGCAAGATCATGCACGTAGGGAAGAGAAACCCTGAAGCCACCTATAGGCTGGGAGGGGAGTTGCTGGCAGTCACAAGGGAAGAAAGAGACTTGGGCGTCATCATCACCGATGACCTGAAATCATCCAAGCAGACCTCTAAAGCAGTAGAAAAGGCTAGAGGGATGTTGGGGTGTATTAGTAGGGGTATCACAAGTCGGAAGAGGGAGGTAATAATCCCTCTTTACAAGACACTGGTTAGGCCCCATCTGGAGTACTGCGTGCAGTACTGGAGGCCACACCTTCACAAGGACATTAACCAAATTGAGACAGTCCAGAGAAGGGCAACCAAAATGGTGCAGGGACTGCATCAGAAAACATATGAGGACAGATTAACTGAACTCAATATGTATACCTTAGAGCAAAGGAGGGAGAGAGGTGATATGATTGAAACATTCAAACACTTTAAGGGCATTAACAAGGTGAAAGAGTCTAACATGTTTCAATATAAGAAAAATAGCTGGACAAGAGGACACAGCATGAGATTAGAGGGAGGCCGATTAAGGGGTAATGTGAAGAAGTTCTTTTTCACAGAAAGGGTGGTAGATGCATGGAATGACCTACCTCAGGAAGTGGTGGATATGAATACAGTGCAGGGCTTCAAACAGGCATGGGATAGGCATAAGGGAGCAATGCAGATGAGTATGAATAGATAGGCCACGGAAAGAGCAAAAGCCTATGGCACATTCATAAGGTAGAAAAAGTAATGGGCAGACTGAATGGGCCTTGCGTTCCTTATCTGCTGTCAACTTCTGTGTTCTAGGAATATTTTCACCATTGATTCACATACCCACCTGCCGTCCACCAGGCTCACTCTCTGTTTATTGTTCTTGACCCCTTGTTCTTGGTTTGGGCTGTGAAGATACTGTTTATGATTTGTTGACCCTTCTTACATGGGTCACTAGGGATGTCTTATGCCCTTAAGTTAGTGCATTAGTATTAGTTAGGTTACTCTGCACCTCCTCGGTAAAAAAGGTACTGAGGCAATTGAGATCTGGTGCTGAGGTAAGCCCTCTCATGGTGCCACACACATGCACAGCCTACCTTGGCACTGGCTCTCCTGAAAATTTCTGGCTCCCACAGGGTCCTAGCACCGCCGGCTCAAAATCCATTGGTGTGAGTCAATGGTGAAAATATTGCTAGAAGATCAAGAATTATGGTGAGTACATAATTTTTATTTATATCTCAGCAAGGATGTTTCTGCACTTTCTGGGCCTCATGACGGCAGTCATTGTCACAGTACCATGGGCCGGACTGCACATGTGAATCCTACAGTGGACTCGGAGTCCAGTGGGACCAACTTATAGACGATCTAGAACAAAAGGTTTTAGTTATGTATCCCTTGTGCAAAGGACTCAAGTGGTGGGTGGAATGCAGCAACCTGCTCAAGGGCATCCCATTCTTAATTCCTACCCCACATCAGATCCTCACTAAGGATGCCACAGGATCAGGATGGGGAGTCCTCCTGGGACCTCTTCAGACACAAGGCATGTGTAACCAGGTAGAGTGCGCTTTGTATATGAATATCCTGGAAAAGAGAGCAGTCCTATATGGGCTCCAAGCATTTCAGGGCCACTTGTCCCCAGGTCCTCTGTTAATATAAATGGACAACATCAGTGTGATGCACTACATCAACAAACTGGGGGGGGGGGCAGAGGGAGCTCATTCTTATCCACTGTACAGGGAAGCAGTGAAGGTTTGGTACTGGGCTCTGGAACACAGTCTAGAACTATCAGCAGTGAATGTTCTAGGCATCCAAAACACCTTGGAAAACAAGCTAAGCCAGTCACAGTCTATCTTGCATGAGTGGAAACTGCTGACCTCAGTGGTTGACAACGTGTTTGCAAGATAGGGTCATCCAGAGTTGGACCTTTTTGTGTCCCCATGTAACACAAAACTGCCATGTTTTTGCTTGCTTACTCCAAGGCCTAGAGTTTTCTGGCGAGACGCATTGTCCCTCTTCTTTAAAGGAGGGTTTCTGTATGCTTCCCCTCCCTTTCCACTAATTCAGATGTAACCCCCCTGCAAATGGGGGTTCCCAAAAGACTTCCAGGAGCTTGCTTGAATGCTCTAAGCCTGAATGGTGTTTGGCGTTTAAGCCATTTATCAGTGAGTGTTTTTAGAACCTCTGGTACTGTCTCTTTAAGAGCTGTCTGCTTGCAGACATAATTAGTTTGTATGGGGACTGTGTGCTTCTCTGTTTGAGTACCACTCGAGCTGCTGCCAATTCACTCCATTTTGCAGTCACTAGGAGTGCAAAGGAACCTATCTGAAAGATGTAACTGTTTGCCAGAAATCATTTACAGTAATAATGAAATTACAGTTTGTCTAACCTGCTTTCTTTGCAGTCAGAACTGTGTCTGCCTAGTTTCCCATTCTGGTTTTGAACTGCTGAACTGGACCAATCAGTGTGGGGTAAGCTAGCTCTAAAATGGTGCCTTGGACGAATCAGAACTTGGACTCATAATCTGAGCCAGCCACAAGAGGATTGTATGGGCAGTGACTCTGGGAGATGTAGTTTAGACTCGCGCCTTTTTGGACCAACAGCAGCAGTCTATTGTGAGTGACAGCCAATCCAGTCAAGAACTGGGAGGAACTCAAAGGAAGTGCCGGTTTTGTCTGTTGGGAGTTTCAGTTGAGCTTTGGCAGTGAAGGGAAAGGAACCCTGTGCTCCTTCAGTGCACAGTTTTAGTCAAAAGACATGTGTAAGATCCAGAGTCCGGTCTGCAGCTTGTTGGGACTGAATCCGTCCTGTGAAGAGAATCAAAGGATATCTGAAGAGTAGAAACCAGGCTCACCCTGTAGAAGACTGGAGGAATTGCTGAAAATTGCACTCGGTCTGTCAGGAACTGAATCTGCTGTGTGTTCTCCCGGTATTGTGCAGTAATGCGATCGGGATACAGATGCAGCCTGCCTGGTATAGTGCTTTCTTTTTACCATATAAATGTGTGAAGAGGTTTGTGTACCTCAAGTGAATCCTGCTGCCATTAAGTGACTTTTGCCTGTGACTGTTTACCATATAAATGTGTGAGGAGTCTCTTGGAGCTCAAGAGTAGCCCTGCTGACATTGAAGGACCCTATCTTATTTGGAGGTCGTGAGTACTAATTCAGGGTCGCTACCCGTTGAATTGCCACATTAAATCCAAATGGAATTACTGTACTGCTGACTGTTTAATTCTCCTTTTCTCTGTGTGAAAGGGCCCCTACCAGCTGCCACGGTTTGGACTAGCCACTAGGCTTGGGTACCCAGGACAGTAACTGATAGGGATAGGCCTGCACAGAGCCATAGGTAGATGAGTAGAGTGATAAGCTAATTAACCTGATTTCCCCTGTCCTTGTTATATCCCCTAAATAAATCAGAGCTGCTTGTTTCAGCAAAGTTATACTGCCTGAGGTATTTGTCTATGTTAAAGTACTGTACTGTGATTGTTGCACTGTATCTTATTTCACAGGAGGTCCCAGTGCGGAACTAGTCCTGGGGGTAAGTGTATACTGTAAAGGTAATTCTGATGTATTGTGTGGGCCACTAGTGGGAAGAAAGGGGGTTGCAGTGTCCCAGAGGGCTGTGACCAAGTTAGTTTAACTATTGTAAACCCTGACCTCTGGGTGGAGGCACCCGCCATTGGATCCAGGCCCCTCAACCTGTTAGTGGCAAATCAGGCAGGGGTAGTAGCCCCTGGGATAGCGCCATCTAAGGGTTACATCTTGGAGGCTCACCGCTGGGATTTTGTGTCCTCTAGTGGCCATATTTCGAACCACTGTTAAGAAAAAATGGGTACCCGACAGAAGTGGCTGTGCACCGGCTGGTGGAGTGGTGTACTGGGAGGAGATCGACCCCAAAATGCTATGCTTATCCTGGACATCCCCTGGGTATCAATACGGACACTGTGCAGGGAGTACTTTCCAAGGTGGAAGGTTTACAAAACCCTGTGGTGGTGGGTCGGCATGCTAATCTGCTCACCCACACTTTCCTGGCCCTAGTAGAGTTTAAGGATCCCATAGATAGCTCAAAGTGCCACAGACCATTACCCCAGAGGAGCCCTCACTGCTTGGAGAGTGATAACTAAGGACAGTAAAGACCGGGGAATGAGCCCCCACCACTATCTGAAACTTTTGAGGAGAAATTTGCTAAATGGTTGCTGGGGAAGGAAAACTGTGGAGGACTTGAAGAAACTATTCTTGCCACCTGGGGTGTTCCTCCCCAACACCTTCTCCCGCCTCAGTGCCCGTAATGGTGGCTGAACCAATGCAGACTCCAATTTCTGCACCTGCCATTAGTCACGACTCTTACGAAGGTTGAGGATCTTCTCGGCACCTCCCACCCCCAAGGGAGGATGACTGGAGACCTGGATAGAGTATGTTGCCCCCAAGTGCTAGAATGGCAATGCTCGGAAGCCAAAGCCGAAGAGGGTTAGTGAGAGCCCGAGGTCCTGCCCTGGCTACCATTCGTGCTAAACGGGCCAGTAACCCTGAAGTGACTGCACAGGCCTATCTTGAGACCCTGGAGAATGTGTATGGGAGCCCAGATTCTGATGAGGACCTATGGTGGAGTAAGAGATGCACAACAGTACCAAGGGGAGTTGTTGTCTGTGTATGTATCTCGGCTGGAAAAATTGTTGCAAGAATGCCTCAGAAAAGGTAGTTTGCCAGCGATTGAACTGGACCGAACCAGGCTGGACAGGATCCTTAAGTCTGCCCCCTTCTCAGAACTGCTGTTGCTTCAGTTACGCCTGGCAGATCAACTGGAATCCCCACCCTCCTATGATGAGTTAATGAGAGAAATTCGAGGAGTTGAGAAAAGACGACCTCGGGAGGGACCTGCACCAATAGCTGCGGCTACGACCCGAGTGACTGAGGGTGACCCATCAAGTGAAGTTCAGGGGCAGAGGTTGGCAGTAAATGAGTGCTCTGGCAAGGAAAAGATATGCCACAATGGGCGAACTGTTGAGAGAGATCCGGAATTCAAAAACAGTCCCTTTATGAAGGCCACGCCTGCAAGTGCTGGGCCCTGACCTATATCCGACTGCATCTGCTATGGGGTGGGGTACCCACCCATGTATCTCCTGCTGATAACAGCCCCAAACTCAATTCCTTGACCATGGAAGTGGAGAAACTGACGAGATGTCTCCAAATGCTTATCACGCGCAGACAGAGATGGCACCCAGGTTTCCAGTTAGTAATACCCCGCCCTGGCTCCCAGTGTGGGCCTCGCCAGCTCAAACTCCAGAAAGTATGTTTTGCTATAATTGTGGGAAAGATGGGCACATGAAAGGAATGCCAGTCCCAAAAGACACTGACAAAGTTGCATATAGGCTACAAGGAGAGCTTGGGAGAACAAATCAGTGGTTAAGAGGTGCGACATGATCCAGTGAGGGCACCAAAAATGCTAATTCATGTCCTTTGTGGCAAGGTCAGTTGCCCAGGCCCCACTACCGCCCTCCAGACTGGTCCAGAATAGTGGGTCCTCCATGGAGACCACTGTAAAGGTGAATGGAGTGTCTACAAGAGCTGTATTAGACAGTGGCTCCCAAGTGACAATTATGTTCCAAGATTGGTATCAGAAGCATTTGTCAGATGTACCCTACAACCATTAGAAGGACTGCATGTATGGGGGTTAAGTGAGAAGGCCTACCCCTATTCCGGGTATATCCGAATTTGGCTGTCTTTCCCCACCTCCGTGGCTGGAATGGCCGAACAAGTAGAGACCCTAGCCTTAGTGTGTCCCCCCACTGGACTGTATGATGGTGTCCCTTTATTGATTGGAACAAATGCTCATATGTTCGGAAGGCTGGCACAGTTGTGTTATGAAAAACAGGGGTCAAAGACTAGTAGAGCTTTAAAAGTTCCGGCTTTAATTAAGAAGGCCTATGAGGCACAGAGAGATGCTGAAAAATAGAACCAGAGGAACCGGTCGGAATTGTATGGAAGAAGGATCCTGAGTCTCTGATCCTGGCCAAATGCCCAGTGTACCTTACAGGAGAGGTCCATATCAGAAAGGATGTTAAGAATAAAATATTAATGTTGGATGCACCAGGCGATGGAAAATTGCCAGAGGGACTGCTGGTCAAGCCTAGTATTTTGCCCGCTAGAGCCCATGCTTATGCCAGAAGGGTAATGGTCCAAGTTCATAATGTGTCTGAAAGAGACATTCGAGTAAATAGAGGTTGCATCCTGGCTAATGTGCATTGTGCAGACACTGCAGTGCTACTCAGCAGCAAGAGTTCAAGGAAGAATGACAGAGTAATGCCTGACTTGTTTGATTTCGGCGACTCCCCGCTGCCAGCTGAATGGAAAGTGAGGATCAGTGAGAAGCTTGCCCAGAGAGACCAGGTGTTTTCTTTAAAGGAATGGGACGTAGGATGCGTGCAAGGAGCTGAGCACAATATCCGGCTGCATGGCGAAGACCATTTTGTGAGAGGTCTCGGCGCCTGGCACCTGCTGACATAGATGATGTGAGACGGCATCTGCAAGAGATGTTAGCTGCTGGTGTAATACAAGAATCCAGAAGCCCTTATGCTTCCCCATTGTGGTAGTGAGGAAAAGAATGGAACAGTAAGGATGTGTGTGGATTATCCACCTAAACCGGCGGACTATCCCTGATCAGTACACAATGCCCCGCATTCAGGATGCTTTGGACTGCCTAAATGGGAGCAAGTGGTTCTCTGTGCTGGATCTCCGCAGTGGGTACTACCAGATCCCGATGGCCCCAGAGGACCGTGAAAAGACAGCCTTTATCTGTCCACTTGGCTTCTATGAATTCATGAGGATGCCTCAAGGGATTTCAGGTGCCCCAGCCACTTTTCAACGATTGATGGAGCGTGCAGTGGGGGACATGAACTTACTAGAGTGCCTGGTATACCTAGATGATGTTATTGTGTTTGGCAGCTCACTGGAGGAACATGAGAGCAGATTATTTAAGGTATTGGACCGACTGGAGGACTTTGGCCTTAAACTGTCCATTGATAGTGTCAATTCTTTCAAACATCAGTAAAGTATGTGGGACACATAGTATCCACCGAGGGAATAGAGACCGACCCAAGTAAAATTGAGGCCTTGACCACCTGGCCGCAGCCCAAAAATCTAAAAGAACTGCAATGATTCCTGGGATTCTGTGGTTATTATCGACGTTTCATCAAGGACTATTCAAGAGTGATCCACCCTTTACTTAACCTTACTCAAGGGTATCCCCCAACCCACAAAAAATACCAAAAGTCAGCGTCCCTCAAGACTGAAAGAGTGTATTTTCATCCGAGTGAAGTATTTGGGGCCCGCTGGACTCCTGATTGTGAGACTGCTTTTCATGAGATCATTTATCAACTTACCCATGCTCCAGTGCTGGCCTATGCCGATCCAAGAAAACCTTATGTCCTGCACACTGATGCTAGCTTGCAAGGGTTGGGGCTGTGTTGTACCAAGAGCACGAGAATGGCCTGAGACCAGTGGCCTTTGCCAGTAGAAGTCTGACCCCATCCGAAAAGAACTATCCTGTACATAAGTTAGAGTTTCTAGCTTTGAAGTGGGCTATTTGTTGACCAATTCCATGAGTACTTGTATGGGGCTAAAATACTAGTAAAAACTGACAATAATCCTTTAACCTATGTGCAGACCTCAGCTAAGTTGGATGCCACTGGCCATAGGTGGCTTTCTGCATTATCTACATACGACTATGCTCTCGAATACCGAGCAGGTCTGAACCACACAGATGCTGATGCTCTCTCCAGGAGGCCTGTTCCCCAGAATGATTGGGTCCGATTGCGAGAACCTGACATTCGGGCACTCTGCCGAAGTTTGACAGGGAGGAACAAATGTCCATGGACGCAGTGGACTGCATGGTGGATTGCTTGGGACCCTCTGAGAATTGCATACCTGCTGCTTATTGCCACTTTTCTGCAATAGACATTGGTGCACTGCCTCAGCTGGACAATGACAGTATGCGGGCTCAATCCCGTGATCCCATGATCAAAGCAGCTTTAGAAGCCCTCTATGCAGGAAAAGATGTGTCCAAATTCGCTCCACTGATTTGAGAACTGCACTGTTATACAAAGAAGGTCCTAAGTTGAAACTGATCAATAAACTGTTATACAGAAACAGTAGACAGAGGGGACAAGTAGACAAACAACAACTAGTGCTGCCTACTGCTTTCGAGACTCAGTACTGATGTCCTTGCACAACCACATGGGGCACCTTGGTATAGACAGAACACTTGACTTGGTGAGATCCAGATTCTATTGGCCTAAGATGGGGGCTGATGTGGAGCAACACATTCGAACTTGTAGTCGCTGCTTACAGAGGAAGCTTTGCCCCAGAGGGCTGCCCTCCTTGTTAACATCACCACCAGTGCACCCATGGAGCTGGTCTGTATTGATTTTCTGAGTTTGGAGTCAGATCAAAGAAATATCAGTAATGTGCTGGTGGTCACTGACCATTTCACGAGATATGCCCAAGCTTTCCCCACCAAAGACCAGAAAGCATCCACTGTGGCCAAAGTACTTGTAGAAAACTTTTTTGTTCACTATGGGGCTCCACAAAGAATCCATTCTGATCAAGGGAGAGACTTTGAGAGTCGTCTGATCAAAGAGATGCTTTCTCTGTGGGGAGTGCAAAAGTCCAGAACCACTCCTACCACCCCAGGGGACCCCTCAGCCTGAACGTTTCAACCGCACTTTGCTGGATATGCTGGCACCCTGCACCCAAAGGACAAGCCTAGATGGAGCCAACAAATTAGCACCCTGGTACATGCTTATAACTGCACCAAAAGTGATGCCACTGGGTTCTCCCCCTACCACCTGATGTTTGGAAGAGAAGCTCGACTACCGGTAGATGTGCGTTTTGGGGTCTCTCCTGATGGGGTTCAAGCTGACAACTATTTACAGTATGTGCAAAAGTTAAAGGCCCAGCTAACTCATGCGTACCAACTGGCTCAAACCATGGCTGCCAAAAGAAATCTGGCCAACAAAGAAAGGTATGATAAAAAGGTGAAAGCACAGGAACTCCAGGAGGGAGATCGGGTATTGCTAAGAAATCTGGGACTGCATGGCAAACACAAGATTGCTGACAGATGGCACCATCTCCCTCACATTGTAGTGGGCAAACTAGATGATCTGCCAGTGTACAAAGTAAGGCCTGAGAACAATTCAAAAGATGTAAAACAATGCATAGAAATCATTTACTGCCCATTGGACAAATCCTGATTGAGTCTGAGCCCCCAGAAGATTCCCCCTCTGGACCAGTGACTAGAGCTGCTGCTAAGAAAAGATCAAGGAAGTCTGCACCTACAGAAGCAGAGTTAAAGTGTTCCCCTGCACAAGTCCCAGTTGAGCATGACTGTCAGTCCATATCAGAAGAAAGTGAGAGTGACTTTGAATACTATCCTTCTTACAAGCTGAGTCAATTGTTTCGGGGCAATCCCCTAGTCAATACTGGAGACAAAGCTGGGCCTTCTGGACTGTCTAAGCCCCCAGCTTCGTCCCTGGAGCCAATGCTCCCAGAAAGTGAAGTGCAAAAATCAGATCAGATGAAATGGAATCATTGTGCATGGTTGAACTGTTTGAGCTCAGGGAGGAAAATGATGGATTGGGTCAGACTGGTGATACACCAGAACAAGAAGAGTATTTTGAGTGCCCTGACAGTCCACTGCCAGTGTCCAAGCTCTCCATGCAAGCCAAATGTTGTGGACTCAGAAACTGTAACTCCTGGAGCTGAAAGTGCCCCAAGTTCTAGCCTCTACCCCCATGGAGACTCCCTGACAAGTGAGGACAATGCTGAAAATGAGGCTCAGAGTGCAGAGACTGTAACAGTTCCCCTAGAAAGACTGGTCGAGCTGTAAAGCCTGTGGTGCACCTCAGTTATGATTCACTTGGGAGGCCTGTGGACTTGCCTCTCAATGTTGTCCATAAAGGAGTGTATGTTCCCAGGCTCATTGCCCAAACTGAGCGTCAGTGCTAACTCCAAGTTACTTGTGTTGCCCTCTAAGTATGGTGCCCTTGCCCCATCCAGCCCCAAGGTAACTGATAGGGAAGGGCCCCCTCTCTTCAGGTTTCATGTACAAGAGGTAATAACTTGAGTTATGGTACAATGTGTATGTAATACTGTGGAAAGAGTGACGTACTTCAATGTTTCAGAAATGTGTTCTTGGTAAAATGATATATTGACTGATGATTACATGTGTGAGCCTAATGCAAATGTATATGGTTGCAGTTAAAACTTATGGGGGTACTTGCTTGACGCGGACGTCAAGCTTTCCCTGGCCAGGAAGGGTGTAACCCCCCTGCAAATGGGGGTTCCAAAAGACTTCAGGAGCTTGCTTGAATGCTCCAAGCCTGAATGGTGTTTGCTTTAAGCCATTTATCAGTGAGTGTTTTTAGAACCTCTGGTACTGTCTCTTTAAGAGCTGTCTGCTTGCAGACATAATTAGTTTGTATGGGGACTGTGTGCTTCTCTGTTTGAGTACCAGTCGGGCTGCTGCCAATTCACCCATTTTGCAGTCACTAGAGTGCAAAGGGAACCTATCTGAAAGATGTAACTGTTTGCCAGAAATCATTTACAGTAATAATGAAATTACAGTTTGTCTAACCTGCTTTCTTTGCAGTCAGAACTGTGTCTGCCTAGTTCCCCATTCTGGTTTTGAACTGCTGAACTGGACCAATCAGTGTGGAGTAAGCTAGCTCTAAAATGGTGCCTTGGACGAATCAGAACTTGGACTCATAATCTGAGCCAGCCACAAGAGGATTGTATGGGCAGTGACTCTGGGAGATGTAGTTTAGACTTCGGCGCCTTTTTGGACCAACAGCAGCAGTCTATTGTGGTGACAGCCAATCCAGTCAAGAACTGGGAGGAACTCAAAGGAAGTGCCGGTTTTGTCTGTTGGGAGTTTCAGTTGAGCTTTGGCAGTGAAGGGGAAAGGAACCCTGTGCTCCTTCAGTGCACAGTTTTAGTCAAAAAACATGTGTAAGGTCCAGAGTTCCGGTCTGCAGCTTGTTAGGACTGAATCCGTCCTGTGAAGAGAATCAAAGGATATCTGAAGAGTAGAAACCAGGCTCACCCTGTAGAAGACTGGAGGAATTGCTGAAAATTGCACTCGGTCTGTCAGGAACTGAATCTGCTGTGTGTTCTCCCGGGTATTGTGCAGTAATTGCGATCGGATACAGATGCAGCCTGCCTGGTATAGTGCTTTCTTTTACCATATAAATGTGTGAAAGGTCTGTGTACCTCAAGTGAATCCTGCTGCCATTAAGTGACTTTTGCCTGTGACTGTTTACCATATAAATGTGTGAGGAGTCTCTTGGAGCTCAAGAGTAGCCCTGCTGACATTGAAGGACCCTATCTTATTTGGAGGTCGTGAGTACTAATTCAGGGTCGCTACCTGTTGAATTGCCACATTAAATCCAAATGGAATTACTGTACTGCTGACTGTTTAATTCTCCTTTTCTCTGTGTGAAAGGGCCCCTACCAGCTGCCACGGTTTGGACTAGCCACTAGGGCTTGGGTACCCAGGGACAGTAACTGATAGGGATAGAGCCTGTGCACAGAGCCATAGAATGAATGAGTAGTGATAAGCTAATTAACCTGATTTCCCTGTCCTTGTTATATCCCCTAAATAAATCAGAGCTGCTTGTTTCAGCAAAGTTATACTGCCTGAGGTATTTGTCTATGTTAAAGTACTGTACTGTGATTGTTGCACTGTATCTTATTTCACAGGAGGTCCCAGTGCGGAACTAGTCCTGGGGTAAGTGTATACTGTAAAGGTAATTCTGATGTATTGTGTGGGCCACTAGTGGGAAGAAGGGGTTGCAGTGTCCCAGAGGGCTGTGACCAAGTTAGTTTAACTATTGTAAACCCTGACCTCTGGGTGGAGGCACCCGCCATTGGATCCAGGCCCCTCAACCTGTTAGTGGCAAATCAGGCAGGGGTAGTAGCCCCTGGGATAGCGCCATCTAGGGGTTACACAGAGAATACATCTCAAGCTGAAGATGGAGGGGGCAACTCTAATACTCATTGCTGCCTTGTGGCCTCTGCAGATATGGTATCCCCTGCTACAACAGCTGGCAGTTGAGCCACCAGTACCTCTGCCCTTTTGCAAGGGTCTGCTGTTGCAGGAGGAAGGAACCCTGGTCCAGCGAGACCTAAAGTCCCTACTTTTAGACACATGGCTCCTGAAGACATAACCAGATCTTGCTTTGGGGTATCACAGAAAGTGGTGGATGTTCTAGTGGTAACTAGAAAACCATCCACCAGTCATGTCTACTCAATGAAATGGAAGAGGTTTGCTTTGTGAGCCTCTTAACATAACCTGAATCCATTTACCTGCCCAGTCAGTCAGGTTCTAGAATACCTGCTCTCTTTTTAAACTCGTCTTTATTACTTTTAAAGCTTACATGTACAGCATTACAATGTAACATACAAATCCTCTATTAAGCCTTCCAGGTTACAGAGCCAACCATTACATAGGGATATTTAATACAGGCTCACTTAATTTCTATTACAGTTGAATGTAATCTTTTAAAACTCTATTTTGCCACAAGCAAGAATCTATTCATTAAACAATCCCCCAAGGGGAGGGTGTACACACAATTCAGTAACAAACAAGAATAAATAAATGAACTACTGGGCCAAAACTTCCCAGTTTTAACATATGGCCATTGAACATCTCCTCCCCCCCCCCCTTTTTTTCCAGGGATTTGACTCTTGCATGTGCCATTAAATTGGTGCCCCAAAACTTCCATCACAATCTCATATCTCTCCCCAATCCCAACTTCCTTCTGTTCCCAGGGAGTTCTTCTGCTTGGGATTTTATTCTACTGTGCGCCCCTGTTCAGAAGCCATAGTTCCAAATTGCGCCATCTTGCCTCATGTTGTTCCTGCCAGAGTCTTAATTTAGCTGTCCATTTTCCATTGATAGGATTCCTTGAACCCTCAGTATCCATTTCCCCAAGGTAGGGGGTTCCTGCTTTAACCAGTTTGCTGTTATGCACTTGAGAGCCACTGCTATCAAAGTCAGCAAGACTCCCCTGGTATCCCCTTTCTGACATGTAGCCCCTTGGAGTCCCAGCACCCATTCTTCGAATTGTAAGGGAAGTAAAATCCCCGTAATGTCATGTACCACCTTCTGAATTGATTTCCAGTATGAATCCAGTATGGGGCAGCCCCAAAGTATGTGCCAGTGAGTCCCCGTGTTCCCACAACCTTGCCAGTATGTTTTCGAGCCTGAGTAGTAGTTGTAATATGTGATTGTTGGTGTCTGAAAGAATCTAACTAAAATCTTCCACAAGAATTCGTGCCACACCGGGGCTGAAGTTACTCGCCACCCCCGCTCTAATCTACATGTCCAGTCGGGTTCACTAATAGTTATGTTTGCCTCCCTCTCCCAGGTCCCCCTCAAGGGGTCCAGAGAGGTTCCATTTTGGGCCAACAAGATTTTGTAAATACTTGATATAAGTCCTTTAAAATCGCTAATGGTAATCACTCCATATAGAAACTCCTCCCACTCAGCGTATGGTCTCGTGAGGAGACGAATACTGTCTCTTGTGTTAATAAAATGCCTGACCTGCATGTACCGGAGGAACTCAGAGCTGGGACAGCCAAATTTGTCCTTAGGTCGGTGGAAGGCTATACATCCTTGCACCTCAATAAACTGTACAAACCTGTAGGGGCCCCGTGTCCCCCATCACACATATCCTGGTTCCAGTGAGGGCCGAAAGAACTCAGTTTCATATCTGGTAAGTGAAAGGGGCCCTAGTTCCTCTGGGGTATTTGTGAGTTTCCTGATCTTGCTAAGAATATATAAGCCATGTTTAACCCAGCGGTTCCTCACTGTCCCCACAAGACCCGGGGGTATGGAAGCTAGGACCAACATATACAGTGGTCTTATCCCAACGTCCGCATCTTCTATCAAGTACCATAAAGATGTTGTTCTCTGTTTAGCCCATGTTACCAACGTAGCACCCTGTGAAGCTAGATAGTATAGTGAGAAGTCAGGTAGTGCCAACCCTCCCCCCCCTCGGAAGATGTAATATTTTCCTAGCAATTCTGGGTCTTTTATTATTCCAAACAAATTTGGAATACCTGCTGTTTTTATCAGATTCAGGCTTGAGTGCACTTGGCTGCTGTATCAGCTTTCCATGTGCTGTGGATGGCTTTATGGTTGCTCAGCTTGAGGGAGCCCGTACATTATTGAGAGCCATTTTACACAAAAGCCTCCCATCTGAAACCCAGTCCTGGCCTGGGATCTGAATTCTGTTTTGGAAAAGCCAACTTTGGCACCTTTTGAGTCAGCCGTGAGTTGTGGCTTACGCTTTCTTTCTTGGAAAGTGTTATGTTTAGTTGCAGTCACTTCTGCTCTAAGGGTTCTGAGTTGCAGGCTCTAATGCGTGAGCCTTCTTATTTGATTTTCCACAAAATCTAGAAAACTAAAAAACTAGAAACTAAAAAAAAAGGTTTTACCAAAGGTGCTGTCTGAGTTTACTTTAAATCAAACCATCCACCTACCAGTGTATTATCCAGAGCATGCCAATCCAGGGGAAGCATCACTCTGTACCTTAGATGTGCATAGAATACTTAGATAGTATACACTCTGTGTGAAGGACTGCAGAAAGCCCTCGCAACTTTTTGTTTCTTTTGCCCCTGGGAAAGAGGGCACCCCAGTTTCTAAACAGTGTCTGTCCAAATGGCTAGCACATTGTATTATGTTCTGTTACAGAAAGTACAGTAAGGAACTTCCTGGTGTGGTTCCTGGTCATTCCACTAACAGTATGGCCACTTCTGTAGCTTGTTTGCGGAATGTTTCTGCTTCAGAAATCTGTGCAGCTGCCGCATGGAGTACTATCTACACCTTCCCTTAACATTACAGTCTGGACATTGTCTCTCATAGATGAGCTAGGTTTGGCTTAGCATGCGACAAGCCCTATTATCATAAGCCTAAAGGCTCTAGCCGCCCAGACCACTAGCTTTTGGTACTACTTGGGACTCATTCCAAAGGTGTGGGCCTGATGAAAGAGATATCCTCGAAGAAGACAGAACAGTTACGTAAGAACCTACCTTAACAGTAGATCTTCAAGAGAATCTCTTTGATCAGGCCATGCCATCCCACCCTCCTTCCCCCTTCAGGGTTGCAACAAAGGATCTTTGTATTGCTGGTTCCATTGCTGTCTTTTCCAGCACTGTGTCTCAGCTGGTGTACAGAGTGCTGGGGTCTGTTATGGTTCCCTAGAGGGAGGCCCTCTGAGCATGATCTCTGGTGGGAAACTGAAGAGAGGAGGGGCAGCCCACGTTTATTTATTTATTTAGCTTTTGTTGATGTAGACACTGGCTTGTGACATCATCGTGGACAAATCCTGGCTTGCAAACTTTCTGTCTGGTCCTAGTGTTGACATGGGTATAGTTCCAAAGGTCTGGCCTTATTAAAGAAATTCTCTCGAAGATCTACTTTTATGGTAAGTTAGTATGTAACTGTCTTTTCTGTCACTACTGGGGGAGTGAAGACCATACTAAAGTACAAAAATGAGGGTAGCAATAAGGTTTTAACCACAAAAAAAAAACCTTGCCTTTGTCTGAAGTTGCCACTGTTTTGAGCAGGTGGGCAACTTTTGTACTGCCCAAATCCATTCGCTCCTCTCAGTTTTTTAATGCCATGTCGCCTGGTCCAAACTGTACCCTTAAAATTTTTAAATCAGACATAGTTACCGATATGCCCCCCTTGTGGGGCCCATACTTTTTTTTCCCCGAAACCTATCTGGAGCCCTTTACTCTTTGAATAGTTTACTGATGGACCAGACATCTCAGTAAATTGTGATAGCTCTTCTTATTACCCTTTGGCCTGATGCCAACAAATCTAGGCAAAGACATACATCATTCACATAGGCCAGTGCTGTAATAGGTGGAGAATATGCAGTAGGCCTCAATTCCCCTATCAGACATAAGGAAATCAGCTTCGTCAATAAGGGATCTAGACTAAAAACATAACGGGCTCAGGGGGCACCCCTGCCAGACCTCTGAGAGAACCTCTGAGGGACCACAGATCCATCCATTGACAGTAGGAAGCAGGCAGGCATACATTAAACACGGTATGAGCCATGCTACACATTTTTCAGGGATCCTGTATCGTACCAAAACTGATAAAAGATATGGTTGTACCACATTATCAGAAGCATGTTTTGATCTAAAGACAACATTTAATGTAACTCTCCACTGTTATGTCTTTCCACAATTTCCCTTAGGGCAGTTAGGTTGTCCTGGATTGAACAACCTGGTATGGAACAAGTTTGGGCCTTTTCAATACCCCATCCCCTCTTTTCCAACCCGAGCCTGCTCTTCTTAGCTACTAATCTACCCTTACGACCACCCTCCTGTTGCTCCCTACCCCGCCTAATCTGTTTCCTAGTATCTTAGTGCCTGTGGTGTCCCGGTTGGAGACCACCTCTGGTGTCAGTTTGACAAGTAATTTGTGGTGGGGCCTTTTGGTGATATAGTCTCTTTCTATTCTATTTTTCATTCTGTTTTTTGGCTGGCTACATTGTAAACAGTGTGAGTGACAGTGTAATGCTTATTATTATTATTAGCAGCCATTACTTCTCTTTTTAGGGATACTTTTTTCTTTTCATATCTAACTGTGTCATGATTAGAAACTGGCACCATAGTGCAATGAAGTCTGTGCATGGTAAATAGCTTTTTTCATTTTTTTTTAAATTGTAACTTCATTGACGATTTTACACTATCCACAAAAACAAAGATCTATAAAGCCGTTTTGGGTAAATTCCCCAGCACCTTGGGTGCTGCCAGACCACTGTGAATAGTTCCTATAATCTCAGACCACAGTTTGTTTTCTTGTAGTACCTTAGGTGTAATTAGAAACTAGAAAGAAAAGGCTTTGAGTCACTCTGCACCTTGGTCTTGGAACAGTGTTCAAAAGGAACTACCAGTTTTCCCTGAGGGAATTTGTCTTTTAAGATGAATACTTAACTGAGATCTACAGTGTAGTTGTTTTAAATCATTAGTAAGCAATAGTGTAGCAGTTGTATTTTTGCTGTGGAATATGCACAGTGTGAATCAGATTAATTGTATTGCTTCACGTTTTGCTGCCTACTAGGCAGGTCTCCCTTGCAAAAAAAAAAAAGATTTTAATTGCAACAAGGGGGATGCAGCACGGAAAGCAGCTAAAGGTTTAGGCCTAGTCTCCAACAGGTGACAGAATGGAGGTTGCCTACAGTGAGCATACACAATTTGGCAATGCTTGCAGTACACTTCTTCCCAGCAACTTGGCAAGTTCAAATTCAGATGTAGATGATTTATTCTCATCTAAATGATGCTTATTTTTCATCTCCTGTCTTTGACCTTTTATCTTTTTGTCCTTCATGGCTGGTTCACATCCCTGTCTGCTTGGTTAACTGGAGCCTTGCTGCAGAGGCCTTACGACTACATCTGCTCCTATCAAGATTTATCTTCCTGAGGCCTCAGAAATGTTGTTCTGAACATGAGTTATTTGCAAGGTACTGTTTTTTGAAGGGCACTTTCCCTTGGCCATTTTTTCCTGATAAACCTTGGCATTTGTCATGAGAGTGACATGTTCTCAACACCAGGGTCAGTGCTCCCTAAGCTAAACTTTTTTTGTTATCTGGACTAAAAGGATGTGCAGTTTTATGTTGTAGCAGGCTCCCCACCTGGAGGCTACAAAGAGTGTCTGTTATGGCATTAAAGTGGGGAGCGCTGCTTGTACTGTAGCTAATCCCTCTGATTTATTGTCTCCATCTTGAAGCAGTCACCTCTAATCTGCTTTTAAATGCTCATGTAACTTTTGATTTAAAGTTGCTTTTTTCACAGTGACTGGCATCATCTTTACCTCATGGTGACTCCCAACGTGTTCTGTTTTTTTTTTTGTTGTACATTTGGGGCACAGAGAATAATGTAATGGGTCCTATTCAACATTTGTTAGTGTGAGTGGCTCAGCAGGCTGCACAGTCACCTCTGGGGCTGGAAGATAAGAAGGTTATGCGTTCTAGCCCCATACCAGGGCCTTGGGGTAAAATCCAATACTGACACTGTAGTGCAGCATGAGGAGGTTGCTAAACTACTGAGGTGCCGTCTATAAGATGAGATGTTAAAACCGAGGTCCCTTCTGCCTGTTCTGCTGGTTGTTCAGGTGGATGTTAAAGAGCTCATGGCACTTCTCAATAAGAGTAGGGGAATTTTTCTAATGCTCTTGCCAAATTTCCCCATGCATTACAATACCACAGACAGCTAAATCTGGTTTAACTTCAGTTGACTTCCATCTGTAACTCCCCAGCAGGAGGCTGAAAATAGGCAGAATTGCCTGGGCCTCCTTTCCCATTAACCAAAAATAAAATTAAACAAAAAGTGAAACCTACGTGAGTTTTAGGAGATTTTAGAATTAAAATTACCCATTTCTTTATTATATGCCTATCCTCATTTTCTTTAGAAAAATACTAAACTTCAGAGCAATTTTATCATTGAAAACTTTTCTTTTTGGAAAAATCAAACTTCATTTTTGAAGAAAAATGCTTACAATTTTCTGACAGTAAACTGAAAGATTTACTATGGAGAGGATATTAAGTATACTATGTTTCCCTGTGGAGCAGAACTTGATTAAACTTACCTATTAGGTATAACGCTACAGGTATTATTTTTAACTGAATTTTGCTAGAAGTTCCTTGAGACTACATGCAAGAGGCTAAGTCTTCAGGTCGTGCCCCTGTAACTGGAAAGAAATGTGTTTTTTGGTAACCTTCTGCTGTACACTGCTAGGATGCCAGAATAGTGCGTGTATGTGTTTGCGTGCATGGCAGAGAAAGACAGATTTAATGTACAGCCATTAAGCCATCAAAAGCAAGGGACCATTGATTACCCACTTCCAGTTAAGTGCCTGTAACCCCACTTACTAAAGAGTAAATCAAATGCACTGATCTATCTCCTCTTAGTTCCCATCAGTTTTTTTTGAGATTGGGGGTGTGTGGAGATATTGCAGGAGCTGAATGTTGTCCATCATAACAAAAGCCCATGTAAAATAAGGGTGGCATTGTGGGCAGGGAAAAAATAATCACTGTTTTGTTACCAGTGGAAAACTGAGGTGTGCAGTACATAGGTCTTCCACAAATACATTTTCTCCACTGATTCCCATTTATGGGTCTGGGCTAGAGGCACTAGGACCCCGTGGGTGCAGTGCTTTGGTCGGGGCCAGCAACCGATACTGGGCAAGGCACCGGTACATCCCCACATTGTGCCGCTTGCTAGCGTAGGCTGCATAGTTTGGATGTGAAGAGAGCATTGAGTTATTATGTAGCCAATACCACGGATCATAGTCAGGACAGGCAACAATTGTTCCTTACCTATGGGGAAGTAGGTAAGGGATCTCCTGCTTCAAAGAGGACTATATCTCGATGGATAGTCCAATGTATTCAGTTTTGCTATGCAAAGGTGGGCAAGGTCACTCCTTCAGGTTTTAGGGCCTGTTCCACAAGGGGCACAGCTGCCACCGTTGCAGCTGAAATTTGTAAAGCAGCTACCTGGAGATCAGTCCACACCTTTACTAAGCATTATAGCCTGGACACCCAGGCCAGAAGTGATGCCAGTTTCGTAAGGGCTGTTCTGCAGAGTCTTTTTCCTAAATAGATTCTGCCCACCTGCTGTGGTACTGCTACATAATCTGCAAAGAGTAATAATATTAGTGGATTCCTGGGGTTAGAAGAAAAAAATACTCACCTGTAGTAATCTTATTTCTTCCCAGGGATCCACTAATATTATTACGCCCCACCCTGGTCCTCCCCTTAGAATCTCAGAAAAATGCTCTTTACAGCTGAGCTGTCTCTCAGTATGATGGGTATGTCATCTGTTGGCACATTCTCTACTACTTAGCTAGTAGGTTATTTTTCTAAGGGTGCATCTGGCTCAGAAAAGAGGACTCGTAATTTAGGGTTTTGTTGGCCCTTTCTCGGACTATTACTACTTTTTATGGCCCTGTTGGCCATTAACTTATAATTATTCATTGTTATACATATATATTATATATTATGGCCTCTTTGCAGGCTTTGCAGAAATCTAAGGTAGAATCCAGGCAATTAGAATAGGGCAGTTTGAAAATGAATGCACGAGCTAAACATTCCATAATTAGCATAGCATTCTATTTGGCTCCAGGGCAGTGCTGACTTAAAGGGGCACTGCAAAGAGTAATAATGTTAGTGGATCCCTGGGAAGAAATAAGATTACTACAGGTGAGTAATTTTTTCTTATGGGGGGTATTGGGGAGGGGCGGGGGAGAGATAAGGAATTAATATAACTGGAGAAGCTGAAAGGAAACTAAGGTAAAAAAAATACAAGGCAACAAGCAGGGATAAGGTGACCAGAGGGGGCCAACGAAGGAGACATGTAATGGGGGAGGCGTGAGGTGGGGGACTAGAGGGGAAAGTAAGAGTGCGGAGTAGGGAAAATACAGCAAGCATATGTCTGGTTAAGCTGTCTTAGCAGAAAAGTGCTGGGGGGAGAGCGATACAGGAAAAGGGCAAAGAGAGGGGGATAAGATGAGAAGGGAGGGTAAAGAGGTGAGGGGGTGTAGAAGGTGGGTTTATGGTTGAGACAGCTTGTTTGGCTAGAGATGAGAATACGAGGAGCTAAGAGAGAGAGAGAGGAGGAGAGTTGAGAGATAGTGTAGGAAATAGAAAGTTGAAAATAAGTTGAGGGTAGAATGTTAATCCAGGAATGTTATAAGGAGGAGTTATAACCGAGGGAGATGAGAAGGTAAGAGGGGAGAGTTCAGGTAAAGGATGGGGGATGGGAAAGTAGAGAAGAGATTGGCACAGGGGGTAGGAGTACCAGGGCTACCAGATCAGAGATGAGAATAGTGCTAGCAGTTGCAACTGCTGGAAGAGGCTAGATAGGCATGTAGTTTTACTTTAAAGGGGCCTAGTTTGAGTTCTTTTTGTGTATCTTCATTTAGAGAGTTTAGCCAGAGTGGGGCACGGTACTCATAAGGGCGTTGGCCAAGGGAAGTTCTACAGAAAGGAACTTATAGGGAAGTATATGTTTGTTCCCCTAGTGCTCCGCATTTGCTGGGATTGACAGAGGAGGTTTTGTACCCTAGAGGGAGTGAGCCCAAGGGTGGACTTTTTCATGAGAAGGCACACTTGGTACCGAATATGAGAGTCCATGTTAAGCCATTCAGTTTGTGAGTATGGTTCACAGCAGTGGGTAAGCCGCTGAGCTCCAAGCATGAGTCGACAGGCCTTATTCAGGGTTGTTTTAAGTCATTTAAGGGCAGTTGGGTTTGCAGCCATGTAAACTACTAGGCCATAGTCATTGATTGAGGTGACAGAACTGGACACTGCAATTTTGAGAGCCTCCTTGGGAAAGCACAGTTTATTTCTGTACAATAGGCCCAGTTTTGCGTAAGATGATTTAGCAACCTGATCAATATGTTGTGTGAAGGATAAAGTACTGTCTAGTATTTAAAACTATGCACCATTTCAAGGGGTGATTTGAGGTTGAGAATTTTAAAATTGTAAGCTGTATGTTTTTGGGAGTGGCGAAAATCATCGTTTTGGTCTTTTTGCTTTTGAGCAGTAACTCAGAGTTTTGGAACCATTTTTCAATTTCAGTAAAATTCGCCTGCATTAATGATTCTAGTGAGGTAGGGTCTTGGTGGCTGGCATATAACACTGCGTCATCAGCATACAGTAGTACATTGTCTGATATTGCTTGAGATAGGTGGTTTAGGAATAAACTAAATAGCAGCCAGCCTAAGATGCAGCCTTGGGGCACCCCTGTAATGACGTCCCGGTGATCAGAGAGAGCATCTGATATTTTTACTTTTTGGACCTTACCTGTGAGATAGCTCCTGAACCAGGCTACAGATTCAGCAGACAAACCCATAGTGGATAGTTGGCTTAACAGAAGCTCATGGTTAACAGTGTCAAAGGCTTTGGAAAGATCACTATAAGTAACCCCCACCAAATGTCCTTTGTCCATTGCATTATGAATGTAACCCCTGAATTCCAGTAAAGCAGTAGTGGTGCTATATTGTTTGCAGAAACCATGTTGTTGCAGGCATTGCAGTTTATACTTCTCTAGATAGTTTGTTATTTGATCTGCCACAACCCACTCTAATGCTTTCAACAGTGGTGGTAGGATAGAAATGGGGCTGTAGTTTGAAACATTTGTACAGTCCCCATTTTTATAAACTGGAGTTAGCACGGCAGCTTTCCAGAACTTAGGGAATGGTTCCTGTGGTGAGGGGTAAATTTATTATTTTAGTGAGTGGAGCAAGGATGGTGTCCAGGGTGTGAGAGACTAATTTTAGATCACTGCTGGCTCTGGACTTGCCTAGAGCCTGGGAGATGTATTTTTTTAGCATCAGTTGGAGTGAGTATTTTAAAGTAGAAAGGGGGTGGGTTCCCCCCGTGATCTGCTGAGAGGCAAGTAGAATTGCTGACCCCAGAGGGTAGGTGGAATTCAGGAGGGAGTACACTACTAAGGTCACTACTAAGGTCAGTGAACGCCTTGTTAAAATAATTGGCAATAAGGTGAGGGTCCTGTGAAGGGGTTCCATCTATATTAATCAGAGTGTGGGGGGGACTTGCTAGGTTTTCCTGATAGGGACTTGTTTTTGTCTGTTGCTGCCTGTAGGGTGGGGGTGGGGTGTTAGGGTTGGAAACCCTAATGCCACATTCCCCTACTTTTGTCGGTTTAACCATAACTAGTTCATTAACAAAGTTTTTTGCAAAGAATTTCCCCTTCTTTTTGAGATAGTGGAATCATATCCTTATTCAGGCAGGTCCCTTTGGGACCTGATGCCCTGTGCCAAGGAAATGCTCCATCCACCTACAGAAGTACAGGGCTGTTGTGGGCCCTGCACTTCGGTGAAGCAATGGATGTGAAGAATTCATGGGGCTGTCTAGTGGGCTGTAGAAGCACCAGGCGCTGTGGCCCTTGCGCTTCCATGTGGCCATAGATACAGATACACAGGGCAACGTGTGCATCTGTCAGCCAATGCACAGGGCCCTCTGCCACCCAAGGCTGCAGAGGTCCAGAGCCCTATGCCAAGAGGACAGTTGCCTTCACTATGTCATACCTAGGCCTGTGCAGATAACTGCACCTTTCATTCCCTGGCTGGGGGGGTGTTGAATAACAGTATCATCCCCCCACCCTCACCCCATCTAGCTGGGTCACTGAGCTCACCCACAAACTGAGCTCTCCGGTACAGGATCACAGAGCATACCCATTGGGGTCAAGAGTTGCACTACACACGAAATTTATTAACAATTATATATATTTTTAGCTTATTTTTTGTTTTTATTGGGTTCACCACAACATAACCCGGATAGACCATCTTAGGGTAGCTGGTTCATTCCACTGGGGTGTCACACAGGCGAGGCACACTGATGAGTCCTGGTAGGATGAAACACATGTATGTGTCTTCTGTTAGCACCCTTTGCAGACTTTGTGAGAGACCTTTTGGCACCATGCATTTCTGCTTAAAGTTGAACCAGCATATTATACTGTGGTGATTTGCATTATGGGGGTATGCGTTATTTTGTATTTCTTTGAAACTTGGCTTCCTGGCCAGTGCCCTTTGGGGTAACCATTGCCACAGTGCTTGCACGCTGAGGTTCTTTGTCTTTTAGCTTGTTTTTTGGTTTTATTGGGTTCACCACAATATAACCCATATAGACCATCTTAGGGTAGCTGGCTCATTCCACGGGGGTGTCAAACAGATGAGGCACACTAATGAGTCCTGGTAGGACGAAACACACGTATGTGTCTTCTGTTAGCACTCTTTGCAGACTGTGTAAGAGACCTTTTGGTACCATGCATTTCTGCTTAAAGTTGAACCAGCATAATAATTTGTGGTGCTTTGCATATACAGCCCATGGTGCTTTGCATTATGGGGGTATGTGTGATTTTGTATTTCTTTGAAACTTGGCTTCCCGGCCAGTGCCCTTTGGGGTAACCATTGCCTCAGTGCTTGCACGCTGAGGTTCTTTGTCTTTTAGCTTGTTTTTTGTTGAAATACTGCAACATTCACTCATAACCTGGGCGTTTTACTGTATTTGTACACCAGATTTTCAGCATAGCTTTCTTATTACTCCCACCTCATGAACCCAATAATGAAAATGTTCTAATCCCTACCGAAACATCATTCTGTGGCACCGAAACATCATTCTGCGCGATAGGTGCAAAAACACATTTTGGCCAGGATTTGAAAAATAACAGCTGTCACGTTCATGAGGTGGTGTGAAAAAAATGTCGATGTTAAAAATTTGGGGTCAAAATATTTAAAATTACCAAAGTTATGAGCAAGCATAGTAAAATTTAAATGTTTGTTTATAGCTTTGCCATTTTTACATATTTTGACCCAAAATTTTTAACATAGCCTTCTTATGATCCCACCTCATGAACAAGGGTGGTGAAGATTTTCAAAGCCAGTTCAAAAGGTGATTTTGACAAAAGACCACAAAATCACCTTTCGGGCTTGATTTGTGTAATTCCACTGCCACTGGTCATGAGGTGGGGTCCCTAAAAGGTCATGTTGAAAGTTTGGTGTCAAAATATACAAATTATGCATCAGAGTTCAAAACCCCATTGAAATACATTGAACCACACTTACCTTAGTTTCTCATATTGCAGTCGGTGGTTCCAGAAGCAAGACTTTGTCTTGGATAGGAGAGTGGATCTTTGCCCTCGGACATGTTCAGGTGGGTGTGGGGGTGCAGGATGTTGGGTGCTTAGTGGGAGGTCGGTGGGGGGTTGGATCGGCGAGGGATGGTTTTTTTTTGCAGGTTTAACGGAAAAAAAACATCAAGGGACGGTATTCTTTATTACAGGGAAACATAAAACAAATAGGAAGGATGATCAGGGGTTGGAAAGCACCACTAGACACCAGGGAATTATAATAAATAGGGGAATGGGGATTGGAGGGTGGGGGGGACACCACTAGACACCAAGGAAACATAATAAGTAAGGCTACTGCAATTGGTGGGTGGGGGGCACCACTAGACACCAGGGAAACATAATAAATAAGGAAAATGGTGATCAGAGGGTGGGGGGACACCATTAGACATCAAGGAAACATAATAAATAAGGGGACAGTGATTGGAGGGTGGGAAGTGCCACTAGACACAAGGGATACGTAAGAGGATGACAATTGGAGGGTGGGGGTGACACTAGACACCAGGCAAACATTATAAAAGCAAGGGGATGGCAGTCAGAAGGTGAGGAGTGTCACTAGCCACCAGACCAACACATTACCTATATAAAGGGATGGCAGGGGGCGCCAGTAGACACCAGAAAATCATAATAAATAAGGGGATGGTGTCGAGACGAGAGAGCCACTAGACACCAGGGAAACATAGTAAATAAAGGAACGGCGATCGAAGGGTGAGGGGCACCCCTAGACATCAGGGAAACATAATAAATAAGGGGACAGCAATTGGAGGGTGAGGGATGCCACTAGACACCAGGGATACATAACGGGACAACAATTGGAGGATAGCGGATGCCACTAGATACCAGGGAAACATTATAAAAGTAAGGGGATGATGATCAGAGTGTGGTGAATGCCACTAAACACCAGAGAAACATTATAATAGTAAGGGGATAGCGATCAGAGGGTGGCGGATGCCACTAGACACCAGGAAAACATCATAAAAGTAAGGGGATGGTGATCAAAGGGTGGGGGGTGCCACTAGACACCAGGGAAACATTATAAAAGTAAGGGGATAGTGATCAGAGGGTGGCGGATGCCACTAGACACTACGGAAACATTATAAAACTAAGGGGATAGCAATCACAGGGTGGGGGGTGCCACTAGACACCAGGGCAACACGTAATATACATAAAGGTATGGCAGTGGGGGGGCGCCACTAGACACCAGTGAAACAGCGGTTCACTGCTGTCACTCAACATGCAGCACAAGTTCCAGCTGCGGCTGCAGAAGTCAAGAAAGTCCCTCTGTTCTCATACAGAGAATGTGGGTGAACAGCTCCTCTTGTTAGGCTGGGTACCCTGGATTTAGGGTACCCAGAAAACGTATTTCTGCCAACTTCTAAAAAAACACAAACACCAGAATCTAGCTAAACTGGTCCAGTTATTAGCTGGGTTCAAGTGTTATTTTTTGTTTAAGACATTATTTTTATGTACGTCACATAACAGTAACAAGAAGTTAGCAGCCATATGAAAAATGATTCTTTCCTTACAAAAAAGAGTTGGTCCCATACGAAAAGGATCCTTTTTCATATGGCCAAATTCTTTTTTTGTTTCAAACATCTATCCTAAAGTGCCTACTGAGCATGCTCAGAACCAAAATTTCAAATCCTTATAACTCTGGAACGGATCATTATTTTTTCACCAAACCAGGGAATGGCACTACTTAAGCAATAAGGCACGACAGGGAGGGCGTTTTGGTGAGATAATGACCCACCTCAGGTGGGGTGAATAAATCGAGAACAGGTGTGCTCAGCAGAGCACAGTCTGATGCTAGCCACAGGGGGTTGCTAACCCCAAACAAAGTATAGATACAATCAAGGAAGGAAGCACTCACTGGTACCTGTGAGGTTTGTAGAAAAATGCCACGGAGTCCAAGTTAAGGCTTAGAATAACTCCACATTTATTGATACAGGTAAACCAGTCATTGGTTTGAAATTCAGTTACAAATGGCTAACTCCTGCGCTTCGACCTTTGTCTTCCTGAGGGGGCTATCCTTGATTGTATAAGGTGGGTTGAAGCTTGAGGCGAACCAGAGTGCTTCCACCACCTGAGAAAGACTGTTATCCCACCACAACACACCCCCTGGAGTGCCTTATTGCGATTTTGAAATGGGTCCATAAGTGATAGGAAATAAGATTTTCCTTTTTAATTTAAATTAGTAAAAAAAAAATTTAACTAAATTCCATTATGGAAAAAGTAGTCCTAGTCTTGGACTACAGTTGTACTGTTTGTCCAGCAGGTGGCAGCAAACCAGCAAGTAATCTGCAGGTGTTTTATCTTTTGATTAAATAAAGGCAGTGGTGGGCCTTTAAGAAGAGACATGTTTGTCTTTGTCAGGAGTTTCAGATGCCACAGTCTCATCGGGGCAAGTGAAGAAGAGCTGCGCTGGGCAGCAGTTTCAAATGAGCTGCTTTCAAATGGCAGTTTGGCATTTATAATGGCTGTCTGAAGAAGAACCACATTGGGTGTAGGATTTGGTGGCAGTTTTAAACATTGCTGTTGGTGAGGATCCACGATGGAGAGCAGGATGACACCGAGGTTAGGAAGAGAAATGTATATTTTTAAGGCTGACTTGGATCATTCGCGGCTGCTTGTGTCGCACAGTCAGGAGCAACTGGACATTTTTTTTAAAGAGGTGTGATCTACTATGTGTTGTGGGTGGCTGGATGATCGGCTAAGGTGGGCACCACGCCGTGGTCAGTTGAGGCGGAGCGCTTGAAACATGAGTGGTCAGTCTGTTGGTCTGGGAGTACTTTAAGCTGGGCCAATGTGCTGGGATAACGGCCCGGCTGAAAGGAGCTCTCAACCAATCAGAAGGCTAGATTTTTTCTATCCATTTCATAATCTGTGCCAAAGCCCTTTCTATCCAGAAAATTTCAGACCAAAATTCCAGACTGTCTGGGCACTAGGGCCCAATAAAAGAAACTGAAAAAAAAACACGATTTTTACACATTTTGCAAAATCCAGATCTTGGAATATGCACATCTGATCGGAACGAAACTTGACATATCAAGAGTCCTTGGGTTTCTGATGGGGCATACAACAATTCATGCAAATCCCTTGAATGACTGTGAAGTTATTAAAAGAGCAAAAGTTAGGGTTTAACATTAAACAGCCTACTCAACCCTAACTATAGTGGGCGACCATGCCACTATAATATATATATATATATATATATATATATATATATATATATATATATTCTCTGCAAAAAACGGTGTTAATGCACCATTAGATTTCCATAGTCAAAAGTAGGGAAATGCAATTCTAGGGTTCCCAACCTAAGACTCCACCCCCACCCTGCATGCAGGAACAGGCATGAGGGGTGTGCCTTGGGGTTACGAACCTAACGCTCACACCATTCCATGATTATGTAAGCTAAGATGGGTACAGTGTGGGAGAATGGGGTGAGCATTAGGGTTCATCACCCCAAGGCACACACCCTCTTCCCTGCATGCAGGGGTGTGAAGGTTGGAACCTTAAGATAGCATTTCCTAACTTTTGACACTGAACTTAATGGTGCTAACATAGTTTTTTGTAATTTCTTACTTTTGAGAAAGATAATCAGAGACTTATTGCCTTGTGGGAGCGCAGGGCCCTCCAGGTTGTTTTGCTCCCATCCCATAGTGTGCACAACCAAAGAAACACATGACATTTAGATTTTATCCTATGGAAAACACAGGGAAATCTCAAACCTGTGTAACTCAACACTAAATATATTTTCACAAAACCAGCAAAAGGCACATTGTTGTGGCGAAGTCCTTTGTTTTTGGTTTTTTGTTTGTTTTTCCACTGCTCTGTTTTTCTCACCTTGCAGCCACAGTCTTGCTGTATATCCAGCCACCACTCCTACCTTCACCTCCACCCCCCTTCACCTCCACCCCTGAAGCCGATGTACCCAGCTGGCTCATGCAGCTACAACCATTAAGAGGGGCTCCCCCCCTTAAGCCCCCCGTGTCCAGCAAAGATCCACTACCAGCACACACCTATTTCAGGCATCGTCGGCCAGCGGCTATCGAGCTGCCATGGACCATGCTGCCTTAACTTAACCCTTTTTATCCCAAATGGGAGCACAACGTGCAGACGTCTGCCATGCTACCCTCCCCCCCCGCTGAGCACCCGAGCCACTGCAGTTCCTCCGGGCATCTACCAGGGACCGCCAGAGCACGGCGTGCACCCACCCTTTTCCCCAGGACTAGGAGAGCTGTCGTTGGACGATCCTAGTCCTCCCCTGCCGACTCCCGACAACCCAGGCTCGTTCTCGAACCCAGGTCACCGGTGTGGAGTGAGGTGTGGCATCCAGTGCCTCAACCCTCAGCACCACCAGGCTGGCTAGGCGAAGTCCTTTGTACCCCGAAAATTTCAGAACAAAATTGCATAGCGTTTCTTCACAGCGGAGTGACAAAGAAACGATTGGGTAAACCTCTCATTACAATGTTATCCTATGGGAAACAAAGCAAAGTTTTACTCTGCAGAACTGCACAACCAAGTGATATATTTCTGCCAAACCAGCAAAAGGCACATTAGTGGGTGAAGCCCTTTGTACCCTGAAAGTTTCAGAACAACATTGCAAACCAGTTCTTCACAGCTGCGTGACAAAGAAAGAACTGAGTAAACCTCCCATTACAGTGTTATTCTATGGGAATCAAAGCAAAATGTAACCCCGCAGAACAGCACAACCAAGTAATATATTTTCACCAAATCAGCAAAAGGCACATCTGTGGGGCAAGCCCTTTGTACCCTGAAAATTTCAGCCCAAAATTCCAAACAGTTTCTTTGCTATGAAGTGACAAAGAAACAGCTATATAAAAAATCCTTTTTCACAAATTGCGAAGAAAAATCCTTTGCCAGGCTTCTTTTTCTGCAATTTGCGGTAAAAGAAAAATCCTTTTTCCCAAGTTGCAAAAAAGGATCTTGTTTCACAGTAAAAGAGAATCCTTTTTTGCAAATTGCAGAAAAGGGTCCTGTTTCGGAGTAAAAGAGTTCTGCGATTTGTGATCAAAGATTTTCCGCAGATAAAATGAACACATTTCTAAAGCTTTTTTTTTTTTTTTAAAGTGACCAAAGAATCCAATTCCTCAGGTCCCAGTTAGGTAAACACAACTATTGGTGTTTACCAAATCCTTCTATTATTTTTTAAATTTAAGTTTGTTTGCCTTGCTAAGCAAAAACATAATGGCAGCAGCACGAACTAGGATTCTACATTTGCATAATAGGATTCTGCATTTGTGATCATGAATCCTATTTCGAGGCACACATCTAACTTTTCCTATAGGAAATTATGGGAAATTTTCAAATTTAATAACTTTTAAAAGGATAAATATTTCTTTCACCAAATCTTCAAAAGACGCATCTGTGACCAAAGGCCTGTTTACCCTGAAAATTTCAGACCACAACTCCACACCATTTCTATGCAGTGGTGTGACAAATAATATGACAAAAAGTGGTAATTTCCAAATTTTTTTGACAACCTGTATCTCCATAACCACACAGCCGACTGGAACGAAACTTGTCACATCAAGAGATCTTTGATCCCTGAAGGTGCATGCAAACTTTTATGTGAATCGGTCAAACAGTTGCAGAGTTTTTAAAGTCCAAAAGTTTGGGTTTAACATAGAAGTGACCATTGAACCCTAATATAGGGGCGCAACCATGTCCCAATATATATACATATACACACACATATATACGTATATATATATATATATATATATATATAGTATATGTATAGTATAAGGACACGATAGTGCCCTTATAGTTAGTGTTGGTACAGCCTTTCAATGTTAAATCTAAATTTTTGCACTTTAATAACGTTGTCATTTTTCAACCAAATAACTCATACATTGGCATGTGCAGTCGTGTTGTCAGTGTCACAGGATGTGGAAAGTTTCATGACGGCAGCTTTTATTGTTTCAGAGATATAAAGTGGTTAAAAATGCAAAAAGGAACTTTTTTTTTCCATAGGATAACATGGGATGTTTTGTTCTCATGTACAGCACACACAGAATTAAGTTTGCCTCTGATGCTTTTAGGGATAATGAGGTGTATGCCAAGGGTGTGCCTTTGGATGGTTTAGTGAAAAAATATATATTACTTTTTGAATTATAATGATTTTTGGGATAGATGCAAGACCGGCTGTGCGCACTGTAAATTGCAATTACCGTTCGAACAGTAAATTGCAAATGGTAAATTACATTTACCATTCGCAATTTACTATTCGAGCTATTCAAACTATGAAAATAATAAATGCCATTTACCATTCGAACAGTAATGTTCGAATGGTAAAAGGCATTTACCATTCGAACTTTACTGTTTGCAGTCACAGTTTTCAGTGCCAATTTCCCCCATCTTGTTTTCAGATAGCAAGGCTGGAAAACTGAAATATTTTTAAAAATAATGCCCCTAGGTAAACACTAACAGTTGTGTTTACCTAATGGGGGCCAGAGGAACACGCTTCCGACATTTATTTTTTATTATGAGTCCCCCGACATGGCACGGGAGCGATGCTCAATCCTGCATTGAACTGCCATGCTTTGCCGAACAGCATGGTAGTTCGATGCAGGATGATGCATCAATATATTTTACGACATGGAGGTACCCATTCTCCATGTCATCAGTAGCTCCTCCACATCCAGTGTTACCCCATTTATTTAACCTATGAAAAAAGAAAACCGTCCCCACGATGTGGTACAGGGACAATGCACCATCCAACATGGGACTGCCCATTCCCCATGTTGGTAGTAGCTCCTCCCCCTTCCTGATAGTGTGGGACACTGCGTAGTCCACTCCCAGTGTTCCTAGTATTTCCCCCCCCAGCAGTGTTCCCCTTCTTTGTAGTTTTCCGACTGCGGGGTGCCCAATCCCCGTGTCGGCAGCAGCCCACCCCGAGAGTGTGGGACACTGGGTAGCCCACTTCCAGTGTCCCCAGTTGTTCTTTAGCCCACAGCTATTTCTGGACTCGGGGGAGCCCACTTCCAGAGTCCACAAACATTAAAAATCCCTGAAATAAAGAAAACCACCCCCAAGTCTTTTTTTTTTTTTCTAAAAAGAAGAAAACGGTCCTTTGTCATCTCTCCCACACCCTCCGCCTCCCACCCTCCCTCTGTACCCCACCTCCCTGCACCCTCCTCACTCCTTACTTGCTATGGTGGTGGGGCTGCAATCTTCAGTGGCCTGGGACACCTCTGCACTAACTGAAGAAATCAAAGGTAAGCCGTATAATGGCAGTCAATGGGGATTTTCAATTTATGCTGATATCTCAGCCATGTTTTGTAATTTTGACCCCAAATTTTCAACACGGGGTTCTTGGGACCCCACCTCATGAACACCGGCACTGTCATTTTGTTTCTCGGTCCCAAAAGATGATTTTGCGGTCACTGCGCAGAATCACCTTGTGGGACTGATTAATGACAGTGCCAATGTTCATGAAGTAGGGGTCCCTAAAAGCCCATGTTGCAAATTTGGTGAGGAACTTCCCAAAAATGACTGCATTACGAGCGTGCGTTGTGCAGTTTCTACTGACGCTTGTAACATCGCCAATTTTTAATATTTTCACTCCAGATTTTCAACATTGCCATTTTCTCACACCTCCTCATGAACAGAATAGCTGTCATTTTTCCCGTCCTGCCCAAAATCTGTTTTAGCACCAGTGGTGCAGAATGGCGTGATCACTGTGTGAAATCAACTTTTGGGATGGATTAACAAAATTACATACGTACATACGAAATGCCAGCAGAAACAGGTCTTGTGGTCTATCAAGTCTGCTCAAATGTGCAGCTAACCCCTCAACTTGCAGCTGCCCACTCTCCCATCCCTCCTCTTAACAACCCCCATCACTCTGTCCCAACCCCTCTTAAATCCCCCACTGTTCTACACAATACCACTTCCTTGAACAGAGTATTTTTCCTACCACCCTTTCTGTGAAAAAGTGTCTCCAGATTTCCCTCCTGAATCTCCCCCCCAATCTCAGTCGATGCCCTCTCATGTCCCTCTCCCTCCTGAACTGAATAATTCCTTCCATCTTAGTCTTGTTTGTTCCCTTTAAGTATTTAAAAGTTTCAATCATATCCCCCCTATCCTGCCTCTCCTCCAGGGAATACATGTTCAGCTCTCCCAGCCTCTCCTCATAGGATTTTCCCTCCATTCCCTAGATCATCATCGTTGCCCTATGCTGCACCCCCTCCAGCAATCTGATGTCCTTCTTCAGGAATGGATGCCAGTACTGCACGCAGTATTCCAGGTGTGGTCTGACCAGTGGCCTGTACAGGGAAAAGATCACTTCCCTGTGCCTGAAGGAGATCCCCCTCGCTATGCACCCCAGCATCTTGTTTGCCTTTGCAGTCACCTTCCTGCACTGAGCTGAGTGATTCATACTCCCTGTGACAGTGACATTGTTCATGAGGTGGGGTCCCCAAATGGCCACGTTGAAAACTGAGTAAAATAAATCCTGAAAATAACCAAGTTATGTGCATCTGTTGAATTGTGGCACCCGCTGCACCTTTCGGTGCCCATAATTTGAGAACGAGTCAGGATACGGATTTTTCGCTGTCCACAGCTTAATCCACCTTTAGCCTCCATGGAGATTTTGAAGTCATGATTACAACTGCAGTGGAATTTCTTTCATGGTTGCTACAGTTACTGAGATATTGCCAAATTAGTGTTATAAGGGTTCCTTTTCATGTCTCTAGGCCTGCATTATGTCTCTGTCAAGGCCTCAATTTTAGGATTGTGATATGTGTCTATATGTATGTGTAAGTAGGAATGCAGGGTCCAGAGGGCCAGCGCTCCCACATATGCATATCTTTATGCAAAAATGGGCAGCGTGCAGGGAGCGCAGGGCCCAGAGGGCCCGCGCTTCCACAACCACATACCAGTTACATTAGACTTTCTCAAAAAGAAGGGAAATTCATTGCAAAAAACTACGTTAATGCATCAGTTAGGGTTTTTATTAAAGCGTCAAAAGCTGAGAAATTTGACTTTAGGGTTACCAACCCTACCACCCCAACCCCCCTACCCTCCATACACCAACAGGCGTCAGAATGTGCCATGGGGTGGTCAGGCCTAACTCTCATTCTCCTATATTGTACCATCTCAGCCTGTTTACATATTGAATGTGGGGAGAATTAGGCCTGACCACCCCATGGCACACCCCGATACCTGTTGGTGTATGGAGGGTGGGGGAGGTTGTGGTGGTAGGGTTGGTAACCCTAACATCAAATTTCCCAGCTTTTGACTCTTTAATAAAAACTGTAACTGATGCAGTAACATAGTTTGGTTTGAAAATTTCAGGGTACAAAGAGGTTTAGTCAACTAACAATCCAGCATTGGTTTGGTGAAAAATATTAATCCGTTCCAAAGTTATTTAATTTAGAATTTTCAGGTTCTGTGCATGCTCACTTCAGTCTAAGATTTATATGTATGTTTTGAGAAAGGGGATTGGGCTCGCGATGAGGATTTTGTCACCTCATGAAAGGGGATTTATAAAATCCCCATTCATCAGGAAAAATTCCCCTTTTGTGAGCTACCATCTTGTTTTCATTTTTTTCCTCCAAACAAAATGTTGTAGCTTGCCCCATAGCTGACTTCTTTTGCAAATGAAGCATGTTTTTTTTTCAGGGTGACACCCTCTATATACCCATGCCTTTGGTTTCCTTCGTTTTGGCCAAAAAACTGCCATTTTAAACTTTGAAATTCTTCATTCGTGACTCACTTTTGATCCTGTTTTGTGAGCTGACAAAATCCCCTTTCGTGAGCCGATCACTTTTCGTGAGGTAACAAAATCCTTGATTGCGACCTACGGACCAGATGGCCCTTCTCATGAACAAGGATTGGCTCACGAAAGGGGATTTTGACACTTCATGAAAGGGGATCAACTTGCAAAAGGGGATTATTGTTTTAATTCCTCATTCGCAAGCTGACAAAAACCCCATTCATGAACTGTCAAAACCCCCTTTCGTGAACCAGTCCCCTTTCGCGAGCTGACAAAATCCCCTTTCGTGACTTCCAGACCAGATGGCCAAAATCTGACAATCAAGGATTTCTCGCGAATGGTAATTTTGACAGCTCACGAATGGGAATTTTGCAACCTCACAAACTAGGAATTTAAAAACTTTGCCAGTGCACTGTAAATAAATGATTTGGTCTTTTGGCTTGAAATTTGCAGAGTATAAAGAGGGTGTCCCAGAGATGTGAATTGTGCTATTTAGGTGTAAAAAAGTTAATTGGTTAATAAATCTGCCATCACAAAGTTGAGATTTTTCCCATAGAATAACATTGTGGCGCCCACAGTGACTTTCAGTGCCCATATCTCGGAAATGATGCGAGATATGGATTTTCACTACCCACAGCTTAGTTCCTCTTTAGGTGGACTAAGCATGCATGGAGGTTTCAAAGTCTTGATTGTAACTGCAATGGAATTTTTTTCATAGCTTGTACGGTTACTGAGATATTGGCAGATTAGTGTTATAAGGATTCCTTTTCAGCCCTGTAGGGCTACTGTATGGCTCCGTTGTTATGTGTAAGTGGGAGCACAGGACCGGGAGATTCTGCACTCCCACAGATGCATATTGTTATGCTCAAATGGCCAGCTTGGTGGGAGTACATTACTAGTTTTTTTTTTTTTAATTTTTATTTAAACAGCAGTTTGGAAAACCTTTGAGCCATAGGCTCATTTACAAAGGTACCTTGTCACAGCTACCTCAGTAGTTACATTACACTTTCTCAAAAAGTAAGGAAATTCATTGTAAAAAATCTTTGTCAATGCATCAGTTAGGGTTAAAGCAACAAAAGTAGGGAAATGAAACATTACGGTTGAGGTCCTGACCCCCCCCCACCCTACTACACCACCCCCCATCCTCCACACACCGACAGGCATCGGGGTGTGCCATGGGGTTGTTAGGTCTAACTCCAGCTTTGGTGGAGATGTGGAAAAGCTTAAATGAGGCTGAAGACAGCGGTTCCCTTCTCCTGAGCCCCAGAGAGTCCTCCGGACCTCTGGGGGGGGGCACATTGTCTCCTTTTTCCTCTCTTCCTTATCTTTCTTCTTTCCTATCCACTTACTCTCCCTCCCATACTCTATCCCTCCCTTACCTGCTCAGAGGTTTGGGGCCCCCCCGTCCCAGAACCCTAGGCTGCGCCTTCTGTCCTCTTAAAACGGCTTTATTTGTTCTTCTGTTTATATCCAAAGAAAGCACAGCAGTTGGACCACAGTGGGCTCAGGGAGGATGAGGATGGTGAAACAGAGGCACACCCAGTCACATGTTACACACCACAATCCATACGCCATTCTGGGGGAGCATAGCTCCCCTATAGATACACCCGCAGAGGAGACTAAGGAGGCTGAGGACAACTGTCACAAGGGAGGCCCACAGGAAGGAGGCAGAGGACACCACAAGGAAAGGAAGCAGCTCCTGGTGGGGGACTCAATTATTAGGGGGATAGAACTGGGAGGAGCTGGGAAATCTGAAGTAAGGTGCCTGCCTGGTGCCATGGCTTGGAGGGACAGGAAGCGCATCCTCAGGATCACAACAACAGCTGCAAGGATTCTGAGCTGGGACGTAATTGTCCACAGGGACAAATGACTTGGCTCATCATGAGGTTAGAGCAGTGCAGGAGGACATTGCAGAGTTGGGGAGGGGCCTAAGACAAGTAGCAAACACAGTATCCTTCTCAGAGGTGCTGCCTGTCAAAGGCATGGGGAGGCGAGGTAATTGGCACCATGCAGTTTAATGAATGGTTGAAAAAATGGTGTGGAGCACAGGGGTTTGGCTTCATTAGGGACTGGGGTTCCACCTGGAGGGACACCAGCCTATACTGGCAGGATGGTCTGCATCTGTCCAGGAAGGGAACAAGTCTTTTGAGCAATCGGTTTAAATGCTTCATTGGCAAGCTTTTAAACTAGTCAATGGGGGAGGCACTGACAAGCAGCAGAAAAATCCCAGCCTCTCCCTACAAAACAGGGTACTAAATGAGAAAAAGACCAAGGTAGAACGGTCAGTGGGGGATGCTGCAACAGAAGGTAAGGCCATCAAAAAATGGAGAGCAATGAGTACCAATGCCCGTAGTCCAGGTAACAAGCTTCCTGAATTAGTGTGGCCTTGATGGAGGAGAACATCTGGATACTCGTGGCAGTCACAGAAACATGGTACACACAAAACCATGACTGGGACGAAACATACCAGGATACACTATCTACAGGAGGGACAGGGAGGAAAAGAGGGGAGGAGTAGTTCTTTACATAAGGGAAGGAATAAAAGCAACAGAACAAAGGGTAAACAGGGAGGAGAAGAAGCACTGTGGGTAAATTTGGAGACAGGCAATGGCACCACAATCCGCACAGGGTTGTATACAGACCTCTCTCAGGGGAGGAAATGGACAAGGAAATGATAGAAAGTATACTTAGAATGGCAGAAAAAGGAGATATTGCTGATGGGTGATCTGAATATGCCAGATGTTAACTGAGCGCAGTTGCAGCTGCCACTCGAAGAGTGCAGTTATTCTAGATGCCCTACAGGGGGCATGCCTTAGACAACTAGTACTGGAGCCCACTCCGAGAGGAGCAATATTAGACTTGATACTCTCGAATGGAGATGGAGAGAGGATCACAGATGTAGTAAATGGTGAAATCATCTGGGAACTAGCCACCATCTGAACAGTATGGTTCACAATAAACATATAATAGAGTCAAGCCATACAAAGACAAAAGTACTGGACTTTAGGAGGGCTGACTTTGCCAAAATGGGTGAGTGCCTAAGAATGCACTAGCAAATGGGCAGGAAGGAGGGTGGAAGAACAATGGGAATAATAAAACTGCCATCACAGAGGTAGCGAGCCTTTGTGTGAAGCAAATAAACAAAACAAGGCGATGTGAAAACCACTATGGTTCTCAAAGGAAGTGGCAGTGAAGGTTCAAGAGAAAAGAAAGCATTCAGGAAGTACAAGGAATCGCAGCAGGAGCAGGACAGAGAACTGTATCAGTTAAAGCAAAAGGAGGCTGGGAAGGCAGTCAGAACAGCAAAGGCCCAAACTGAGGAAAAGATAGCCAACTCAGTTAAGAAGGGGAATAAAACCTTTTATAGGTACATCAGGGAGCAAAGGAAGACCAAGGGAGGGATAGTGAGGCTTAATAAAGGGGAGGGAGGGTGGGCAGAGGGAGAATGTGAAAAGGCAGAGATACTAAACAAATATTTTTGCTCAGTATTTACAAAGGAAGAGGGGGAGGTACATAAAACAAACAGTAGTAACACTCTGGATACAGAAGTTGATACCAGCCCATTTACAGAAGAAAGGGTTCTGAAAGAACTCTTAAAACTGAAGGTGGACAAAGCAATGGGGCCTGATGGAGTTCATCCCAGAATTCTAAAGAACTAAGGGTAGAACTAGTGACACCACTGACTACCCTCTTTAACAAATCATGGGAGGATGGGGTGGTACCGAGGACTGGAGGAGGGCAGATGTGATTCCCTTCACAAAAGTGGGAGCAAGGCAGAAGCAGGAAACTATAGACCTGTTAGTTTAACCTCAGTGATAGGGAAAATGATGGAATCACTTCTAAAGGAAAGAATTGTCTAGGTATCTAGAGGCCAGAGGGGCACAAGACCCTAGGCAGCATGGATTCACAGCGGCAAGGTCATGCCAGACAGAATCTGATAGATTTCTTTGACTGGGTGACCAAAGTAGTAGATCAGGGAGGGGCTGTGGACATGGCCTACCTAGACTTTGCAAGGCATTTGACACAGTCCCACACAAAGATTAATATATAGGAGTTAGCCAGCCTGGGAGTGGTCCCAAGATGACAACCTGGGAAAGAATTGGCTGGAGAATAGGACACAGAGTAATAGTAAATGAGTCCACTCAGAAGAAAGGAGGGTTACTAGCGGGTAACGCAGGGTTCAATGTTAGGACCAGTCCTCTTCAATGTCTTTATAAGCTATGCAGAAGGACTGGAAGGAAAAGTATGTCTCTTTGCAGATGACACTAAGATCTGCAACAGAGTTGATGCACAGGTGGGGTGGAAAGGATGAGAGGGACTTGGCAAGGTTAGAGGAATGGTCAAATGTATGGCAGCTTAGATTCAATGCTAAGAAGTGCAGTAATGCACCTGAAACAAAACCCAGGGAAGAGTACACAATGGGGTGAGATACTAACAACAACAAAAATGGAAAGGGACCTGGGGTAGTCATATCAGATGACCTAAAGGTGGGCAAGCAATGTGAGAAGGCAGCAAGGAGGGCTGGGGGATACTGGGATGCATAGGGAGGCATCACCAGTAGAAAACAGGAAGTTATTATCCCTCTGTACAGACAGCTGGTGAGACCCCATCTGGAGTACTGTGCAGTTCTGGAGACCCAATCTCCGCAAAGACATAGACAGGATGGAAGCTGTCCAGAGGAGGGCAACTAAAATGGTGCAGGGTCTGCACCGGAGGACATATGAAGAGAGACTTAAGGAGCTTAATATGTATAGCCTCGAGGAAAGGAGGGAGAGGGGGGACATGATAGAAACTTTCAAGTACCTCAAGGGAATCAACAAAGTCCAAGAGGGTAGCATCTTTCAAAAAAAGAGGTGTGCAAGAACAAGAGGGCACAATTTGAAGATAGAGGCGGCTCAGAGGTAATTTAAGGAAGTATTTTCACAGAGAGGGTTGTGGATGCATGGAATGGCCTTCCGGAGGAGGTTGTGGAGTCAAAATCAGTGGTGGAATTCAAGCATGCATGGGATAGTCATAAGGCAATTCTGGGGGGTGGAGGTAGAAAGAAGTAGGCTGCTGGTTAACTAGGATCTGCAGCTTATCCAGTAGGTAGGGAAATGGGCAGACTGGGTGGGCCAAGCGGTCCTTATCTGCCGTCAAATTCTATGTTTCTATGTTATCCTTTCCTCTTCCTAGCTCTCGGGCTCCCTTGCCCCACCCTCCTTTTTTCTCTTTCCTAGCTTCACTCTCCGGCATGCAGAACTGGGATGGAGGAGCAGGAGGAGGCATTCGTTACTGGCCAACTCGCAAGCGCCATAAAGTGTGTCAGCCTCGAGTGTGGCGCTGCCCATGGCTCCAACTCCTCCCCCTTTTACAAAAAAAAATAAAAAATGCTCCAGCGGGGTCCTGCTTTTCTTGCCAGAACCTACCAGTGATGAATAGTGAAGATACATAGAAAGATCAAGAATTACAGTAGGTACGTAATTTTCATTTTCTTTGCCACTTCATAGCAAAAGAATGGCTAGGGCTTTTGGGATGAAATTTGCAGGGTAGCAAGCCCTTGCCCTATTGATGTGCCTTATGAAAAAAAATTACATCAGTTCCATAGTTAAGGCTCTCTGAAGTTGTGCAGTTTCCCATAGGATAACATTGCACCACCCATGGTATCTTTCGGCGCCTGTATCTCGAAAACGGTTCAAGATATAGATTTTTCGCTACTCGTTACTTAGTCCACCTTTAGGACTAATCACGTGTGGAGGTTTCCAAGTCATGATTATGACTGCAGTGGAATTTGTTTCATAGTTGCTACGGTTACCGAGATATTGCCAAATTTGCGTTACATGGGTTCCTTTTCATGTCTCTAGGCCTGCGTTATGTCTCTGTCAAGGCCCCAATTTTTCTACGGCAATTTGGTTCTAAAATCTGCTGCAAGTCCCCCTGTTGCCACATAACTCTGCGGCATTAGTTTCCCATTTCTGCAGAAATTCTGCGGCAGCAGTCGGGGGCTTCAGTAGCAGTCAGCAACGTCCCCCCAAGCACCCAGATAAGGGTAAAATGTTAGTTTTTGGGCCGGGGACTATACACCAGAGAAGGTTGTCAATTAATGCCTGAGTTCTTAGTATTAGAAAGTAAAAATTCTACCCCATCTATTTCAGCCCCTTCCCCCCACCCCAGCCAGAGAGTCCTCAGAGCAACCAAATTTGAATGAGTAATATTTTTAGTAGCTACAATACCACACTGCACAGTGATCCTCATCCTTCTAGTTTTATGACTAGGCTAGAATGCCAGTTTCTCATTCCAATAGTGCTTTGTGTGGCTGTGCTCAAAGCACTTCCGGGGCATGAAACCAGAATTCAAGCCCAGCGGAGAAATTAGAAGGATGAAGATTGCAGCATGGTATGGGACCTGATAAAAATATGTCTACTTCAAATAAAGGGACTCAAGGAGATTCTCAGGATGTGGTAGGGAGGATGGTGGGACTGAGCTGGATGGGGGTGGAGGGGTTTCCTATTTTGATTTTTAAGGTAAATCCCTAGCAGACAAACTAATAGTCAAGTGATGTTCCAAAATGCTTTTCAAATTTTTGTTTTTAAATTCCACAGAATTCCAAAAAACATTCTGCGGAATTTAGTGTAAACTGCAGAATAGTTTTCCGGGGTTCATATGATCCATGGAATAACCACAGTTTAGAAAATTGGCTTTTTATTTCCTGGTCTCTGATTAGCTGATATACCTGTCAGAGGGGTACATTAAGTTTCCATAGACGACCAGGAAATAAAAAGTCCCAGCTCAAGTGTCCTTTCACCCATTCTGGTATTCCTGTGCCCACTATGCTTGCTAAGTGGCCAGAATCACACTAAGAAATTAGAAATTGACACCATTTTTTTCATTTGCTTAGCGAGAGATCCTGCACCCTCCTACTGCCCAATTTAGTGCCAACTGCCACCTGCACCCCACTCCTGGTGCTCACTTCTGGCTACATTAATAAATGACACCAAATTAAGGAGAATACATATGAAGAAGTGTAAAGCAAGCCATCACTCTGACCGGCTTCACATCACCGCGTTTCAAAACCCCAGCGCGTGTGTCTCCAGAACTGTAGTCAAACTTCTCCAAGCCATAAACTCAGTACCTCACAAAGACAAACAAAAAAAACTTGTTTTCAATGCAAATTCAGTTGAAACTCCTGTGACTGCTTTTTCTGTCACTGCCCGATGCTACTCACAGCTTCCCCAAACATAGCTTACATTACGATTCAGCTACCACTCCTGTGACTGCTTTTTCTGTGTCACCGCCCGATATTATCACTTCCATGCTTTCCTTGTTCCACGTTTCTGTTTTTCAGCATGTTCACACATAAGTCCTGCTGTGCTTGATTCTCCAACAGTGAACTGTGTACAGTAATGTAAAAAATAATGTACCTTCTGCTTACAACTTACTATGCACCTTGTTCTAGCGGTCCTGACTCTTTCTCCACTGACTCATTCTAGCACTTATCAACTTTCTCCAGTCATCCAGTCTTGCAGGAAAGTCAGAAAACTATTTTTTTTTTTTTATCACAACAAGGTTACCAAGACGCTGGGTGGGGGACTCTACAAGAAACCTGTTCTAGATGTGGTGGTGCGAGGGAGGGGGTGAGTAGAAGAGAATGGCTTGAGAGGGAGATGGGCATATGCAACAGCACAGAAACAGGGACTACTTTATTATTAACTTCATTGTTACTCTGTTTTTTTCATTTTGGAAATTTGGGGGGGAATTTTTTTAAATTACACAGGTAACCTATTTTCTAAGTGCAATAATACCCTCCGGGGTGGGCGGTATTGGGCAATACCAGACTTTCCAGGGGCTATAAGGCCCTCCGTCTGTGGCGTCAGGCCTCATTACGCCCCTGGGAAGTCTGGTATTGCCCAATACTGCCCACCCTGTCAGGTGTTTTTGCTTACTTACAGTATATGATCCATGGAATAATTTTCCTTGGTCAGAGTCAATGTAAACTGCAGATTTGTGTTACTCACAATTTATACTGACTCATCATTTTTTATTTATTATGCTTGATCACCTCTTCCGCCAGTCCTCATCAGTCCACTCTGCACACGCTCAAGACCTGCCACACAACCGGGGACTAACCTCACTCCTGAACACCCCGGGCCTACCTACCAGGGGTGGGGCCGCCGGAGGTCTCCTTCCCCCGATGGAGACTGAATGGTAGAATGGGCGTGTGGGTCTGCAATGTTGGAGCGGATGTCATTGTGTGGCAATGGTACCTCCATTTTCCTATTTTCTTCCCGGTAGATGTGTCAAGCAATGACATTGTGGCGGCATGCCGAATGTCTGACACGTCTCCCAGAAGTAGTCATTTCCAGCTGTCGTACCCCAAGCTACCACAAGGAGTTACCTGAACACTGGCAACCCCCGCCCCCCCCAGCAGGAGGAAAGCAGTCCATAGGATGCTCAATCCACCTTCCCCGGCCAGCCCTTCAACTTCTCTGGCTTATTCCCAAACCCAGGTCATCAGTGTCGTGAGCGGTACTACTGTGCTGGCGGGCCGGCTAAATACCGACTCTTCAGTACAAACTGCAGAATAATATAGCCAAATTGGCCAGTAACTTTCAAAATCTGGGAGCCAAACCAGTTTTTCAAGTAGCCATTGGCCACCTGGCTACCTGATTTGTCCCGCCCTGCCTCAGAGCCTTGTATAATGTTTCTGACACTGGTGCCAGGGCTGCTGCCACAAGCATCTGCTTCGTAGGCACATGTGACTGAGGGTCTCAGGTTTTGCAGCAGATGTCCAACAGAAGGTGCTGAATGCCCCCTTCAATGGCTCCAAGTTATTTGGGCCAGACATCCAGGACATCATTAATGACCTACAGGAGCCGGCCCGGTGGCGCTGAGGGTTAAGACACTGAATGCCACACCTCGCTCCACGCCGGCGACTTGGGTTTGGGAACGAGCCTGGATCATCGGGGCTCGGCAGGGGAGGGGAAGGATTGAGCATCCATAGGACTGCTCTCCTTCTCTGGGGAGGGGAGAGGGCTGCCATCGGTACTCTGTACTGGCGGTGGCTGGGGTGATCTCAAGAGCACTGGCAAGACCCTATGGAACGATTGGGGCTGACGCCTGGACCAGAGCATGCGGAAACGTCTGCGCTCTGGACCTTTGGCGTCATTGCATGCCACAGATGTCAGGGGTGGAAAGCAGAAAATAGGGCACCAGTCGCGGTGGCATGATGGCCGACTCCAGTGGGGACCAGTTTGGTGCTGAGAGTACGCGGCAATGCTGGATCCTGACTCAGGGGGTAGAGCTAGGAGAAGAGCTCCCCTCCACCCTGCCATGGGGGTAGCTGCGGGACCTGACTAGGAGCCGAGGAGAATCTCTGGAGACGGCGGCCTGAGACCCGAGGAGGATGCCTGACGTGACGAGGTAGGCAGACTGGTGGCCCAAGGGGTAAAAAGTATAACTAAAAAAAATTAAAAAAATAAAAATTAATGACCTACAGGCATCTGGCAGGATTATCAAATCTGTCCACTCGCTCTATCATACATAGCCTAGGAGCAGACAGCACCCTCCCTTTTGCAAGATGTCCCACAAGTCCGGAGCAGCCTCCTGTCCTCAGTGAAAGAGAAAAGGCCTCCTCCACCTTGCCTACCTCCTCCTACTCCGGCACTGCCTCAAAGCTCCCCAGTGGTGATGGGTCAGCCCCGGTGGCTGGATCTCCCTCTGCTTAACTTCTTGCCAGACTCCAACACCCTTACCAGTCCTCAGTCAAGAGGTAGTGGTCAGAGGTTGGTTTTCCCTCCATCTAAATCAGGAGAGAACCATTACTTCAGATGCCTGGTTTCTTCAGATTATAGAGAGGAGTCACACTCTGGAACTTGTAGAGATGCCTCTAGATACTCCTCCAGTACCCTCCACCTGCCCCCTGCCCATCTAACAGTTCTCTGGGAGGAGGTACAGTCCCTTCCGTGGAAAAAGGCCATCGAGCCAGTGACTGGGTGCCAAAGGAATAGGGGCTTCTATTCCAGGGTCTCCATGGTCCCAAAAAGAACTGAAGATTTGCGGCCTATTCTGGATCTCAAGGACCTCAGTCTTTATATCCAGTACAAGAACTTCTGCATTGTCACTCTACCAAGTCTGCTGCCCCTACTCAAGCAGGGTGACTGGTTGTACTCCCTGGACATGGAGGAAGCTTACCTACATATCTCAGTGTGCCCACCACACAGGAGATTTCTCCAGTTTCTTTTTCAGGGCGAGCATTACCAGTTCAAGGTATTGTCCTTTGGCTTATCCTCTGTGCCGCAGGTCTTTACAAAGTGCTTAGCAGCAGTAGTTGTGGCCCTCTAGAGAGGAGGACTGTATGTTCTCCCCTACTTGGATGATTGGCTCCTCAAAGCTCTGTCCAGAGACCAGCTCCTCCAGATCCTGGAGAGGACTCTTCATTTGTTCCTCTCCTTGGGCATTAAGGTCAATCTGCCCAAGTCCACATTAATCCCATCCCAGAGGCTACAGTACGCAGGGGCAGTCTTGGACTCAGCACAGGGCTGAGACTTACTGATTCTCTACAGGATGCAGTGTCTCATTGCTCAGGCTCAGGAGGTCGCCCAGAGCCATTATTTTCCTGCGAGGGTGCACCTGAGGCTGTTTGGTCTTATGACCCCGGGCCATTGACATGGTCCCCTAGGCCAGACTGCACATGTGGGTACTCAAGTGGACACTCATGGTGCAATGGGGCCAACACACGGATTACTTAGAACAACTATTGCTGGTGTCCTCCCCATTCCACAAGGTGCTCCATTGGTGGATGGACTTACAGAACCTGTTACAGGGGGTCCCTTTCCAGATCTCTTCTTCCCAGCAGATCCTCACCATGGATGCCCCCAGTTCAGGCTGGGATGCACGCATTGGTCCTTTTCAGACTCAAGGGTCATGGTGTCCAACTGAGGTGTCCCTGAATATCACCGTCCTGGAGATGTAAGAGATCCTGTATGCTATGCTGGCCTTTCAAGACCATCTCCTTCTGGGCCACCTGTTGATCTAATCAGACAATCTCATTGTTGTCTACTACATCAGCAAACAAGGGGGGGGAATGCATTCGTACCCCTGTGCAGGGAGGCCATGAGAGTTTGGTACTGGGCTCTGGGCCACAGTGTGGTTCTTTCAGCTGTCCATGTCCCAGGCGTGCAACACACCCTGGCAGACAGCTTCAGCCAGACTTAGTCCAGAATGCATGAATGGGAGCTCCTCTCATCTGTTGCAGAAGGTTGGTTTGCCAGATGGGGTCAGCCAGAGTCGGACATTTTTGCGTCCCCACTCTTACGCACAGCTGCCCAGTCTCTGTTCGCTAGATCCAGGGCCTGTAGTTTTCTGGCAAGACACGTTGTCCCTCTTCTGGAGCGGGAAATGCCTTTATACCTTTTCTCCATTTCCTCTGATTCAGAGGGTGCTAATCAAGCTGCAGATGGAGGGGGGCCAGAATGATCCTGGTCGCACCATTCTGGCCATGGCAGATATGGTTTCGATTAGTGCAACAGTTAGTGGAGGAGCCTCCGGTTCCTCTGCCCCTTTGCAGGGATATGCTGACACAGGCTCAGGGGACTCTGGTCCATCCCAACCTTAAGCCCCTTCGCCTGCATGCCTGGATCCTGAAGACATAGTCATTGCCTGGTTTGGAATATCTCAGAGGGTAGCGGGAGTCCTCTTGGCAGCTCGGAAGCCCTCCAGTAGAGCCTCATATGCCATGGAGTGGAAGAGGTTTGCCATTTGGGCTGCCAAACATCATCTGGACCTGTTTACTTGTCCCTTGAGCTAGATCCTGGACTACCTGATCTCCCTGTTGGACTCGGGCACCCAGTATTCCTCCCTTAAGGTGCACCTTTTGGGTATTTTTGTTTTTTTTATGAGCCCATAGGCAGTCAAACCATGGCTTCATTAGATGTGTCCCATACTTTTCTCAGGGGCATCCTGCACCTGAAACCTCCAATCCGTTTCCCTGTCCAGGCCTCAGATTTAAATTTTTTCTTGGAGAAATTGACCCTGTCCCTGTTAGAGCCAGCTGAGACATGCAAGCTATGCTTTCCCTCTTGGAAAGCATTATTTTTGGCTGCTATTACTTCTGCTGAAAGGATTTCCGAGTTTCAGGCTGTCTGGTGTGAGGAGCGTTATTTAAGTTTTCTCAAAGACGGGGTGTCTTCGCGCATGAATCCTAAGTTTCTCCTTAAGGTGGTGTCTGAGTTTACCCTGAACCAATCTATCCACCTTCCAATTTACTTTCTGGAGTGTGCCAATCCAGGGAAGCACTTTAGATGTGCACAGAATTCTGAAATACTGTCTGCTCCGAACTAAGGACTGCAGAAAGAGAAAACAGCTTTTTGTTTCTTTTGCCCCATGAAGAGAGGACGCTAAAGTTTCCAAACAATGGGCGCTATGCACGAAGTGGGTGGGGGTATGTGGAAATGTCACGTACCCTACCCGAGACTCTGTGCACCCCGGACAGGTGCGCCCATACCGGCATTCACCAACACCAGCCCCGTCCGATGCTCCTTCTCTCTCCCCCCCACCCCAGTGCATAGGACTCCAGAGGGTGGCCAGGGGAGGAGTTGATGTCCTGCACGAGCATCCAATGGGATGTTCCCCTGGGCCCTCCAGTGGATCCCTCGCGTAGGGATCCAGACCCATGCGACACCATCCCGTCCCGGTGCCGCTGCTCCCGCCCAGTGATGGGCACTCACCCCTGCAGCTGCACGTGCTGTCACCTGCTGCCCAGCGATCAGAGGCAGCACGGAGAGCCCTGTCCTGGTCCTCCGGCGACCGGTGGCCTGTGTCCTTGGCATGCAGAGAGTTACAGCAGAGTCCCCCTGCCGTAACCTGCATTCCGCTCCACACCTATACAGCCAGCACTATGCGAATTTGTGCATACCATGTTGTGCTGGCATGCCCACAGCCTGCCCCCGGCGTGGTGCAGTCCGTGTACAGCAGGAGTTCAGGTATTGGTCCCATGCCCCCCAGTGTATCCCGCGTAAGGTTATAGTGAGCATGCTCACCAGATATGTGCGCCGTAGCCACTCCGCCCACAGTGCATAGTGGCATGGTTTGTCTAAATGGTTTGCCCATTGTATTGTGTTCTGCTACAACAAGCATGGCAAAGAGTTGCCAAGGATGGTGAAAGCCCATTCCACAAGCTGCGTGGCTACCTCTGTGGCCTGTTTCAAAGCGGTCTCAGCCGCTAACATTTGTGCTGCTGCCACCTGGAAAACCGTCCATACTTTCACCAAGCAGTACAATCTGGACATCGATTTTAGAGCCTGAGCAAGCATTGGCCGGGCTGTCTTATCAGGTCTTCTGTCATAGGCTTTAGTTGGCCTTCCTCCCAGACTGTTTTGCTGCTCCTATAACTGCTTGGGACTCATTCCTACGATGTGACCCGATGACTGAGATACCCCTGAAGAAAACAGAATGCTTTTGTAAGAACTTGCCATAACAGTAGATCTTCGAGAGGATCTCAGCCATCAGGTGTGCCTTCCCTCCCACCATCCCCCTATTATGAGGCTGTCTTCTTGAAACTGGCTAACTGGTATTTCCAGCCTTTTATTCTGGCTTGGGCACCTCTCTCTCTCTCTCTCTCTCCCCTCCCTCCCTCCCCCTCCTCCTAGGTCCCGTAATGGCTCTGGATTGCTCCCTTAGTCATTGGGGAGAAAGAACTGAGGGAGGAGTGCAGCCGCTCATGACTTTATAGGGTTAGTGACGTCAGCAGGTGACGGAGGCTCCAGTGGTACTGCTGAAAATCTTCTGTGTGGATCCTGCTTCACCGACAGTGAAGTTTCTACGGTGTACCCTAATGTCTGAGAGTCCCTCGAAGATCAACTCTTATGGCGAGTTCTTACATAATTGTTCTTTAGGTTTTTCTAAAAGAAGCCTTCAACTCTAGAGTGAGGCGAGTGAGCGAGTTGGTAGCTTCAGAAGTGTAGACACAAGCCCGAGCAAGTGTTGCTATAGCAACACTCGCTTACGTTTACATCTACTCTTCTGAAGTTGCCAACTCACTCGCTCCCCTTGCTCTGCAGTCAGTGGATTCTTTTAGAAAAACCTAACTAAACCTACCCTAAACCCCACACTTAATATGCATTATTAACAAAACATTCCTGATTCTACACCTTTCGAAACATATTGTTTAGTGGGATGTACATCACTCGGTCACACTACAGTGAAACAAGAAAGGGAAAGTCATTAGACTTGAAACAGTCTGAAAATGGCAGGATCAACCAGATAAGTTTTTTTTATTGCTCTTTACCTATAGAAATCATGGCAGGATCAACCAGATATCTTTTGTCCATCACTGTAAAATTATCAGAATCATGGCAGGACCAACCAAATCACCTAAATGAAACACAAATTTGTGCTGGACAGGGACGACTTTTTGTCCCCTTCCCTATATTTGAGGCCATTTTATAAGATAGATAATCCACTACAGGGCATGCGATTGTGCTCTGATATATGTACGCCTTGGGTGGTTAAACACACTCGGTCTGCAGCCTCATGCATATATCAGTGCATGACCACATGTCCTGTAGTGGATAATCTATTACATATACACACATAGATACACATATATGTACATCTCTACTCCTTAGGGCAGACTAGCCCTGTAATGCCTACATGAGCCAATGTTTTCCCTGTTCCACCTCCCTTACTATTGGCATGCTAATTGCTTATTAGAAGTCATTTTTACAGTTTTCTACTGCTTAGCACACTTGTGCCATCTCAATTACAAGGGGGGCCCTTTCCTTGCTTACCACTTTCGTTTTGTCTGCCAGAGCCACATGCTTACAGGGCTGCTGCCTTGGTTCCACTACCCTTTTTCATACCTTTTTTCTGTCTGGCTAGTAGTGTCTTGAAGCTGTGGCTTCATACCCAACTACCTATCTGTGCCACCTTAGTGTGCCCTTTCTTCTCTGTGTAGAAGCTGGTAGTCAGGGTTTTATTTTATTTCTTTATGTTTCCTGTATCTTTTTACCTATTCTTTGGGCTAGTGAGTTTCTCAAGCACTCTCTTAATTTTCCCCACTTTTTTTCCTGTCTCCTGGCAAACAGAACAAAGGTTGGTGAGGGAGCCAGTAACCGTTATTGGCTAACCCGTGGCACCACATGGGTGTGTGCAGGTGCCTATGCCTAGTGGACCTTGTCGGACCCCTGAAAAAACATTGCTTCGGCCAGATCCTTGTGCCTTTGGCCCAGACCCATAAGTGGCAATCAGTGGAGAAGACAATCTTCCTAGACATAAAGTCTCCACCACTCATTCACACTAATGGGAATTCGCCGGAGGCGCTAGGACCCAGCGACAACAAACTTTTTCAGGAGTGCCGACGCCTGAGATGGAGCCACGAGGAAGAGGCACCGCGAGCCCCGGCTCGTGCAGTAATGACTATCTTGGCATCGACCCTCCAACCGCCTCAGTTCCTTTTTTCCCCGCTGTTGAGTGCTCTTCAGTGACAATGTTGCTCGCCCTCCGGGAGTTAAACTTCACTAGCAGCAATAGTTCAGTTTATTGTTTTGTAGAATTATTTTGAATCAGTACCGATTATATCTTTAATTGTACAACAGAAGTCTTCAGTCCTCCATTGACACAGTCGACCATGAGCAGGTCAGGTGACAGTAGGGAGATTTCGTATGAAAGCTGTTTAGTCAGCCGGGCTGGGTCCGGTTCGCTGCTGTGCCCGGAGGGGGGGTCTGACAACAGATGGTCCAGTGCTCAGGAGGATGGGCGGTCCCCCCGAAAGCATAAAAGGAAATGGTCTCATTCTCGGCACCATTCAGCCTTGAGTTCTTCTTCGACACATATGTCAAAGAAGAAACAGCATCACTCGAGGTTATCTTCTGGTGTGTCTGCACGTAGACGGTTGGTTATTAGGGCCAGGCGCCAGTCTCCACCTCTGTCTGAGTCGCCGGTTTCTGTCTCTGGTAGCCCACCTTCTTGACACCGGAACTCCTTCCCGCCTATTGGAGGAGCTTCCGATAAGCAGTTTCACCAGTGGGCTGCTGTTATGGAGCAGTGGGCTCGGAGGTCAGTCCAGTTGCTCTAGCCAGTCTGACTCCGAGGCCTTCAAGCCATTTGGTTTCAGAGGGACGGGTAGGGCAGTCGGGCCTTCCTAGTCGCGCGTCACCTTCTTCGGTGCCGTTGACTCCGTGCTCAGGTGTTTATCCCCTTCACATAGCTGCGGCGCAGGGGTCCACACTGATGCCTCAATCTCCTGCCATTTTTCCCTCTTTTACCTCAAATCACAGTTTTCAGACCCCTGGGACACTCTTGGAGCCATCCGTGGCACTGCGGGCTATGTCGGCGCTGTCTGCGGTTCTGCAGGCTCTGTCGGCACCATCCATGATGCTGCAAGCTCTGTTAGTGCCGTGTGCGGTGCCGGGGGCTCTGTCAGCACCTTCCGCAGTGCCACTGGCTCTGTTGGCGCAATCCGTGGTGCTTTGCTGGTGCCGTCTGCAGCACCGGAGGCTCTGTCAGAGCTATGTGCGGTGTCATTTCCGTTAGTGCCTCCATCCTTGTTCTTGGCACCGTTTTCCTCTACATCACTGGGGATTGGTGCAACACCAGCAAGTCTTCAGGGGTTCTCGACTCCGATTTTTTCTTTCTTCTGTTCTTCTTCCTGATTTTCACTCCTTTCCTGTCTATGTAGTCCCCCCGTACTGTCAGGAGATGATTTTGAGCTTGATCCAGATCTTCGCCTGGGTGATGAGGTTGATGACACTGCCCTGGGAGCAGGGAGCAGTCCTTCTGCAGAGCCTGTGGTTGAAGACCTTTCCTTTAAGTCTCTGCTCAAAAATTTAAATTCTACTCTTTCTCTCCAAACTACAGAAATCGATCCTGGGAGGCTTTTGCGACTCCAATATCTTCATGTCCCAGAGATCCCTATGGATTTAACCCCTCCGGTATAGCCCTCTTTCATGACCCTTTTACAGATGGTGTGGAAGAATCCGGCTCTCATTCCTTCCGTGACCAAGTCCATAGATAGGAAGTATGCCCCTCCCAAGGATCATCCCATTTTGGCCTCACAAGCCTTTGCTGATGCCATTGTAGACTTGGCAGAGAATGATAAGGCTGTCCTTCCTCAGGGATCTACAGCCCGGCCTATGAACAAAGAATCTGTCAAGGTAGACACCTTAGGTAAGAGAGTCTTTGCTGCCTCAACCCTGGGTATGCGCATTGCCAGCTACCAGGGCTATTTTTCTCAATATGAGTATGTCTTTTGGCATTCACTCAAGGAAATGTTAGAAGCTCTGCCCGATTTGGAAGTTAAATCAGAGCTACTTCAAACTATAACTAGGGGAATTGAGTCCAATAACCAACAGGTTAAAGCTGCAGTGGATGCCTTTCGATACCGCCTCCTGGGTGGCAGCAGCTGGAATCTGCACCCACCACCACTCTTGGCTGTGTACTTCGGGCTTCATGAATGACGCCCAGCAGCAGGTCATGGCCTTACCTTTTGATGGTATGTACCTGTTTGGGCCAAAGGTGGAGCGAGCACTGGAGGCCACGCAGAAGACTAGGTCTGCCATTAAGATGGCTAGACCTCCACCCGCCCCCTCCCGAGGGGATGCGAACAAGCATCAGTTTCACAATCGTCAGTCCTTTCGGGGCAGAGGAGGTTTTAACAAAAACCACAACCCTCAGCCACAAAAGAAAGCTCAGTAGAAGGCACAAGGGCTCAAAGCACCCAGTGCCACCTTCTGAGTTTCTGGTCCAGGTCCCACCTCAGCTGTCCAAGGGGGACTCCCCCTCAGTGGTGGGAGAATGTCTGACTCAGTTCTACAATCAGTGGAAATCTATAACCATCAGACAAATGGGTCCTCCCAATAACCCGCGAGGGGTACTTGCTCAATCTTTAGGAAACCCCTCCAGATCATCCTCCTAAACGACAGCCCAGGCTGTCGGCAGTACAGTCAGACCTTCTTGCTTCCGAGGTACAAGGCCTTCTGAACAACAGGGCAGTAGAAATAGTCCTGCTGGATCAATGAAACACAGGTTTCTACTCCCATGACTTTCTGGTCCCGAAGAAAACTGGTGGCATGAGTCCCATTCTGGATCTCAGAAAGTTAAACAAGTTCCTTCACAAGGAGAAGTTCAAGATGAGATCACTAGGTACCCTGCTACCTTTGCTTCATCGACATGATTGGCTAGCCTCCCTGGACATGTAGGATGCCTACCAACACATTCTCATACAGCCAAGGCACCACAAATGCCTAAGGTTTGTGGCATTGGGTCAACACTATCAGTTCAGAGTCCTGCCCTTTAGGCTATCCTCGGTGCTTCGAGTTTTTACAAAGTATTGTGTAATTCTCACAGCGCACCTCAGGAAAATCAGAATACAAGTGTCCCCATATCTGGACGACTGGCTCCTAGCAAGTCCCTCCAGGCAAGAGACTCTGGAGGCCATGGCCACGGCCTCAGACTTCCTCACATCCATGGGAGTCCTGCTGAATCTTAACAAATCGCAGTTGCAGCCCTCCCAAAAGCTCCTCTTCATAGGAACTCTTCTGGACACCTCCTGTGTGATGGCTTTTCTTCCAGAGGACAGGAGGAGTGATACCTTACAGATGGCCCGATACATCAGAGAACACAGCTTGGTTCAAGCTGTCTCGATGCAATGGATGCTGGGCCTCATGGCATCCTCGGTGTTCATGTACCTTTAGCTTGTCTCTACATGAGAACCTCTCAGTGAATGCTCAGTACTCAGTGGTCCTCAGCCACTCACCCTCAGTCCTTTCCCATCAAGGTGACGGAACCTTTGAAGAGGTCGCTCACCTGGTGGTAACAGGAGGACAATCTTCTGGAAGGATATCCCTTTGCCTCTCTGGATCATCAGATCTCCATTACCACGAACGCGTCCCTGATGGGTTGGGGAGCTGATTGCCAGGATCTCCACACCCAGGGTATGTGGACTCCGGACGAGTCTCAGCTTCACATAAATGTCCTGAAACTGAGAGCCATCCTGTATGCAGTCAGTGCCTTGAAGGACATACTCTGTCACAAGCACATTCTCCTTCGAACAGACAACAAGGCAGTGATGTACTACATCAACAAACTGGGCAGTGCACACTTACCCATTATGCAAGGAAGCAATGAGAGTGTGGGAGTGGTGCCTGGAACACAAGGCTCTGACGCAGGCGGTTTACCTGCCAGGAGTACAAAACGAGCTGGCAGACCATCTCAGCAGAACGGAGGTGGATCCTCACAAGTGGTCTCTCGACTTAACCGTCATTCAGTCACTCATCAAAGAGTGGGGAACTCCAGACCTGGACCATTTTGCGTCCCCACTCAATGCAAAACTGCCTCTCTTCTGCTTCAGAAATCCAGGACCTGGCATTTTTTGTCAGGATGCGTTCATGCTGTGGTGGACAAACGCTTTCTATACACTTTTCCTCCTCTTCCCCTAATTCAGAGGGTACTACTCAAATTGGAGTCTCAGGGGGGCAGAATGATTCTCGTTGCCCCCTTCTGGCCTCAGCAGATATGGTTCCTGCTACTCAACAATCTCAGGACCCCGAAGATGCTGCTTCCCCTTCAGACAAACCTTCTGACCCAGGTCCGTAGGCCATCCCAACCTGAGGTGGCTTCACAGTCACAGCTGGTTCCTGAGAAGATAGAGGTGAATGGGTTCAGTGTTTCTCGTAGCGTTTCAGATATTCTTTTGGCTGCGCATAAGCTGGCCACTAGAAAAACCTACACAGCTAAATGGAAGCGTTTCTCTATCTGGTGTGCAAAATCCTCGTGGAATCCTTCTTCCTGCCCAGCGAATAAAGTCTTGGAGTATCTTTTAAACCTCTCAAATTCAGATCTGCAATACTCCACAGTCTAAGTTCATCTTCGTGCCATTTCAGCATATCATAAGCCGGTACTTTCCATGTCACTGGCTCAGTTGCCTGTAGTTAAGAGGTTTCTTAGGGGTATTCTGCATACTAGACCTCCTTTCAGATGTCCAGTTGCAGCCTGGGACATTAACCTTTTGCTAGACATGCTCACTCGTAAACTTTTGAGCCTCTAGCTACTTGCGAGTTGAAGGTCCTCACTTGGAAAACAGCATTCCTGGTGGCTATTACTTCGGCCCATAGAGTTTCTGAAATACATGCACTGGTCACAGACCCCCTGTACACTGTATTTCACAAGGACAAAGTAGTTCTTAGGACTCATCATAAGTTTCTCCCTAAGGTTGTCTCAGAATTACATCTAAACCAACTTTTAGTCCTTCCTACCTACTTTGCGAACTTCCAGAATGAAGGGGAGCGTACCCTTCATTCACTGGATGTTAAAAGAGCATTGCGATTTTATCTAGATAGAATGAAAGAAATTTGCAAGGCTCAGCAACTGTTTGTTTCCTTCAGCGAGACCCGGCTGGGTCAGCCTGTCGCTATCAGATGCATTTCAGCATGGCTGGTGGCATGCCTTCACCACTGCTATTCTATGGCACAGGTCAAGCTGGAAGGCAGAGTGTACGTTCACTCTACCGGAGCAGTCACAGCATCTCTGGCAGAAATCCGTAACATGCCCATTGCAGATATTTGCAATGTGGCTACCTGGAGCTCCGTGCATACTTTCGTTAAGCACTATGCCTTGGATGTCCATGCCAGACGACATCTGTCGTTTGGCAGGACCATTCTTAACGGACTTCTGTCCTAAGCACATGAGCTCTTTATGTCCTGCCGCCCGTCTCGGGGGGATTATTAGTTCAGTACTGTCCCATTAGTGTGAATAAGTGGTGGAGACTATGTCCAGGAAGATATGGAAATTACGTACCTACCGTAATTCTTGATCTTCTTGGACGAAGTCTCCACCACTCATTCACACACCCACCCACCATCCCCCGAGCTCACTTCTCTGTTTATGGTCTACACTCCTTCAATGGCTGAGCTGTGAAGACTTTATTGTTGACCCTTCTTACAGGGGTCATTTGGACTATCTTATGTCTGATTTTTAGGTTAGTCCTTTCTAGGTTAGTTACGCTGCACCTCCTCATCAAAAAGGTACTGAGGAGGTTGGAGGGTCAACGCCGAGATAGTCATTACCGCACAAGCTGGGGCTCGCGGTGCCGCTTCCTCACGGCTCCATCTCAGGCACCGGCCCTCCTGAAAAAGATTGCTCATGCTGGGTCCTAGTGCCTCTGGCAAACTCTCATTAGTGTGAATGAGTGGTGGAGACTTCGTCCAAGAAGATCAAGAATTACGGTACGTACGTAATTTCCATTTCTTGACTCTGTCCTCCTGCTAAATAATTCCCTGCAGTTCACCATGTTTACTGCCTTCAGGAACCTGTAGGTCTCTATCATATCCCCACTTGGTCTTCAGTGAGTACATTTTTGGTGCTTTAAGATGATCAAAGTAAGACCTGCCCTGTTGGCCCTGAATCATCTTGGTCACCCAGCACTTCACCATCTTCAGCCTGTCCCTGTACTTCCTTAAGTGCGGACTCCAGAACTGAGCACAGTATTCCAGGTGTGGCCTCACCAGTGACCTATGTAAAGGTAGCAGTGCCTTCTTTTTCCTGCTGACATTACCCCGTATAGGCTATCTCAGCATCGACCCTCCAACTGCCTCAGTACCTTTTCGACCGAGAGGTGCAGTGTAAACTAACAAAAGAAAGCCTAACCCTAACTTCTGGGCATGTGAAGGCCTGGATGACCCATGTAAGAAGGGTCAATTCAACAATGTTGTCACAGCCTGAACAACAAGGAAGTCAAAACCAAAACAGAATGAGTGGGCTCAGGGGATGGTAGGTGGCAGTGTGAATGAGTGGTGGAGACTTCGTCCAAGAAGATCAAGAATTACAGTAAGTACATAATTTCCATATCTTCCTGGACTAAAAGTCTCCACCACTCATTCACACTAATGGGAGAGTACTGAGCTAAAAATCAACCCCCCCCCCCCCGAGTAGGGTGGTACGAGACAGAGCTCAGTCAGTACAGACTGTCCTGCAGAAGAAAGTTAACTGTCCGGCATGGGCATCCAGAACATAATACTTTACAAAGCTATGCACTGAGCTCCAACTCACCACATTGCAGATGTCTGCAACGGGTACATTACGAATCTCCACCAGGAAAGCCGTAAACACTGCGGTAGAGTGGTGAGAACCCGGCCTTCTGACTTGAGCTGTGCCATGGATTAGTAGTGTTGAAGACATGCTACTAACCAAGCAGAATACATCTCATGGCAACAGGCTGACCAAGCCAAGCTTGGGGAATGATACAATAGTTGCTCAGATGCGTATCTCTTCGTTCTGTCGATGTAGAATCACAGAACCTTTTTAACATTCAGAGAGATAAAGGGAGTGCTCTTCTTCATTCTGAAGTTAGCAAAGTAAGTAGGTAGAAGAAAAACTTGACTAATGGTAACTGAGCCAGTGACATGTTGTCTACTGGCTCAAGATAGTCCAAAAATGTGCAGATGTGAACATTCTGTGCTGAGAAATGCAATCTTGCATTCGACAGATCCATGAGGCACCCCAAAATTTTACTTGGTGGGCAACCAGTGGGGTCCAGACAGAACTTTGCACACCAGATGGTGGAGTGTAACCACTTAGCTACGTAAGTCCTCCTGGTGGAAGGTCTATGAGTGGCTAAGAAGATTTCTGCAATTGTCTGGAAACCTCAAACTTGCCCACTTTCATCTCCTCAGGAGCCCAGCATGGAGATAAAGGGAGTGCAGGAAGGATGGACCAAAGTCCCTGTGTCAGAGGGTCCGCTTGTAGAGGGAGTCGCTTCGGGGGAAATTCTGACCGACTGTTTATCTACGTAAATTGTTTCTGCTGAGGCCAGTCTGGGATGATGATAATCATCCTGCCCCATTTGCCTACAACTTGAGCAGCACCATCTAAACTAAGGGAAGAGGAGAAAAGCATACAGGAGCATCTTGTCTACTGCAGTGAATATATCCTGACAGAAAACACCAGGGTCTGGATTTCTGAAACAGGATACAGGCAGATTTACTTTGAGAGGAGATGCAAATAGGACCAGGTCCGGACTGCCCCACTCGTTGAATAGCAATTGCACAATGACTGAACTGACGCAATGTGCTCAAGGCATCACTCTCACCTCCCCATGGCCTTCCTGCACAGAGGGTAGGAGAGTGCTCCACCCTGCTTGTTGATGAAAACCTCACAATTTTGTCATCTGTCCAAAGTGGAATCACTTTATGGCAGAGGGTCTTTTTCAGGACTTGGAAAGTGTATAAGACAGCTCTCATCTCTAAGAAATTTATGAGAAGGTGATGCTGCTCCTCCTCCTGGCTCCACACCTGAGTGTGGAGGTCTTGACAGTGAGCTCCCCAACCAATCAGGAGTGCAACCGTGGTGATGGTGATCTGGGATTTAGAGGGTAAGGGTAACCTAGCAGAGGCTAAGCCAACTGCGTCTACCGTGTAAGTTATTTTGTCCGAGGTTCTGTTATTTATGTGGAGGATTGCGGATGCATGGTCGGAGACCATTGTGGACAAAGGCATAAGTCTCAGCATTCACTGCATCGAAAAGGGCCCAGACAGAGTCGCTTTCTGTGAAGTAATGAGACATCTGAAGATGCTGTTTCTTCCGTTCTACGGAAGGAAGAACCCTCGCCCTGGAGGTATCTAGGAGGCTCCTATGAAAAGGAGCTGCTGGGAAGGTGACTATGGCACCTTCCCTGAATCAGAAAACCCCTCCTGGAAGAAAGCGACTGAGAAGCTGTGGCAACTGCTTCCTGAGACTCTAGCTCGGATGGGCTGGCTCAGAGCCAAACATCTAGGAAGTGAAGACTTGAATACCGAGGTTGTAGTGAACTCCTCCCTGATGCTTTGCATTGTGTGGGCATGTGTGATTTTGTATTTTCTTGAAACTTGGCTTCCCAGCCAAATGCCCTTTGGGGTAACCCTTGCCTCAGTGTTTGCGCACAGAGGTTTTTTGTCCTCCCTGAACAGGTACTTGTTTAACCTTTCAAGGTCCAGAAATGGGTGCATGCCACCTGTTATCTTGGAACCAGCAAAGGAAGAAGGAACTTGTGTTCCGACTCATCATGAAACAACTTCTACTGCTGTGAGGCTCTGTCTCTCAGAGGAAAGAGGGTCTGACAGAGAGGCAAACAGACTGGGCTGCCACCTGGGTCTAGGTTGAATTGAACTTCCACTAGTTATAAAAACAAATTAGGTGCCCCCCACTACCGCCAAGAGGCGTCCACCTCAGACAGCTGAGGTGGGACATGGGTCGGATTCAAGAGGATGGTAACGGGTGCTTTTGGGCCCTGTGCGCTCTGCTGTGATTTTTTTTTTTTTGCAGTTGAAGAGTTTGCTTTTGTGCTTCAGGCGGACTGTCCCCCCTCAAGCACTGGACTGCCCAAGGTTGGACCCCCCCCCCCACTGCTAAGGGTGGTGGACTGGACACAGCCCCACTGCCATCACAGCTTTCAAACGAAGTCTCCCTACCATCACCGTCACCGTCTAAGGTCGAGTCCGTTGATGGCAGGCTGAGAATTTCTTCCTCTTCTTCTTCTTGTTCGTCTTTTCGCTCTTATTTTTTTTTAAATAAGAAAAGAACATTAAAAGTAGTAAACAAATCGAATACTGAATGGCTATAACTGCTATCGTATAGACGAGGACTTGACTTCCAGCAGGCAGCGACATAGTCATCGAGCACACTCGGCCGGTGGGAGAAAGGAAAAGGAACTGAGGGTGGTTGGAGGTCAACGCCGAGGATAGCCTATACAGTGCGGAGCTAGTCTTGCTGCTCACATCGCGGCGGTCCTATCCGCCACCGCCCTCCTGAAGATTTTGTCTCCTGAGGGGTCCTGGTGCCTCTGGCTTAGTCCCATTAGTGTGAATGAGTGGTGGAGACTTTTAGTCTAGGAAGATACCGAGGCCCTGAGTGGAAACTGGCAGGGGGAAGGTTTAAGAGGGATGTGAGGAAGTTCTGTTTTATGGAAAGGGTAGATAGACACAAGAGAATTTTAGAAGGAAGAGGAGGGTGTAAACCAGAGTCCAAGTAGGGTCTCCAGTGGCACTACAGGTAAGGAATTTAGGGCAGACTAGGTGGGCCAAGTGGTCCTTATCTGCCGACAACTTCTATGTTTCTATGAGCCGTGAAACAGTCTGCCAGTGGAGATGGTGGGCACAAAGATTGTAAAAGGTTTCAGGCATCGCTGGGACAGAGTGAAGAGTTTGTTGTTTGCTGAGGTCAGTAGTAGTAGAGAGGGGAGCAGAGGGCTGGACTGGGAGGGATAAAACCCTGTATGGACCATAAGTCCCAGGGTAGATAGGGAACTCTTTGCAGACTAGGTGGACCTTTTGTCTTTTTCTGCTGTCACTGTTTATGTTTCTGTATTTCTACTTAGTTGGAGTTTGTGAAAGGTAAAGCATGGACAGTATAGAGAACCACAGCTACAGTATTAGTTTATCCGCAGACTTTCTGTTTTAGATGTGATCACGGTGCAGGCACAATACCACCTGACCCTCTCAGCATACCCCTCCGACCATTCTGCCTGAAAATGAGCAAATCTGTCAGTACTCTAAACCTGCTCATATGATCAAAAAATATTGTTATACTATGAGAATTCTCCTTGTGAGCCTCTTAAATTAAAATTGCATTAATGTTGCATACCTTGATGTTTTTTTATAAGCTCTAGAAACTCATTTTGTGTTCAGTGTGAACCAAGATTTCTTGGGACATGGATAGGTTGTTTTATCCACACTTCTTGGCATGTCCCTTTCCCTGTAATTCTTGCCAGGAGGTCTTAAAGCTGGCTCCACCCACCCACCGGCGTGGTATTAACCTCGGCTCCGCCCCATGACGTCAGATCATCCTTTCCACTGGAAGATTCAGGTTGCCTCCTCACTGCTCCCGTGTTCTGTAGGCCCTGGCTTCATTTCCTTCGGATTCTCTGAAGATTAAACTTGTTCAGCCTAGCGATTGTGATTTCTGCTTCTTGATCATGGAACATAAATCTTCTCCCAGTTTCCGCCGGTGCCGTGTGGCCAGAAGCTGAAACACAGATCCGCATACCTCATGCGTCTGCTGCTTGGGTGTTGGCCACGACACTCAGGCCTGTGAGATGAGTCTCACTTTTCACCCTAACATTCTCGACAATTGACTCACACAACTTAAGCTGGGTAGGCCCGAAAAACGGAATCCACTGGTTAAATCGAAGGAGGCCTATTGGGCAGTCTCCACGGCTGCAAGGTCCGCCGAGCTGTTAGATCAAATGCAGGCCTTCGAGGAAGAGGCGGCGTGGGCTGCAGAGCTCTCCTCTCGGCTGATTTTTGTTCCACTTAATCTGGGCTCCACCTTCTCAGGCTCCTTTTGGGAGAAGTGCCAGTCTCTCCCCACCAAAGGCAAGGGACCATCGGGCTCGCATGTCTCCCGGTCCCATAAAAACGACAAGGAACCAAGAGATTCTTCATCTCAGCGAAGACGTTCTTGGGATCGAGAGTGATCTTGGTCCCAGGGATCTCTAGTCTCAACTTCACTCGAGACTGCTACTTTGGCCACCGGCTTCTTGGCTGTACCAACTGGTCAGCCAGTTGAAGTCTCGATCAACAACATGGTGGAGATCGCTCTTGACTCTGTCAATCTGTTGTCGCCTGACAAGGCCGACAACTCACTTCCCGATGAGGAGTCCCAGCCTGCTGGCAATCCCATCAAGGAACTGGTCCCTGATCCGGGAAAATCGCCGGTCCCCTCAGTGTCTCCTGAGTGACCCGATCAACCAGTCCGATCGAGGGCGAGATCTCGGACCCCTTAGACTGATAGGCCGAGGAAGGCGCATAAGTGCTCAAAGAAAAGGCAATGCCGACATTCATCTTCATCCTCCTCTGATGAGGAGAGGCTTTGACAGAAACTCCGTCGACACTACAAAGATCTCATGTGGCAACAACTGATCTTGTCCGGCCAGAAACTGGCTTTGGTTTCTACACTGGTCGTTACTTGGCTTTCGCCTTCTAGGTCGAAGCTGGCGCCATTGAAACCGATCATCTCAGTTCCTTTGCCTGTGGAGCTGGCAGAACCCTCCCCGGTTCGACCAAAATCGACCTCTCCACTGATAGTGGTGGAACCACCACCTAAACAGCCCATGGGAGGGGCTCCTTCAAAGGAAGCTTGGACTGTTCCGGGTCTTCCCTGCAGGATATTAGTCACCCTCATACCTGATCACCCCAGGCATGTAGAGGGGGGCCTTGTTGTCCGGCCGATTTATCTGGACACTTCAGATTCTGATGACTCTGATCTACACTCTTGTCCACTAGATGATGAGTCGGTGGGCAGTATGTCGACAGAGGAAGATCTTTCATCTTTCTTGGGGATTCTCCACCTCATCTCTGAATCCATGGGGATGCCCCTGGAGCCTGTCCAGAAATGGGCAGAGTACCCTCTTACGGATATCTTTAAGAGAGGGGATACCCCAACGGAAGCCTTCCCTGTCATCCGGCTTTGGAGCTTTGGCAGCACTCTGCCTCCTGCCCAGCATGTTTGCCTGGATGGCCCCCAGGTACCTGGTGCCCATTGGATCCCTTGTGGGATTCACGGAACACCCCTCAGCAGAGGGGTTAGTGCCTGCTTCTGTGTTCAGATGCATAGGCAGCTCTGCAGATACAGATAGACTTCCGGACAATGAGTCCAAAAAACTGGACCACTCTGTCAGGAAGGTTTATGCCACCTCTTCATTAGTCCTCTATCAGGCAAGCTTGGCCGTCATCATGGCGCACTTCTCTCATGCCATGCTGGGCTCCATGGATGAGGTTCTCCCGCACCTCCCCATGGACCTTCAGACTATGGTCAAGCAGGTCTGGGACCAGGGTCGGGCTGTTGCTAAGCAGCAACTCCAGATGGCCTTACCTCGGGGACTCATGCACCCATTTGGTGGCAGCCACAGTTACCATGCGCTGCAGGGCTGGGCTGAGACTTTCCACCTTCACGGCGGATAGCCAGCACAAACTCACTGATGTTCCCTTTCTGGGCACCAGTCTCTTTGGCCCTGGTGTGGATGGTCACCTTCAGCAGATCGAGCAGTCCAGTGCCACCTTGGACTCAGCTACTTCTGCTCAGAAAGATGCTCCTAGTGCCAAGAAACAGCAAAAGAAGAAGCCATTTTGGCACCCTGCTCCTGCAGCCAAGCAGCCCTTCTTCCAGGGTGGGCAGCAACAGCAGGCACAGGCTTGGTGCCCTTGGCCCAAGTCTGGGCCCCCAGCAGCCCACAGAGGACCTTGGGGTTCAGGCGGCTTCTAATTTGGACCCTTTTCCTCCAACCTGCCCAGTGATGGGAGAGGGGCTGCCACCCCTATTCCCATCACGCCAGCTCTGGGTCCTCCTGTGGGGGGCCAGCTCTGCCACTTTCTTTCCGCCTGCTCCGCTCTTACCATGGATAGGTGGGTCTTAGAAGTGGTTGGCCAGGATCTGCCGCTAGAATTCGAGCAGTACCCTCCCAGTCAAGCCCATGTCCCATGGGAGGGAAGGGTATCAGTCCACACTTGGTCAGCTCTGAGAGACGACATAGCTCAACTCCTCCTCAAGGAGGTAGTAGCCCGAATGACAGATTACCCAGTCACCCCAGTGCTCATTTCCAGGTACTTCCTGGTCCCGAAGTGGACAGGGGGCTGGCGACCCCATTTTAGACCTGCACGACCTGGACCAGTTTCTCAGGCCATGCACCTTCAGGATGGTAACTCTGTCCCAGATCATACCATCCCTGGAGCAGAACATGTGGTTCTGCTCACTGGATCTCCAGGATGCTTTTTTCCTCATCCAAGTCCATCCATCTCACCAGCGATTCCTCCACTTCAGAGCAGAGGGAACCCTATACGAGTTCCAAGCCATGCCATTCAGCCTGTTATCAGCCCCATGGGTCTTCACCAAATGCATTGCAGTGGTGGCAGCCCACCTCAGGCATCGAGGGGTCAGAGTCTACCCCTATCTCGACAATTGGCTCTTAGTGGGTTCCACCTAGCAAGAGGTGGAGAGGTCCAGGGATCTGGCCCTTCAGACCTGCACTCAGCTTGGCCTGCTGATCAACGAGGCCAAGTCGGAGCTCGTGACTTCACAGATGATATGCTTCATCGGGGCAGAGCTCGACTCCTGCCAAACCACAGCCCAGTTTCCACTGGACAAGGCAGAGGTTTTCTCCTCCTTTGCCCAATCATTTCTGGTTGGGCACTTGCGCCCTGCCCGGGTCTTTCTGTGTCTTCTGGTGTACATGGTGGACTGCACCACCATGGTCTGATGGGCCTGGTGGCATATGTGCCCCTTTCAATGGGAGCTGGCTGCCCAGTGGACTCAGCGCCAAGGTCATTTCGACCAGCTGATTACTGTGACCTAGAAGATGTGGGACGCTCTCCAGTGGTGGACCATCCTGGATCATCTGCAGGAAGGGATCCTGTTTATCCGCCCTGAGCCGACAGTCGTCCTTGTGACCAGTGTGTCTCTCATGGACTGGGGAGCCCACATAGGGAACAACAGGGCCCACGGGTTCTGGACCCCCGAGGAATCCCAATACCATATCGACCTGTTGGAGCTCAGAACGGTCAGACTGGCGTTGTCAGCATTCACTGCGCAGCTTCGGGGTCAAGTGGTTCAAGTCCAGACAGACGATACCATGACCATGTACTACCTCAACAGACAGGGTGGTACACACTCCCAGCTGCTGTGCAGGGAAGCGCTCCACATCTGGACAGTCGTGAGCTGACTGGAGGTAGATCTCCTAGCCATCCATGTGGCAGGAGCCTTAAATCAACTGGAGGATGCCCTCAGCCACGTAGGCGAGACATCTCATGAGTGATCTCTCCATCCAGAGGAAGCTCACAGCCTGGTCTCCCACTGGTGCAAACCGATGGTGGACCTGTTTGCCTCCAGGGAAAACACCAAATTGAGACTGTTTCTTGCTCGCCCCCTTCAGCAGGGCTTGCTGCAGGGGGATGCCTTCTCGAGGCCCTGGACCCCAGGCCTCTTCTACGCCTTCCCTCCATTTCCCTTGATCCACAGGGTGCTTCTTAAGGTGAGGAGGGACAAGGCACAGGTGATCTGGGTAGCAACAGACTGGCCCCACCAGTTCTGGTTTCCAGATCTCCTCAACCTCAGCAATAGGCTCCCAAGGTGTCTTCCAGCATGCCTGGACCTGATATCAGTCATTCAGGGGAAGATATTCCATTCGGACCTTCAATCCCTGCACCTGACAGCCTGGTTCCTGAGCAGCTAGAGATCCAGGCTTTGGGTCTGTCTGAGGATGTACTCACAGTAGTGGAAGCATCCAGAAAGGAGTCGACCAGAAGGTGCTATGCCTTCAAATGGAAAAGGTTTTCCATATGGTGTCAGGGCAAGTGCCTAGACGCTCTGTCCTGTCCAGTGGCTAGCATCTTAGACTACCTTTGGACTCTGTCCAAAGGGGGTCTTTGGTCTACGACCCTTAAGGTGCACCTGACAGCCATCTCTGCTTATTGGGCGCGGGCTGGTCAGCAGTTGGTGGCACAGGAGAAGGTAGTCTGGTGCTTTTTCAAGGGCCTAGATCACATATCCCCTCCAGTGTATGGATGTCCACCTCCATGGGATTTACTGCTGGTTTTGACTAAACTCATGGGCAAGCCATTCGAACCGATGCACAAGTGTGAGATGTCACACTTGTCGTAGAAGACCACCTTCTTGGTGGCTATCACGTCAGCCAGAAGGACTCGGGAGCTCCAGGCACTTTCGGTGGAGTCTCCTTACCTGGTCTTCCACAGGGACAAGGTTGTCCTGCTCCCCCAACCGAAATTCCTCCCGAAGGTGGTGTCAGAGTTCCATCTCAACCAGGTGATGACTCTGCCTGTGTTCTACCTGAATTACACCTTGGATGCCGAGTACAGGCTGCACACTCTGGACCTGAGGCGTACTCTCTCCTACTAGAAGGAGAGAACCACAGAAATTCTGGGAGAGGTTCTCCAGCTGTTTGTCACTTACGCTGACGTAACCTGGTAGACCTGCAGCAAAGCAGACAATTGGCAGGTGGATCACTTCCTGCGTTGATCTCTGCTGTAGGTTGGTGGGTAGGGAGCCTCCCGTAGGACTAAGGGCTCATTCCACCTGCTATACTGCAGCATCGGTGGCTGCTTCCAGGGACATCCCTATCCAGGAAATCTTTCGGGCTGCTACCTGGAAGACAGCAAACACCTTCATAACCCACTACCACATCGACCTAGAGTCACACCGGAATGCTGGTTTGGGGGCCTCAGTTCTCCAATCTCTGTTCCCTATTTAGGGGGTGTGTACCTTGCCTCCATCCTCCTGGAGAACTGCTAGGAGTCTGCCAAGAAGTGTGGATAGAACAACATATCTACATCCCTAGAAACACAGGTTACTTACCTGTAACAGTATTTCTAGGAGTGATATATCTTGTTCATCCACACTGACCCACTCAACCTCCCCAGCTGCAACACACAACCTGGCTTCCAGTGGGCTAAGATCTGGCATCATGGGGTGGAGCCAAGGGTTATACCACCCGGGTGGGTGGGAGGAGCCAGCTTTAAGACCTTTCGGCAAGAATTAAAGGAAAAGGGACATGCCAAGAAGTGTGGATGAACAACATATACCACTCTTAGAACTACTGTTACAGGTAAGTAACCTGTGTTTAGTGCATATAAAGGGTAGGAAAATGCTCTGCCTAACTGGGACATCATTTAAGAATAGCCTGCAGTTGAGACCCCTATGTTGTCCATTGCAACCACTAAAATAAAGTTTCAAACAACATGAAGTCTTGCTATATTCTGACATATGCAGTGAGTCCCAACCTTCGAACTGCTCCGGAGATGAAAGAGTTAACTTTCCATGCCAGGCATGGAACGCTGAGCTCGAGCTCGGTTGAGACTCTGTCTGTTGTTCTTCAAACTCAAACCGTCAGATTCTTTACTCCGCCTCACTGAACAGTCGCTCGGAATTTCTCCTTCTGCTAGTTCATTTGTCGGTTAAGTATTGTTTTCTGGTTTTAGAGCAATTTAAAACCGCAACCTGTCGGTTCAGTCTCTGTCTGTGGTATCGTGAGTACTAGATAGGTTTTACATTAATTCTATTCTGTGTGGAACTTGTAAATGGTTTATTGGTTCGGTTTGAACCGATCAAGTTGTTTAAAAAATCTTGATCTGTGATTTAGAGTGTGGTTACCGGTTCTTATCGGTTCTAAAAAAAACAGATTTTATTACGTTTTTTTTCCACGACCCGTGACACGGTTGGGAACCGATAAGAGGGTCTTACCTGGCGGATTGCCATAAACGGGTACGTTTGGATAGGACTGGCACTATGTCTGAGAAACCCAAAAGGAAAACCGGGCCCACTGGGTTTCAACACTGCAGTGTGTGGGAGAAGTCTTTGCCAATGCTGACCCCACCACCTGTGTTACTGTCTGGGTTTGACCACCTCAATGCAGACTGCCAGATTTGTAGAATTTTTCCTGCAGCTACCCTGGAGAAAAGAGTTGGTAGGCTCTCAGGAAGGGAGGCCAAAAGTCCGCTGAACGGATGGCCAGCCGGTTCGGTTCCAACCGAACCAGAGGGTGCCCTCTCACCAGGGCGTGAGCTTCTTCGGGCAAAGGAGATCCGACTCTGAGGAGTCGGTTCCAGCAAAAGGACTAGAAAATCAGCTGGTGTGGAGCCAAAACTTTCCTCTCAACACGCTGAAGAAATAGCCAAAGTGATCAAAATTGTCAATCGCTTTTCCGGTTCCGACCGAACCCGCACCGTCAAATAAGTGCCGGTTCGGTCGGTTCCACGGTTCAAGAGTATGATTTAGAGAATATATGAACTGGAGGAAGGAAGAGAATATGAGGAGAGTGAAAGTGGATTTGAAAGTCTGGATGTGCCATTGACCTGGACATCTCCCCAGACAGACCTTCAGTGTCTCCTCCTAGGCTTTCTGAGTCCCCTTCTCATTTTATGTTTTATAAAAAGTGGCTGAAACCCTCCAACTCCCTATGGAGGAAGCTGTGGATGATCAAGAGGAGCCTGACTATGTGGAAATGATGGACATCCCAGAGTCTAGAGAACTGTCTATTCCTTGCATAAATCTTTTGGAAACAGACATTTAAAATTCTAAAACTCCTCACACTATACCTCCTGTGGATAAGAGAATGGACAAAGGTACACATTGTCAGGCTCTGATACGGAGTTCCAGTACACAACAATGCAGCCATGTTGGGGTAGTGCAGGCTGCAGCCTGTGACAAGGCAAATATTCCTTGCTTCCACCCCCGGACAAGGACTCAGGAGGATTGATGCCATGGCAAAGAAACAGTACATGGCAGCATCCTTGGGACTCAGACAGGCAAATTATGGCTTATGTTACTAGATATCAGAAATCCAGATGGGACACTGTCATGGCTCTAGCAAAACAGGTCCTGGTCCGGCTGCCAAGGAGCTGGAGCAGGTGGCTGCTGATGGTATTGAGGCATCAAGGTGCAATTCCATGCTGCAGTGGACTCAAATGATGTTCATCAAGAGTCATGGCTACATCTGTGGCAACCCATGAAGAAACAGCTCAGATGTACTAGCCTGTCTGGGATACCCAGACTAAGGCCATGGATTTTTCCTGTTGTGGGTAATTCCCTGTTTGGGGAGCAGACAGAGAATTACATGAAGAAAATGGATGAGTATAGGACCACCTATAGAAGTGCACAGGCCAGGAAAGGCAGGCCACTCCTCAAAGGCAACTTCCCAGGGCAGGCCTTTTCATGAGCCTTTTACCAAGCGGGCCTCCTTCCTTGTGCCCAGAGGGGTTCTTTAGAGAGGAGAGGCAGGCGAGGTGCAAGCAGGCCTGCTTCCCTCCTCAGCCCAAGCCCTGCCAAGCAGGCACCTGATGGGGTTGCCGGGGCTGATTCTCAGCTACCTGTGAGGGGGCAGGCTGGCTTACTTTGTCCAGGACTGGTCTCTGACATCAGACAAATGGGTCCTGGAGGTAGTAAGCCAGGGACTGGTTCTCAGCTTCAAAAAGTTTCCAAAGATGAGGACAGATCCTTTCCACCTGCAAATCCATCAGAGGCACTTGCCTTAGAGGCAGAGGTCTCTTCCCTCCTCGCTCTCAGAGCTGTGGAAAGGGTTCCACCCCTACACCAGGGCAAAGGATTGTATTCCAGGTGCTTCCTTACCCCAAAAGACAGGAGAATGGCGGTCATCCTGGATCTCAGATATAAAAACAAGCACCTTTTTAAAACCAAAATTCAAAATGGTGACTCTGAGAATTATTCTACCCTCTCTAAGGCCAGGGGACGCTATGCGTCCCTGGACCTCAGGATGCCTACTTCCATATTCTCATCAAGCTCCCATCGAAAGTACCTCGGGTTAGAGCTGCCTCCCAGGCCATTACCAGTTCAGAGCAATGCCCTTTGGCCTCACCTCTCCCTCCAAGGGTATTCACAAAATGCCTGGCAGTAGCAGTTCTTCTCTAAGAAGGCAAAAAATTGCCATCTTCCCTTCCTGGATGACTGGCTCACCTAGTGAGGCCAATCCTGACAAGATCAAATTACACCTACAGATAACTCAGCAACTGCTCACCTCTCCAGGTTTCCTTCTGAATCTTAAGTCAGTTCTAGAGCCTGTCCAAGCGCCTCACCTTCATAGGCAGCAGAGCTGAGACACAGAGAAAGCCAGAGCGCCTTCCTTCCTTTGGACAGGGCAGGACCCTGGTCTCTCTGCCTCCTCATTCACCCTGCAGGTTCTCTGGACCAGCAGGCATTTTCTACAGCTCCTGGGCACATGGCTGCTACTACAGCAGTAGTGCAGGGAGCAAGATTTCAGATGAGGGACATTCAGTTCCATTTGAGAGCCTTTTGGTCTCAAGGAAAGACCCTCTAACCAAATTGATCCCAGTGAATCGAACCTGATCCAGGCCCTTCAGTGGTGGCAGGATCAGAGCAATCTGACAAGGGGTTCCTTTTGTCACTCAGTCTCACTCCTTAATCCTTACAGATGCTATCCCTCTTGGGGTGGGGAGCTCACATGGGCGACCTCACCCACCCAGGGGTTGTGGTCCCCTCAGGAATCTCTGCTCCACATCAATCTGTTGGAACTCAGAGCAGTTTCTCTAGCACTTCAAGTTTTTCCAAATCTGTTCCAGAACAAGTTGTACAGGTCCAGAACAGACACCACCACTCATATGTGTTGCATCAACAAGCAAGGGAGCACTGGATCTGTGACCTTGTGCACGAAGCAATGAAGTTGTGGTCTCTGACTTACTCCTGAACACCTCCCATATGGCGGTTCACCCCTCCCAGGCAGGACCAATACCTGGCAGATGCTCTCAGCAGGATTTCCCAGAGGTCATCAAGAATGGACCCCTGGTCTTGGGTGATGTTTTCCAGATGAGGGCACCCATGAATAGATCTTTTGCAGCCCCAGACAATCACCAACTTCCCTTGCTTGCAGGCCCCAGTGTTGGGCTCAGTTCCTCTGGATGCCTTAGTTCTCAATTGGAAGGAAGTTTCTCTATGCTTTTCCCCCCTTCCTCTCCTGTTCAAAGTGCTAGTCAAAATCAGATCTCAACCCTGCAAGATGATCCTGATTGCTCCAGATTGGGCCAGACAACCCTGGTATCCACTCCTACTGTCCTTATCAGTCCATCTTCCCCTGTGTCTCCCAGGAATTACAACCTGTTAACCTGTGCTCAGGGGAGGGTTTGGTACCCGAACCTCAAATCTCTCAATCTCAAGGCCTGGCTCTTGAAGAGTTAGAGTTTGCTGATTTACACCTCTCCCAAGGTGTAATGAATATCTGAAGGCTTCTAGAAAACCTTCCACCAGGGTCTTATAATTCCAAATGGAAGGGTTTTCCATATGGTGCTCTGGAAAGCATATTTCCCAGAATCTGCTGATTTACCCACTGTCCTGGATTATATGGTCCACTTAAATAACCTGGGCTGAGGCCAGCTACCCTAAAAGTGCATCTGGCAGCTGTGTCTGCTTTTATTTAGCAGGTAAGCCCTCTTTCAGCTCACCCTGTAATTTCCAAGTTTTTCAAGGGATTGTTACACCAACCTCCATTCAGGGGACCCTGCCCCCGCCTGGGATCTTAATGTTTGCATTGCTCAGCTTATGCAACCCCACTTTGAGCCTTTGTCTCTAGCAGAGCTTGAGTACTTGACCTTGGAAGACTGTGTTTCTGGTAGCCATCACTTCTGCCAGGCGCATAGAGTGAATTACAAGCTTTGTCAGTGGAGCCTGATTTTATCTCCTTTCATAGAATAGGTGGTCGTCAGGACTAACAGGAAGTTCTTGCCTAAGGTGGTTTCAGATTTCACCTTAATCAACCTATATCTCTTCCAGTGTACTTCACTGACCATTCCTCCTCCTGGCGAGGAGGCTGCACATCAGATATGAAAAGCCCTTAGTTGCTACATAGAGCGTACCAAGGGTCACAGGTTTGACTCCCTCCAACTGTTCCTCACTTATGGTGAGGTTGGTAAAGGGAAATCTGCCACTAAAAGATCCATTGCCAGGAGGATTGTCCCTTGTATCCAATTCTACTGTGGAAAACTGGGTAAGGTTCCTCCCTCAGGCCTGAGGGCTCACTCTACCAGAGGTACAGCTGCTTCCCTGGCTGCTGCCAGGGACATCCCTATTCTAGAGATATGTCAAGCAGCTACCTGGAAAACAGTTCACACTTTTAGCAAGCATTACTCCCTGGACATCCAGGCTAGGAGTGATGCTCGGTTTGGCACAGCTGTGCTTCAGAGCCTATTTCCTAAGTAGGTTCTGTCCCTCCTCCATGGAGGTACTGCTTTGTTTTAGTTTAGTTTATTGTTCTAGGAATTACTACCTTTGAGCCAGAGGCTCTTTGACAAAGATTCCACGTCAATTAGGTACAGTACAAAAGGTTACATAGATAACACAACAATTTGTGTTGTGTCAAGAGCAATAAAACATATACAAATACATATCAAATCACTTGTGCAAAAGGTCATGAGATATCAATAATCACATTATTATTACAAGAAAGAGGTCATGCCAGATTAGGAGAAACAAATAGGGAAAAAGTCCAGAACAGTGAGGTTAAGTGAAAGGTGTGGGGAGCAGACAATAGCAGGAGAAAAGGTTTCCCAAACATGTCTTTGTCAGATAACGGAACAGGGTGGGTAGTGAAAAATAGGAGGTTTAATCAGGGCAGTCACAGGAGCTGAGGTGGCAAGGTGAGAGAAAAGCCTTGATTTGAAAATACCTAGAGAGTGGAGGCAGTAATATGAGTGCTGAGGGCATTTAGCCAGCTGGGGCACGATAGGCAAATGATCTTTGTCCCTGAGAAGTCTGGCATCAGGGGACTTGGAGAGGCTGGTGTTCTGATCTTCTGGTAAAATGGGTGCTAGCTCGGGCATAACAGGTCTTGGATACAGGGTGGAGTGAGGCCCAGAGTGGATTTTTACCCATCAGGCAGGTAAGGTACTTTATCCGGTTTGAGAGTTGCAACCAACCTGAGTCAGCATAGAGTTCACATGTGGAGTGATACGTTGATGTGCGCAGTGAGCAGCCGACAGGCTAATTTAGGATGTTGTAATGCGACTAAGTGCTGTAATGATGGCAGATTAGGTATATAACCAAGCCACTAGTCAACGACTGAGATGATAAGATTGATGGCAGTCCTCAGTGCAGAATGGGTAAGAAGCTGTCGGTTCCATACAGAATCCCAATTCGCTGATTAATAGTTTTGCTGTACTATCAATGTGAGTTGCAAAGGTTAGGCCTTGATCTAAGTCGATTCCAAGATATTTTAAAATTGGCACTTGTTCAAGGGTATTTCCCAGATATGTATTAATGGTGAGTGGGACTTGCCGTTTCTTGTTTTGCGGGTTAGAGAAGAGCATGGATTTAGTTTTTTTTGTGGTTTAGAACCAGCTTATGTTCAAGGAACCACATCTCAACTTTGGAAAAGCATGCTGAAGGTTGAGGCGTAAGAGGTTGGATCTTTATGAGTGGCAAGAATCACGCATCATCGGCATAGAGGATTAATTCTTCAGGGCAGGATTTGGGGAAGGAGTTTAGGAAAAGGCTGAGAAGGGAGGGGCCCAGGATGGATCCTGGGAACTCCTGAGCGAACCGGTTTCGAGTCTGAGAGAACTCCAGCTACTTTACAGATTGAGAGCGCTGAGCAAGGTAATTTTACCCAGTCACCAGGACCCTTAGAGCCCTAGGGATAGAAGTTGTTTGATAAGTAGGCCATGGTGAACTGTATCAAATGCCTTGGTTAAGTCAATGTAGACTGCTCCAGTTAGGTTTCCTTTGTCCATGGCATTGTGGATTGCTCCTGAGAATTCAAGTAGGGCAGTCGATGTGCTGTGCCCTTTCCTAAATCCATGCTGCTGAGTGCATAGGATGTTGTGCTTTTCAGGTAGTCTGAAACTTGGTCCACACCAAGTGTTCAAGGGCCTTAGAGAGTGGTAGTATTGATATCGGGCGATAATTACCAGGCAGTGACTTATCACCACTTTTGTGCCCCGGATTGACAACTGCAGACTTCCATTTCCTAGGAATTGGCTGTAGCAGAGGGAGAGATTGAAAATTTTTGTGAGGGAGCAGTACTTCCTCCAGAGTGAGGACAAGTTTAAGGTCAATAGTGTGCTGCTTGCTCAGGACTTAGAAATGGCCTTTACATATTTATAGACTTCATGTGCCTTTACTAGTTTGAAATGGAAGGGTGGTTTGGTTGGAGAGGCAGTAGTAGAAGTAGAAATTGGAGGGTCAGCATCAGTAAAGAAATCAGATGAGAGGACACCACTAAGGTCCGTGAAGGTTTCATTTGGGGTGTTTGCAATGATCTCTGGGTCTAATGTAGTGGTTCCAGCACATTCATTATTGTAAGAGAAGGATTTGGACTGCTGACCCATGATTTTCTTTATGTTGTCCCAGAAGGATTTCCTTCGCCCAGGAGTTGGAGAGGGCATTCTTGAAGTAGGAGCTCTTCATCAAGTGGATCTGTTTAGTACAGTGGTTATGCAGCCTGTTTATACTTTTGAATGTCCGACAGAGTGCCAGTAGCTCTTGCAGTGGCCCAGAGGTGATCCCTACTTTTGAGTTGTGCCAATAGCTTTGCCGTGAGCCAGGGATTTGTGAGTGCTTTGATTTTGCGCTTTTTTACTGGTGCATAGGTGTCACAGGCAGTGTTGAAAGTAGTAATAAAGTAATCAAGAGCTAGGTCAACATCTTGAGTTTTGTAAATCAAGGACCAGTCTAGCTGCCTAAGACAGGTCTTGAGATGAGTAAGGTTGCCATAAGGTGGGACTCTGCTATAGATGGTTTTTGGAGGCGGCTTACGAAACTTATTTGTCCAGGTACATATTATTGGAGAGTGATCACTGAGCGAGTCAGGAGAACACTTCACATTGGTTATACGGGTAGGTGGCTGGTAAGGATCCAGTCAATGAGGGTGCTGGTCCCTGATTTGTAGTTTTTCCTGGTAGGGAGTTTACCACTTGTGTTAAATTTGCTGCTAGGTTGGCATCTTTGTTTGACCCTGCATCAGGAGCAAGCCAATTTATATTAAAGTCCCCAAGGAGAAGGAGTTCGATGTCAGAAGGTTGTGTACTTACGAACTCGGGGACAGCCTGTAGGCGGAATCAGGATCTTTTGGTGGGATATAGACAGCCGCAATCATGAGGACTTTGTTTGGGCACCAAGTAGTATCTTGATAGGAGGAGTTGCACTGAGGTTTCTGTGGTGGGATAAGAACCAGGGAGACAGGTGAGGTAGTCCTTTATGTAGATTGCACATCCACCACCCCTTTTTGAGGTCCTATCCAGCCTGAATATCTTGTAGCCTTGTATAGAGATGGCATGATCCGGAGTATTAGGTGTCAGCCAAGTTTTGATGATGGCAAGGATATCCGGGTTGTGTTGGCTGGCAGAGATTTGAAGGGAGGCCAGTTTTGGGAGGAGACTGCAGAGTAGTGCTTTGTACTGCTTTGTAGTCTGCATATGTCAGAATATAGCAAGACTTCATGTTGTTAGAAGAAAAAATTACTCACCTTAGTAATGTTGTTTCTTCTAATGGAGTCTTGCTATATTCTGACCCCCCGCCTGCCCCTCTCAGAACCTCTGTTTTTGGGTTGTGGGTGGGCAGTGCAGTGTTGGCACTTAGTAGGTGCCCACCTTGTTGTTTTTCACCCCTCCTTTCTTGGGGTGACTTGGTGTTGTGTTTTTCATTTTTGGGTCTCCTGACTTGAGTCTTTGTTTTGGGACCAAAAAATGTGTTATGTTTAGTAGCTAGTTGGCTAGTGTAGGTTTACAGCTTCCACACAGGAACGCAGTGAGTTTAGCTCGTAAAGATCTGACGGTTTGAGTTTGAAGAACAACAGACAGAGTCTCAACCGAGCTCGAGCTCAGCGTTCCATGCCTGGCATGGAAAGTTAACTCTTTCACCTCCGGAGCAGTTCGAAGGTTGGGACTCACTGCATATGTCAGAATATAGCAAGACTCCATTAGAAGAAACAACAGAGACTGTGTTGGGGGTGTTCCAAAGTCCAGGAAAGATGCAGTGGAATTGATTAAGAAATGTAAACAAACACATTTTGGTGTGGTAACATCAGTATGGTGGGCAATCTGTGTTTCACTTTTAAAAAGAAAAAAAAAAGGATCAAAGTCAAACTGCCAGCAACATCAGCACATTCTACAGCACGTGAATAATCATAAAATGTGTATTTTTAGCTAGGGACTTTTTGAGGCCTAAGGAAGGTTGACAGTGTCCCTTTAAATGGTTCTTTACATCCCCTATGATTCTACTGAAGTAGGACTTTGAAACCCCAGTGGTTATACTAAAATGGAACTTTGCAGTTTGCAACCCTTATGATTCTATTGAAATGACACTACTGCTGCAAAACCATCATGACCCCTACGTCGGCTGTAGTATTGACGTGATTTCACTCTGATTTAGGTGAAAAAGGAAAAGTATATTTCATATTTTGTAGTAATGGTGTTGCAGAAAAAAAGGTTTTACTGACTAGTAAGCAACCAATTCTTTTTCATAAACTTTAGAAATTATATTTATTTTGAGAATATTGAAGTCATTTTGTGTTAGACTGGAAGACACAAGGTTAAAATGATATAATAGAGATGATCTACTTTTTATTAGAGCATTGATAAAATCTGCTTCTCTACTGGAAATATTACATATCTTACAGTACATATGTTCCCACACCCATGTTTCATTATCCTTATGCACATTGTAGATGACACTGAATCACAGGGTAAGTGTGGGCAAAGGTTCAAAGACACACATCAGGAAAAGATCCGTATTCCTAACAGCTATCAAATCCATAATTAATTAACATCATTATGTAGCCTCATAGCTTTGGGTTGACAAAAATCAGAGGCTGGATCAAGAGAAAGTATTTCCTTGCAGCGGACAGGTTTAGTGGCTAAATGTGTTCAGACTTGCAAAGCGACCACTTTAAGGAGCTCGTGGTTTGGGGGATTGCTGGCTTGAAAGGAATCTGTTAGAGAAAACACATTTTATACTTAAACAAAAAATATAATAAAATAACCTAAAACCAAGAAAATCAGAAAGTAACCTCAACCATGGACCATGATATCTCTTTAATGCGGTTGAGAGCTTAACTGGATTATTTGAAGCCTTGCATATCTGTGTCATGGCAATTTAGATAAAAGGAAGCTGAAAAAATAGTGTATGCCCTTCATATACCTACCACAGCTTCTTTTGATTTACATATTTCTTCTGATATGTCCGTCTCTTCCATGGTAGAAAAGCAGTTTTTTTTTTTTTTTTTACAGAAATGTATTTCAAAAAGTATTTCAAAGGCCAGCTATGTAAGGCACATCAGTGACTATGTTTTGTGAAGTTTTTGATTCTGTCTTGTTTTACTGATTTATTGCCATTGATTAGCTGATAAGGAATGAAACATATGCAGAGAAATAGACTGCTTAACCAGAGTGCAGTAGTACAAAAGGGTTGAGAACAGAAATCCCCCATGACAGCTCTAAATCACAAGTACCGATTCACCTCTTATCATATGTAAGGTTTGAAAAGTGGAATATTGGAGGGGGGGGAGACTGATTAAATAAAGTGTATATTTTATTATTTTTGTCATTTAAAATGGTTAATAAAATATATGGTTTATAATATAGTAATAGGATTTCAGAGGCATCTCTTGATACTTAAGGGTAAGACTGTCTCTGACGAGTATGGTAATGGTAGTGCTACTGTAGCTAGGGTAGAGTGTGTACTTATGATAACTCGCAATTTAGCTTGCATGCTAAAACCGTCTTTGGATCCAGAGACCTGCAAATTGGCATACACTCCCTTTATGACAGGATCTGAGAAAAAGTCAAATTTGGTAACAATTAGTTCAGTGGTTTGAACAGTAGCTAGAGTCCAAAATGTGAAAATTTGGCAATTTTATGACCATTTTTTTTTGCTCTACAGTAATGAAACAGTGGTGAAGATGTGAAACCTGAAACTATCAGGGTTTATTTAAGCTTGCCCCAAGCATTGTGTTTTAGATGTTTTGGGAACAAAATAATTTACAATAAGGAAACTATGAATGAAAACAAATTTGATAGCTGAACATGCATAGAACAAGAAATATGTATTTTTACATAAGGTGTTTTAACATGCTAACTCGAAACTGTAGTCGGGGGAGTGATAAATGATTGTCTTGCACCACTGAAAACTGAGGTTTTACGTCTTTGTATAACAATATGTCATATATTGCCAACACCAGGAGCCCAATCTGGTGTCAGCCTTCTGTTTCTTTTTATATTACTGACACCGGGAGCCCAACCCAACGCAGTTTTTCTTTTTTTTTTTTTTAAGATTGCTGGCACTGGGAACCCATCCTTGGTGTCAGCTTTTCTTTTTTATTTTTATTCATTTCCAACACTGGAACTTGTTTCCGATGTTAGCTTTTGAATTCCGATACTGGAAATCTATCTCTGGTGTCAGCTTTCTTTTTAATGTTAACACCTGGAGCCTGTCCACTGGTGCTGACTTTATTTTTAATTGATTCCCAATGCTGGAGCCAATCCCTGGCATTGTTAATACACAGGTGTGAGCATGTACTGTTAAATATCCTTTTAAAAGAACAGAAATTAATTGTGAAACAGACATTTAGGCATCAGTTAGCACTGAAGCACAAAGCCTCAGATCAAGGGAAATGCAATGTTAGGGTATTATAGATCGAGGGAGCACTCCCAATGAATTGGAGCACTCCTTCCCTCAGTGTGAGATGCTGTTATTCTGTCAAGAGTATGTTACGCACAGCTGCCCTGGAAACAGGCATCTTCAGGTAAGGTTTTTTTTTAACTATATAATGTATTACTGATTGACCTTGATCAATAATATATTAATATGGGTGACAAGACCACTATTACAGTTGTTAAGATGCAGTATAGCACAGTGGTTTAAGGCTCTGAGCTGCAAACCTGGAGACCTGGGTTTGAATCCCACAGCCCCCACTTGCATACTCTGTGACCCTGAGCAAGTCACTTAACTTCCTTGTGCTCCCAGGTTACACCAGTAAACAAGCTTTCAGCTTAGTGTCTCTCTCCTGGTAAAAAAAAATTAAAATAAGAGTGGCCTCACTGATATTCTTAGGGTATGAGAAATGCTCACCTCAGTTCATGGGTCTCATACCCGAAGAATTCACGTGAGACTACTATTATAACTCTAAGAATGGTCTTGTCGCCCACATTGACATACAAAAAAGTACCCTATCACTTGATGAATATGTGGCATAGTGCCCCTGTTGTTTGAACAGTTGCTTAATACAGTGCCAACGTTACCCTTAACTTGGCACCTGTTTCTCAAAGCATTGGTGTGTAAGTAAATTTCCATGCCTTGAAAGGCAGTGTGAATGTATAGGCAGTGCCAACACTGCATCAAGCAGTCACTCAAACCTCAAAGTACACAACTTCACCAACAGTCAAAATATTTTTTTTAACCTAACTTTATATCGCCCTACTGTACTTCTAAGGCTTTTAACTTCAACTCACCAGAAACCAGTTAGGGTCTGTGGAGATGGTGCTGGAAACCAGTTAGGGTCTGCAGAAACAGACTAGGAAGGGATCTGGGAAGACTTGGTGAGCCAGGAGGTCCTTGACTGCCAACAAACTCTGTGTTTCTATGTTTCTAACTCTGATACCTATACATAGTTTTTCACAGTGAAGTTATATATATATATATATATATATATATATAAAATGTTCACTAAATGAGCAGTGTTAGTGAAATAAAATTTCAGGATGTTTTAAACCGAATAATCCTTCCTTAACTAGGATGCTAATCTGTGCTGTACTGGGTGGCCAACCCCACTCCCTGATGAAAACCTAGATTAATGTCGAAACGCCAAGATGTTGGTTCAGATGTCTTCTTGATGGTAGCACTGTTGTGGAAACTGCTTACAGAAACAAAATAAGAAACAAGTAGTTGGAACAGGTTCTTTGTGTCATTAGCACTTTATTCTGATAACCAAGTTCTCTGCGAGTGCATTGAATTGTTTCATGGTGACAGTGTTTTACAGGGCTGGCTGTCTTTCAGTGCACTGGGCAAGAGGTGGACGTAATTTGTGTTTTATTTATAACCTATGCTATGTAAATTTTTCATTTTTTTAAGTTTTGGTCTGAATTGGGGAGGGTTTGTATTTTGAAGTTAGTGCTGTCATCCTCCAAGTTCCACATTTTTGTGTGCTTGCAGTATGCATTCTGTAGTAGGAAAAAAAATATGCAATTAAAGATATCATTATGTCCATTAATTAGAGCTTTCACACTCATGCAGCATGACATAAAACTGGTTGGCAAACAGACTCCGCAAAACTGGTACCATGCTGCATGATCAAATGATTAGGTTGGCAGTTTTCTCGTCACCCAGTGGGCGTGTCCAGCCACCTTGAGTGACTTTATGATGTGCCCGTCAAAGCCCCTATATGAAATCTTCTTCATTTATTTACTTAATAGGAATATTTTAACATGGTAACTCCTTGAGCATACAAGTAGTGTGTTTGCAGTGAGGCCCTGTGGCGATGGGACCTTACATATAAATTAAAACCTACTGTATAAAAGAACATATTGTAACTGGTATACAATGATGCATGAAAGGGTGATTTTCTTTACATTAAATGTCCCACTCAAACTTTGAGTATATTATCTTGTAATTTTATGAGAGTGTTTATTCACTAAATTTATACGTTGTGTTATTTTTGAAGTAATTTGAGGTTGTGTTGCTCAAATGAGAAGTTCCCAGGTGAAGAAAATGATCTTAAAATTGTACTTGAGCTTTTCGTGCTTTTGAGTTCATGGCTGCTGTAGGTCTCTTCAAGGGATCCTTGGTATTTTCATCATGCTTCTAACCCTGCAAGGCCGTGAACCTGATTAAGTGATTTAACTCCCTCATTGCAGAATGATCCAATAATGGATATTAGTCCAGTGTGGGCCTCTGGTCCGATTACTTAAAGTAATCCAATCCACACAAGTTATCTTTCTAAGCGGTTTCTGTAAATTGTTCTGGCAGTAACTGCTTACAAATTTATGTCATGGTAAGAATTCTTTAAGATGTACAGGAGTTTCACTGATTTTAAAATCTATGACTACTTAAAAGCAGTAGTTCACATTTTTTTTTTTTAATTTTTGGCATAATTACCTGAATGGAAGGATAGATAAATTAATCTGGGTGTAACCCATGTTTTTTGAAACCCTGTTAATCTAATTTCATATATGTTTGTAATTGTCCATTTACAGTTGTCATTCCTAATCCCCTATGTTCTGGACGTGCAGTGGTAGATTTCAAGTGCATTTGGTCTGGCTAGACATGTTGGGACAGGTCTTTTGCAATGTAAAGGAAAACGAGCCCCACCTAATCTGATTGATCTGATCTGGTGTCAGACCTGACATCTGGCCAATGCCGGACCTGCCGACGAAGACCAGAACTATCCCCAGGGGATTGTACAGCTCTGCTCTCCTCACCTAGTGGAATCCCCCCCCCCCGGCACCGACTGGGTCATTTCTCTTCATAGGTCAGCCTTGTTTGGGCAGTCGTGCAAGGCCATCCCCTTGGGCATGGTCTTCTGGGTATCCCCACAGCCCAGGTATAGGCTCTGGAATCTCTGGCTCCTTCTTCCCTCTTGGGCCTATACCACCTCTGCCTGAATTTCTGAGGATCATATGCCCTTTGGGGCCAGTCACCTGAAGTCAGCATGGAAGTGTAGCCAGTGCCTTGTATCAGTACCATAGACATGTCAATTGGGGTCAGTTCCAACCTGGCTTTCTGACACTGCTCACTTCGATGTCCACCACCTCCTTTCCATCAACATTCTCTTCTGAGAGCTTGGGCTCCTCCTTCACATGTCCTCGGCCTCTGAGTATGCTCTGTACTAGAGATTCCAGGGGGACATGTTGCAGGCACAGGACTGGCACTGTTGCCACCTGCAATACCATATCTTTGCAGCTTGGACTCCTTGGAACATTCAGTGATGCCACCTATGTCACCTTTCCTGGCCCAGAGCCTTTGAGGAATGTTCAAGGGCATTTTGGAGACATCCCTTTGCACTTCCTCCAGCCTCAAGGGATGTCCAGCAATGGTATTGCGCACCCACAGGCTCTTCAGGTACGGTGCCTCACGCCACCTCAGAGATTGAGATAATGTAGACCCCAACAGGGCCTCATCACCTGGTGTGTGACTGACCTCCTGAAGCTGGCTGTGCTAAGGCAGATGTTTCAGCAAGAGTGTGTTTACCTCTGTTCACACCATGATGTGCGTTGCTGCACATCAGGCAGCTTGCAGCAAGTGCCAGTGGGTGTAGCTGGGTCAGCTGCTACCTACCATGCATCATTTGAAGTTAGCCGGGCAAGCCCTTTTGCTTTCTGCCAAGAACCTGGAGTTGACAAGGCACAAGAAAAGAGTATTGTACAATGCCACTGAGGTGGCCTCCAGGCTGGTGGGAACTAAAGTCTTCATTCAGCAGACGACATGGCTTCACATCCTATAATTGGTCCCTATGGCTTGGTGAAATATGCTTAATTCCTGGTTCCATGGGGCTCACTTCTTGTTCCGAAGGGTCAGGTGTGAGGTTTTGGGGCACCCTCCCACTTATCCATCAGCCCCAGTTCGGTTTCTGGTCTCTCCAGACCTGTAAGGAGCCCCTGCCGTCAAGCGTTCTTCATTACATAGAGGGCTGAGGGTATTTGTTGCCCTAAGGTTGCGCCAGCTCCCTACTCTTTTTGAGAAGCTTGGTACTGTGGCCCATAAAATATAAATCTGTGATGAAGATTGATTTTTGGATGATATGAAGATTACGTACTTATCGTAACAGTTGATCTTCCAGAATATTTAATTGGTTCAGATGCCTGCCCACTATCCTTTGTTCAGCTGAGAGGCAGGGCCTCTGGTAGGTCAACCTGTGGGCGACACTGACAGCATATTTCTCCGCTTGTCTCCTCTGCCATAGTCCTGTGGTGGTGGTCCCACTTAATTAAAAAAAAAAACACACAAAATGGAGTGGGGGTCACTCATGGCCCCTCTACAAAAAAAATACTTGTATTTTTTTCTATTGAGTAGGTAGTTGGCCCCCTTTCCTCCATTTCTTCCTACCCTCCTCCTCCCTTTTAGTTGCTGTGTGCAACTTGTGCCCTGGACCATATCCAGTCTACTCCACTGAGCAGATGCTGCGCCTCTGGAGAGGTGCAATGCACATTTTTTAATCAATGTACTGGATTCACATAGGATACATCCCTGTGGTTGCAGGGAGAAGCAGGGCATGTTCTTCTTCATATTGGATTGTTTTTTGGTTCATATCCCTTGCCACTTCTCTGTGTGCTGTGGGCTTCACCCACTCTGCTTGGAGCATGCCATGTGAGAAAACCATATTTTGCTTCCCTAAAATGGCTAGTCCTGCAACTCCTATGCTCTCTATCCCTACTTTTCACTCCTCTATCATAGAGAAAAGAGGTTTGTGAGGTTACTCTCAAGTTTACTTGGGTTCTGTCCAGTGGCACAGAGTTGCTACTTTTTGGGAGTCCAGATGTTATTTTTCCATTTTTGGGCATTTTTGCCATCTCATTTGCAAGGGTGTCCCAAATTCAACTTCCCCTTTTGTTACTTCTGTCAGCAGAGCCATTTGCTTAGGGCTGCTGTCCTATCTTCACCAGTCACTTTCCACACTCTGTCTGACTAGTGGCAAGAGGCTGTGGTTATATTTAGACCCACTACCCTTGTGCCAACCCTTAGTCTTTAAGTTGGTAGTTGGGTTCTATTTGGTCTATTTTATTTTCTGCATTCTTTTACTATCCCTTTGGACTAGAAAGTATCTAGTTCTCTCTTTTATTTTCTCTCTTCACTTTGATTTTCTCCAGGTGAAAAGAACTGAAGTGCATGAAGGAGCTGACGATGGTTACTGCCTAATGCATGCGACACCATGCGAGCTACGTGAGGTACATGGGTGACATCAGTAGCCGACATTTGCCCTCCTCCCTATAGAAAAAGCACCCACAAGGTCCTAGAGCCTCTGCTACTACAGCTATAAGTTTGAATCAATGGTGAAGATATTCTGGAAGATCAACAATTATGGTAGGCATGTAGTTTTCATTTATTGACTGCTGTGTTCTGATGTCACCAGCCACCCCTTGGAACCATACTTCCTGTGCCCACCTTTAGGGTCTCCTTGGTACTGGGAACCCTGGCCGGTCCCCTTCCCCCTTCCCCCTTCCCTTTAAAAAATATGCAGTAAAGATTTAGAAGTGTGTGATATGGAGAAATAATGCATTTTTTTTATCTATATGGAAAGACCTAACCATGAATATTATACAGGCACAGTAGCACCTATACATTAAAGTTGAGTAGGAAGTTAACTTTAAACTCATAATTGTGTAACTTAATAGCTCCACCATCGTTTCAACAATTAGCCTGAAATTTGGCATGCCAGGAGTTGGTGCTGTGATGTCTGGATCCTGTATGTAAGCCCCTGCTCCTAGCTTCTAGGGGTATTCCAGATAGTACCTTTGATGGGTGGGGGCACTGTACAGCCAGAAACACAGACCCAGAAAATTAAAACTCATTACCTGGGTTCCTAGTAGGTGTCTTCAGTCGGTGCCAGCCTTACTTAGCAGCGAGGGATGAGCAGCAGCTGTGGAGGCAAACTTCATTAGTTCAGTTTAGAGACCTGCCCTTTGAGCTCTCCTTGGCATCTCAAGTCTTTACAGAGTGTTTCACTGTCCTAACAGTGCATTTTTGAATGCTTGGTGTCCAAGTTTTCCCCTACCTAGGCGATTGGCTACTAGCAAGTCCGTCTAGTCAGGAAACACAGGAAGCAGTCTTCATGGCTTCACAGTTCCTCACCACGTTGGGAGTTCTTCTGAATATGGAAAAATCCCAGCTTCAATCCTCCCAACAGCTCCTCTTCACAGGAGCCGTCCTGCATACATCCAAGGCGAGGGCTTTCCTTCTGGAGGACAGGAGATATTAGGGAAAGCACCTCCGTACAGGCTGTCTTCATGCAATGAATGTTGGGCCTCATGCCTCGTCTGTGTTCACAGTACCTCTAGCCCGGCTGCACATGAGGACTGCCCAATGGATGCTTAGCACACAATGGTCATCAACCACACATCCACAGTCTTACCATATAAAAGTAACAGAGCCTCTGAAGAGATCACTTGCATGGTGGATTCAGGAAGAGAAGCTTCTCCAAGGTCTACCCTTTGCCCCACCGGAATCTCAGATCACCATCATGACAGATGCATCTTTGATTGGTTGGGGAGCTCACTGGCACTCAGGGGGTGTGGAGTCAGGAGGAGTCTCATCTACACATAAATGTTCTAGAGATGAGGGCTATCCTGCACGCTGTTAGAGTCCTGAAAGATGTCCTCTGTCACAAAGTAATCCTTCTTCAGACGGTCAACAAGGTGGTGATGTACTACATCAACAAGCAGGGTGGAATGCACTCCTACCCTCTGTGCAGGGAGGCCATCAGGGTATAGGAGTGGTGCCTTGAGCACAGTGCTCTGATTCAGGCAGTCTACCTGCTGGGAATGCAGAACAATCTGACGAGTCGCCTCAGCAGGACAGAGATGGATCCCCATGAATGGTTGCTCACACCAGACATTGTGCAGTTGCTGTTCAACGAGTGGGGCAGTCCAGACCTGGACCTTTTTGCGTCCCCCCTCAGTGCAAAACTGCCTCTATTCTGCTCCAGAAATCCAGAACCTGGTGTTTTCTGTTAGGATGCATTCAGACTGCAGTGGACAAGACGCTTTTTGTATATATTTCCTCCTCTTCTGTTAGTTCAGTGGGTGCTTTTCAAGGGAGCAGAACGATTCTAATTGCCCAATACTGATCTTGACAGATATGGTTCCCACTGATCAACAAGTTGTCAGAAGACCCCCAAGGCAACTACCTCTGCGAACGGATCTCCTGATGCAGGGGCCTCTGGTCCATCACAACCTGCACTCCCTTCCTCTTCATGCCTGGCTTTAGAGGAGATAGAAGTGGGTAGGTTTAAGGTTTTTCTGAGACTCTCGGAAATCCTCTTGACAGCACATAAGCCCTCCACTAGGAAGACTTACACAGCTAAATGGAAGTGCTTCTCAATTTGGTGTGCAAAGTCCTTTGGACCCATTCTGTTGCCCACTAAATAAAGTGTTGGAGCACCTCTTAAACCTGTCAAATACAGGACTGCAATACTCGACAGTGAAGGTGCACCTCTGCACAATTTCTGCCTACCATAAGCCAGTACAGAGTATGATGCTGGCTCAGTTACTGCTAGTCAAGAGGTTCCTCAAGGGCATCCTGCACACTAGGCCTCTGGTCAGGAAACCGGTGGCCATGTGGGATATTAATCTTGTGCTAGATATGCTCACTCGTAAACCTTTTGAGCCTCAAGCAACCTGTGACTTGAAGATCTTCCTGGACTAAGTCTCCATCACTCATTCACACTAATGGGATAGTGCTGGAGGCGCTAGGACCAAGCGAGACCCAACATTTTTCAGAGAGGTCAGCGCCGAGACAGGACCATGCATGTGCAGCACTGCAAGACTAGCTCGCGCCTGTGTAGGCTATCTCAGCGTCAACCCTCCAACCACCTCAGTTCCTTTTCTTCCGCCGTCGAGTGCGCTTAGATGTCGATGTCGCTCGTCTGCCGGAGTCAAAGTTTTCGTCTGTACGACTGCAGCGTTTAGCGTTTAATTTAACATTTTAATAGTAGTAGTAATTTCTTATTTTACAAACAAGAAAAGAAGATTATGAAGAAGAAAAAGAAATTCTCACCTGCCATCAACGGAGTCGTCCTTAGACGGTAGCGGTGACGGTATGAAGACTTTGTTTGAAAGTTGTTATGGCAGAGGGGCTGTGTCCGGTCCACCACCCTGTGATGAGGGGGGGGGGTTCCGACTATGGACAGTCCTGTGCTGGGGGTGGGGAGGACAGTCCACCGAAGCACAAATTAGTGGTTTCGGGGCTCCGGCTCCGCGTAACCTTGAGCTCTAATTCCTCGCTGGGGAAGAAGAATCGGTGCCACTCGAGGTTGCCCTCTGGTACGTCTGCACGAGGATTGTTCATGGATGAGCGCAGTGCCCTCTTGGTGCCTTCGCCATCGTGTCAACCCCCCGTGCCTACCCACCTCTCTCTTTCCATGCAGGGGCTGGCACGGGCACCACCTTTTTCCTTCTCCCCTTCTTCTCAGGATTCTCCATTGGCATCCTGGTGCAGTGCCCAACGCCATGGGTGGCACCGCGGGTCCAGCGTAATAGGCGCTGGTTTTGGCGTTGGTGCCGTAGGCGGCACTGCTGGTTTTGAGTTCTGTCCGGGAGTCAGTGCCATGGTTGGCACCATGGTTTGGCGCTGTTGGTTGGTGCTGTGCTCGGCGCCTTTGGCTCTCTGTGGTGCCGTGGGTTCTGTGCGGCACCGTGGCTCGGCGCCGTGGGCTCTGTGTGGCGCCATGGGTGCTGTGGTTGCTGCCTTGGTTACCGGCGCTGTTGGCGGTGCCATGGGTGTCTCCTGGTGCTGTGGATGCCCGCGGACACCCATGGGTGCCGCGAGCAGTGTCGGGCACCTGCGCGTGGCACCGCAGGTGGTGCTGGGCACCTGTGGGTGCTGCAGGCAGCACCGGGCATCCGCCATGGGTATCTTGGGTGCCATGGGGTGCCAAAAGTATCATGGGTGCCACGGGTGACCTCAGGTGCCACTGCTGCCATAGGTACCATGGGTGTTATGGCTGCCATGGTATCACTGGTGTCGGTGTGCCCTTGGGTGCCATTGCTACCATGGGTGCCGGGGGTATCTGCGGGTACCACCGCAGGTGGCCTCGGGTGTCACCCAGATTGGCATAGGCACTGCTTGGTGCCCTCCTGTACCACGAGTGATGCTGGTGCTGCAGGGGTGCCAGTTGGTGCTGTCCAGCAGAACTAGTGACGGATTTCCTTCTGCAGACTTTTTCTTCCACAGTACTTGTGGCAGGATGTTTCCGCAGAATGAAGTCCTGCTCTGCGGATTGTTTTTCCACACATCTTAGTGGGTGGGTGGCAGTCTGCATGGGATCTTGTGACATCCAGCGGTTGTCCGCTGATGGAACTCTTCTGTTCTGCCAGCAGAATCTCTCATTCTGCTCAACACTTTCTCAGCTCCCTACATGGTGCCAAGCTCCTCGACATCCTTCTTGGTGGCGGAGTCTCTAGTGGCTCTTACCTAGACCTCCCTTAGGGATCCTTCTGGGGTAGAAGTGCATCTAGATGAGTCTCTCCCTGTCCTTCTGGTCAGTGATACAGCGGATGACTCATCTTATATACTGAAGGGCACGCTCTCTCTATCGTCAGAGTCTGTGATGGAAGATCTTTTCAGTAGTTCCTCAGTAATGGAGTCCACCATAGTATTCGGACTGCATCTGTGGACCATATACCTCTGCATCTAGACTCTTTCAGTCGTCAAGACAATTACGCTCTTTGGAACATTCTAATTCAAATGGTCATGAGCCACACAGACTCTTCTGCTCCTTTGATAGGGGTATATAGCCCCCTTCTGATACTGCCCCTTTGGTGGCTTCTTCGGCACAGGTGGTTAACATCTGTTCAGCTGTATATTATTAGTCCGGTCACGATTTCAGTTATGGATGCTCAGGCTCCTCCTACCCCTCAGAGGGATGACATCTTCATCATTTTTGTATCAGGCAATCCTTGCGAAATTGCAGCCTGAAACCTTGTCAGGCTCAAACGAATGGTAAAAAAAAAAAGGTTAGAATTATCACAGCACAGGGCCTGGTCAAAATTACCCCATACCACACCTTTGGATCTGGTCAGGTTCCACCTCATCCCCTGAGGCGGTTGTCTCTAAAACTACTGTAAAGAGTACCTGATTTCTAATACCCCTAGGGGCAGTCCAATCCAGCGGAGGTATGGGTCATCTCTTTTCTCTAAGAGAGAGTTCTCTTATTCCGAGATATTTCCTAGACCTAGCCCCCTTCTGATACTGCCCCTTCGGTGGCTTCTTCGGCACAGGTGGTTAACATCTGTTCAGTTGTATATTATTAGTCCGGTCACAATTTCAGTTTTGGATGCTCAGGCTCCTCCTACCCCTCAGAGGGATGACATCTTCACCATTTTTGTATCAGGCAATCCTTGCGAAATTGCAGCCTGAAACCTTGTCAGGCTCAGACTAATGAAAAAAAAAAAAAGGTTAGAATGATCACAGCACAGGGCCTAGTCGAAATTACCCAATACCACACTTTTGGATCTGGTCAGGTTCCGCCTCAGCCCCTGAGGTGGTCGTCTCTAAAACTACTGTAAAGAGTACCTGATTTCTTCTACCCCTAGGGGCAGTCTGAGCCAGCGGAGGTATGGGTCATCATTTTTCTCTAAGAGAGAGTTCTCTTATTCTGAGATATTTCCTAGACCTAGGTGACTGCCAAATCTGTTGGTCCCCCCTTTTTTTTTTTAATCAAGCTTTCTTCTCTGGATCAGAGCCTTGCAGCAACAGAAGTGACTCTCCAGTGAGTTGGAACTCAGGTTCCTGCTTCCTTGCTTGCTTCAGCTTAACAGACGACATGCTCCTTTCCTGACCATAGGTCAAGTAGGTCTTTTCTGAGATGGCTTCTCAAATATTCACACCTTTGGTTCCTGCGCACTGGTTCTGTGCCAGTCGCTCACAAAGTTATCCTCTCCGAGTGCGTGATGGAGCTGTGAGGTTTGTTTTTTGTGCAAAGCAAACTAGAGTCCTTCCTACCCCCTTCAGGGAGGCCTGAGTGGGTAGTGCCTCACCGCATTGAGTCACTTCTGCCACTATTCAGTCACTTTAGATGAATGGGTTAGCCCTAAATTGGTCCTGCTGTGTCCTTCCTCGATGCACATTTGTCTCTATTTGCCTTAGAAATCCAGCCCGTTTTTTTCTGTCGGAATGTTTTTCCGCAGTGGACACATCCTCCTGTACACTTTTCCTTTCTTCCCTGAGTTCAAAGACTGCTACTACAGTGGTATACACAAGGGCAGGATGATTCCTTTTTGGAATATGAAGTGGGTGGGATCTGTTTTTGTCTAGACCACCACAAGAGGCTTTTAACTCATGCTTGGCCTTCCGTCAGGAAGGTTTCAGTGACTAAGTTGAAACCTTTCTCCTTGATGGGCTAACCCCACCCAGGCCTCCCGTTTGCTCACCAAGTAAGGAGTTCAAGTGCTCTTAGACCTGTTGTTCACAGGTCAGCCATACTTGGTAGTGGGGGTTTCCTTCTGCGCTTTTCGGTCTACGCTGAACCAGTAGACTTTATCTCTGGCTTTTTCAGCTCCCGATGTCCTTTTGCATTACATTAATACATGTCTTTGACACTATTAATTTTGGTCCTATACCAAATTGTGAGGCCATTTTTTCGCCGCTCTCCTAGAGTGGTTGCGGCTTCCTGGCAGAGTTTCTTTTTGTGTCCATTGTAGTCGTCTCCAAAGTGGTGAGTTACAACTCATGCACTTGTCTTGTAAACACTATATTCTAGATGCTCTTTCCAAGCACCTCATTTATTAGCAGGACAGTCCTTGGCCGTCCTTTCTGACTGAACTCTGTCTTCTCCACCCTACTCAGGGTTGTTGGTTTTAGCTCGGTACTCTCCCATTAGTGTGGATGAGTGATGGACAAGGCCACTGATTTACGGTGATTAAAACAATTAAATTCCGTTTTCAAGACTTAAGATTTCAGAATTTCACCGGTGATTGTTACTCTAATTTCCGGTATTTACCGGGATTCTGTTGTCATTCTTTTAGTATGTACATAAATAATCAGAATTAAAGAAGGCTTAATATACAGAGCATTAAATAAAGCAAACTGAAAATAGTACAGGAAGGAATTAAAAGAAAAACAGTCTTTTTTATAGATTTACTGATCTGATAGAAAATGCCAGATTCCATGAAATCTTCGTTTTTACTGGTTTTCAGGCAGCCCTAATTCCGGAATTTTACCGGATTTTCCGGTAAAAACCGAAAAACAGTGGCCTTGGTGATGGAGATTTAGTCCAGGAAGATATGAAAATTACGTACGTACCATAATTATTGATCTTCTTGGACAGTCTCCATCACTCATTCACACGCCCACCCACCATCCCTTGGGTTCACTCATTTTCTTTCCTGGTCTTCATGATCCTATAGTTCAGGCTCTGAAGACATTGTTTCTTGACCCTTCTTGCAAGGGCCATCTGAGCCCTCTCAGGCCCAGAAACTCAGGATAAGTTATTCTCATTACTTACACTGCACCTCCTCGGTCGAAAAGGTAGTGAGGCGGTTTGAGGGTCAATGCCGAGATTGCCTACACAGGCGCAAGCTAGTTTCACGGTGCCACACATGCGAGGTCCTGTCTCGGTGCCGACCCCTCTGAAAAATGTTGGCTCCCACTTGGTCCTAGCGCCTCTGGCGCTATCCCATTAGTGTGAATGAGTGATGGAGACTGTCCAAGAAGATCAATAATTATGGTACGTATGTAATTTCCATTTTCTGACCTGGAAGACCGCCTTCCTGGTGGCTATTACTTCCGCTCTTAGGGTCTCTGAAATACATGCCATGGTCACAGACCCCCCATATACTGACTTTCACAAGGCCAAGGTGGTATTTCTTACTTACCCTAAGTTCCTGCCCAAGGTGGTTTCAGATTTTCACCTCAATCAGCCCTTGGTTCTCCCCACTTATTTTGCAAACTTGCAGAATGAAAGAGAATGCACCCTTCACTCTTTGTATGTCAAAAGGGCTTTACAGTTCTACATCGACAGAATAGGGGAGATTTGTAAATCCAAGCAACTCTTTGTATTGTTCAGCATGGCACGATTAGGCCAGCCAGTTGCAGTTAGATCCATTTCTGCCTGGATAGTGGTATGCCTTCGCCATTGCCACTTGATGGCACAAGTCAAGTTGGAAGGCTGGGAACATGCCAACTCTACCAGAGCTGAAGTGGCATTTCCAGCGGAGATCTGTAACATGCCTATTGCAGAGATCTGCAAAGCAGCTACTTGGAGCTTGGTGCATACATTTGTGAAGCACTATGCTCTAGATGTCCATGCCAGACAGCACACTTCCTTTGGCAGGACAATCCTTAATGGACTTCTGTCCTGAGTGAGATCAGTCTCCTGCCGCCTTGCTTGGGGGAATGGCTTTTAGCTTGGTACTTACCCAGCAGTATGAATTAGTGGTGAAGACTTGAAGTCCAGGAAGATATGAAAATTATGTACCTACCGTAATTCTTGGTCTTCTTGGACAAGTCTTTACCATTCTTTCATATGGCCATGCACCATCCCCCGAGCTCACTCATCCTGTTCCTGGCCTTCAGTCTCTCATTGATCTGGGCTGTGAAGACATTGTTTAGTTGCCCCTTCTTACAAGGGTTATCCAGGCTATCTTATGCCCGGATTAGGTTAGGTTAGGTGTTTCCTAGGTTAGTTTATGCTGCACCTCCTTGGTCTAAAAGGTATTGAGGCAGTTGGAGGGTCAATGCCGAGATAGCCTACACAGGCACGAGCCAGTCTTGTGGTGCCCCGCATGCATGGTTCTACCTCAGTGTCAACCTTGCTGAAGATTTTTGGCTCCCTCTGGGTCGTAGCACCTCTGGCGTAGTACCCAGCAGTATGAATGAATAGTGAATACTTGTCCAAGAAGATCAAGAATTTTGGTAAGTATGTAATTTTCATTTCCTTTTCTCCCACTGTCGAGTGCACAATAGCAGCATCGCTGCTTTCCGCATCAGGGCCACAACTTCACAGTCTATATGACAACAGCGTTCAGTTCTACACTTTTAGTTTAACATGCACTATAGTTTGTTATTTTTGTGTCAGTTTGGTTAGGTTAACACACAAAATTTGCATTTTTGTCTCAGCTCTGCTTTATTCTAATGGTCAACAACCATGGAAGAAGGTAGGAAACTTGAAAAGGTAAGTTGCTTCGGCAGGAGGGCTGTGTCTGACAACCGTCTCTCTTTCTGGGTGAGTGCTGTGACAATGGGCAGCCTGGAGTCTGGGAGAATGGACAGTCCTCCCAGAGTCGCAAAAACAAATGGTCCACATCCCACACACACTCTGCATCAGGGTTTTTGCACCATTCAGCCGTGACCTCTTTGTGCAATTATAAGGGGAAGAAACAGCACTGGTTGAGGTCATCCTCTGGATTTTATGCTGGGAGACACTCGACTTCTTCAGGCCTGGGTTCCCCACCGTCGTTACCGACAACACTCAGGACACCTGGGCCTGCAAGGTCTATGTCCCAGAGTCCCTCTCTATCCAATACAGCGGACTCCAGTGGGCAGCTGTTAGGAGCAGTGGGTGAGCATATAAGTGAAGAAGCTACACATTTGTTGCTGACTTCTGGCCCATTATGGTCATCAGAGCTGGCACCTTCTTTGGTGCATCTTGACTTAGGCACACAGCTGACTCTGACTACATGCTCTAGGCTGGGGCCACTGTTGGCACTGCCAGCACCTGCTTCACCTGTGGTGTCATCTCTGCCCCTCCTGGGACGAGGACATTGATAGTGCTACCACTGGTTCCGTAGGGCAGGTAGAGTCATCAACATGATTAGCGGTGCTGCATCTGACACTGGGGTTTGGCTCTTTAAAGTCTATTCTGGTACAGGCGCTGGCAACAATGTCACCCTGACCTTCAGTGCTTGGATCGTTCTCTTTGCACACTGTCCCAGGGCCATCATTGGTGCTGCCAGCAATATGTGTATCTGTGGTTTCAGGCAGCCATAATCACAGGCCAGCACTTGTGCAACCATGAACATATGACTAAGCCAGCAGATTAATGCCATTAGTTCTGTTGAATCTCCTGGTATTGCAGAGTGCTCAGTATGTAATTTTCTTGAACCTCCAAAAGGCATTCGACACTGTCTCTCATTATGAGTTGATTAAAAAAATGCTAACATGAGAAAATCCTTAATACATTATCAGAGGAAGCAGCTGTTACTAGTGAGGATCCCCAGGGATCAGCACTGGGCCCAGTGCTTTTCGGTGTATTCATGTGCGACTTACATAATAACATTAAAAGCAATGTGACAAAGTTCGCAGATGATACTAAATTGAGCTCTGAGGTCGATAGTGAAATGAAAATCAAAACATTCACATAAGTTATTCAAAACATTGAAAGGTGGGCAAAGAAAAAATGAAATGCAATTCAATGCAAATGTAACCCCCCTGCAAATGGGGGTTCCCAAAAGACTTCCAGGAGCTTGCTTGAATGCTCCAAGCCTGAATGGTGTTTGGCATTTAAGCCATTTATCCGTGAGTGTTTTTAGAGCCTCTGGTACTGTCTCTTTAAGAGCTGTATGCTTGCAGACATAATTAGTTTGTATGGGGGGACTGTGTGTTTCTCTGCTTGAGTACCACTCGAGCTGCTGCCAATTCACTCCATTTTTGCAGTCAGAACTGTGTTTGCCTAGTTCCCCATTCTAGTTTTGAACTGCTGAACTGGACCAATCAGTGTGGGTTAAGGTAGCTCTAAAATGGTGCCTTGGACGAATCAGAACTTGGACTCGTAATCTGAGCCAGCCACAAGAGGATTGTATGGGCAGTGACTCTGGGAGATGTAGTTTAGACTTGGCGCCTTTTTGGACCAACAGGGCAGTCTATTGTGAGTGACAGCCAATCCAGTCAAGAACTGGGAGGAACTCAAAGGAAGTGCCCGGTTTTGTCTGCTGGAGTTTCAGTTGAGCTCTGGCAGTGAAGAGGAAGGAGCCCTGTGCTTTTTCGGTGTGCAGTTTTAGTCGGAAACGTAAGGCCCCTCGAGTTCGGTCTGCAGCTTGTGTAACTGCTTGTTAGGACTGAATCTGTCCTGTGAAGAGAATCAAAGGATATCTGAAGAGTAGAAACCAGGCTCACCCTGTAGAAGACTGGAGAAATTGCTGAATTGCGCCGGTCTGTCAGGAACTGAATCTGCTGTGTGTTCTCCCGGGTATTGTGCAGTAATTGCGATCGGGATAGAGAAGCAGCCTGCCTGGTATAGTACTTTCTTTTTACCATATAAATGTGTGAGGAGGCTTGTGTAGCTCAAGTGAATCCTGCTGCCATTAAAGGACTTTTGCCTGTTACTGTTTACCATATAAATGTGTGAGGAGGCTTGTGTAGCTCAAGTGAATCCTGCTGCCATTAAAGGACTTTTGCTTGTTACTGTTTACCATATAAATGTGAGGAGGCTTGTGAGCTCAAGTGGATCCTGCTGCCATTAAAGGACTTTTGCTTGTTACTGTTTACCATATAAATGTGTGAGGAGGCTTGTGTAGCTCAAGTGAATCCTGCTGCCATTAAAGGACTTTTGCCTGTTGCAGTTTGTCATATAAATGTGTGAGGAGTCTCGTGGAGCTCAAGAGTAGCCCTGCTGACGTTGAAGGACCCTATCTTGTTTGGAGGTTGTGAGTACTAATTCAGGGTCGCCCCTGTTGAATTGCCACATTGAATCCAAATGGAATTACTGTACTGCTGACTGTTTAACTAATTTTCTTTTCTCTGTGGGAAGGGCCCTACCAGCTGCCATGGTTTGGACTAGCCACTAGGGCTTGGGTACCCAGGGACAGTAACTGGTAGGGATAGGCCTGTGCACAGAGCCATAGGTAGATGAGTAAAGTGATAAGCTAATTAACCTGATTTCCCCCTGTCCTTGTTATATCCCCCTAAATAAATCAGAGCTGCTTGTTTCAGCAAAGTTATACTGCCTGAGGTATTTGTCTATGTTAAAGTATTGTACTGTGATTGTTGCACTGTATCTTCTTATTTTACAGGGGGTCCCAGTACCTGAACCAGTCCTGGGGGTAAGTGTATACTGTGAAGGTAATTCTGATATACTATGTGGGCCACTAGTGGAAAGAAAGGGGGATTGCAGTGTCCCAGAGGGCTGTGACCAAGTTAGTTTAACTATTGCAAACCCTGACCTCTGGGTGGAGGCACCCGCCATCGGATCCAGGCCCCTCAACCTGTTAGTGGCAAATCAGGCAGGGGTAGTAGCCCCTGGGATAGCGCCATCTAGGGGTTACATCTTGGAGGCTCACCGCTGGGATTGTGTGTCCTGTAGTGGCCATATTTATGAACCACTGTTAAGAAAAAAAATGGGTACCCCAACAGAAGTGGCTGTGCACCGGCTGGTGGAGTGGTGTACTGGGGAGGAGATCGACCCCCAAAATGCTATGCTTATCCTGGACATCCCCCTGGGTATCAATATGGACACTGTACAGGAGTACTTTCCAAGGTGGAAGGTTTACAAAACCCTGTGGTGGTGGGTCGGCATGCTAATCTGCTCACCCACACTTTCCTGGCCCTAGTAGAGTTTAGGATCCCATAGATAGCTCCAAAGTGCCACAGACCATTACTCCCAGAGGAGCCCTCACTGCCTGGAGAGTGATAACTAGGACAGTAAAGACCTGGGGGAATGAGCCCCCACCACTGTCTGAAACTTTGAGGAGAAATTTGCTAAATGGTTGCTGGGGGAAGGAAAACTGTGGAGGACTTGAAGAAACTATTCTGCCACCTGGGGTGTTCCTCCCCAACACCCTCTCCTGCTCCAGTACCCGTAATGGTGGCTGAACCAATGCAGACTCCTATTTCTGCACCTGCCATTAGTCACGACTCTACCGGTTGAGGATCTTCTCTGGCACCCTCCCCACCCCCCAAGGGGAGGATGACTGGGAGACCTGGATAGACTATGTTGCCCCCCAAGTGCTAGAATGGCAATGCCCGGAAGCCGAAAAGCGAAAGAGGGTTAGCGAGAGCCTCCGAGGTCCTGCCCTGGCTACCATCCATGCTAAACGGGCCAGTAACCCTGAAGTGACTGCACAGGCCTATCTTGAGGCCTTGGAGAATGTGTATGGGAGCCCAGATTCTGATGAGGACCTATGGTGGAAAATAAGAAATGCACAACAGTACCAAGGGGAGTTGTTGTCTGTGTATGTATCTCGGCTGGAAAAATTGTTGCAAGAATGCCTCAGAAAGGGTAGTTTGCCAGCGATTGAACTGGACTGAACCAGGCTGGACAGGATCCTTAAGTCTGCCCCTCTCAGAACTGCTGTTGCTTCATACGCCTGGCAAATCGACTGGAATCCCCACCTCCCATGATGAGTTAATGAGAACTCTGAGAGTTGAGAAAAGGCGACCTTGGAGGATCTGCACCAATAGCTGTGGCTACGACCCGAGTGACTGAGGGTGACCCATCAAGTGAAGTTCAGGGGCAGAGATTGGCAGTCAATGAGTGCTCTGACAAGGAAAAGATATGCCACAATGGGGCGAACTGTTGAGAGAGATCCAGGAATTCAAAACAGTCCCTTATGAAGGCCACGCCTGCAAGCACGGGCCCTCGACCTATATCCGACTGCATCTGCATGGGGGTGGGGTACCCACCCATGTATCTCCTGCTGATAACAGCTCCAAACTCAATTCCTTGACCATGGAAGTGGAGAAACTGATGAGATGTCTCCAAATGCTTATCACGCGAGACAGAGATGGCACCCAGGTTTCCAGTTAGTAGTACCCCCCCTGGCTCCCAGTGTGCGCCTCGGCCAGCTCAAACTCCAGAAAGTATGTTTTGCTATAATTGTGGGAAGGATGGGCACATGAAGAGGGAATGCCGGTCCCCAAAAGACACTGACAAAGTTGCATATAGGCTACAAGGAGAGCTTCGGAGAACAAATCAGTGGTTAAGAGGTGCACAAAATGATCCCAGTGAGGGCACCAAAAATGCTAACTCACGTCGTTTTGTGGCAAGGTCAGTTGCCCAGGCTTCCGCTACCGCCTCTCCAGACTGGTCCAGAATAGTGGGTCCCTCCATGGAGACCACTGTAAAGGTGAATGGAGTGTCTACAAGAGCTGTATTAGACAGTGGCTCCCAAGTGACAATTATGTTCCAGGATTTGTATCAGAAGCATTTGTCAGATGTACCCTTACAACCATTAGAAGGACTGCATGTCTGGGGGTTAAGTGAGAAGGCCTACCCCTATTCCGGGTATATCCGAATTTGGCTGTCTTTCCCCACCTCCGTGGCTGGAGTGGCCGAACAAGTAGAGACCCTAGCCTTAGTGTGTCCCCCCACTGGACTGTATGATGGTGTCCTTTGTTGATTGGAACAAATGCTCATATGTTCGAAGGCTGGCACAGTTGTGTTATGAAAACAGGGGTCAAAGACTAGTAGAGCTTTAAGAGTTCCGGCTTTAATTAAGAAGGCCTATGAGGCACAGAGAGATGCTGAAAAATAGAACCAGAGGAACCGGCTTGAATTGTATAGAAGAGGGATCCTGAGTCTCTGATCCTGGCGCAAATGCCCAGTGTACCTTACAGGGAGAGGTCCGCATCAGAAAGGATGTTAAGAATAAAATATTAATGTTGGGTGCACCAGGCGATGGAAAATTGCCAGAGGGACTGCTGGTCAAGCCTAGTATTTTGCCCGCTAGAGCCCATGCTTATGCCAGAAGGGTAATGGTCCAAGTTCATAATGTGTCTGAAAGAGACATTCGAGTAAATAGAGGTTGCATCCTGGCTAATGTGCATTGTGCAGACACTGCAGTGCTACCCAGCAGCAAGAGTTTGAGGAAAAATGACAGAGTAACGCCTGATTTGTTTGATTTCGCGACTCCCGCAGCTGGAATGGAAAGTGAGGATCAGTGAGAAGCTTGCCCAGAGAGACCAGGTGTTTTCTTTAAAGGAATGGGACGTAGGATGCGTGCAAGGAGCTGAGCACAATATCCGGCTGCATGACGAAAGACCATTTCGTGAGAGGTCTCGATGCCTGGCACCTGCTGACATAGATGATGTGAGACGGCATCTGCAAGAGATGTTAGCTGCTGGTGTAATACAAGAATCCAGAAGCCCTTATGCTTCCCCCATTGTGGTAGTGAGGAAAAAGAATGGGACAGTAAGGATGTGCGTGGATTATTGCACCTTAAACCGGCGGACTATCCCTGATCAGTACACAATGCCCCGCATTCAGGATGCTTTGGACTGCCTAAACGGGAGCAAGTGGTTCTCTGTGTTGGATCTCCACAGTGGGTACTACCAGATCCCGATGGCCCCAGAGGACCGTGAGAAGACAGCCTTTATCTGTCCGCTTGGCTTCTATGAATTCATGAGGATGCCTCAAGGGATTTCAGGTGCCCCAGCCACTTTTCAATGACTGATGGAGCGTGTAGTGGGGGACATGAACTTACTAGAGTGCCTGGTATACCTAGATGATGTTATTGTGTTTGGCAGCTCACTGGAGGAACATGAGAGCAGATTATGTAAGGTATTGGACCAACTGGAGGACTTTGGCCTTAAACTGTCCATTGATAAGTGTCAATTATTTCAAACATCAGTAAAGTATGTGGGACACATAGTATCCACCGAGGGAATAGAGACCGACCCAAGTAAAGTTGAGGCCTTGACCACCTGGCACAGCCCAAAATCTAAAAAACTGCAAAGATTCCAGGGATTCTGTGGTTATTATCGGCGTTCATCAAGGACTATTCAAGAGTGATCCGCCTCTTTACTTAACCTTACTCAAGGGTATCCCCAACCCACAAAATACCAAAAGTCATCCTCAAGACTGAAAGAGTGTATTTTCATCCGAGTGAAATATTTTGGGCTCGCTGACTCTGATTGTGAGACTGCTTTTCATGAGATCATATATCAACTTACCCATGCTCCAGTGCTGGCCTATGCGATCCAAGAAAACCTACGTCCTGCACACTGATGCTAGCTTGCAAGGTTGGGGGCTGTGTTGTACCAAGAGCACGAGAATGGCCTGAGACCAGTGGCCTTTGCCAGTAGAAGCCTGACCCCATCCAAAAGAACTATCCTGTACATAAGTTAGAGTTCCTAGCTTTGAAGTGGGCTATTGTTGACCAATTCCATGAGTACTTGTATGGGGCTAAAATACTAGTAAAAACTGACAATAATCCTTTGACCTATGTGCAGACCTCAGCTAAGTTGGATGCCACTGGCCATAGGTGGCTTTCTGCATTATCCACATACGACTATGCTCTCGAATACCGAGCAGGTCTGAACCACATAGATGCTGATGCTCTTTCCCGGAGGCCTGTTCCCCAGAATGATTGGGTCAGATTGGCAGAACTTGACATTCGGGCACTCTGCCAGAAGTTCGACATGGAGGAACAAATGTTCACGGACGCAGTGGACTGCATGGTGGATTGCTTGGGACCCTCTGAGAACTGCATACCTGCTGCTTATTGCCACTTTTCTGCAATAGACATTGGTGCACTGCCTCAGCTGGACAATGACAGTATTCGGCGGGCTCAGTCCCGCGATCCCATGATCAAATCGGCTTTAGAAGCCCTCTGTGCAGGAAAAGATGTGTCCAAATTATGCTACACTGATTTGAGAACTGCAGTGTTATACAAAGAAGGTCCTAAGTTGAAACTGATCAATAAACTGTTATACAAAGAAACAGTAGACAGAGGGGGACAAGTAGACAAACAACAACTAGTGCTGCCTACTGCCTTTCGAGACTCAGTATTGATCCTTGCACAACCACATGGGGCACCTTGGTATAGACAGAACACTTGACTTGGTGAGATCCAGATTCTGTTGGCCTAAGATGGGGGCTGATGTGGAGCAACACATTCGAACTTGTAGTCGCTGCTTACAGAGGAAAGCTTTGCCCCAGAGGGCTTCCCCCCCTTGTTAACATCACCACCAGTGCACCCATGGAGCTGGTCTGTATTGATTTTCTGAGTTTGGAGTCAGATCAAAGAAATGTCAGTAATGTGCTGGTGGTCACTGACCATTTCACAGATATGCCCAGGTTTTCCCACCAAAGACCAGAAAGCATCCACTGTGGCCAAAGTACTTGTAGAAAACTTTTTGTTCACTATGGGTCCACAAAGAATCCATTCTGATCAAGGGAGAGACTTTGAGAGTCGTCTGATCAAAGAGATGCTTTCTGTGGGAGTGCGAAAGTCCAGAACCACTCCTACACACCCCAGGGGACCCACAGCCTGAACGTTTCAACCGCACTTTGCTAGATATGCTAGGCACCCTTCACCCAAAGGACAATCCTAGATGGAGCCAACAAATTAGCACCCTGGTACATGCTTATAACTGCACCAAAAGTGATGCCACTGGGTTCTCCCCCTACCGCCTGATGTTTGGAAGAAAAGCTCGACTACCGGTAGATGTGTGTTTTGGGGTCTCTCCTGATGGGGTTCAAGCTGACAACTATTTACAGTATGTGCAAAAGTTAAAGGCCCAGCTAACTCATGCATACCAACTGGCTCAAACCATGGCTGCCAAAAGAAATCTGGCCAACAAAGAAAGGTATGATAAAAGGTGAAAGCACAGGAACTCCAGGAGGAGATCGGTATTGCTAAGAAATCTGGGACTGCATGGCAAACACAAGATTGCTGACAGATGGCACCATCTCCCTCACATTGTAGTGGGCAAACTAGATGATCTGCCAGTGTACAAAGTAAGGCCTGAGAATAATTCAAAAGATGTAAAACAATGCATAGAAATCATTTACTGCCCATTGGACAAATCTTGATTGAGTCTGAGCCCCAGAAGATGCCCCTCTGGACCAGTGACTAGAGCTGCTGCTAAGAAAGATCAAGAAAGTCTGCACCTACAGAAGCAGAGTTAAAGTATTCCCTCCACAAGTCCCAGTTGAGCATGACTGTCAGTCCATATCAGAAGAAAGTGAGAGTGACTTTGAATACTATCCTCTTACGAACTGAGTCAATTGTTTGGGCAATCCCTAGTCAATACTGGAGACGCTGGGCCTTCTGGACTGTCTAAGCCCCAGCTTCGTCCCTGGAGCCAATGCTCCCAGAAAATGAAGTGCAAAGCATCAGATCAGATGAAATGGAATCATTGTGCATGGTTGAACTGTTTGAGCTTTCAGGGAGGAAATGATGGATTGGGGCAGACTGGTGATACACCAGAACAAGAAGAGTATTTTGAGTGCCCTGACAGTCCACTGCCAGTGTCCAAAAGCTCTCCATGCGAGCCAAATGTTGTGGACTCAGAAACTGTAACTCCCGGAGCTGAAAGTGCCCCAAGTTCTAGCCTCTCTACCCCCATGGAGACTCCCCTGACAAGTGAGGACAATGCTGAAAATGAGACTCAGAGTGCAGAGACTGTAACAGTTCCCTCTAGAAAGACTGGTCGAGCTGTAAAGCCTGTGGTGCACCTGTTATGATTCCCTTGGGAGGCCTGTGGACTTGCCTCTCAATGTTGTCCATAAAGGAGTGTATGTGTCCCCGAGCTCATTGCCCAAACTGAGCATCAGTGCTAACTCCAAGTTACTTGTGTTGCCCTCTATATGGTGCCCTTGCCCCGTCCAGCCCCAAGGTAACTGATAGGGAAGGGCCCCCTCTCTTCAGGTTTCATGTACAAGAGGTAATAACTTGAGTTATGGTACAATGTGTGTGTGTAATACTGTGTAAAGAGTGACGTACTGCAATGTTTCAGAAATGTGTTCTTGGTAAAATGATATATTGACTGATGATTACATGTGTGAGCCTAATGCAAATGTATATGGTTGCAGTTGAAACTTATGGGAATACTTGCGTGACACGGACGTCAAGTTTTCCCAGGCCAGGAAGGGTGTAATCCCCCTGCAAATGGGGGTTCCCAAAAGACTTCCAGGAGCTTGCTTGAATGCTCCAAGCCTGAATGTTGTTTGGCGTTTAAGCCATTTATCTGTGAGTGTTTTTAGAGCCTCTGGTACTGTCTCTTTAAGAGCTGTCTGCTTGCAGACATAATTAGTTTGTATGGGGGGACTGTGTGTTTCTGTGCTTGAGTACCACTCAAGCTGCTGCCAATTCACTCCATTTTTGCATTCAGAACTGTGTTTGCCTAGTTCCCCATTCTAGTTTTGAACTGCTGAACTGGACCAATCAGTGTGGGTTAAGGTAGCTCTAAAATGGTGCCTTGGACGAATCAAAACTTGGACTCGTAATCTGAGCCAGCCACAAGAGGATTGTATGGGCAGTGACTCTGGGAGATGTAGTTTGGACTTGGCGCCTTTTTGGACCAACAGGGCAGTCTATTGTGAGTGACAGCCAATCCAGCCAAGAACTGGGAGGAACTCAAAGGAAGTGCCCGGTTTTGTCTGCTGGAGTTTCAGTTGAGCTCTGGCAGTGAAGAGGAAGGAGCCCTGTGCTTTTTCTGTGCAGTTTTAGTCGGAAGCGCGTAAGGCCTTGAGTTCCGTCTGCAGCTTGTGTAACTGCTTGTTAGGACTGAATCTGTCCCTGTGAAGAGAATCAAAGGATATCTGAAGAGTAGAAACCAGGCTCACCCTGTAGAAGACTGGAGAAATTGCTGAATTGCGCTCGGTCTGTCAGGAACTGAATGTGCTGTGTGTTCTCCCGGGTATTGTGCAGTAATTGCAATCGGGATAGAGAAGCAGCCTGCCTGGTATAGTACTTTCTTTTCACCATATAAATGTGTGAGGAGGCTTGTGTAGCTCAAGTGAATCCTGCTGCTATTAAAGGACTTTTGCCTGTTGCAGTTTGTCATATAAATGTGTGAGGAGTCTCATGGAGCTCAAGAGTAGCCCTGCTGACGTTGAAGGACCCTATCTTGTTTGGAGGTCCTGAGTACTAATTCAGGGTCACTCCCTGTTGAATTGCCACATTGAATCCAAATGGAATTACTGTACTGCTGACTGTTTAATTTTTCTTTTCTCTGTGTGAAAGGGTCCCTACCAGCTGCCACGGTTTAGACTAGCCACTAGGGCTTGGGTACCCAGGGACAGTAACTGGTAGGGATAGGCCTGTGCACAGAGCCATAGGTAGATGAGTAAAGTGATAAGCTAATTAACCTGATTTCCCCGTCCTTGTTATATCCCCCTAAATAAATCAGAGCTGCTTGTTTCAGCAAAGTTATACTGCCTGAGGTATTTGTCTATGTTAAAGTATTATACTGTGGTTGTTGCACTGTATCTTCTTATTTTACAGGGGGTCCCAGTGCCTGAACCAGTCCTGGGGGTAAGTGTATACTGTGAAGGTAATTCTGATATACTGTGTGGGCCACTAGTGGAAAGAAAGGGGGGTTGCAGTGTCCCAGAGGGCTGTGACCAAGTTAGTTTAACTATTGCAAACCCTGACGTCTGGGTGGAGGCACCCGCCATCGGATCCAGGCCCCTCAACCTGTTAGTGGCAAATCAGGCAGGGGTAGTAGCCCCTGGGATAGCGCCATCTAGGGGTTACACAAACAAATGTACTGTGATCCTCCTGGGAAGAAACTATCCAGAAAATAAAGCAGGTGCTTGCAGTACTGAACTGTAGGCATTCCCATCTGCACTCTCTTTTCTGCTATTCCATTGTACATTCTTCCCACGTACTTCCAAAAGTATGAGAAAAATCTAAATTTTTTTTAATTTTGTTTTCATTCACAACAATTCTCAAGTGAAAAACACTCTTTTTACACAATAGTGTAATTGTCAGTCTTTCACCCAGAAGGGTTGTCTTTTATTACTTTACCCGACTTTTGGAAAGTTTCTCAGGTGTTCCTTGGGTGTCCATTTTCTTCGTGGTGCAATTGCCTAATCCTATTAGAGTTCTTTTTGCCGGACAACAAAGCCTTCCATGGCCAACCTTGTTCCTTATCTATTTTCGGTGCTGCCGTCTGCACACAGATATGAGAAGGTACTGATGATTACTTAGCCCCCCCATTCAGGATTGCTTTTGATTTTTCTCATTCCTCTCCTTCTTTCTGCCTCTTACAGCCTGGGCAGCTAGATTCATAGTCGGGTGGTCAGTCAAGAAAACGTGCTGGCGTTTCGGAGATTACGTCCCCATCTTCAGAGCTCAGTACTGGGACCAGTGCTTTTCGGTTTATTCATTCGTGACTTACTTAGCATTAAAAGCAATGTGACAAAGTTTGCAGATGATACTAAATTAAGCTCTGAGGTCAATAGTGAAATGAAAATCAAACATTTTGTAGAGCCCATAGTCCAGCTTTTTCGACAAACTTCGAACCTTCATGGGTATAGAATCTCGGAGTCCTTTTATCACAAAATAGCCTACTATGCAGATGATCTTCTTTATATTACTCACCCAGAGGAATTGTTACAAACTCTCACTTCCCTCCTACAAGAAATAGAGAGCCTCACAGGCTACACTATCAACCCAAGTAAATCAGAAGTCCTACTTATTCAACCTCTTCTGCCCCCAGAGTTAATCAAGAGATACCCCCTATAAATGGGACAAACCCTATATAACTTATTTAGGAATCAAGATTCCCCAGAATTTCTCAGACCTCTATTCTTCTAATTATGTTTCAGTCCTCTCAAAAATCAACTTGGATTTGGTGCGGTGGACCCCTCTCTCTCTTTCTTTGCTGTCTAGAGTCCAATCTATCCAGATGAATTCCCTTCCAAAAATAATATACCTAATGCAAAATATCCTGATACCCCTCATGAGTAAGGGTATTTGGGAGTGGGACCGCTCGGTTAGTAGGTTTCTCTGGGTGAATAAACAACCCAGATTAGCACTTAGTAAACTTCAATGCTCTAAGGAGAGGGGTGGACTGGCTCTGCCCTGCATCTATAATTACTGGCTAGCTGCCCTACTTACACATATAACGACCTGGCTTTTACCCCAGACCCAGTCTCCATCCTGTTTTATGGTGGAGAGGGCTATGGTGGACTGCCCCTTAAACTATTCTTTAGTGTTCCAACCTCATAATATTACATGGCTCCGTTAAGGTTCCAGCTTCACTAAGGGGCTTCTCCAGTAGTGGATAAATTTTCTTGCTTGACCAGCTAATAAACTCCTATCGACTTGGATAGGTATCCCAGTGGAAGACCCACAATGGCCTCGGCACAACTAGACATCACATTCCAGAATTGGGCCTGTCAGGGTCTGAAATACCCCTATCAATTCTATGATAAAGATATCTTTAAATCATTTGAACAACTTAAACAGGAGTTCTCTCTAAACTAGAGTGACTTTTTTTTGGTTCCTACAGATCCGCCATTTTCTGGACACTAAAATTGTTCTGGATATTACTGATCGATTTATTCCTCCTCTATGTTCCTTATTGACTCAGGTAGAGAGGAGTGGAGGGTACAGCCATTTAATCTCTTGTTTCTATAAGGCCCTACTAGAGACCTCCTCAGACACTATGGATCTTGTGCAATTCCATTGGGAAGTTGAACTCCAGATTGAACTAACCCAGGAAGACTGGCTTCACATCTGGCGAAGACAGCATAAAACCTAAAATTTATATATCTGGAAAGAATTTTCCTGGAAGGTGGTCTTCAGATTTTTTCATACACCCCAGATCACCGTCAAGTATTCAGATGGTGGGGACTCCAGGTGCTGGAGACACTGCGGCTGTAAAGTGGCTACACATGCACATGTGTTTTGGCTGTGCCCAGCACTGGCAGCCTATTAATCAGGAATAGAATGTAGAGTTCTGGATCTTTTTCCCGGTTTAAGTACCCTCTCCCTAGACATAGGGATTCTCCTACATTATCCACGCCATTTTAAAGACCCACACCAAATATATCTCCCTAATATTCTCCTGAGCGCCGCTAAAAATGTATTTATTTAGTTTTTGTTGACCAGGTAAGTGCACTAGACAAATCCTGCCTATTTTCAGGCACGACCCGGGGGAGGGGGATACAGATGAATGCCAACTGATCTTGAACCAGATTAAGCTGTTGTTGGTGGTATTTTTAGTGAATGAGGGAAATTTGGCCAGGACACCGGGGAAATTTCCTTACTCTTTTCGATAAGTGATATGGGATCTTTAACATCCACCTAAACTACCATCAATCCAGGCAGATGGGACCTCGGTTTAACATTTCATCCGAAAGACGGCACCTCAGAAGTGCAGCACCCCTCTCATGCTGCTCTACAGTGTCAGTACTGGAATGTTAACCCAAGTGCCAGATGTGGGAACTGAACCCACAGCCCTCTGATCTCCCAGCCTCAGAGGCGAGTGTGCTACCTACTGAGCCACTGACACTGACCACAAGGTTGTGGCTGCATCCAAATCCCCCTACTTTATCTGCCTGGGAAGACACCATTTATAATATATACAAATTGCAACATGTGACAGCCAGGCTTCAAAACAAAGTTCCAGAACTAATGAATCGCTGGAACACTTGGTTCTGAGCATTTCACAGACTCAACCAGATCAACCTCCTTAGAGGTTTAGCTTCTTGAAAAGTGGTTCCTCTTGACTGCTCCTTGGGATGTCGCCAGCCCTTAGTATCCCCCTACCCCGGGCTTTATCCCTGGATATCCGGGTTGGAACTTGATTTAACTAATTTGGCGACAGGAGTTGCGGCTCCTGGGCATTCCTGGATTCCCCCCTCTTTACTTTTGCAAAAGTTTGCCAGTGTAGTTTATCTACAAATAACGTGTAAATAATAGAGGGCCATATGCTATCATTGTAAACTTTTTTAATAATGGCAGGTGATTTTCATCTAATTATTCTCCTCTTGTTTGGGATTATTATGCTACTTATTACCTGTGCAGGCAATGTCTTTTACGAAGATCAAAACCTATCAACTACTGTGATGATTACCTGTAACACTGCTCTGTGTATCATTAACAGTAAAAAACTGAAATAAATAAAAAGTTAAAAAAAAAGAGAAAATCAAAACATTCACACACGGTATTCAAAACATGGCTGGCCCAGTGGCGTTGAGGGTTGAGGCGCTGGATGCCACACCTCACACCACACCGGTGACTCATGTTCAGGAGTGAGCATGGGTTGCTTGGGGTTGGCCGGGAAGGAGAGGATCGAGCATCCAGAGGACAACTTTCCTCTCTTGGAAAGGGTGGGTTCCTGATGCCCCAGCACCCAGCAGCAGTGACTCCCAGTGGAGACTGGGAGTGCATCAGTCGGGGTCGTGCATGCAAGGGACGGAGGTGACGATGGATGTCCGTGAATAGGGTGCAGGAGTGCACTCAGGTCACGCTGGACGTCATTGCACATTCACGCCTCAGAGAAATCATCACATACAAGGGAAAAACCTTGGCTGTTGCTGGAGATGACGGCACGCCAGCCTCATGCCCACTGTTGGACCCCACCTTCTTTGTCCAGATATCCCCCGGCCTGCGCCTGATCACCAAAGCTGGATGAATGGAGCGCCCAGGTAAGTGGACGGTGGTTCCGCCCTAGGGAGCACAAGCCAGGGGGCACATGGCGGATCGGGGTGCCAGGTTGGGGGACCAAGGGGACCTGAAGCAGAGGGGGGGTCTCAAGCCAGGTGGGATAAGCTGGGGATGCCTCAAGACCAGCGACCAGAGGGAAAATAAAGTGTAAAAAAAAAAAAAAGATATTCAAAACATTGAAAAGTGGTCAAAGAAAAATAAAATGCAATTCAATGTAAACAAATGTACTGTGATCCACCTGGGAAGAAGCTATTCGGAAAATAGTTACACTAGAAATTGTACAATAATAAAACCAATCACAACAGAAAGGGACCTGGGGGTAGTAATAAATAGTGATTTATCACAGGGGGACCATGTCCTAAAAACCACTCTAACTGCTAACAGAATCATAAGATCAATTCGTAAAGCTTTCATAACCTGGTGTGAAACCTGTACAATACCACTTTATAAATCTTATGTTTGACCTCATTTAGATCATGCTGCATTGTTGTAGACCCCATTTTTGTCACAAAGTATAGAATTGAAAGGCTTGCCTGTAATTCGGTGGACAAGCAGCTAGCCACTCCCACTTCCTGAGCTATATAAGCAGTTCCTCTCAGCCTTACTGTGAAGCATTTTGTCTTTGCCCCCACCATCCTCCCCTCCTCCTCCAATGGCAGTGCTCTCTCCTTAGGGGGATTCCTAAGGTACCTTTAGCCACAGGAACCCTCCTGTGGCACCTCTAGGGGCAGAACCTTCTCCGAGAGTTCCTTGCTTCCTACCCCTACAGGGTGGTAATTCCTCTGGAATAGAGAATGCGAATGGCTACAACCAAAACTAACACAGTTACACAAGCATAACACTATACTGGCTGCATAGGTCAGTGAATTAATAGAGGGCATCCAAAGAGGAATCACAAGACTAATCCCAAGATTAAGAGGAGTGTCCTACGAGGACAGTCCGGATACCCTAAACTTATACAATTTAGAGCCCCAAAGACGTAGAGGCGACTTACTGATGTTACATAATATATTAAGGGATCAACAGTTATCTAAGGATTGCAGTGTTTCACATGCCTTAAAACCTGATTACCTAAGCTCACACAGTTAAAAACTTTATTAAAAGAGTTTATACAAATAAACACATTTTTTTTTTACTCTTGGGGCTTGCACATTATGGAACTCACTTCCACAGTATCTTGTAGACATTTGGGAACCAAATAAATTCATAGTGGAGCTGGACAAATTCCTTTTAGGGAGATAAATTACCCCACACAGTGTAGAGAGGCAGTCGGGATGGGCACTGAGCCTTCTTCTGCCTTAAAATACAGAGTAATACTGTCCCTGCCCTCCCCCAATCTGCCGCTCCCCTCCGTCTGCCCCTCTGTTGACCCTTAATTTGACCTTAACTCTATCCCATCCTGTCTTGAAGCTGCCCACTGTTTCCAATGAAACCACCTCCTCAGGAAGCTTATTCCATCCTGCCACCATCCCCTTCATGAAGAAGTGCCTCTCTCCTAACCCTCCCCCCCCAACATTAAACTGTGCCCCCTCATGTTTCAGTTCCCAGTAAGACTGAAGATAACATCCTCATCTACCATACTTTTGCTTTTTAAATACTTGAAGGTCTCAGTCATGTCCCCTCTCCCTTCTCTCCTCCAGGGAGTACATGTTCAGGGTCTCCCACTTCACTTCATACTTGATACCCTGCTGGCCCCTAATCATCTTAGTTTATCCTCCTTCAGACTGTCTCCAGCAGGTTTCTATCTTTTTTAAGGCGTGTGCACCAGTACTTTACACTGTCCTCCAGATGTAGCCTCACTAATGACCTGTACAAGGGCAGTATTACATCCTACTGCTTGCTACTGATCCCCCTGGCAGTGCAGCCCAACATTTTATTTGCCTTTGTTGCTACTTTCCTACATTGCATGAAGTGCTTCAGAGCACTAGTGATCATCACTCCCAGGTCCTTCTCCTCCTGTGATGCAGATACCTGGACCCTGCCAAGGCTGAACTCGGTCCTCGGGTTTTGGCTTCAATGGGCATAACTTTTCATTAAAGCAAAATTACCAAATCCTAGGCCACCTCTCTAGCTTTTCTACATCTTCCCTTAGGTGTTGTATCCTTTCTGCTGTGTCCACCCTCCCATAGAGCTCATACATGTGATATGTCCAACTTGCTTAAGAGGGAGATTTGGGTCAGATTAGGAGGGAGACTGGCCTGCCAACTTGCTTAAGAGGGAGATTTGGGTCAAATTAGGAGGGAGTTTGGCCTGTTAGTTGGGAGATGCCATTATGTCATGAGTTTGTCCTTAAATGGCATCAAAAAAATAAGAAAAAAAGTAATTACAAAAATTGTATGTATTTCATTTTGTCAAGAATAAGCACTAAAATGAATAAACAACTAGTTATATAAAGTTATCAGATACATTGTTCATCATGGATTAAATTTTTATGTGTCTTTATTTGCCCAAAAAAAGATGGAAATTTTGGACAGAATTTTACTTAAGCAGGAGATTTTGTTTCCCAGGAGGGAGTTCAGTCAAAAAAAACAAAACAGGAGTCTCCTGCATAAAGAGGGAGATATCACATGTATGAGAGCTTGGTATCATCGGTGAATAGGCACATTTTGCCCTTAATTCCATCTCCAGTATCATTGATTGAGACATTGAACAGCATTGGGCCTTGTGGGGCACCACTGGTGACCTCCCTGGTGCTGGAGTGCTCACCACCACCACACTCTGGGTCCTGCCCCTCGGCCAGTTTTCTACCCACCCAGTCAACTTCTTGCCAACCCCTTGATATGCCAACTTCCTTATCATTGTCTTGTGGGGTACAGAATCAAAGGCCTTGCCAAAGTCCAGGTAAATGATGTCCACCACTTGGCCTATGTACACAATTTTAGTGACCCAGTCAAAGAAGTCAATCAGATTTGTCTGACATGACCTCCCTCCTATAAACCCATGTTGCCATTCATCCTGGAGACCATTCTTATCCAGATACTCTGCTAACCTTTCCTTAAAGGGACACATTCATATACAGTGGCAGGCATAATTTGCAAGCCCATGAAAAGTTCTTTTAATTGAGGTATTGGGCATACCTGTAGCTGAAAGCAGTCCAGAGATATACTGTAGATAACTGAGTCTGTGCAATATAAATACTACATTAGAGCCATTCCTAGAACCTTGTGATGTCAGTGACAGTCAAGCAGTTCCTAACTGAATTGAGTTAAGCACTGCTTAATCGTCATTGACATCACAAGGTTCTAAAAATGGCTCTAGTGTTGTATTTATAATGCAAGGTAAGGCAACATTTATTTAAGACACGCCCAATCCCGGAGGCTCTGGGCACCATACAATAAAAATACAGCATCAGTTTCAGTACAAAAACACAACATAATAACCCTTCATAAATATAAAATACATACATAAAAAATTAGCTTAATTTGCTATAGTTCACTTAACAATAAAGCAGGTCCGGAACAATTAGCATAATAACCAGGCACTAGATGTTAAGAACTAAACTCAGGGAATGCCTGTGCAAACAGAAAAGGTGGTCCTTGAATACCTCAACTGAAGGGACCTCCCTTATAAGATGGTGAAAGTGAATTCCACAGGGCGGGGCTGGCGACACTAAATGCTCTGTCGTCGGCAGTTTTTAACCTCATCCTGGGAATTGCTAGGAGGCCTCTAGAGGAGGAACGAAGGGAGCGGGCTGAAACAGCCGGTGTAAGAAGGTCAGACAGGTAGTCAGGGCCCAATCCATGTAGGGCCTTAAAGGTGAGCAGGCCCACCTTGAAGAGGACCCTCCACCTAACCGGCAGCCAGTGCAGTTCCCGCAGCACTGGGGTGATGTGGCAGTATTTCAACTTCCCAGCCAACAACCTGGCAGCTGCGTTCTGCACTAACTATAGTCAGTGGAGGGTACCCCCAGAGACCCCGAGGTAGAGTGCATTACAGTAATCAAGCCTCGTCGTCACAAAGGCATGCACCAAAGTTGGGAGGTCCAGAGGCAGAACTAAGGGCTTATCCCTAGCAATATTCCTCAAATGTTAAAAGCTGACCCAGACAGCGACTGACTTCTAAGCCTCCAGCATCAGAACACTATCCAGAATAACATCCAGGTTCCGCACCTTAGAGGCAGCTTTCAAAGGTACAGATCCCAGGAACACTCCTAAGACCACCCTAGCATGCCCTCTGTTTGACTCCACAACTAATGCCTCCATCTTGTCGGGGTTCAGTCGCAACCAGCTGGAGGACATTCAGTCATTTATTTCAGCAAGGCAGTTGTTTAGCACATTTACTGTGTCAGATGTTCCAGGGGCAAAGGAAAAGTATAGCTGGTTATCATTGGCATAGCAATGAAAACCCAAGCCATGCTTCCTAATGATCCTTCCCAGGGGTAGCTTGTACACGGCGAGCAACATTGGTTACAAGACCAATCCCTGAGGTACTCCACAAGACAGGAGGCTAGGGGAGGAGGTGAAATTCCCCATCACTATCCTTTGCCTGCTGTTGGTGAGATAGGACTCAAACCAGCAGATGACCGGACCGGTGAATCTACAGAAAAACCTCAGGTGGTCAAGTAACACACAATAGTCGACCGTGTCAAAAGCTGAGGAGAGGTCAAGGAGAATGAGAATTGTCCCCTCCCCTCGATCTCTCGCCCTGAGAAGGTCATTGTGCACCCGAACTAACGCAGTTTCAATACTATGCCTCACTCGAAAACCTGACTGGAAGGGTTCATATAGATCATGGGCCAATAGGTGTCCCTCAAGCTGAAGTGCCACAACCTTCTCCACAACCTTCCCACAAATGGGAGGTTGGAGATAGGATGGTAATTTGCCATAATGTCAAGGTCCAAAGATGGCTTTTTCAGAAAGGGTCTCACCAATGCCTCCTTCAAGACATCTGAAAAAAAAAAACCTCTGACAAGGAGCACCGGACAATCAAGGCAAACACCGGGCCAACAGAATCAATGCATCCCATCAAGAAACAGGTTGGTACCGGGGTCCAGTTCACAATATGTGTGTCTCAGCTTGGAAGCAGCCTCAGCCGCCTCCACTGGTCTAAACTCGCCCCAACCAGATGGAGCGCTGTCTGAACAACTAAGGTGATCGCTGTTAGCCACCACACGGCTCACTGGCGTAATCCCAAGCCAGATGCCGGACAGTGTCTGAGAAGAACTGAGCAAACTCCTCACATAATTCATTTGAAAAAATCTCTTTTGGCTGCAGACAGGTGGGATTAAGCAGCCTGTCCACAGTCTGACAAAGCACAGTTGGTCGACTTATCCCAACAGCAATCTCCTTGGACAGGAATTCTGCCTTCTTGCAGTTGATTGCCCCCTGGTACTCACAATAATGAGCATGTAGGGCCAGTTTGTCTGCCTCTAGCCCAGTCTTCATCCAGCAGCACTCTAATCTCTGACCCATGGTCTTCATCACCCTGAGATCCCCATCAAAGCAGAGGGACCTCACAAGAGAAGACCTGGGTGCCTGAATATTGGTGCAAGGGGAGTGTGCGCAGCGAACATCACTTTATTATAGGCGGCAACCGCCACAGGCACTCCCCAACCCCGCATACACAGTCCACACTAGATAGATCAGCTACTGCCAGAAAACCCTCCGGGGTCAAACCCCTCAAAGGGCTGGCAGTATAGCCTAGAGGTTAGAGTAATGAGCTGTGAACGAGCTTGGTACATCCAGCAGACCAGACCTGGGTTTGAGCCTCACACCCTCTACTTGCATACTGTGTGACTCTGACCAAGTCTCTTAACCGCCCAGTACTCCCAGAATGCCCCTGAAAACAGGCACTTGTGCCTAGTGGGTCTTACTTAGTTACCAAAGAATGAATAAATAGGGCAGTAGTTTACCATCTCAGCAGGGGGAGGGCTCTCAAGGGTGGCACTGAACAAGAATTCCAGTGTGCAATGATCAGACCAAATGACCAATCAGTCTTGAGATCATTTATCTCAAGCCCAAGTGAGAAGACCAGGTCCAGCATGTGGCCACCCTGATGGGTCTCGAAAGAAACCTCTTACGACAGGCCCAGCGATGACATGGCCTGAAGGAAGTTATGACCAAGGCAAGATGATTCATTGTCAGCCCAAACATTGAAGTCCCCCAAAATTAATCATCTGGGGGCATGCGATGTTTCACTGATGACGAAATCTGCCACCTCCTGCAGGAATTCCCCTGCCACCCCAGGGGGGCCGTAAATCAGGAGAATCCTGCAGCCTGTGCCCAGACCCCCGTGAACAGCCGCACACTCAGAGGAACCCGGCCTTCCACTTGGTGCACGGTGAAGGCTAGCTCAGATCTAAAACAGATAGCTACACCCCTGCCCCTGCATTCCACTCTGGGGAAGTGCACTACAGAGTATCCAGGTGGGACGGCAGCCTCCAGAATGGCCTGCATTGTCTCCCACCCAGGTCTCTGTAATACATGCCAGATCGACTGGTAGAAATCAAGTCCGCTACTATCGTGGTCTTGTTCCTGATCGATCTGGTATTACATAGCACTGCCCGGCAGGATTGGTGGGCCGTGAAGCCCTTCTGGCTGCCTGCCCACATGGTCTGGTGGGAACCCTGGGGATTGGCACTAAACACATATGACCTCTCTCTTGGGCCTGATGTACACCCCAGGGCAGATTCTGCACCTGACCACCCCAATCCTGCCACCCACAGTTGTGCTTAAGGCACCCCGCCATTCCCGATCAATGCTACTCCTATTAATTCCGACCTTCTGACAACGACGAGCAGTTGTGATAGACACTGGGAGGTCAGTGAAGGGCCGCAGATTGAGCAAACGGGACACCTCGTACACTATCCTGGCCTGCCCCAGGCCTCCACCTTCCACTAAACACATCCTGGCCAGTAATAGTGGACCACAGCAACACCAACCTTACTATATAACACAGACACACACTAATACAAAAACTACCTAACCAGCCACACTACAAACACACTACCTAAAAAGACACTCCCTCCAAACCCTTCCCCAACAACCCACTAAAACCAGAAACATCCAGGTATATTATAACAGTTTATTCACTTCTCAGGAGAGCAGCCTGCAGGATTTTAAAGTTTGACCCTACAAGACAGGGTAAAAAATACAGTATTTAACAGTGATTTGTCCAATAGATTACCCACAAAACTCAGTGCATGGAAATTTCAGGGCTGTCTCACAACCCACTGTTTCTCCACTGGGCAGGAGGCCAGATAACACCAATATGGCCCCGAGAGGATGCAGTGTTCCAGGGCCACTCTCACTTGCCCCAGCCCATAGAAAAAAGCACAGTTACCTTGTTAAAGCAGGATGCCACTGACCACTCTGATCATAATACTCCTCAGATGGCAACCACATCAGGGGAACTCCATCCTGCCAAATCAGCCAGCAACACAGTCTTATCGGCACCTTGATCAGACTCCACAGTAATCAAAGATCAGGTTCATGGGACTACGGCAGACAGTGCCCTCAACATCCGCGCTCTCCGAGATGAAACCCAACTGTGCAACAGTACCACAGTTCCTTCGGCCTCTTCTCGAAATCAAAGGGGCACCGCGCGTACTCGGAAAAAGTCACCGTCCCTTCTTGCACTGACAAGCTACAGAAAGATAGTCCAACCAGGCAACAACACTGATGGATCAGGGGCCCACTTGTCCCACGTTTTAAAAGGCGCCAGCCTCACTCCGAGTTCCCTGTTAGCGGCCCCTCATTTCTGGGCCATCGGAAGAATAACACAACTGGGCGTCTACTCCGAGGAGACCACTGATTCACTCCTCAGTCATTGCTGGCAGCGGGAAGCCATTCCACCTTACAATCGTTAACAGGAGATTGATAGTCACTGGAGTCCTGACAGCCTCTTGGGGGGGAAACACCAGTAGCAGAAAAATTGTTTGAAGGTTAAAGGCCTGCAGGCCACTGCAAAACTTGAAAACAAAAAAGCTGTCTCCCACCCTGACTCACTAAATGCCCTTACTATTGCTATCAACCCTAGCTAAACACCCTGACAAAAAACCTTGCCATAGCATTTTAGGTACCGAGTCGGAACTACCGACCCAGCACATACACACCAAATAGCTCTCCTGGCAAAAATACTCCAATGGGAGTATAAGTTAAAAGCTAAAGGCTGTGGTTCTTAATTCTCATAGCCTGAGAATGTAATTGAAACCATTCTTTCAACCATAAGTGTGTCCTGCATGGCTATGTAAATACTGTATATATCCCAAAGCCCTTTACAATCCAGAAGAGGGAGAGGGGAGAGAATGTTGCTGCCATTTTTAGCACAGACTCAGTCATGTATATATCTGGACTGCTTCCAGCTACAGCTATGCCCAATACCTCAATTAAAAGAGCTTTTCATGGGCTGTCAAACTATGAACCCTGTGCTTGAAGGCACAGCATGCCTCCGCCGCCGCCTATGTGTGGCCTTGAGACACTCCACACCCATTGCGCCACTTGTGTGGCATGCACAAAGGGAGGCACGCACCCAATCCCCCACCCGCACAGACTGCAATGTGCAGGGGGTGGATGGTAGGTGTGCCAGCACTACATGGCATGCACAAAGCCACATAGTGCTGCATGGGGGGCAGCTGGTACACCAGGGAAACCCTGCCATACATCCCCTATGTGCCCCACGCATCCATCCAACATCAAAGGGGACCACCACCAACACATCCACTGGCCACCTGGGGCCGTTGACCCAACACCCAGCTGAGCTCCCACTGTCCTGGTGCATACCAAGCCTCCTGTCTTACACACACACACACACATACATATGGGGGCACTGGCCCCAGGACTGCATGTACCACCCTCAACTGCCTGCTTCTGCAGATCCCCATGTGCCGGGTGGTGTGATGGGCTGGCCCAAACAACCCCCACACACACAAACACATATACCCATGTCACCACCCCTGTACCTCCCCGTCCGATCGGGGGCACCACACAGCTAGCAGCACTACCCACCTCACACCTCCATGGCCGCCGGCCGTGTGGACATCTGCGGGGGAGCGCAGCCAACTCGCCCCTCACCACGCAAAGGATCCACTGTTGGTCCCGGGACGGGCATCCAGTTGGATGCCCGCCTGGGTCTGCGACACCACCCAGCAGCCTCGCGGAGTGCTGCATGCTGGAGGGGCATGCTCATGGACAGGTTGCGGCAATTGGGGAGTACCGGTGATGCACACCTGTCCACAGGTGCGGAGCTCCGTGGGTGGGATACATGCCTCGGATGCATAAATCCCACCCATTGGAGCATAGTCCCCTTTGTCTACCACTGTACATGAATGTGTCCCTTTAAGTATGGTCTCCATGAGGTTGCACACGATTGCAGTCAGATTGACTGGTTTGTAGTTCCCTGGATTGTCTTGTCCTTGTGACCGCTGTTAAGAAAGGGCACTACATATGACATTTTCCACACCTGTGCTATCATGCCCCGCTCCAGTGAACTATTGGAACAAGTCAGCCCTCTGCCAGCACCTCCACTAGCTCTCTCAGCACCCTTGGCCATCTTGGCCTGGGGATTTATCTACCCTCAGTGCTAGCAACCCTGTCCTCACCCCATCCACCTCTGTCAAAACATCCATGCACCCCCCCGTCCTTCCCCCTAGTGGCCCCAGTCTGCTTTTCTCCCTGGTGAAGACAGAGCAGAAGTACTCATTCAGTACCTCTGCTTTGCCCCCATTCTCCTCCACCCACCTGTCCCCTTTCCTGAGCCTAACAATCCCATCTTTCATGTCCCTCTTCTCGCTAATATGTCACCCTAACAGCGAGAACCGTGCCACAAAACGTCCTTCTCCAGTTCCTGGGAACTGATGCAGAACCGGAGAATCATTCAGAATAAATAATATTAAACAAAATATACCCCAATTAATGCAGAGTAATTGAGAGATAACTACAATAAATAAAAACACTTTAAATAATAAAACAATAAACCGTAATTGACTCTGAAGTGAAGAGAGGACTGTGGGGTGGCTGCCTTCTTCAAGCGGAGAAATAAATCTGCCATTAGAATGTGAGGGTGAGCGTGACCACACAGCAAAGTTTTGAATTTCCTTCTAGAGATGCCGCAATTAGCATAAAATGCTCAGCTCTGGAGCGGCTCATTCCAGGGGAATGAAGTTGTTGTTTAGCATAAGTGAGGGATTCCTGGGGAACGAAAAAGCCTTTTCCCCAATTTTAATTTTCTCAGCTAGCTGCAGTTCCTCCTGAGCTTTAGCCAGCCTGACTGTCTTACATGCTACTTTAGCCATCTTCATGTAGCTGTCCCTGTCTTCCTCCTTCCTCCTTCTGGGTCCTCCCGAATGTCTTGTGGACTGATCTCTTATCCGTTACTGTCTGGGCGACCTCAGTGCTAATCCAGCTGAGTGCTTTGGCCCTCGAGTTCTTCCCTTTGAGACACACTCCGTTGTGCAACCATTATTCACTCTGTGATGATGGGCCACCTTTGGTCCACCCCCATGTTCACTCGGATGCTTGCCAGGTGACTACTTAGCAGTTCATCTGCCTTTCTAAAATCCAGGATTTTAGTCTTAGTGGGGGCCTTTTTCCTGCCCATGTCCAACCCGAACCACACTGTGTGATGGTCACTGCCACTCAGGGGCTTCTCGATATTATATCTTGGACATGGTTCTCATTTGTCAGCACCAGGTCAAAGATTGTCCCTTCCCTGGTGGACTCTAGGACATCCTGTGTCAGGAACCCACTTTGCAGCATAGCAAGGATTACCTGACTCCTGATGCAGGTCATGGCTGGTACCACCTTAGGCAGGTAGAAGTCTCTCACTATTACCACCTCTCCCTTCCCTGCAAAGGTCAACATTTATAAATTCAATTCTCTGTCTACTTTCCTCCTTCTAGTTGGGCAGTCTGTAAACCACCCCCAACTTCATCTTTCTCCCTTTATTCAACAGTAACTGAATGCATATCGCATCCACCCCGCTTCCGTCTCCTCCCTTGTACAAATTATACCTTCTCTGATGTAATCTGCCCCCCCTTCCTACCTCCATGTCCCTACTATATAATTAAAACCCAGGTATTGAGAGGTCACAGTCATGGTTAGGTGTGGCCCACATCTCCATGACCAGCATGATGTCCACTCCCCTCTCAGCCAACAATGCCTGCAGGTCATACATCTTGTTTCCAAGACTTCATGCATACAAGGACACCACCTTCCATTTAGAGTCTGAGCCTCCTTCCCTTCCCTTCCCTTCCCTCCTCTCCTCTCTGCATTTCTTATTTCACCCTGTTACATGTGCTACCCTCAGCCCCCACTGCTAACCTTTCACTCCCCCTCCCCTTCACTCTACAGTTTCCCCTACTGGTATTGGCAGAGGTCTCCTGACCTCCTACTTCCAGAGACCTTGGAAATGCAGGCCCACTTGCCTCCCCCTAGTAGTTTAAATTAAGTTTTAGGTTTGTGTACCCCCCTGCTTGTCCCAGAGAACTGTCAACCCCCCAGTAGTGATCTGCAGTCTGGTGCAAAACATGTTTTATCTGATCAACTATCTCCCAGCCCCCAATACAGTCAACCATGGATACATATGTACACTGCAAGGCATACATGTTCACTTCTGCAGTTGCACATAAAAATCCACAATACTCAAATTACAACACTACTTCTGGCTTCAGAACTGCAGGACCCTGTGGGGCCAGCACTTCTGTAGCCACAGATACATATACAGACATACCTAGTCACCTCTTGCTGCAGATACAAATCAGTGATACTCAAATTGCAGCACTGCTTCTGCAAGGCTTGCAATTCCGCAGCCGCAGATTCAAATTGATGATACCCAAATTGCAGCACTACTTCTGGCTGCAGAAGCGCAAGCTCCTCTGAGGCTAGTGCTTCTGCAGCCACAAATACATATGCATACTGCAAGACGTATACACAACACTTCTGCAATCACACTGTTATGTTTCTAAAAAACACTAATGGAGCATTGTTTTTTAAAATGCGCAATGCAGTATGCATATTTTCAAAGGTACCACATCAGTGCTACTGCATTTGTGTCATCTGGAAATGGTTGTATGTTTGTCTTACTTGATGATAGCCATCTGTGGTTGCTTTTGTTGTCTTGTCCTTTTGCTGCTGGGGGAGTTAGGGTTGAAAACTCTAACATCACATCTCCTTATTTTTGTGGTGATATGTTGAGCCCTAACTGGGCATTAACTCCATTTTTTTTGCAGTAAATATGTATTTGTGCATAGATGTTGGGTTGTTTATATAGGGCATATGAAAAAAGGACTGCTTATGTGAAATTGCCATTATATCAGTCTCTTGTTAGACTCCACCTTGAGTACCAAGCACAGTTTTGGAACCCTCGTTTAAAGAAGGATAGGGGTTGACTGGAGGTAGTAAAATGTAGAGTAATTAAAATGATTCATGGGCAGCAAGGTACGAGAATCATATGAGGAAAGACTGGTGGACTTGAAAATGTACTTCTCATAAGAAAAGAAATGAAAAAGGGAGACATGATTGCAACTTAAAATTTTTAAGGGGCATAAACAAGATTGATAATGGGGTCCTATTCACCAGAAATGACAACACAGTGACTCAGAGTGAGGGGTGGAGACTAGTAGGGGGAAGATTTAAAAGGGATCTCAGAAAGTACAACTTCACAGAAGGTAGTGTGGGACAATGGAATGGATTACCGAGGGAGGTTGTTAAATCTATATCTATTGATAGTTGTAAGAAAGGAAGGGATAAGTTCACACAGTTAGTTCTATTTAGTTCAGGGACTAGGATGTGTGAAAATAGGGATGTACTGTAGGTGAGTTAATTAAAAAAATAGGATAGGGCCAGCCTGGTGGCACTGAGGGTTGAGGCACTGGATGCCACACCTCGTGCCACGCCGGTGACCTAGGTTTGGGAACGAGCTTGTGCCACTGGGGGTCAGCAGGGGAGAGAGATGATTGAGCCTCTGGAGGACTACTCTCCTGTCTCGGGGGGGGGGGAGAATCCAGGCCACTGCCTGGCATCATAGCAGCCCCTGGTGGAGACCAGAGGTACTGCAGCACTACAGGGCCGAAACAGGGGGTTGCAGAGCCGAAACAGGTGAGCCTGGCACCATTACATGCTTGGGCTCTGCTTGGGGTGCAGGGGGACAGGGCATAAACAAGAAAGAAAACCCTCCTACCGACAGGTGAAGGCGGGTCGAGGAACTACGGCCTCATGCCCAATGTCGTGTCTCCAGGAGGTGCTCCTCGGGTCCTCTCTTAAGCCAGCGTTGCACGACAACACTACAAGAAAGGGTGCCAGAGGTATGGCGATCCTTTCCCAGAGGACTCAGACCTGGGTGGTGGGGTTAGGGCGATGCTGGATGAAGCGGGGAGTCTGATGACCGAAGAGCACCAATGGAACTTCAGGCAGGCAGGCAGAGCGGTACGCTGAGCGACCGCACTGGAGAGAGGTCGGTTGGAGGTGAGAAAAAGAATTAGAAAAAAAAATTGAAGAAAAGAGACTCAAAATGTAAATAACCTATGCATTCACTCAGTAGTACCAAAAGTAAAACAGAATACAGTTAGGAATTTTGGGACAGATTAGACGGAGGCCTTTATCTGCCATCATATTTTAAAAAGGTAGGTACATAGGTAGCTAGGTAGGTAGAAAGAAAAAGAAAGAAAAAAATAAAATAGATATTGATATAGATATAGATAGATACACCAGCACAGCTATCAGGCAACCTCTGCAGAGAGGAACACCCCCTAGAGGACTTACTTCCCCTCCCAGCTCTCAAGTGGGCTGGGCAAGCTCCTTTTCAAGACAGCCTCGTTATTGGCATGGTGCCGGTGACCACTTAATCTACCCAGGCATGCCCATTTTCTCACTGACCCTGCTTGCATCTTTTTCTCTGTCTTGTGCCAGGTGGTTCTGATGCTCTGTGTGTGGTTACCCACACAGCCAAACTGATGACGCCAAGCTGTTGTAGGAGGAACTTATATAACATGCAGCTCTGCTCCCCCCTTCCCAAATTTGAAACCTGCTTTCTCCACAGTGCATCTCAAACTTCAGTAGCCTGTAATAAGATGTTGGGTCCACAACATGAATCTGGGTCTCTTACATTGTTATGAAACACACTATTACCATCACCACCAGGCTGAACACATTGTTCTAAGTAAAGCCAGTCACTTGCCTGGTCTACCTTTAAGGCTAATAGTTTATCTGAATATGTCATTAGGTTCAAAAAAAACTCTGTAATACCTAGCTCGAAAAACAAATATACTTTATTTAAAATTCTTATGTTTGTTTTTACAGGTCCAGAAGACGCTGCAGATTAGTCATTGGACATAGCCTGCACATACACCACTGACCACCTTCCCCTCAAGGTACAGCAGATGGAAAGAGAGAGGCCCCAGAGCAGTATCCAGTGTGTCAGACAAACACAGATGGTCTGTGGTCTGAATCCGGACAATCAATCAAGAAAGCTTATTTACACAGTAATAAACAACGGGCTATAGCAAAAAAGCAATGTTTAATAAAGGATACTTTTTTTCAAACACCAGCCTCCCGAATCTCATCTGATGGTCATAATCGGTTTCATATACCATTCTGCCTGCCTGCCACCTGCTGCCCAGGATCCTAACCCCTACCCCAAAATTCCCACAGAAAGTAATCATGGTAAAAAATCTGGGTCCACTGCCATATAGTAATAGAGCCAACATGACCAGAACTTCCTAAATTAAAATGCCCGGATCTGTAATGCAAAAATGATTTGTTACATGCAGTAAATGTCCAGTACAGTGTGCCTCAAATTAACTGTTTATTTTACCGTAACAGAGAGCCATTTGGGGGGAATTTCTTACTTAGCTGCTGCTGGAAATATACCTACCAGATATTTCTGTGAAGGTGCTAACAAACTGGCTGCATACTGTGGATTTAAGAAAATGTCAGGGAAAAATTATTTTGAATTCCACAGGTAGTGAACTCCAGTTGTCAGAAATGTCTGCCAAGGAGGGAGCATGCCCAGATGATATAGACGCGAACAGTACATGGTTTCCCACATTTCCTCCAACCTGTGGGGGAAACTTATTACATTTTTTTCATATATTGTGTATAAAAATGGGTGTATTATTTACTTTTCAGAAAACTTCCTTCCAAATTGGGAAACAAATGACTCTATTGATGTTCTGGTTTATCCTGATTCATTGTAAATCATCCCACACCACTCCATACTCTGTGTGCTATTTACCATGCACCACTTAAAACAATTTGGGAGTTCACTCCAGCAAGATTCATTAGAGCATTGAAATATGCTTTGAAGATACTGATCACTTCATGGCTCATTAGTCTCCCCAGTTAGGGAATGTCACTGATTTATTTAAAGGACAACTAAATAACAGTTTTTAAGGGGTTGCTTACTGAAAAGTCTGAAATTGTGGTGTGCTAGAGCCAGGGGTGCCATTTTAAAATATAGTTGCACTTACCTTTGTAATATCAATTTAAACCATTTTCAGCATGTTTTAAGTTTGTAAACAAAAGATCCCCGGAGTTTGAAAGTCAGCGCCACGATCTAGCCATAAGATGGCACCGATGTGAGAGACGTAATTATGTAACTGGAGCAAGACAGCTCAGAAAGACAAATAGAAGCCCTATGTTGTGTCCCATTTCAGCTTGTACTGTAAAACTTCAAAAGCCCACCAAAACGCTAATCGGCACTTAACACACGTGTCGGACTCTGACGCATGTGTTAGGTGCCCATTGGCATGTTGGTGGGCTTTTGAAGTTTTACAGTATGAACTGAACTGGGTCACTACATAGGGCTTCCATTAGTCTTTCTGAGCTGTCTCTCTTCAATGACGTAATCACTTCTCACTTTGGTATCCATCTTACGGCTAGATCGCAGCACCAACTTTCAAGCTCCAGGGATCTTTGTTTACAAACTTAAACATGCTGAAAATTGGTTAAATTGATATTACAAAGGCAAGGGCAACTGTATTTTAAAATGGCACCCCTGACTCTAGCACACCACAATTTCAGATTTGTCGGTAAGCGACCCCAAAAAAACTGCTGTTTAGTTATCCTTTAAGAAGTCCCAGTCTTGGAGAAATCTATAAAAATCTCCTCTGCATTACCATACTCTGTAAATTTTCATAATCTTAAATATTTCTCCCTGATGCAACAAAAAGGGATAGAGCAATCCTTGCCACCCCAAACCTGAAGTCTATGATCCATCCGAGAGTGTATAAACTTCTGGTTACCAGAGAAAGAACAAAAATAGTTGTGCATGTTGACCCATTTTAAAAAGTAAAAGTAAATAATGTCATCCCAGTGGCACAAATCAAGATTCCCAGCTGTGTTGTAATAATTCAAGAGGTCTGGCCTAAACTGCTCCCTACAAAGTAAGGAAGCTATTGGGAGGAAAATGAGAGCTTTAACCTGCAGCTCTTTTCCATGGGAATCATAAATGGGAGACAGCCAACAAAATAACCATCTCAGTTGTACTGCTTTATAATATGCTTGAATGTCTGGGAGCCCTCACCATTCTCTGCATCTACTGACTTGGGGCACTTTAAGTTTTACATGGGGTTTTTTCCCAGCCCAAACAAACCTAGAAATCAAAGTGTTCCATTGAATTAGTGTGGCTGTAGTTCTGGAGTCAGCCATTGAAGTCATCGGTATATGGTAAAAACCACTGTTAGACAATGTTCTAGAATTCTGTTTCCTGTTCAGACCAATCAAAGCAAAGCTGCAGTGCTAGAGAAGAATGTCTTCTGGGTTAACTGTTATCTTAATAGAATAAAGATTGTTAATTTGCTGTCAAGTCTGTTTTCTTCTGGTTCATCATGCTATATTTGCCAACAGTCAGGTAATGTTGGACTTCTGCTGAGACACAGAACCACAGAAAAGTAGGGTGCGAGTCTCCGACAGAAGCTGAAATATTTGCTGCAGCAGAGGATGCACCATGTCTACAGTCCACTGAAAAAAGGGCTGGCACAGTTGGAACAGTATTACTATTTAGTCCTGAATACCAAAGCTGGAAGGAATATTGTGAAATCTTGTCTCAGTTTCTTCACTGCCAATGGTATTGCAGATGAAGGTGAGAAAAAGGATGTTTTGTCAAGTGGGGTAGGTGTTAAACCTACTGTTTAATTAGGAATTTGCAGAGTCCAGATATACCAGGAGATAAAACATTTCAAGAGTTGGTAGGCTTGCTAAAAGAACAGAGGAGACAGGAAATCTATTGGGAGGCAGGGCAGTAGGGACATTTTTAACCAGGAAATGCACACTAAGCCGAAGCTTGTTTCCAGGTGCAACCTGGGAGCACAAGGAAGTTAAGTGACTTGATCAAGGTCATACAGTGTGCAGGTTGGGTTGTGGGATTCAAACCCAGGTCTCCAGGTTTGTAGCTCAGTGCTCTTAACCACTACGCTATACTGCTTCCTAAATTGCTCAATCTGTGGACCTTGTGATATGAGTAGACCAGAAACACCAAATGGCCATCTTCTGCTAGCTTCTTCGTATGTTTATTATGAAATTGGTGCTATTTAGCAGGAGTTAGTAATGTGCCTATGTACAGAATTGAAATGAAATGCATACAGTACCTCCAAGTGATCCATGTTTCTGTATCTGAAGAAACACAGCTATCAAGTGTGTGTTTTCAATTGTTTTCTTTATATGGACAATATTCTTCACAGTTCTCTTCAGTAAGCATAAGCTGTTGACCTATCAGACCCATGTTTAAAGTTCTGTAAACAAACCGCAACATAATTAACATTCCAGATCACTAATTCCATGAAGAGAACAGTACCAAAATCCTGCCCATTCGAACAAAACAATGCAAAATATAGTTTTTGCATCACTGTTTTATTCGTGTATGGTTAAATATGGATCATTTAGGGGAATGAAAATATTTTCTGAAATTAGAAAGATTATAAATGGTTTCCAATTAGAAATAATTTCCTGTCCTCTTTAACCCAAAACTTAGTGAGAATGTGCTTCAGTTTAATCATGGTCTCAGCAGCAGGGAGAAACAGTAGGTGAATATGTTGCAGAATTGCGGGTATTATCGCAAGATTGTAACTATGGGGACACCCTCACGCAGGTGCTGCGTGATAAACTAGTTTGTGGCAGAGATGATGACAGAACACAAATAAGATTGTTCTCTGTGCCAGGTTGAACATTTGAACTTGCTCAAGGTACTTAATCTGCTAAAAAATGTACAAGGTTTACAGGCCCAGGCTGCTGGAGCTAGTGGTTCTGGTGGCAGTCCAAGGGAAATTCACGGGACTGTACATACAATTAAGGGTATATAACGGGCTGATCAATGGAACTGGGGAGGTCAGTGTGTGCGGAGGGAGGGGCAGGATGGTCATCATCCCCTTGAGGGCATATACCACCTCACAGGGCAGACTGGATAGACCGAAAGGCCTTCCTCTGTTGGCAGTTAACTACAGTATATTTCTAAATTGATAAGACACCAGAGAAGCAGAAGCTAGTGGCAGGCCATGATGTCACTTTGGTGGCAACCACACCTGCACAGAATGCAGATTCAAAGATGAGAAATGCCATGCATGTGGCCCAAGGGGTACATATTGAAAGTGTGCAGAAAGGGAGTAAAACAGACACCAGATAAATGGAAAGAAGGAAGGAGCAAGCAATATTGTAACAGTACTTACATTCACAAGGAGGGTGGTAGTAGCAACAGAGTTGAGGGTAGCTCAAACTATATACACCATGACTTAAAGGAAAACTGTAATTTCCCCCAGCCTTGCTTCCTAATTATGATTTTCACAAGGAAATAAACTTTCTTTGAAGTCTGCCATTTACTTTAGGTTTGTAAACATCATGAGCAAGAACATGGTGGGTGCTGCATGGTCCAAGCAAAAGAAAACCAGCGCCAAGACCTAACACTGATGGCGCTTACCATATTTATTTCATCATTCAGTGCAGCATATATAAAGACACACTTCTGACTCAGGCATATAGCAAGGTGCAGACAACACTACAAAGATGTCACAAGGGCTGTTGGAGCTGCTTTTTTTTATATATCCCTTCAAAGCGGGTACTGCACAGTGCCATCTCAGGTTACAGTGTGAATCTACACTGCTCACTTGTATGCTTTTCAAGACAAGTGAGTGGTGCAGAGCTGCACTGTAACCTGAGGTGGCAATGCCGGCTCACGGTGTTTACAAACTTTAAGTAAGTGGCAGGCTTTAAAAAGTGTTCCTTCCTTGTAAAAGCCTTAATCTGGGGGGTAAAGCTTGGGGGATGGGGAGCTTAGAAGACAACAGTTTTCCTTTAAACAGGAATACCAGGAGTAGATCCAATTAATGTGAACCAGGCAGTAAATGATAAAAAGGTACAATTTGAGGTAGATGCAGAATGTGGTGGGACAGTACAATGCTTTACCGGAACATATCTGGCAATTTGTGAGGTGGGAAGAGAGCATGACAAAAAAAATTTAAGATACATTTGAAAACATATACCGAGGAAATGGTAGAGAAATGGAGTAGCCCAAGTGACAGTTAAGTTCCTGAACTAAGTTAAAGAACTGTCCCTAGTAGTTGTTGTGGGTTTGAACTGAACTTGTTTGGTAGAAGTCGATTGGAAGAGCATTCACTTAGCTTGGCTGAAGAAGTATACTTACTCAAATCAGAGGGAGACTCGACTTTGGAGAACATGTTTAGTTCATAAGCTAAAGTGTTTAATGAGGAGCTGGGTATATTAAAGGGCATGACTGCTAAGATTTCTGTGGAGTGGACCCAAATGCCACTTTGCATTATTTTTAAACCAAGATTGATACCTTTTGCCATATAGCACTAAGTTGAGCATGAGCTGAAGAGACTGCAAGAAACTGATATTCTTAAATTAATAACATTTTCAGAGTGGGCTTCACCTGTAGCAGCAGTGCCGAAGACAGATGCTCACAAAGATTGAAGACTTGTTTGCAGCTATCCTTGGAGGGAAAGTGTTCACAAAGTTAGATATAAGTCACGCTTATCAACAACTAGTCCTGGAGGAAGAGTCCAACCATTACGTAACTATAAACACACAGTGGACTATTCGAATGTAATCAGTTACCATTTGGAGTGACATCAACACCAACAATTTTCCAGAGAACCAAGGAGTGGGTGCTTTAAGGGATCTCACAGGTTACGTTCTATCTTGTCATACTAATGACACATTAATCACAAGGGACAACAACCAGTCCCTGTCATTGTGACATCTGTGCCTTGTCTCCCTCCTGGATCTGTCACCACCCCCTTCCTCCCAACCTGCCCATCCTGCCCTCCATGGACCCTGCCAGCCACTTGACGCATGGCCGGCAGGTCTCTGCCATAGCTGCTGATGCTGCATGACTGTCCCACAGCCTGCGGCAATCCCCTGCTATGCACCCTTTGTTAGGTGTACAGGAACACTTCTAGTGCTAGTGCTGACTTTGGCGCCAGGACCCCCGTTGAGAAATCGGTGCAATGTCCCTGGTGCACCGGGTTCTGGTGTAAGCCGCTGTTTGCCACAGCTTGCGGCAATCCCCTGCCATGCACCCTTTGTTAGGTGTACAGGAACACTTCCAGTGCTAGTGCTGACTTTGGCACCAGGACCCCCGTCGTGAAATCGGTGCAATGTCCCTGGTGCACTGGGTTCTGGTGCAAGCCGCTGTTTGCCACAGCTTGCTCCAGTTTAGGCAGCCCTTTGAAAATCAGGCCTACAGTATTTGCATATAAGGACCACTTTGCTCACCTAGTCTGCCCAGATGGTTTCTGCCTAGTCTGTCTCTGCAGACCCTAACTGGTCTCTGGCGACCCCCCCCTCCCTGTTTAGTTACTAATATCCCCTACGTCTGTCCCATGTATACTTAAAATCCATTACTGTTTTTGCTTCCACTTCTGCTGGCAATATGCTCCAAGTGTCTACCACTCTTTTGGTGAAGAAGTACTTCCTCACGTCCCTCCTATGCCCCCAGCTTCATTGCTGTAGAAACAATCCCTTCCTTCTAGAGTTACTCAAATAGGGAGAAAAGAACAATAAGATTATGAAGATCACAAGTCAGCAGAGAAGTTCCTCAGATGTGCTACTGCCCCTAGTACACTAGTATAGAAGACTAGTCAAAATGGAGTAGTGGAACATCCATGATATTCACATTTCATGCTGCTAGGGACAGTTCTTAAAGTAATAGCTGTACCAGGGGCCCCTGGTCAGGGTGCACATTTTCCATATTGTAAGTAATTCCAAGTGAAAACATTTGAGCTAACATAAAAAGAAATTACTGTTAGTATAACAGAATTTCTTCTTTAAGTCCACTGAATTATTATGGCAGATTTTTACCAGATTTGTCTGCCTCTCTGTCACCAATGTATATTCTACTAAAGAAAGGAATAAAGTGGTAGTGGGGCACAGGAGAAAGCCTTCAATGATTCGAAGAGACTGTTGCAATCCATATGTTATCAGGCTGACAAAAGCCAGATCCTTATCTCTAATGTATCTCTGTATGGAGTTCGAGCCATCTTGGTTCACAGGATGCCAGATGGTTCAGAGAAGCCAATAGGGTTTGTGTCCAGGAGCCAATCACCTGCTGAATAAATGGCAAATGACTGAGAAATGCAGATGCTTTGAGCTGCCTACCCTTGCTTAAAACTCCTGCAACAGAATAAACCAGAGAGTCTCATCAGTGGAGTACCTGGGTACACTTCCTGTGACAGATGTACAGGTGAAGGCATTGAACAGTAAGGACACAGTACTCTCAGAAATTTTTGTGTTAAGCAGTTGGCCTGGTATGATTGATGATCTTGAGTTGATGCCATATTCTAAGCTGAGGACTGAACTTAGTGTGCATGATACTTGTGTGTTGTGGGGTGCATAGGTTGTAGTTCTAGTAGAAGGTGAGAACTAGTACTAAACTACATTTGACACATCCAGGGATCACATAAATGAAAGGGATAGCCTGAAGCTATCTGTGCTGGCCAAAAATGAACGTGTACATTGAGCACAAAACACAATCCTGTTCTTTGTGTCAAAGAAAGCCACAAATCACAAGCAGGTGCCCCACTTCATCCTTGGGAGTAGCCAGATAAAACTTGGACGAGATTGCACATTGTTTATGCTGGCCCATTCTTAAGAAAAAAAAATGTTTTTGGTACTAGTAGATGCACATTCCACTGCATGAATTGGAACAGCTAAGTAAAGCTTCATCTCTGTGTGGGAAATGGAGCCCCAGAACACAGAATCTTTTTCAAAGATGCTCTCCTCTACTGTGCTGGTTTGGAGCCTCCCAGCATTCCACTGTTAGAAATAGTTTCCGTTGAAGAGAGTGGTTGCCTTGGACAGTGCACCCAACTAATTCAGTGGCTAAGTCTAAAGATTTATTGTTTTATAATGTTTAAAAATTATTTAGTTAATATATATTTGCTGTCTCTTCTTTTCTGTGTTTTAGACCAAATTACTATATTTTTCTACTTTTTAGTTCTGGGAACCATGACCTAGGCTGCAAATGTGCTCTTCTTACAGTGACTGTGGTGAAGCTCACAATTTACAGTGAGTTTTTTTTTTTTTCAACCGCTTTAGACTGTTTTTTTTCCACGGATCACAAAGACTATGGTTGAGTGTGAATACTGTTAGGACTCGCAATGACTGTGGTCATCACTTGAGTGCTTCTGCCCTGTTTACAGCACTTTTCAACTGTTTTGAAGCTCATAACATCTGTGGTTGAATGAATCTGGTCAGCTCACAACGGCCGTAGTCAACCTAATTTTATTGACTCTCAATGGCTGTCAGGGCCATTATTATGGTGCCTTTTTCTAGTCTTATTTCAGAATCGGAAGAGAAGCAGAAGACTAAAGACTAGAAAACATACTGGATCACTAGTTTTAGAAAGAGCCAGATGTGTGGTCACTGTTTGGACAATGCAGATAGGCATTCACAGTGCTACAATTGTTTGGGTGTAGGTCACGACTGGCTTAATTAACTGTGAACTGTGCAATGTGTTTTGTCCTATGTGAAAAAGAGACAAGCGAAAAGGCAGTCACTGTCAGCTCCAGCCTCTCTGTCTAGCTCCAAAGAGTGTTTGTTCCCCTGTTAAAAAAGGAAAGGATATCTTTTTTTAAATGTCAGCGGAGTCTGCTTCCCCAAGGACCAGTCTAAAGTAGAGCCCACAAGGACACCTACGAAAGAGTTAAATCCTTGGCTAAGGAATGCACTGATAAGATGGACTCCAAGAAAAGGCAGGCAGAGGAGTCATCTACTTACACTAGCCTTAAGAAGTCAAAAAAGGAAAACATTTAGAGCATGCAAAGGAAAAGGCAGATCAGCCCATTGTCCAGTCTGCTGGTGATGCTCAGATGCCCTCAGTTCAAACAAATGTAGCAATGTTTCGAAATCATGAAAGAACACGCATAATAGATCCCTCCTTCACTTCCACCTAGAGTCACAGAACAACTTTTTACACAGCCCCCCGACAAGGATTCCAGGAAAACTGACACACTTGAGAAAACATCCTATTTTTCTGCCACCCTTATCATGAAGGAAGCAGCATTCCTGAGTTACACAGTACATTATCAGGAAGCCCTTTGGAAGGCAGTTCTACACTTTTGTGATAGCCTGCCCTCTGAGGAGAGGTCAGAGCTAATGCAGCCTATAAAAGCAGGCCTGGATACAGCCGCATATCAATTGCAAATGGTTGTAGTCAATAATACAGCAACAAGAGCCCTGGCAAATACAGTATCTACTAGAATGTATACATGGTTGAGAAGCACAGATATCCGCAGACCTGCAGAATAAAGTGTCTGACTTCCCCTTTGAAAGTGCATCTCTCTTTGGAGATCAGAGAAAGTTACATGAATAAAGTTAATAAAAATAACACCATTAGCCGGCTCCATAGCGCTGAGTGATGGATGTTCGCTCAGCATAATGGTGACCTGGGTTCATGCCCCGAACCCAGAGGTCAAGAGCGGAGTCCCGTAGGGAGGTCCATTGGACACTTACCTCCCAGGGGGTGGGTGGGTCCTGGAATGCTGTTTGATGGTTCCTGGTGGTGGCTAGTGGTTAGAATTCTTGGCGGTGTGTGGCCTTGACATGCTGCTGAATGCCCCCAACCCCAGGATGCTTCTGTGGCCAAACAGTTATGTAGGAGGTGGGGGAGCTGGGGAGAAAACTGGAAAATTAGCCGCTCAACCAGACGGATGATAGTGGCCAGTTCCCCGCTCGCTATGAAGCCCGGAAGTGTCTGTGCCATGCCCGGGATATGGTTGGAATACCTGTGGGTATGTCTCCTCTCCCCTCCCAGTTCCCCTCCATGGGGGAGGGGCCCTCCCAATGAAGGGATACGTCGGGTTACCCGGGTAGGGGCATTAACATGGTGGTGGATGGTGAAGGGACATGGTGGAAGATGGGGTCTTGGCTGCCTAAAGGAGTGGCCGGTGAAGGGCTTGGGGAGGAGCAAAAAAAAAAAAAAAAACACATTGTATTAAACTAATAGAGAAAGAATCAAAGTCCAGTGGGTAATACAGACCCTATAGCAGAGGAGATACGGTAATGGGGGGACTATCACAGGTAGTACCAGCACCAACCATATAGGCTCACATAGCGTTAAAGGTTCCAGGGGCAAGAGGCAGGCGTCAGTTCAAGCTCCATCACAACCAAAAACTAAGACCCTGACAACTTACAGATCACCACAGCACTTCCAGTCTGCCTGTATAAGGAGCTTTTGCCCAACAAGCATCAATACACACTAGCAACTATGATGACTGATGACAGAGCTCTGATTTTGTGGTTTCGGAACCAAATCTTGTGTTTATGTATGTTTTAAAAGTTTTACAAAAAGATAAAAAAGACCAGCTATGTTCCCTAACTATCTGTCTACTCTGGGTTTCTCAGTGTGAGGGGAAGCAAAGCACTGTGGGAAGATGGAGGACCTGCCTTGGTCCTTGGAAATTGTGTGCCCCCAGTAGCCACCAGAGCAATTAGTAAGGGTCAAATACCCCTGGAGCTAGACATTCGTAGCTGTGGAACAGCATTTCTAAACATTAAATGAGCTTTTTAGGCACTTTGATAACACTCTCAAAACTGGAAGTACCAACCTGTGGCACTTCCAGTCTACCAGTATAAGGAACCGGTGCATTTGGGGTGACTTGGTGGCAGAGTACTGCTTACCAGTGATTTTGGAGCCAAATCTTGTGTCAGTTTTAAAACAGATTCACAAAAAGATAAAAAAGGCAAAAAAATAAAAAATTAAAACCCTCCCAGTTCCCTACATGTCTATATACTCTGGATGCCTCAGTGGCGGGGGGGGGGGGGCAAGCAAAGCAGTGTGGGAAGGTGGAGAACCTGCCTTGGTCTTTGGGAAATGTGTGTTTGGGAAATGTGTGCTCCCAGTAGCCACCAGAGTGTTAGTAAAGGTTAAATACTCCTGAAGCTGCCAATAGTAAGCTGTGGAGCAGCATTTCTAAACAGTAATGGAGAACTACTTATGTAAATGATGGAGCCACCGCTGCATAGAGGCTTTAGAACTCCAGATGCCCCCTGCAGGCACATTGTTAGTAAAAGTGCTAACATTCCCAAGCCCTCATAAAAGCTGATGCTCGTCTTGTAGTAGGCAGGCATTGTCAGCCGTGCCTGTGCCTGCCCCCATAGATCACATTCCATGAGACCACTAACAACATGGGATTATGACGCACCATTGCCTCTTCCTATATAGCGCCTTATGTATGGAGATTTAATAATATCTGATCTTCTTTGAGGATATCTTTTTCATCAGGCCACACCATAAACCATAGGCCACAAGGCTATAGGACCACACAGAAACTTTTGCAAGCAGTCCACTAGGGGCCACCCACAACAGCATCAGACATCGGCTTTCCCATATAAACGTAGGTGGACCCTTCCCTCTTCAGTTCTTTTCCCACTATCAGCCATAATTGTCAGACCATGCATGGGATCATGCTGTTAAACAATTGCCGATTTTCTTTTTTCTCCTCATAGTAATTACTTTCTTAAATGATTTTTGACAGTATGTATGTTGACTAAGGAGCCGTCTAAACTGTTCCATTATTGCGAATGTGGTGAAAAGTTACACTGCAGAGATTCACATGACATCTGCGCGTATTGCCTCAGCCCAGACTATAATGTTCAGGCGTGCCAGATCTTCAAAGGGTTCAACACAGTTGCTGGCAATGACAAAAAGGTGCTTTGAAAAAGCACCTCGTAAAGCAGCAGGTAGCTCAAATGGAGAAGGAACTCCAGCAAAAGAGCTCCGCTGTGTCGCCAGTGCATTCCTCAGCATCTGAGTCTTCTAAATCTTGAGAGAAGATGTCTGGGTCACACAAACATAAACACCGAGAGAGATCAAGAAAAGGACAAAACCTCCCTGTTCTGTTCTAGGTTTCCCCTTCATACAGGCATGACCACTTCAGCACTGTCGACCGCTCCAGTGGCAAAGCCGCCCACCGCCCAGACCATCAACCTTACTTCCAGGTCAGGGCAGTCTATAGATGTCATGAGCCTAGCATAGCTGATGCCTCGCCAGTGATACCAGGGGCCTTGCCTCCTCCGCCAACTTCTACTGGCGTTCACAGTGACTACACGGGCACCAACATACAGGTGGTACTTTCATCCTTTATGGACATACTCAAATGCCTTCTGACTCCTCCTCTACCAGGAGCTCCATTGATGGGGTCTCAAAGCCAAATCCCTGTGCCAACACATGCTAGGACTGTGTCTCAGCATCCTTCTCGAGTGCCAACAGCCTTGCTAACACATTCTCTTCATCCTGTCGGCCAGAATGATGACCTACAGTACGATCCGGACCTTATAATGCAGGATAAATAGGAGGAGGCTGAAGATTATGTGACGATTCTCTATGAAAGGACTAGTTCCACTGTATCCACATACAGTGAGGACTCAGTGGTTTACACCCCTAGGTCCCCCCTTGAGGACCCATCTTTTATAACCATGATGCAGCAATTACAAGCTGCCATTAGATTTGATCTAGAGGAATAGGATACAACCAAGAAGAAGCTGATTAACTTCTTGGAATTGCCTGATACCCCTCCCATAGTAATTCCACATCTCCTTCCTTCCCTGGAGGATGCCACCTTTACTGCCTAGCATAAGCCTAACATGATTCCTGCCATACCCAGAAAGGCAGATGCTGTACATGGCCCCCTCAGGAAAACCTTTTTTTTTTTTTTTTTTTGCAGGCCAACCTGAGGCAGATTTTGTAGTCATAAATGCTGCCCATGATAGATGCAAGGCACCAAAATGCCTTAGCTCTCCTCCTGATAAGGAATCAAGGAGGTTAGCTGTGCTGGGTAAAAGAACCTATGCCTCAGCCTCTCTGGGCCTTAGAATTGCAAATTACCAGGCCCATATGGTCAAATACCAGAATATACTCTGGAGAAAAGCTAGAGCAGCTGCTCAAGCTCTCCCAGAAGGTGCACCAAAACAGGAGCTTCTCAAGGCTATAACGGCTGGTGCTGATGTAGGAAAAACACCTACTATGTACAGCCTATGACATATCTGATGCTTCAGCCAGAGCAGCTGTCTCAGGGATACGCCTTAGGAGGAGTTCCTGGCTTAGGGTCGCAGGCTTTGTGAATGATGTACAGCAGTCCATTCTCAATGCCCCCTTTAGAGGATATATATATATTATTGGTTTTTATTTATTTATTCGTTAACCGGGTAAGCGCACTGATCCCAAGGACTGTTTTTAAGCATGACCCGAGCCATAACTATGGCACAGTACAATGAAACAGAAAAATAGTAGTCTACCCTACCCTAGTCTAAGATAGCCAGAGAGCCAATCTTGAGGAGTTGAAATAGAGTTGAGGAGTGAAGCTCAGGGATGGCATTTGCAGGCGGATGCTGAGAGCAGATGGTTGATCAGGTTTGTTCTAAAAGCAGATGGGGAGCCAGTTGAGAGGAGCGGGGCAGGAAGGCCATTCCAGAGTTTGAGTCCGGCAACGGAGAGGGCTCTCTGACCCATATCAGTGGAGGATCAGGGGAGGTTAAGTAGTCTTTGGGAGGATGACCTTAACTCCCTTGTGTTCCATTTATATAAGTTGTTTGGTGCAGATGTTCAATATATCCTCTCTAATTTGCAGGCCTCAGGCATGTGGAGGGGTTGTGGATAACAGACGGACCAGACACTGAAAATCTGTGTGATGTTTATTCAAAATACAGAGGATAATCTTCAACAATGGCATATCCCTTCTTCAATACATCAGTTTCTAGCAACAGACTATGAATGTCCTTCCACTGCACTTAGCACCTACTGATCTAACTTTTCAGTTGAGATTCAGCTTCCCCTATGCGGGCCTTGTTTGCTTGAGTGGTGGGGGCTCAAATAAAAAAAAAAAAAAAGAAGCTAAAGACAAAGAACCTCAGTGTAGAAGCACTGAATCAAGGGTTACCCCAAAGGGCATTGGCAATAAGTCAAGTTTCAAAGAAACACAACATCACACATACTCCCATGATGCAAATCATTATGGGATGTATATGCAAATTACCATGAAATTTCAGACTGGCTCAGTTTATAGCAGGAATGCATGGTACCAAAGGGGCCTCTCAAACAATCTGCAATTTACATGCATTTAACAACAGAACATGATTTTTTCTGATACCTGTACCCCAGTAACTTAATTTCTGTAATACAGTCACCTAGTAATTTTTACCCTTATCAAAAACACCTAGTGACATGGTATTTTCAACATTTACAGGTTTCATACACATAAGATATATACATCAAGGCATTTTATGACATAGTGCTATTGCATACTAAATCCAACAATCAGGAACACAGCCTGTTGTTTTACATCAGCTCGGAGGTCACCACAATAACCTCCCTGTACGAGGACCTGAGAGGAAAAAAGAAAATTAGAGAGGACACTATAGCAGTCAAGAAAGTGGAGGGGGTGGCCAACCTTATGGACTAGAAATTGTAAGACATAGAAGAACTATTGCAACAGATTTAAGAAAAGGGCAGTCCTCAAGAGTGGCAGGATCTCCCTGTCACAAGGCAGAACCCTGAAATCAGTACACTTCCTCTGTCATACCCAGCCAAGGAGTAGACAGAGGGTGCCTTTTTGTCTGGCTGGTACTAGACACTGTATCACTATCAGACACCAAGGTAAAGGAGCAGGAACCCTGCCTACTCCAGGAGCCACTCCAGGTGCCCACTCAAAAGCCCTGAGAGGTGGTGATTTGGCAGGAGTCACTGCAACTGGCTCTGCTTGACTCATTTTATATCCCCAGTCACCATTGGCTTCAGGGGTGGTTGATGGGGTTCATCTCTCCCTCCACCTGGACCAGTGGAATGAGGTAACCTTGGATGCCTGGGTCCTTGAAATAGTAGCATAAGGCCATATTCTGGAACTTCTTGAACTACCTCCAGACCATCCACCAGTGCCTACACATTATCCTCCAGATCACATTCCTCTGCTCCTGGAGGAAGTCCACACATTGCTTCAGAAAAGGGCAATAGAACTTGTACATGTGGAACAGACAAAACACAAGGTTCTATTCTTGGTATTTCCTAGTTCCAAAATAGACAGGAGATCTGGAACCTATTTTGGATCTCAGGGATCTGAACTTTTTAATAGAGTGCAAAAAGGTCAGAATGGTTATCCATATCTATAGCACTGGCCTTCTCTTAGGTACTCCTGCCTGATATGCTTCCACTCTGCGAACTCCTTCCCCCTACCGAAATCTTCCATTTTCCCACCTTATCTAACACTTATGGATCTTGACAGGTTCTTGTATACTTTGTATATTTTGTATAATTTAAATAGGTCATGATGTCTTGACATTTTACAGTCTTATATGTTCCTCATATTACACATTGCCATGTACTCTTTGTAACCTTGTGTCATGGTATTGCCGTAATATTTGTATATGTAATCCATTTGTATGCTCTGCTTTTGTATGTAACCATTTTTTAATGTTGATAAGTACCCCCAGGTCCATCCGGAAAATTAGCTTTGCTCAATGGTGTTCTCCTGGTTAAATAAAGATGTTGATTGTTTGATTGTAGAGCCTACTCCCACTACTGCAGGTAGGGTATTGGATCTATTCCCTAGACATGATGGATGACTACCTTCCTATCAAAATTTGAAAACCTTAGAGGAAATGTCTGAGGTTCTTGTTTCAAGGGGCACACTACAAGTTATCATTATTGCCCTTTGGCTTGTCATCTGCGACATGGGTCTTTACCAAATGCTTGGCAGTAGTATCAGCAGCCCTTCCCGGGGAAGGCCTTTATGTATTTCCCTACCTGGACAACTGACTAGTTAGGGCTTACTCCAGGGAGCAACTCCTGCACACCTTAGCTCGAACAAGACAGCTGGTCGATGCCCTGGGGGGATCACTGTCAATGTGCCAAAGTCTGTCTTGATCCCTTGCCAGTGTCTACAGTATATAGGGGCAGTTCTGGACACAGCACTAGGCCCAGCCTTCCTGCCTCTGGACAGGACTGAACATCCGATTGTACAGACCCAGATCGTCTGCAACTGATATTTCACAGCCAGAGCATTCCTTCAGCTTCTGAGCCTAATGGCAGTGGCCATTGTCACGGTATCTCTGGCCAGACTACACATGAGTATCCCTTAGTGGACCATGAGAGTCCAGTGGGATCAACTTACAGACAATCTAGAACACAGGGTTCTGGTAACTTCTCCTGTACGCAAGGTGCTGAAGTGGTAGATGGAATCCAGCAACCTGCTAAAGGGAGTTATTTTCCTGATCCCTTCCCCTCACCAGATTATAACTACAGATGCCTCGGGATGGGCTGGAGAGCACATTTAGGGCCCCATCAAATGTAGGGTGTATGGACTAAGTAGCGAGCACCCTGCATATAAATGTTCTAGAAATGAAAGCTGTCCTGTATGGCCTGCAGGCCTTCCAGGCTCATCTGTCCCTGCGTCCTCTGTTAGTACCGATGGACAATGTCAGTGTGATGCATTACATCAATAAACAAAGTGAAACTCATCCTTACCCCCTGTGCAGGGAAGCAATAAGAGTATGATATTGGGCTCTAGAACATGGTTTAGAACTATCAGCAGTACATGTTCTAGGCACCCAAAATGTATTGGTAGACAGGCTAAGTCTGTCATCATCCAAAATGCATGAATGGGAACCCTCAGTGATTGAAGACTTGTTCAACAGATGGGGTCATCCTGAGTTGGATCTTTTTGTGTCCCCACCCAACACAAAACTGCCACTTTTCTGCTCACTTGTTCCAGGGCCTGGAGCTTTCTGGTGAGATATGTTGTCCCTCTCTTGGAAGGGGAGGTTCCTGTATGCATTCCCTCTTAATTCAGAATAGTGTTACTCAAACTTCAGATGGAGGGGGCAAATCTAATGCCTCATTGCTCCCTTATGGCCTCAAAAGAGCTGGTTCCCCTTATTGCAGCAACTAGTAGTAGAACCACAAGTACCCCTGCCCTTATGCCAGGGACTTCTGTCACAGGAACAAGGAACCTTGGTCCATCTGGACCTCAAATCGCTTCACCTCCATGCATAGCTCCTGAAAACATAGCCATTGCTAGATCTGAGATTTCCCAAAAGGTGGCAGCAGAAAGCCTTCTGCCAGTGCCCCTTATTCCATGAAGTGGAAGCAGTTTGCTTTGTAGGCCACTTCCCATCACGTAGGCCCCTTTACCTGTACGATAAATCAGGTTCTAGAATATTCTTCTATTAAAGATCACTTGACTGCTATTTCAACTTTCTATGTGCCTATTGAGGGTCGTACATTTGCCCAGCTGGAGGTGGCCCGTATGTTTTTTGTGGGGTATTCTGCACTTGAAACCTCACATCCATAATCCAGTCCCAACTTGGGACATGAATTTTCTGTTGGAAAAGTTTACTTTGGCACCTTTTGAGCCGACTGCGACTTGTGGCTTACACTTTCTTTCTTTCTTGGAAAGCAATGATCTTCCTGAACTGTAAGTCATCACCATTTATTCACACTTCTGGGTTCTAGCCAGAAGTGCTAGGATCCCACAGGCGCCAAAAAATCTTCAGGTGGGCCAATGCCGGGATAGGACTGCGCATGTGCAGTGCCGCGAGACTGACTCTCGCTGCATAGGCTATCTCAGTGTCGACCCACCAACCACCTCAGTTCCTTTTTTTCCCGCCAGCGAGTGCACTTCAGTGACAACGTTGCTCACCTACTGGGAGTCAAACTTCTACGTCTATACAACAGCAGCATTTATTTTTTATTTTACATTTAGTGTTTCTTTTCTGCAGTAAAACAAAAAAGAGTTTTATTATTTTTCTTCTTCAGCCAAACCAATCAAAGGAGTCGACCATGGAAGGACACGGTGATGGTAGGGGCTCTCTGTTGGAAGGCTGCTTTGGCAGCTCGGCTTTGTCCAGTCTGCCGCCCTCTTCGGGGGGATTCTGACCACAGGTAGTTCAGTGTTCAGGATGGAGAACAGGCCTCTCATAGACACAAAAAGAAGCTGGCCCATTCCCGATCTAGGTAGGGGACCTAGCACTGCTATACCTCGAGTTTTTCTTTTTCATGTCGGAAGAAGAAGAAATGATACCACTTGAGGTCACCTTCTAGTACGTCAGCTCAAAGGTCAGTGTTTGAGCATGGCAAACCATCCCTAGTTTCCTGCAATTCTCCATTGGCTTCCATGCTTGATCACCTTGACTCTCACCATTGGAGCCCCTCTCTGTCCTCGTGCGAGTTTTCTGGTGGGCAGTTTCACCATTGGGCTGTGCTTATAGAGCAGTGGGTACAGTGTCTATCCTGGTTGCCCCTTCCCGCTGATTCGCTCCCAGGGCCCTTGGGGCCTAAGGGCTTCAGAGTTGCAGTAGGGACCTTCGGTGCACAGTGCACATGTAGAGCCAGCAACGGACCTTTTCCCTTGCTGGTACTGACGCTGGTTCAATGTGCCCACCCCCTCTTGCTATTTCCTCGCTAGGGCTGGCACAACTGCTACTTCCTTCCCCTTCTCTTTCCCCTAGATCTATTTTGGATTTGCGGGCCATGCCAAAGTCAGTGTCATGTTCGGTGCCATCTCTTCATAGGACAGCGCCAGGGTCCACAGCGTCAAAGATGGTACCTTGGTCGGCAGCACCACATGCCGTACCATGACCCACGGTGCTTGGGGTGGTGTTGAGCATGGTGCTGGGATCATCAGAGCTGGTTTCAGAGGTGGTATCCATGGCACTGGGTCTGTTGCCTATCCTGGTTTCCCCCTGTTTAACCTTTGCCCAGACCAGGTCGAGGGCTTTTTGGAGTAGCCCATGCTCCCTCCAATGGTTATCTAGAGCAGGATGAGTCTGACCCCGATTTGTTACTTTCTGAACAGGGCGATGAGGACATCTTCTACAGTTTAGTAGACAAACCTCCTCTCCCTGCTGAGGCTCCAGTAGAGGACCTCTGTTTCCAGTCTCTGCTTAGGAATTTGAGGGCAACCCTGGATTTACAGACTTTATCTGTGGATCCAGGTAGACGTATGTGCTTGGAGTAGCTTCATGTTCCTAATATTCCAGTGACTCTCACACTCCCAGTCCCCCCCCCACCCTTCAAGACACTGTCTGAGGTGGTGTGGGCCAGACCCGCTCTTATTCCTTCCATTTGTAAGTCCATAGATAGGAAGTATATTCCTCCTAAGGACAGGCCAATTCTTACCCCAGGAGCCTGTTAGCATCAGTTAGCTGGCTAGGTGCAACTGCCCCAGAGGTATGCCTTTAAGAGAATTATAATGAGCTAGGGCATCAGCCAATCAAAACACAGGAGGAGAATGTGTTGAGTGAGAGCAGCCTGAAGAGCTTCAGAATTTTTTCTCTACTGACTGAACAACATTGCCCCTGAGGTGCCTCTCAACTTTCCTTGTTGACAGCCTCCTATTCACTTATCTTGGTAAAGTTTTCCTCACAAACTTACATTTTTAGTGTGCTGAGTGTAATTTTATGTTTTTTGTTAGCAGTTGTGTTTTTTCGTGCATCTGCATTATTTTACTGCAGCTGCATTATTTTTACATTATTTTTACCACATCTGCTTAAATTATATTTGTTTTTTACTGAAGATGCTTAATTTCGATAGTTCTTCACTTTTTTAACTCAGTTCTCTTAAAGGCACACCTCCAGGGCAGTTGCACCTAGCCAGCTAACTGCTATAGTTACTGATGCTAAAGAACCCCTTGGAAGAAAGAAAATTACTACAGTGAGTATTTTTTTTTCTAGCCTCTCAACGCTTTGCAGATGCATTTGCTCCTGCCGTCCTGGAAAAGTCGCAGCTTCAGCCTTCCCAGCAACTCCTCTTCATAGGAGCCCTTCTAGATACTGCGAAAGCAAGGTCTTTCTTCATGGAGGACAGGAGGAATGATGTTCTTCAGATGGTTCATTTCATCAGGGAGACCAACCCTGCACAAGCTCTTTCCTTGCAACGAATGGTAAGGTAAGGTAAAAATTTATTTAAAGATGCCCATTCCTGGAGGCTCTGGGCGCTGTGCAGATAAATAAACACATATTCATAGTACATCAATAAAACACAAGAAAAAAATTAGAAACATACATATATTTATAAAAACAAAACATCGACCATACTACTCAAATCAGAAATCATAGGTCAATAACTTAATCTAAAAATGCCTGGGTGACTAGGAGGGCTTTAAGGCAGACCTTGAAAACCTCTAAGGTGGGGGCCTCCTTAACCTCAGAGGGAAGTGAGTTCCTTAGGATGAGAGCAGTGATACTGAATGCCCTATTGCCAGATGATCTCGACCTCGACCTAGGAACTGCTAGGAGGCCTCCATAGGAAGAATGGAGGGAGCGAACCGAGACAACAGAAACCAGGATATCTGACAGATAACCAGGGCCCTGACTGTGTAGGGTCTTATGGGGAGAAGCCCCACCTTGAAGAGGATCCTCCACCTGACTGGCAGCCAATGCAGCTCACGCAACACCAGTGTAATATGGCAAAACTTCAGCTGCCCAGTGAGTAACCAGACAGCTGCATTTTGCACTAGCTACAGTCTGCAGAGAGATCCTCCCATGACCTCGAGATAGAGCGCATTACAGTAGTCAAGCCTCGATGTAACCAAGGCATGCATCAAAGTGGGGAGGTCCAGAGGCAGAACAAGGGGCTTTATCCTGGTGATATTTTTAAGATGGAAAAAACAGGAGTGGACAACAGAGGAAATCTGAGCCTCCATAGTCAAACTCCTGTTAAGAATAATGCCAAGATTTTGCACCTTTGAGGAGGTCTTCAATGAGGCAGAGCCCAGAACAAGTCCAGTCTGCTAGGCCTCATGGTCTCTTCCATCTTCACAGTGCCTCTAGCTCGATTGCACATGAGGACCACTTAGTGGATGCTCAGCACACAATGGAACCCGATAACATATCTGCAGTCATATCCCATCAAGGTAGCAGAACCACTGCAGGTGTCACTGAGATGGTGGATACAAGAGGACAACCTACTACAAGGATTCTCATTTGCCCCACCGGAATCTGAGATCACTGTCACCACGGATGCATCCCTCTTTGGCTGGGCATTCACTACCAGGATATCCATACTCAGGGAGTGTGGACCCACGAGGAGTCTCATCTCTGCATAAACATCCTAGAGATGAGAGCAGTCCTGTATGCCCTCAGAGTCCTGGAGGATGCTGTCAGTCAGAAGGTAATTCTTTAGATGGACAACAAAGTGATAATGTACTACATCAACAAACGATGGAGCACATTCCTACCCTCTATGCAGGGAAGCCATGAGATTATGGGAATGGTGCCTTGAGCATGAGGTTTTGATCCAAGCAGTTTACCTGCCAGGAGCCCAGAAGGACCTGGTAGACCTACTCAGCAAGATGGAAGCAGATCCTCACGAGTGATCACTTACACCAGACATCGTGCAGTCACTCTTCAACGAGTGGGGCAGTCCAGACCTGGACCTTTTTGAATCCCCACTCAATGCAAAACTGCCTTTATTCTGCTCCAGAAATCCAGAACCTGGTGCTTTTTGTCAGGATACATTCAGACGGCAGTGGACAAAACGTTTTCTCCATGCATTTCCTCCTCTACCACTAATTCAGAGGGAGCTGCTCAAACTGGAGGCACAAGGGGGCAAGATGCTTCTAATTATCTCTTATTGGCCTCGTCAGATATGATTTCCATTACTCAACAGATTGTCTGAGGTCCCCTGAAGCAACTGCCTCTGCAAATGGACCTCCTGACCCAGGGATCCCTGGTCCATCCCAACCTGCGCTCCCTTAACCACCATGCTTGGCTCCTCAAGAGGTAGAGGAGAGCAGGTTTAAAGTTTCTCAGAGGATTGCGAACACCATTTTGGCAGCTCGTAAGCCTTCCACCAGGAAGACTTATACTGCCAAATGGAGACGCTTTTTGGAATGGTGCACTAAGGTCTATTTAGATCCTTTTTAGTGTCCTGTGGACATAGTATTGGATTACTTGTTGGACCTTTCAGATGCAGGATTGCAACACTCAACAGTTAAAGTACACCTCTGCGTACTTTCCGCATACCATGAGCTAGCCCAGAATATGACTCTGGCTCAGTTGCCCCTCTTCAAAAGATTCATCATAGTCTTTCTACACACAAGGCCTCCAGTCAGAAAGCTGACTGCCGCATGGAATATCAATCTCATGTTAGACATGCTCACCTGTAAATCCTTTCAGCCTCTAGCCACGTGTGACCTGAAGTTTCTGAGCTGAAAGACTGCCTTCCTGGTGGCGATCACTTTCACTCATAGGGTCTCTGAAATACATGCCTTGGTCATGGAACCTCCATATACTGTTTTTCACAAGGACTAGGTGGTCCTCTGTACTCACCCTAAATTTTATCTAAAGTGATTTCAAACTTCCAGCTCGACCAGCCCTTAGTTCTCCCCACTTATTTCGCTAACTTCCAAAATGAAGGGGAGCACACCTTTCATTCTCTGGACATTAAACGGGCTCTGTGATCCTACATTGATAGTACATGGGATGTCTGCAAAGACAAGCAGCTCTTTGGGTCCTTCAGTGTTGCCCAGATGAGTCAGCCAGTATCCATCAAATGTATTTCTGCTTGGATAGTGGCATGCCTACGCCATTGCTATTCTGTTATTCAGGTTAAGTTGGAAGACCAGGTGTGTGCCCACTCTACTAGAGCAGTTGCTGCATCCCTGGCAGAAATACACTTGGTCCCCATTGCTGACATTTGCAAAGCAGCCACTTGGCGCTCAGTGCACACTTTTGTAAAGCACAATGCTTTGAATGTCCATGCCAGGCAGCATACTTCCTCTGGCAGGACGATCCTAAATGGACTTCTGTCCTGAGTGAGCTCCATCTCCTATCGCCCTGCTCGGGGGATTGGTTTAGCTTGGTACGCTAACCCAGAAGTGTGAATAATAGTGAAGACTTACAATCCAGGAAGATATAAAAATTACGTTGTTACTGTAAATCTTGATCTTCTTGACAAATCTTCACCATTTATTCACATGCCCACCTACCAACCCCAGGCTCACTCAGTCTGTTTCTTGTCTTCACTTGCTCAGTTGGTTTGGGCTGTAAAGGCATCATTTTAATTAACCCTTCTTACACGGATCAGAAGCACTATCTTATGCCCTTCTTAAGTTAGGTGTTTACTTAGTTTATGCTCCACCTCCTCAGTGAAAAAGGTACTGAAGCAGTTGGTGGGTCAACACCAATATAGCCTATACGGTGCCAGACAGTCTCACAGCACTATGCATACATGATCCTATCCTGGTGCCAGCCCACCTGAAGATTTTTGGGTCTCATGGGAACCTAGTGCCTCCGGCTAGAACCCAGAAGTGTGAACAAATGGCAAAGACTTGTCCAAGAAGTTCAAGAATTACAGTAAGAACATAATTTAAATTTTTTGGTTACTATTGCTTCTGCTCAAAGAATTTCAGAGCTACAGGCTCTAATGTGAGAGCCTCATTTGATTTTTCACATAGTCAGGGTGCCTTTGCATATTAATCCTAAACTTTTACTAAAGATGGTGCCTGAGTTTACTTTGAATCAAACCATCCACCTGCCAGTTTATTTTCCTGAGCATGCCAATCCACGGGAAGCACTGCTCCATACTTTAGATGTGCATCGAATACTCAGATACTATATACACTGCACAAAGGACTGCAGGAAGTTCTCACAGCTTTTTCATTCACCCCTGGCAAAGAGGGCACTCCAGTTTCCAAACAATGCCTGTCCACATGGATAGCAAACTGTATTACTTTAAGGAACTAATTGGGGTTGTTTGCATGTTTCAAAAATGTGTTTGCTGCTGAAATCTGTGCAGCTGCCACCTGGAGTACTGTCCACACCTTCACTAAACACTACAGTTTCAACACTGCCTCATGAAAAAGGACTGGCTTTGGCCTAGCTGTACTCCAATGCTTTCTTGCTTAGGCCTGTAGGCTCCTGCTACCAAGACTGTTTATGGTCAGTACTGCTTGGTATTCATTCCATAGGTGCTGTTTGATGAAAGAGATATCCTTGAAGAAGATAGAACAGTTACATAGTCACCGTAATAGTAGATCTTCAAGAGAATCTCTTTCATTAGGCCATGCCGTCCCACCCTCCATCCCCCTATCAGATCCTGATACTAATGAGTGCTGTCTCCTTCTCCATGATGGTCTGTCTGTTGCTCTCTGCCTCACCTGGTTGGTAGAGCCCTAGGTTGTCTCTTGGTTCCCTGCAGGGAGGTCCTCTGAGCATGATCTCCAGTGGGAAACTGAGGAGGGAAGGGGCCACCCATTTTTATGTGAGGGAGCTGACATCTGATGTCATCAAGGTTGGCCCCTAGTGGACTGCTTGCAAAAGTCCCCACGTGGTCTTAGTGTCTGGTAGCTTAGGGTTTCATAGGTGTGGACTGATGAAAGAGATTCTGTTGGAGATCTACTGTCATGGTGAGTATGTAACTGTTCTTTATCCTCTACAGAAACATAGAATTTGATGGCAGATAAAGATCGCTTGGGCCCATCCTGTCTGCCCATTTCTCCCTACCTAGACTATTACATCAGATCTTGCCCAGTCTACAGCTCTTTCTTTTTCATGATTTAACTCCAGATCAGTTAAAGAACTCTGATGGGGGTAACAAATCTGCACCCAAAGACTTTACTTGCTATAACTATAATAAGCCAGGCCATATTGCAAGACACTTCCATAAAAATAAGGAGGGTACCACTTGAGCAGATTTGACTTTAGCAAATTGGGGCAAGTATTTAACAGATGTCAAAGTGGGAGATAAGACTGTGAAGGGACTTACTGATTTGGGGAATCAGACAAACCCTAGTGCATGTCGAAGTGCTGGGAAAACACTGGGCAAAAGGACCGGGTACTGGTGTCAACTGTATCCACGGGGACACATGGTACTATCCCACAACCCAAGTAACTCTAAATATTAGTGGTGTGTCACACCAAATTAAAGTGGGGGTATTACCTAAGTTACCTGTACCTGTGATTATTGGAAATGACTTTCCAGGATTTACTGAGTTAATCTCAGAGGAAATGAAACCTGTAATTTCAGCAGGGGTGGTAACAAGAGCACAGGCAAAGAAAACCTCAGATGGAAGGGACACTTTTCCTTTTGGTGACTGTGATTCAGATTTGTTTGAGCCCAGCTCTAAGATCCAAAAGTCCAGGAAAGAAAGAAGATGCCTGAAAAAACAGTGGCAACAAATGACTGATGGACCTAAGGGTTTCTGTATGAAAATACTGAAACTAAACTGATAACTGATTGTGATTTTGTTTCAGAGCAAACTAACAATGTTTCTCTCCAAGGTTATTTTGAGCAGCTGGGGGTGAAAGAAAAACAGAGTGAACAAATGTTTAAAAAATTTAATGAGTTACTGAACAGAGTTTGGGCTAATCTTCAGATGCAGGAACAGACAGAACAATTGGTCATACCAAAGAAGTATAGAACTGAGTTGTTAAAGATAGCACATGATAGTCCTATGGTTGGTAACTTAGGGAGAGACGGCACCCATGCCAGACTGTTGTACAGATTTTACTGGTTTGGAATTCATGAAGATGTTGCTACCTATTGCAATTCTTGTGCTGAATGTCAGAAAGTAGCCCCACTGACTAAAAAAGACAAGGTGCCCATGATGCCTCGACCCTTGATAGATGTGCCTTCTGAAAGAATTGCAATGGATGCGGTTGTCCCCTTAGACAAAAGTAAAAAGGGTAATCGATTCATTTTGGTAGTATGTTACTATGGTACTTGATGCCCAGAGGCTGTTCCATGTGTACTGTCACAGCCCAAACGTGGCAGCTGAGCTTGCCAACATTTTCAGCCGGGTGGGCATACCTAAAGAGATTATTACTGGTCAGGGTAGTAGTTTTGGTGTTACATTGCTGAAGGAGCTGTACTGACTACTAGGTATCACTGCCATAAGAACCTCCCCTTATCACCCTCAGATGATCTTGTTGAACATTTTAATCAAACTCTAAAATGCATGTTAAGATTTGTGAAAGAGGAATGGGAAAGATTGGGACCAGTACTTACCGTACCTGTTTTTTGCTTACAGAGAAGTGCCACAAGCCTCAACAGGTTTTTCTTCATTTCAAATGCTATATGGTAGACAACCTAGAGGGCCACTAGATGTAATAAAGGAAACATGGGAAGATAACTCCACTCAGAAAAAAAATCTATTGCATCTTATATGTGTGCCCTGAGAAAGAAAGCTCGAGTACGTTTTTTGCCGTGAATGCAGACATCGATGTAGCGCTGCCCCAGGGCAGCACCCTGTAGCTCATCCTACTGCCTGTGCCTATTGATGCATTTCATCCCCTGCCTCTGGGACAGCACCCTGCAGCTGTTCCTACCCACAAATTCTATTGGTGTAAGTCCACACAATGCTATTGGCTATCAAGATACTGTCCCTGGGGCAGCACCAGTAACCAACCATCATGGCACTGCCCTGTGGCAGACAACTTGAACCAACTACAGTGTGAAGAGGTGTATCCCAACTGAAAGCAGAAAACACATATTGAATGCTATGACAATGGCACTTATTGACTATGGGGATGTGGTCTACCGGTGGGGGGTGCCCAGGATGGAACTGGACAGGCGGACAGGCTGGACATGGCTTAGAACAGGTTTGCCTACTTTGTCCTGGACATCCTCCGGTTGATGCACCATTGTTTACTATACAAAACTTTGGGTTGGATAAATCTTGTAGATTGCAGACAACTGCATATTTTGCATTTTACACACCAGAACTTGCTGCAAAAGACCCCACCCTACTTTAACAACATGCTCCAAATTTGTACATTATGTGGTGACCTGAGAACAGCACAACATTTGGAACTCAAAATATCAGTGCTGAGAACAGTAAAAGGGAACTCTACCATTATTAATCTTGGTCCTAAAGCTTGGGATGGTCTGCCAGCTAAATTAAAATCTAAGGAAGTGGTACCCTGAAATATGGTAAAAGAATGGGATGCTAAATGAATTTATTCACACTCTAAAGGTTGTTGTTAATGTTGTGTTATGTATCATAACAAGCTATGTATTTAAAATATGTAAAATTGTATTTGTAAATGTTTTTGTAAGATGTTTTGATTATTTATATATTGTATGAACGCTGGACCACATTGTAAATGAGTTTGCTCAGTTGGGCTAACTTTTCTTGGAAAAATTCAAGAACAAACTTTTACAAACAAACAATTACCCAAGCACTGACCCAGGGGCAGTTAACAGGAACCACCCGGCATGGCACTGCCCCAAGGGCAGCCAAAATAACAAACTACACAGGCACTATCACAGGGGCAGTCCATGGGAACCAGCTACCCAGTCACTGCCCAAGGAGCAGCCCACAGGAATAAACCATATAGCCACTGACCCAGGAGCAGTGCCCATAATCAACCATCATGGCACTGCCCGAGGGGCAGTACATGGGAACCAACTACCCTGGGGCAGCCAACAGGAACCAACCACCCTGGTGCAGTGCCTGTGTAATTGGTTCCCATGGGCTACCCCTGGGGCAGTGCCTGTGTAGTTGGTTCCTTTTGGCTGCTCCTGGGGCAGTGCTTGGGCAGTTGGTTCCTGTTGACTGCCCCTGGGGCAATCCCTGGGTAGTTGGTTCCTGGGGCTACCCCTGGGGTAGTACCTGGATGGTTTGTTCCCATGGGCTGCCTGTGGGGCCGTGCCTGGGTAGTAGGTTTCAGTTGTCTGCCCCGGGCAGTGCCTTGATGGTTGGTTACTGGCTCTGCCCCTGGGGCAGTGTCTTGATAGCCAATAGTTTTGCGTGGACTTGCACCAATAGGATTTGCGGGTAGGAGGAGCTACAGGGTACTGCCCTGTTGACAGGGGATGAAATGCACCAATAGACATAGACGATAGGAGGAGCTACAGGGTGCTGCCCCGAGATCCGCATTCAGGGCAAAAAACTTACTTGAGTAGATATAAACTGGCAAAATATGTTGAAATTGCCCATAGCAATGAAGAAGAGACCCCAAACCAGCAGAAGATATATTATGACCATGTGGTAACAGAAACATTTTTTGAGCCAGGTGAAAAGGTCTTGCTACTATTACCCACTACAGACAATAAACTGTTAATGAAGTGGTATGGGCCTTATAAAGTGCTGAGACGTACTGGCTCAGCTAACTATGAGACTGAGACCCCTGACAGGAAAAATCCTACCTAGATATACCATGTCAACCTCCTGAAGAAATGGGTTGAAAAAACACCAAAGTCTGCTTTGTTAGTTTTACCAGAAACTTCTACGGAACATATTGATGTAGCTTATGACAGACTGGAACAAACTGTAACTGCTGATATTGTAAAGATAAATGTTTCCTTACGCTCTGAACAAACCACAGAAATTCATAAGTTAGGAAAGACATTTAACAGTACTTTTACCACAGTGCCATGCTGAGCAAAAGGTGTCGAGCACAGAATAGAGACAGGGAATGCTCACCCCATCAGACAAAAGACATACAGATTACCAGAGCGGTTAAGAGTAGATGTGGTTAAGGAAATACAAACAATGGAATGGTTGGGTATCATAGAAGAGTACAGAAGTGCTTGGACATCACCAACAGTGATTGTAAATAAAAAAGAAGGGGGCGGTCTAAGAATTTGCCTTGATTTTAGAAAATTGAATTTGACAGTTATCCTATGCCCAGGATAGATGATTTGGTGGACAGATTGGGAAGTGTCAAGTACATCAATACCCTCGATCTCACCAAGGGTTATTGACAAATTCTCCTAGCTAAAGAATCAACAGACAAAACTATATTTGCCACTCCTGTTGGATTCTATCAATTCACTACCATGCCATTTGGTTTATGTGGCACACCTGTCACATTCCAGCAGTACATGGATGTAATTTTAGCAACCGTATATACTCGCTCATATGCCATTTTTTTTTTAGAACTTTTTCAGTGTCCTCGATTAGGGGTACTGACTTATGTGCAAGTAATTGAGGCTCACTAAGAAAACCTGTGTCGCAAACCGCTAAATGCAGACAGACTTCGGTAGCCATAGTTCACCTCTACAGTCTCTGGCAGTGTGCTAAGTAGCTTCAAAGGCATCAGCAAGCAGATTAGAAAATAACACTTAAGCAAGCCTCAGTTGTCTCCTGTGGTGTGTTAAATGGCAGCATAATAAGCTATTAGCTAGCTAATAAATACATTCAAATACTGTACCTCATCTTTTTACCATTTTCTATCTGTTGCCGTCATTTGATACAGTTCTGCTGTCAGTCCTATGTACTCGCACACAGTTACTGATTCAGCCAGTCTTCCAAAAAAGTCAGTCTGACTTATGAGCAGGTCAATGCAAAGTGCGTAACTGCACTCAGCTGAATCATATCCCCTGATTTATGAGCGGACTGACCGTGTGAATTTATATGGTACTTACATTGGTTATTATGCTGCTTACCTGGATGTTATCATGGTCCAGACTGAAAAAGCCACCTGGAACACCTATGAGCAGTTATTCAATCTATCAAAATGGCAGGTTTGACAATTAATACTATCAAATGTGCATTGGGCATGCAGGAAACCAGATATTGGGATATGCTTTTGGAAATGGAGAGTAAAGCCAGAGAGTTTGAAGATAGAAGCTATAGCTAACAGTCATGTTTCTACAACAAACATGTCAGGTCATTTTTAGGGCTGGCTGGCTACTATTCGAGATTTGTTCCCAACTTTGCCAGTTAGCTAGCCCCCTCACTGAAGAAATGGTGCCCGAATGATGTGAAATGGACTCCAGACTGTATTATGCTCAGCCCCTGTTTTATGAAGCCCAGACTTTGAAAAACAATTTTTGTGTGACAGATGCATCCGAGGTAGGCCTAGGTGCAGTCTTGAGTCAGAATATAGATGGGAAGGAACACCCCATTGTATATAGCAGTAGGACATTTCACAACAGAGAGAAAAGGTACTCCACCATTAAAAAGGAATGCCTTGCAGCAAAGTGGGACATGGAGCCCCTTAAGTTTTATTTGCTTGGAGCTGACTTTGTACTTATAACAGATCACAATCCTCTTTGTTGTCTTAACCAAATGAAGGATAACAATTCCAGAATCACAAGGTGGTACATGGCCCTACAGACAATTCAATTCAAAGTGATGCACAGATATGGAAAAGAGAATGTCAGTGCTGATTTTCTTTCAAGATATGACTCAGGAATTGAACATTCTGAAGGTTGAAAAAAAATGTATGGGTTTAAACTTAACTGTTTGCTGTACTGGTTATTACTGAAAGGGGATACTGCATTTGCACAAAACTGTTAAAGTTATAAGTGAATTAAAAGAAAGTTTTGGAAACCTGTTTTTTTTTAAAATAGGTTCCCCCTTAAAGGTGATAGGAAACAGTTCTAGGGATGTGGATATGTTGTTCAATCCACACTTACTGGCAGGTTCCTTGCTGCTTTAATTCTTGCCGGAAGGTCTTCAAGCTGGCTCCTCCTACCCACCCGGGTGGTAAAACTCTTGGCTCTGCCCCATGACTCCAGATCTTCCTTACCGCTTGGAAGCTCAGGTTCCCTCCTTAGCACTCTGCGTTTTAGGCCTGGATCCACACTCTTCGGTTAAACCGAAACTTATTCTAAAGTTTAAAAGACTTCGGTCTTCCTTTTCCCTCACGGCAGCGATGGACAAATCGACTCCCAGATTTCATCAGTGCCCCTGTGGGCAGAAGATGCCCCGGACCGATCCGCACTCCACGTGCGTTTATTACCTTGGACTCAGGCATGACTCACAGGCTTGTGAGTTATGCAAATCCTTTTTGGCTTCGGTCTTGGAGGACCTCTCTGCCTGATTGCTCCTGGGGCGACCGGAAAAACATTATCCTCCAGTCAAGTCGAAGGAGGCCCGTTGGGCGGTGTCCGTGGCAGCGGGCTCAGCAGAACAGCTTGAGCAGATGATTGCCCTCGAGGAGGAGGCGGCCCAGGTTGCATCATCATCACCTTTGGTCGCGGCATTTATCCTGCTCTCCTTGGGCTCATCCTATATAGCTTTGCCAATCCCTCTCCACCAAGGGAGAAGGGCCATCGGGACATTCCTCTTGGTCCAAAAAGAAGGACTCCAAAGGTAAGTCCCATCTTCGACGTTCGTGGGAGCGGGAGAGGTCCCCTTCCCCAGATAGGCAACACTCGACTTCGGTCGAGGTTGCAGCTAAGGCCGCTGGCTTCATGATGTCCCCATCAAGTCAACCAGCCGAGACACCCATCGACGCGATCGAGATTTTTCTCGACCCGTCTGATGGTTTGTCGACTGGAGAAGCCAACAACCCTTCTTCACTGGTTCCCCTGGTGGAAACTGAGGACTTGCCTGTGCCTTCTGTGCCAGAGTCCCCGGTTAAAGTCCCTGAACCAAGGGAGGAGCGAGTTTCCCCCGCCTCCTCTCTGACCCACCCTCGGAATCCCCAAAGGTCTCAGTCTCGGACCTCTTCCAGGTCCAGCCGGTCCCACCGACATCGGCGGGCTCGGTCTCAGCACCATGGAAAGCGGCGGTGCCGCTCATCCTTGTCATCCTCTTCAGAGGATAGGCTCTGTCGCAAGTTGCGTCGGCGCTATGAGGATTTAATGTGACAGCAGCTTCTTTTGTCTGGGAAAAAGCCGACTCCGTCGCCTTCCCCAGCTATTAAGTGTCTGACACCGGAGCGGCCGAAACAACCCCTTATAGTGGTCGAGGAGCCGAAGCCAGCTCCAGTTGTTCGGCTGAAACCGGCTGTGCCACCCATTGTGGTGGAACCACTGCCTCCACAACCGAAGACTGGGGGCCTGACCAAGGATTCTTGGTTGGGTCAGGGTTTGCCCCATAGGTTGTCGGTCACCCTCACTCCTGATCAACCTCAGCAGATGGAGGGTGGCTCAGGCGCTCGGCAGCTGTTCGCAGACTCCTCGGAGTCTGACGACGACAACTCCTTGTTCTCCAGGCCGCTTGACTTGGAGTCCACTGGGGGTCAGTCGGTGGACGAGAGCCCATCCTCATTTATTGGAATGCTTCGACTCATCTCAGAGTCCACTGGGATGAAGCTCGAACATGTTTCCAAATGGGCCAAGTATCCCCTCATGGAGATACTGGACTGAGGGGATTTCCCTACAGAGGCCTTCCCGGTGGCCAAAGCCATTGCTGGCCCGGCCCTGGAGCTATGGCAGTGGCCAGCTTCTTTTCCAGCACCTTCAGCCAGGATGGCTTGGAAGTATGCTGTCTCTACCAGTTCACTCTCTGGTTTCTCGGAGCATCCCTCTGTGGAGGGGCTTGTGACCAACAGCGTTTTCCGGCATTTCAGGAATGCTCAGGATGTGGACAAGCCATCCGATAAGGAGTCCAAGAAATTGGACTACCCCGGGCAGGAAGTCTATGCTGCTTCCTCCCTAGGCCTTTGTCAGGCTAGCTCGGCCATCCTGATGGCACACTTTTCACATGCCCTTTTGGGATCCCTGGATGAGGTGATTCCTCATCTCCCTGCTGACCTTCAAATGACGGTCAAGCAGGTGAGGGATCAGGGAAGGATGGTGGCCAAACAGCAGCTCCAAACTTCCTTGGACATCGCTGACTCGTGTGCCCGGTCAGTAATGGCCGCAGTGGCCATGCACCGCAGAGCTTGGCTGCGGATCTCCACCTTTACAGCGGATACCCAGCACAAGCTGGCAGACGTTCCCTTCTTGGGTACCGACTTGTTTGGTCCTGGGGTGGAGGGTCATCTTCAGCGGATCAAGAAGTCCAATGCCACCTTGACTCGGTCACGCCTGCCCAGAAGGATAAAGGCCGCCAGCAGCAGCGTAAGCCCTTTCGTCCTTCAGCCCCTGCGGCAAGTCCAGCCCAGCAACACTAGCATCAGGGCCAGCAGGCTCGCACTTGGCACCCCAAAGCCAAGCCTGCTGCTTCCTCCAGCAGGAAACCGGGAGGAAAAGGCCCAGGTGGCTCCTCAGCCGGCCCTTCCTCCAAGCCTGCCCAATGACGGGTTGGGGGTGTCACCAACAACCTCGTTACTCCTCCCCAGGTTCCCCCCATGGGGGGACAGCTCTGCCACTTCCTTTCCACTTGGTCCATTAAACCACAGACTGCTGGGTGTTGGAAGTGGTAGGCAGGGGTCTGCCTCTGGAATTCGAGCAGTCCCCACCCTATCGAGGCATCGCCCCACGGGGGGCTATGGGTTCCGCAGCCTTTCTGTCGGTTCGTCGAGCTGACATTGCCCTGCTCCTCCAGAAGGACGTGATCAGGGAGGTGGCGGATCCTCCTCCAGTCCCAGGGTTTGTGTCCAGGTACTTCCTGGTCCCAAAACAGATGGGGGACTGGTGCCCCATTCTCGACCTACACGACCTAAACAAGTTCCTAAGGTCTCACACCTTCAGAATGGTCACTCTGGCTCAGATCATTCCATCCTTGGAACAAGGCATGTGGTTCTGTTCTCTGGACCTTCAGGACGCGTTCTTTCATGTCCCAATCCATCCGTCTCACTAGCGATTCCTCCACTTCAGGGCACAGGGATCCCTTTACGAGTTCCGTACCGTGCCCTTTGGCCTCTCTTCAGCTCCCAGGGTCTTTAACAAATACATGGCAGTGGTGACAGCATTCCTGCAGTGCCGAAAGGTCCGGATGTACACTTACCTGGACGACTGGCTGATTGCTGCCCCCTCCAGGTTGGAGGTGGAGCGGTCCAGGGACCTGGCCCTCCAGGTCTGCTCTCAGATTGGCCTCCTCATCAATGAGGCCAAATCAGAACTCATACCATCGCAGGTGATTCAGTTCATCGGGGCAGAGCTTGACTCTCTTCGATCCAGAGCATGGCTCCCGGCAGACAGGGCTGAGGTCCTTTCCTCCTTTGCCCAATTATTTCTGGTTGGGCAATTGTACCCTGCCCGGGACCTCCTGTGCCTTCTGGGTCTCATGGTGGCCTGCACCAGCGTGGTCCATTGGGCCCACTGGCATACGCGTCCCCTACAATGGGGGCATGCCCGTCAATAGTCACAGCACTCCGGTCCTCTAGACTAACCAGTGACAGTGACCCAGGAGATGTGGAATGGCCTCCAGTGGTGGCTCATTCCAGCTGATCTGCAGGAGGGTATCCTGTTTGTCCGCCTCGAGCCGACGGTCACTCTGATGACCGATGCCTCTTGGGGTGCCCATTTGGGGGAGCTCAGAGCTCACGGCCTCTGGTTCTCTCAGGAGTCTCAATGCCACATCAACCTGCTGGAGCTTCGAGGGGTCTGACTAGCCCTCACTGCCTTTGCTCTGTTTGTACGGGGTCAAGTGGTCCAGGTCCAGACAGATAACACCATGACCATGTACTACCTAAACTGTCAGGGTGGGACGCACTCCTTGCCTCTGTGCAAGGAGGCTCTCTGCACTTGGTCTCTCGCGAGCAGCCTGGAGGTGGATCTCCTAGCCATCCATGTGGCAGGAGCCTCCAACACTCTGGCCGAAGCCCTCAGCCAGATACGTGCTGCATCTCACAAGTAGTCTCTCCTGCCGGAGGCAGTACAAGATCTGTTCTTCCCACTGGGGCTCTCCTCAGGTGGATCTGTTTGCCTTCAGGGAGAATGCGAAGCTGAGGCTGTTTCATGCCTGCCCCCCTCAGCAGGGCTCACTGCAGGGGGATGACTTCTCGAGGCCGTGGACCCCGAGCCTCTTCTACACCTTTCCTCCATTTCCCTGGATCCACAAGGTGCTTCTCAAGACAAAGAGGGACAAGACACAGGTGATTCTGATAGCCCCAGACTGGCCCCGCCAGTTCTGGTATCCAGATCTCCTCAGCCTCAGCTCCAGGCTCCCGAGGCAGCTTCCAGCCCGCCTGGACCTGATCTCAGTCAACAAGGGGAAGGTACTCCACCCGGACCTTCAGTCCCTACACTTGATGGCCTGGTTCCTAAGCGGCTAGAGTTCCAGGCCTTGGGTCTTTCCGACGAGGTCCTCAACATCATTAAAGCATCCCGTAAGGAGTCGACCAGTAAATGCTATGCCTTCAAATGGAAGAGATTCTCCATTTGGTGTCAGGATAAGGGGTTGGACCCTTCCTCCTGTTCTTTGGCTAGCATTCTGGGCTATCTGTGGTCTCTTTCTCAGCTAGGGCTTTGGTCGACGACCCTTAAGGTGCACCTGGCAGCCATCTCTGCTTACCAGGCGTGGACCGGGAAGCAGTCGGTGGTGCAGGAGAAGGTGGTCAGGTGCTTTTTCAAAGGTCTTGATCACATATCCCCTCCGGTGCAAGAACCTCCACCTCCATCGGATCTACTGCTGGTATTGGCTAAGCTCATGGGCAAGCCATTCGAATCGATGCACAGGTGTGACATCTCTCACCTGTCGTGGAAGACTGCCTTCTTGGTGGCTATCATGTCAGCCAGAAGGATCGGAGAGCTCCAGGCACTTTCCATTGAGTCTCCTTATCTGGTCTTCCACAGGGAAAATGTTGTCCTGGCCCCCATCCGAAATTCCTTCTGAAGGTGGTGTCGGAGTTTTACCTTAACCAGGTGTTGACTCTGCTGGTGTTCTACCCAAATCACACCTCAGAGGCCGAATATAGGCTCCATACTCTGGACCCTAGAAGAGTGCTCTCTTATTATAAGGAGCGGACAGCTGAAGTTTGGGGAGAGGTTCGTCCAGCTGTTTGTCACATACGCTGAAGCCGCACCTGGCAGACCTGCAGCCAAGCGGACGATAGACAGGTGGATCATCTCCTGCATAGATCTCTGCTATAGGTTGGTGGGCATGGAGCCTCCCAAAGGGATAAGAGCTCATTCTACCTGCCATACCGCTGCTTCAGTGGCTGCTTCCAGGGACGTCCCTATCCAGGAAATCTGTAGGGCTGCTACCTGGAAGTCAGCACACACACCTTCATTACCCACTACCACATTGACCTTGAGTCACACCGGGATGCTGGTTTTGGGACCTCGATTCTCCAGTCCTTATTTCCCAAGTAGGGGGTGCACGCCTTGCCTCCCTCCTCCTGGAGAACTGCTAGGAGTCTGCCAGTAAGTGTGAATTGAACAACATATCACGTCCCTAGAAATACAGGTTACTCACCTGTAACAGGAGTTCTAGGAGTGGATGTATTGTTCATCCACCTACCCACCCGACCTCCCGGCTCCGGCGCACAGCCTGGCTAGCGGGCTATATCTGGCGTAATGGGGTGGAGCCGAGAGTTTTACCACCCAGGTGAGTGGGAGGAACCAGCTTGAAGACCTTCCGGCAAGATTTAAAGCGGCAAGGAACCTGCCAGTAAGTGTGGATGAACAACATATACCTCCCCTAGAACTCCTGTTACAGGTGAGTAACCTGTATTTTTAGACCTCTAGATGCCCTCCAGTTGTTCTTTTATTGTCCACCCAGTATTCTGATATGTTCTTGACCTTTCTTGTTAAATTAATAATCTAATTTTATTCCCCTTTTAACTCCCCAGAATCCCTCTCTCCTCAACAGTTGCTGCTCTCCCTTTTCATTCTGCCTGAACATTCTGCGACATCATTAACACCATACCAGGTCATTCAGATGAATAGCATGGAATAGGAGTTATTGATGTCATTGAATGTTTTAGAAATATAAAAAGAATGAGGAGTAGCTAGTGAGGAGAGTTGAACACTATGTAGATCTGAGGGCACCCCAAAGCTAGATTATTTATTTATCAAAAAAAATCATCAAGGCATATCAGAATATAAAACTGACATGGAAAGGAAGATTGAAGGGCAGTTAACTGTGTAAAAATCATTTCCTGCCAGCCTGTCGGCACAGCGGTGCCGGCGACCCGGGTTAGGGAATGAGCCTGGGGCATTGGAGGGCCAGCCGGGGGAGAAGACTTGAGCGTCAGGACTGCTGCTTTCTCCAGGGAGGGGGAAGTGGCTTGGTGCTCGACTGATCTCAGGTGGAGGCCTAAGGTATAGAGCACCTGGCCACAGTACATGAGGGCATGATGGATGTCGGTGGAGCTCCGCATTGATGTTGGGATGCACTTCACGCCCATGAAGAAACTGAAAAATGGCTTCCTGTGCTCCAGGTAGACAGTGCACCAACACAGATTCCCAAAAACGTCCCTGGCTGTCCCAGTCAGCGGCCCACAATACGGTACATATGTTCATGGTGTACAGGTCCCCACCTCATCCCCACCTGAGGGGATTAACCAAGGCTACATGGGGGGACTGGTGCGGTTTCCAGACAGGAAGGAACAGGGGAACAAATTTCCAGGCATCTCCTGAAGAAACGGAGCGTAGGAGGTGGGGGGAGCAAAAATAGTATGTAGAAAAAAAAAAAAAATTTCCTGTCTCCATTAAAGAAGGGGGTATGAGACAGGGTTGATTAAGACCCTGACCCATTTGGTATTCAGAAATAGTTCAAGCAAGGCTCTGTTCTGTGCATTCCTTTTCTGTCTCTTGTCTGTTTTATTATGCAATCAGATTTTCTTGTGAGACCTAGGAACCGATCATTCTGGCAGTCTCATGATTCCCCCCACACACACTATCTCTCTGCCTTCACTTGCTGTTTCTATCTTCAAACAACATGAAGGCTTGCTGTATTCTGACTAAATGCATTTAGCCTTCCCAGTTCAACTGCAAAGAGATGAAAGAGTTAACTCTATGCAAATGCATAGAACGTTGAGCTCGAGCTCAGTTTTCAAACCCCTGTCCCTGGTTCATTCTGTGTAACCACCAGATTCTTTACTCCGCCTGCCTGTGAAGTCACTCCGGAGATTTCTCCTCGCTCACTTCGGTTAAAGTGTATTTTCTCGACGGTTTCTTCAAACTGGGTTTTATTTTCTGGTTCTTCAAGTCTCAGTCCTTCGGTACAGGTTAGACTAGTCTAGGTTTAGTTAAATGTCGGTAAGTTTTCGCTTTTTCTTTCTGTTTGCTTAACCGGGAGGAAACCGAGGAAATTATTTTCTTTGGAGGTAATGTCTTAGTGTTTTAAGCTGTTGAAAAGTTTTAGTTTGGGATCCGGCAGTTTTTGGTTTAAATAAAAAACAAGGCTTTTTCTCGGTTTTTTCAATCAACCATTGAACCGGTTGTTAACTGAAAATACTTTTAGTTACTCAGGCCTGACCCCCACAAAAAGCATAACTTGGCATTTCAGTGCATCATGTCAGAGAAGCCCAAGAAGAAGACCGGTCCCACTGGGTTTCAGCACTGCACAGAGTGCAGGGAAGTGTTTGCCAAGGCTGATCCCCTCCTTATCTGTGTTCACTGTCTGGGGTTTGACCACCTGAAAACAGACTGCCAAATTTGTAAAAACTTTCCTAAAGCCATGCTGGATAAGTGTTTGGCTAGGCTTAAGGAAAGAATGGGCAAACAATCTGCTGACCCGGATGGCCGGTCCGGTTCGGCTTCTGAGGGAACCGGGGAACCAGAGAAGGTGCCTTCTGACCAGGGTGATACCTCCTTAACCAAAAGGAAGACAGATACCGAGGAGTCGGTACCTGCAAAAAGGAAAAGAAAATCTGCCGATTCTGAGCCAACGTTTGCAGCTCCAACCGTGGAAGAGATTGCCAAAGCAATATGGATTGTACAATCTTTACAACACCGGTTCAGATGATCCAAGATTGGGTCAAAAACCTCTTCAGTTCAGTCACCTACTAGTTTGCTTCCTATTGGTTCTTATGATCTGGAGGCTTACTATGAACTTGAGTGGGAGGGAGGAGAAGGAGAAGAAGAAGAGGAGGAAGAGGAAGGCTTGGGTGAACCCATCAAACCTGATGTCTCCCCCGATTGACCAGAGTCTGTTTCCCCCCTTTAGGCAGCCTGGGGAGTCCTCCTCTCATTATTTATTCTTTAAAAAGGTTGCTGATGACCTTACAGCTGCCTACTCTGAAGGCAGCTGAGGAAGAGGAGGAGCCAGACTTCATCGAAATAATGGACATCCCTGACACTAAGAAACTTTTAATACCTCTTTATAAGTCTCTTAAGAAGCAGACAAACACAATTCTGCAGATGCCAACTTCCATCCCCCGTAGGTAAAAGAATGGACAAGATGTATATGCTGTCTGGCAATGGTACAGAGTTCTTGTATAACCACTGTAGCCACGTAGTGGTTGTTCAGGCTGCTGCCTGTGATAAGGCTGATATTCCTCTGGCTTCGCACTCTCCTGAAAAGGAGACTCAAAAGATTGATGCCATGGTCAAGAAGCAGTATTTGACTGGTTCACTGGATATTAGATGAGCCTCTTGCATGGCTTATGTCTCCAGATATCAGAAATCCAGGTGGGAATCTGTTTTGGAGCTGACTAAGACTGCTCCATCTCAGTTAGCCAAGGATCTGGAGCAAGTGGTCGGGGGATGGCATTGAAGCCTCCAAAGTTCAGTTTCATTCAGCTGTGGATTCAAATGATGTATCCTATACGGTTATGGTTACTGCAGTCTCCCTAAGAAGATTCTCTTGGCTTAGATGTACCAATCTTTCCCAGGATACCCAATCAAAAGCTATGGATTTCCCTGTTGTTCAGAATTCTCTGTTTGGGGAACAGACAGAGACATATATGAAGAAAATGGATGAGTACAGGGTTACTTACAGGAGTGCAGCTGCTAAAGAAAATGAAGCAGCAGGCTAAGCTGGGCAGAGGCAGGCCTTATCAGAGGCCTTTCTACCAGGCCCAGGTATTCCCTGCTTACCAGCAGCAGAGGGTTCTTCAGAGGTAGAGGCAGGAGGGGTGCAAGCAGGGCTGCATCCACCCCTCAGTCTAGGTCTCCTGCCAAGCAGACACCCTGGTGTGTCAGCCAGGACCACCTCCCCACTGCCAGTATGGGGCAGGCTGGCTCACTACTTCCAGGCCTGGCAAGCCATTACCACAGAGAAGTGGGTCCTGGAAGTAGTGAGCCAGGGACTTGCTCTAAGTTTCAAACAATTTCCAAGAACAAGAGCAAGGTCATTCAAACCTGCCAGCAATTCAGAGACAACTCTGTTGGAAGCAGAGGTTACCACACTTCTGGAGCACAAAGCTGTGGAACCTGTTCCTTCTCTTCATAGGGGAAAAAGGTTGTACTCAAGATATTTCCTTATCCTAAAGAAAACGGGGGAGTGGCAGCCCATTCTAAATCTAAGGTATCTCAACAAGCATCTGACAAAACCCAAATTCAAGATGGTGACTCTAACCAAAATCCTTCCTACTCTCAGCCAAAGGGATTGTCTAGCTTCATTGGACCTCAAGGGTGCTCATTTTCACATTTCAATCAGACACTTTCATAGAAATTACCTAAGGTTCAAATTACCCTCAGGCCACTATCAGTTCAGGGCAATGCCCTTTGGCCTTACCTCAGCAACCAGAACATTCACAAAATGTCTGGCAGTGGTTGTAGCTCATTTGAGAAGGTAAGGAGTGGTGGTGTTTCCCTACTTGGATGACTTGCTGGTCATGGGACAGTCCCCCCAACAGGTAAGGGATGTCTTGGGTCTGCTGTAGGATACCCTCGTATCCTTAGGATTCCTGGTAAACCTAAAAAAGTAAGTGCTGTGTAAGCCCCCTGCAAATGGGGGTTCCCAAAAGTCTTCCAGGAGCTTGCCTGAATTCTCCAAGTCTGGGCGGTGTTCGGTGTCTGAGCTGTTTAAATGTGGTTCCAAGTGAGTGCTATTTGAGCCTCCAAGTACTGTCTCTTTAAGAGCTGTCTGCTTGCAGACTTAATTAGTTTGTATGGGGGGACTGTGTATTTAATGCTCGAATCCCACCCGAGCTGCTGCCAATTCGCTCCGTTTCTGCCGTCGCTACATGTGCAGAGGGAGCCTTGTTGAAAGATATAACTGTTTGCCAGAAATCATTTAGAGTGACTGAGAAAATGTAGTTTGTCTAACCTGTCTTTGTTTTAGCACGAACTGTTTCAGTGTAGCTCTTTCATTTTTGTCCTGAACTGCTGTGCTGGGCCAATTGGGTTAAGGGAGCCCTAAAATGGAGCCTGTAGACGAATCAGAACTTGGACTTTTAATTTTGAGCCGGCCACAAGGGGATTGTATGGGCAGTGACTCTGGGAAATGTAGTTTTGACCTTGGCGCCTTTTTCCACCAACAGAGGGAGTCATATTGTGAGTGACAGCCAAACCAACCAACAGAATGGTGTGGAGCTAAATGAAATGCCCTGCTCTGTGACTGGAAAGCTCAGAACATTTGTGACAGTGACGAGAGAAGGAGCTCTGTGCTTCTGCAGTGTATAGTTTCGCGCGGGAAGCGCGTGTGAGGCCCTGAGGTTCGGCCTGCAGCTGTTGCAAGTGCCAGTTCGGACTGAATCCAATTGTGAGGAGAAAGAAGGAAGTCTGAAGAGTGAAACCAGGCTCACCCTGTAGAAAACTGGAGACATTGCTGAACTGTGCACGGTCTGTCAGGAACTGAAGCTGCTGTGTGTGCTCCTGGGTATTTTGTAGTAATTGCGATCGGGATCGAGGAGCAGCCTGCCTGGTATAGCACTTTCCTTTTACATATGAATATGCGTAGTGCTTGTGGGGAATCGCTATTTCCAGTACTTCATGCTGTGTGCTGTGTGCTGAAGCTGGAAGCAAACCCCAACTTAGCTTCGAATAAATACATTTGCTATCAACTGCAGTGGGGTCCAGTCACAAGGACCTTGTCTCCATGCCCTGTTGTTCTGATAATCCAGAAGAACATCTACCATCCAGTCCTCAGCTTGGGTACTGTGAGTACAAATCAGGGTATTCCCCTGCAGTCTGTTTTCAATCACAGGTGTGTCATCTAATTCTTGTTGTTTCCCTGCTTCATGGACTGAGCCATCCAGCTCAGGAGTACAATTGGATGTTGTGCATATATTTTCTTCTACAGGGCCCCATCCATCTGCACCTGCCGGCCAACGGACCTGGCTAGCCCCCCCCCCCAACTTGGGTACCCAGAGTGTGACTTTTCAGACCCTGCATGTGTGCACAGTACTGTGATTTAATGCCACCAATTAACCTGATTTCCCATCCCATGTTACTACCCCTAAATAAATCAGATTTGTTGTTGTTATACTATATACTGTCTGTGGTGTTGGTACTTATGGAAACAGTATTGTGTTTTTGCTGTGTATGTTGTTTAACCTTATTTTACAGGGGGTCCTCAGAGACGTGCTGCATAATCAGTCTCGAGGGTAAGTGGTATCTATATGAGTGAACAGTGTGTATATGTGGGGTATTGGGGCTGTAACTCTGGGGTACTGTGTGAGCCACTAGAGGGAATAAAAGGGGGTCACAGTGTCCCAGAGGACTGTGACCAAGCTAGTCTAACCACTACAAACCCTGACCTCTGGGTGGAGGCACCCGCCATAGGACCTAGGCCCATCAACCTATCTGTAGTCAAACAAGCAGGAGTAGTAGCCCTTGGGATAGCGTCACCTAGGAGTTACAGCTGGAATCTGTCCAGATCCTAGATTTCATAGAAGCAGAGTTGGACACGGTTCAGGCAAAGGCTCTCCTGCCAGTGGGAAGGGCAGACAACCTCATTCAACTGGCAGACTCTTTTCACCTACAGGTGTCTCGTCAGGCAAGACACTTTCTCCAGCTCCTGTGACACATGGCAGCATCCACAGCAGTGGTTTCAGGAGCCAGGTTTCAGATAAGGGATATCCAGTTTCACCTCAGGTCCTTTTGGTCCCAGAGAAGGGATTCCCTGTCCAAGCTGATCCCAGTGACAGCTACCTTGATACAGACATACAGTGGTGAAAGGACAGGGACAACCTCGGGGAGGGTGTACCATTCCTCCAGCAATCTCCTACAGTGGTTCTGACCATGGATGCTTCCCTCATGGGGTGGGGAGCTCATTTAGGGAACCGCACTGCTCTTGGGACATGGTCTCACCAGGAGTCTCTGCTCCACATCAGCCTGTTGAAGCTCAGGGCAGTGTTCCTAGCACTTCAGTCATTCGTACAAATGGTACAGGGGAATGTGGTTCAGGTAAGAATAGACAACGCCACCACCATGTACTACATCAACAAGCAGGGAGGGACAAGGTCTTCTGCTCTGTGTGCAGAGGCAATGAAGATCTGGAGTCTGGCTTATTCTCTCAAGGCCTCCCTCTCAGCTGTCCTGGCAGATGCCATCAGCAGAATAAATCAGAGTCACCGTGAGTGGTCTCTCAACAGGGTAATACTGGATGCAGTGTTCAGGAGATGGGGCACACCAGAGATAGATCTGTTTGCAGCCCCAGACAATTATCAGCTACCCCAGTTCTGTTGCAGACCTCCAATCCTGGGTCCTGTGCCTCTGGATGCACTGATACTGGACTGAACAGGTAAATTCCTGTATGCCTTTCCCCCATTTCCTCTGATCTTCAGAGTTCTGATCAAGCTCAGGAGCTAGCCATCACCAATGATTCTGATTTCTCCGGATTGGGCCAGACAGCCCTGGTATCCCATGTTGCTGTCTCTGGCAGTAACCAATCCGATCTGTCTCCCCATGAGGCACAATCTTCTGACATCTTCTCAAAGGAGGATCCTATACCCCATCCTCAAGTCCCTCTGGCTCAGGGCCTGGCTCTTGAGGACCTAGAGTATGCAGGCTTGCATCTCTCTGAAGGTGTCCTGGATATTTTGAAGGTTTCCAGAAAACCTGCCACTAGAAAAACTTATACTTCCAAATGGAAGAGATTTACTATCTGGTGTGCACAAAAGGAAATAGATCCACTGGCAGCTGTACTGGCAGTTCTGTTGGACTATTTAGCCCACCTTCATTCCTTAGACCTTCAGCCTTCTACTTTCAAGGTACATCTGACAGCTGTTTCTGCCTATCTCTCTGCATGGAAGGGCCCTTCCCTGGCCTCTCATGCAATCTTCAAGAAGTTCTTTAAAGGGTTGCTCCATCTACACCCCCCTCACAGGGAGCCAACCCCTTCTTGGGATCTGAATATCTGAATAGCACAACTTAATGCAGCCCCAATTTGAACCCATGTCCTCTGCTGAACTCAAGTACCTGACATGGAAAACCATCTTTCTGGTAGCCATAACCTCTGCAAGGAGGATTAGTGAGCTACAGGCCTTGTCAGTAGAGCCCAACTATATAGCACTCCGTAGAGACAAGGTCGTCCTTAGGACAAACAGGAAGTTTCTTCCAAAGGTGGTCTCTGACTTCCACCTGAATCAGTCCATGACATTACATGTCTTCTTTATTGAACATTCTAGTTCAGGAGAATGCAGACTGCATAGCCTGGATGTTAAAAGGACTATTAGCTACTATCTGGATAAGACAAAGGCCCATAGGAAGGAGTGTACCCAGCTGTTCCTCACCTATGGAGAGGTGGGAAAGAGCAAGCCAGCCACCAGGAGGACAATTGCTCAGTGAATTGTGTCTTGCATCCAGTTCTGCTATGGTAAACGGGAGAAAGAGCCACCAGTGGGCATTAGGGCACACTCTACCAGGGGGACAGCTGCCTCTATTGCAGCTGCCAGAGATATCCCCCTGCTCGAAATTTGCAAAGCAGCTACCTGGAAGACTGTTCACACATTCACTAAACACTACTGCCTGGACACCCGGGCCAGGGGTGATGCCAGGTTTGGCACAGCAGTACTACAGAGCCTATTTCCTAAATAGGTTCTGTGCCCACCTCCATGGGGCACTGCTTGGTAGTCTGCATATAGTCAGAATACAGCAAGATTTCATGTTGTTTGAAGAAAAAATTACCACAGTAATCTTGTTTCTTCTAATGGAGTTTTGCTGTGTTCTGACCTCCCTCCCTGCCTCCCCTACCAGAACCTGAGGGGGGGGGGCACTGAATTACAGCCGTTCTATTTTTTAAGTGCTGCACAAGGGGTGGCATTTTCTTGGGCATCTTTGACTTGGGTCTTCTTATATGCTCCATTGTTCGGTTATTAGTCATTTGACTATTATTTTATCAATGTTCTATGTTATTTAGTATACGAACATACGAAATTTGCCAGCAGATAAAGGCCTAGAGGTCTGTCAAGTCTGCTCAAATGTGCAGCTAACACCCCTTATTCTGCAGCTGCCCCTCCCTTCCACCCTTCCCCTTCATTGACCCTCCCCTTTGTCCTGTCTCATCCCCTTTTGAAGCAGTCCACTGTTCTACTGGATGCCACTTATGCAGGTAATGCATTCCATCCAGCCACCACCCTCTCCGTAAAAAAGTGTCTCCTCATCTCCCTCCTGAACCTTCCTCCCTCCAGTCTCATATCATGGCCCCTGGTGTCCCTCCCCTCCCTTACTTTGAACAGCCCCTCTGTATCTGTTTTGTTTATTCCTTTCATGCACTTAGAGGCTTCAATCATGTCCCCCCATCCCTCCTCTCCTCCATCAAGTACATGTTCAACTCCCTCAGCCTCCTCTCATATGATAAGTTCCCCAGCCCCTTGATCATCTTTGTCGCCCTGCGCTGCACCCCTTCCAGTAACTTAATGTCCCTCTTCAGATACAGACACCAGTACTGCATGCAGTACTCCAGGTGCGGTCTAACTAATGACCTATACAGTGGCAGAATCACCTCCTCCCTCCTTGAGGATATACCCCTTGCAATACAACCTAGCATTTTGTTGGCCTTTGCAGCTGCCTTCCTACATTGTGCTGAGTTGTTCATTGACCCTGTAATGAGCACCCCCAGATCCTTCTCCTCCTCTGTCTGGGCTAGCTGCACTCCCCAGCTGGTAACTCCTCTTGGGTTCTTCATCCCAAAATGCAGCACCTTGCACTTTTGGCATTAAAGCCCAGTTGCCAGGTGTCTGACCAGGTTTCAAGCTTTGCCAGATCATCCTGCAACCCTTGCCATCCCCCTAGGTCATCCACCACTGCTCCTACCTTGGTATCATCAACAAACAGACTGATCTTGCTCTTGATGTCCAATGATATGTCTGCGATGAATGTCCCAAACAACACTGGTCCCAACACTGAGCCCTGTGGAACACCACTCATCACTACCCTTGGGTATGAGAGCTCCCCAACCACCACCACCCTCTGTTGCCTTCCCTGAAGCCAGTTCCCTACCCATCTCACCAGGTTTGCACCTGCCCCTGTGCCTTCTAACTTACTTCCCAGCCTTCCATGTAGCACCGAGTCAAATGCCTTACTGAAGTCCAGATACAGGACATCCACTGCATGGTCCCTGTCCAGTTGCCTAGTTACCCAGTCATAGAACTCCACCAGGTTGGTTTGGCAGGATCTGCCATGTATGAAGCCATGCTGTCTGCTGTCCTGTAGTCATTTGGCCTCTAGGAGGGCCACCAGCCTCTCCTTCAGGATAGTCTCCATTAACTTACCCAAGATGGACATGAGGCTCACTGGTCTGTAGTTTCACGGTTCATCCTTGGGGCTACTGTTATGGAGGGGCACCACATGAGCCATCCTCCAGTCCTGAGGTACACACCCTGAATGTAGTGAGGCATTAAATAGGTCTGCCAAAGGTCCCACAAGGACCTCTGCCAGCTCCTTCAGTACCCTGGGGTGGATGCCGTCTGGGCCTGGTGCCTTGTCCACCCTCAGTGCCTTCAAACCCTCCCAAACTCTGCTCTCCATGATTTCCCCCATCTGTCACCCCCTCTCCCCCTGTTTCTGCCATTCCTCCCACCTTGGGTGTCACCCCCTTCTTCTCCTTAGTAAATACTAAGCAGAAGTAATCATTTAGTGCTTCTGCCTTATCGCACACTGATTCCACCCAACCCCCCTCTTTCCTAATCCTTACTATGTGGTCCTTACAGCTCCTTTTCTTCCTGATGTACCTAAAGAAGTCCTTCTCCCCCTTCTTAATGCCTTGTGCCAGCCTGAGTTCTGTAGATGCCTTGGCTCCCCTTACTGCCCTTGTCACCTCCTTTGATTCCATCAAGTACTCCTCCCTTTCTTCCCCCCCCTGCCTGTTTTCTTGTACCTCCTAAAGGCAGCTCTTTTCCTCCTTACCTTTTCCATGACCTCCTTGCTCAACCAGCTCGGTTTCCTAGCCCTAGCCTCCTTGCTCTGGGCCTCGCAGCATGTTTTGGTTGACTCCACTATCCCCAGCTTTATGAGCTCCCACCTCTGGTTAGTGTCCATACTAGATTGAATTCTGGCCAGGTACCCTTTTACCACTTCCCCAATCCTCCCAAAGTCGGCCCTCCTGAAGTCCAGCACTCTTGTGCCAGATTCCACTCCTTCCTTGCCCATATCCAATGTGAGCCATACTGAGTGGTGGTCACTCTCTGACAGTGGTTCCTCCACTGTAAGTTCTCTCACAAAGTCCCCATTTGCCAGCACAAGGTCAAGGGTATTCCCTAATCTGGTTGGTTCACTGACCATTTGCAGCAGGAAGCTGTCCTGGGAGGCATCCAGCAGTACCTACTCCCTTCTGTTCCTGGTTGTTGGGGTACTTCAGTCCACTCCTGGCATGTTGAAGTCCCCCACAATCACCACACTACTCTTCTCACAGGTTCTCCAGATCTGTCCCGCTAGTTCCCTGTCTAACTCCTCCATCTGAGATGGTGGCCTGTACACCACTCCCATTCTGAGAATCCTATTCTTGGAATCCTGGATTTGCATCCAAGGTGACTCCGTACTACCCTCCTCCCCTTCCTCCCTTACACACTTCAGTCCTTCCTTCACATATGGTGCCACACCCCTTCCTTTCCTAATCACCCTGTCCCTACGAAATAACCTGTACCCTGGTACAGACAGGTCCCAGTCATTGTATTGGGTGGCCCATGTTTCTGTGATGGCTGCAATATCCACCTCTCCCTCTGCCATGAGCACCTGTAACTCTGCAGTTTTCCTTCCAAGGCTCCTAGCATTAAGGGTAACCACCTTCCACCCTCCCCCCCATCCTGCCCTCCTTTACTAGCATCACCAATAGTACTTGCGATTTGTCCTTTATCACTGTTATGGGGGGGTAAGCTCATATGGTTTCCCAACCTGTGGTCTCTGCATGACTCTTGCCCAATTGCCACCCCCCACTCCTAGTTTAAATTCCCAACTTCCTCTATGTACTCCTCCATCCTCTGTTTCAACACTTTCTTTTTTTCCTCACTCAAGTGTAGTCTGTCCTTTTCATAGAGACTACTGTCCTCCCAGGTCCCTCCCAACCCCCAACAGCCCATACCCTTTAGCACAACACCAGGTTCTAAGCCATTTGTTAAATTCTTCTATTCTCAGCTTTCTTGTTGTGCTTGCCTTTGGCACTGGAAGTATCTCTGAAAAAGTTACTGATCTTCCTGCCCCCTCACATAATTGTCCTAGTTCCTCAAACCTCCTCTGACTATATCTACTGTCTTGTCAGCCAGGTCGTTTGTCCCAAGATGTATAATTAAATGAGGCTTGTCCCTACCCCTTCTGGTATATTTCAGAACAGATTGTCCCACCCTTTCCGCTGTCATTCCTGGCATGGCCTCCACCCAAAGGCAACAATGCCTCTCCCCTTGCTACCCTACCTGACTCCTCTTTGTATTGAGTCCCCCAGCACAAAGATTCCACCCCTCTTACTCCCTGCTTGCTTCCATTCATCTCCCTCTCTCATTTCAGGCTCCTCTTCTTCCTCCGGCGCATTATTTCCCCCTTTTGCCCCTGTTGCAATTCTCCCAGCAGAACTTCCCCCCACTCCAGTTTGGTCCAGGCATTTATCAATTACTCCTCTAATTTCGTAATTTCCCTCCTCCTATTTTAGTGTTCATAAGAATCTGGTGGTTACAGTGAATGAACCAGGGACAGGGGTTTGAAAACCAAGCTCGAGCTCAACATACTGTGCATTTGCATAAAGTTAACTCTTTCATCTCTGAGGCAGTTGAACTGGGAAGGCTAACTGCATATAGTCAGAATTCAGGAGGACTCCTTTAGAAGAAACAAGATTACTGTGGTAAGTATTTTTTTCTTTTCTCCCCCCTTGCTTATCTGTGGCTATAAAATATATGTGAATCTTTATGTGAAACTGGGATCCCTTGGTTGGCAAATGTGTATAGTTACATTGTTGAAATGCATGCAAAAAGCTGTTTGGAATTCAGGTGTTTAACATTCAGCTGTAATTTGACTTCCACAAGCTAATTTGCAGAGTTGTCAGCAGGAGAGTACTTCTGGGACACAATGTTCTATTTTGTTGCACCTGCAAGGAAAGAAACCAACAAAGTTCTGATACATGTTGTGAGGAAACAAAAACAATGCACTTCTGTATTTACTTGTGTGATAAACACTTGCAAAAAATTCACTTTCAAAAAAGCATTTCATTCCAGCTTCATGCCTTTTTATTTATTTTTCATTTCTCACTTATTCAGTCACGTTTTCATCACTTTTCTCAGTAGCAGAAATATAGTATATCATATTGTCACAGGATACAAAGTGCAAAGTGCAGAGTACAAAACAATCAGTGCAATACTCAAAAAGCATACATGCTGTTCTCCAATGCACATGTCTCACCACGCTGCCCCTCTAAGCCCTGGCACTTCGATCTTCCTGATCTTCGTCAGTGGGCTATAACTCACACCCAATACTCCAACAGTTAAATAGTAATCAGTTACTATGATAACCAACACCAACAAGAAATTTAAAGAACTAGTATTAAAAATGATACATTGAATTATAACAAAATATAAATAGACACACTGCAATATTCTAACTGTGCAAATTTCTTATTCCCCACTTAATGTAGGTCATACCAGAAGTTATTAAATCATAAAAAGTCAATTTAGTTCATTTTTATGCACTTTTTGCAGCTTTTCTTGTAAATATTTCCAGCTTCTTGGACTTTGATTTTTCTGATAAGCCGGTCCATGGTTCTTTTCCAGTCAGACTGCACAACTGATTTCACGTCATGGTTTACCTCAAGAAAACAAAGCACAGAGAATTAAATATCACAATTCATTTACAGTTGATTAAACACTTCATTTATACATTATGCAGATGGCAATAACAATCACAGATGTTATCCAACAAAACCAACCTCATTTTATTCCAAATAGCACTTCAAGTTCAGCTCATCATTGTGTCACTTAGGTTTTAAACAATTCATTCAAAAAATTCATACTGCTTTGCTTTTGTCCAGCTCTTTCTGCCTATCCCCTTCCCATGGATTTACTTTTACAAATTGTATGCCAAAACATGGCATCCCTTCTGGACTTCCTTCATGTTGTTCTTTAAAATGTGTACTGATTAGTTTGTCTATTCTCTCTAGAATAATAACACAGACATGTTCTTGTATCCATGTTTTGAATGTTCTCACAGTGCATCCCATATAATGTTTCTCACGGCTACATTTTATCTTATAAACCATGTATGTTGTACATTAAATAAATTCATTATCACAAAACTTTTCTTCCCATCTGCATTTTTAAATTCCTTGGTTGTTTTACAGTATTTACAAATATTACATTTTTTGCTGGGGTGGAAACCTTTTTGCAAGTTCAGTAACCAATTACCATCAGTGCTTCTAGCTTTTGTCTCCACAAATCTGCTATTTGTTAGCTTGCCTTTAAGTTTTCTGCTGTCCTAAATGAAACTCTGGGCTTTTCCCCAATTTCCTTCCTCAGTATTTGGTCTGCTTTTAAAATACCCCAGAATTTATGGGCTAATGCTCCTATTTGTCCTGCTACAGAACTGTATTCAAAGACAAAGTAATTGATATTTCCTCATTATCTGTCTTGGATTTCACTTTCCAATAATTCACTTTGTATCTGATTCTGCACTTGATGTCTAGCATTTTTTTACCATTTCCAAATCATATCTCCATTATAAAATCTCTTTTCTAAATCATCTGCCTGTATGGAGAAAATTATGTCTTTTGTGCAATTCCTTCATGTTCTCAGAGTTTAAGAATAGGGTACAGCATCTTTTAGCTTTCTCGGGTGCACACCATTTGTTTGCAATAGTGAATTAACAGTAGTTGGCATATGAAATCCTTTCATCTGGACTGTATGTCCTGGCACACCTTCTAATGTCAAATTCAGGAAGTCAGTAGCAGTTTCTTCCATCCTAAATGTGAATTTAAGGTTAACATCATTGTTATTTAACCATTCAATAAAATCCAGTGCCCCCCTCCAATGCAGACAATAGCATCAATGAAACAATACCATAAGATGACATTGTCTGCGTAGGAAAACATTTCACTGTAGACTGTATTCAGCTCCCACAAACACATGAACAAATTGGCATATGGTGGGGCCATACAGGTCCCCATTGCAGTGACACAGGTCCATAGGAAATATCTGCTATTAAATTCAAACACATTGTGTTTGTATAAAAAAAAAATTGCCTCCAGCAAAAAAACTCTTGGTACAGCTGTTCTTTCTAGGAAACACTTACAAGCCTTAACCCTATCAGTATGTGTGATAGATGAATGGAGAGTCTCCACATCTATGATTAGTTAATGGAAACCCTCCTCCCATACAAGTTTTTCAGTTTTTAGTAATAAGTCACCCTTGTCTCTTATGTTGGATCACAGTTTAATTACTTCTCTGTAGAAAGAAATTGACAAAATTAGACAGATTCTCTGTTAGTTATCCCACCCCAGAGACTATGGGGCAACCTGGTGGCTTTTCCTGATTCTTGTGCACTTTGGGGAGTCTGTAAAAGACAGGCATACATGAATGTGCTGCCCACAAAAATTGTAACTAATTCTCAGTAATCACACTTGCATGTTACCTTTCCTTTAGTAACTGCAACAATTCATTTGGAAAAATACTGTATGGGTTTCCGGGCAATTCCCTATACCTGTTTTCATCAGATAGGATGCTCTCTACTATCTCAACATTTTGTCCTTCATTCATTGTCACTATACTCCCACCCTTTTCTGATTGTTTAAAAACCACTCTTTCCATTTTCATTAGATCAGTTAATACATCCTCTCTCTCTCTAATTTAGTCATGCTAATCTTGATTATCACCTTATCGCATTCTAACAATAATTTTTCTACTTCTAATCTTACACATTTCTCAAAAGCTACAATTTGTGTATGCATAATATTCGCTATGAATACTGACCGTGTCTTAAATTTTTTTTTGTTTTTCCCAGGTATCTGTACTGTTCTCCATTTCTTCTTCAACATGGTTCTTAAGTGGTCCCAATTATCCAGACAATGTCATCTTGTGGTACCATATTATTGATGACATTGTCTGCATTTGGAAGGACAATAAGGAGGGAGCACTGGTTTATTGAATGGTTGAATAACAATGAAGTTGACCTTAAATTCACATTTAGGATTGAAGAAACCACTATTGACTTCCTGGGATTGCACACATGACTGAATTTTCTCCATACAGGCAGATGATTTAGAAAAGAGATATTATAACAGGGGATATGATTTGGAAATTGTAAAAAAATGCTAGCTATCAAGTGCAGAATCAGATACGAAGTGAATTCTTGAAAGTGAAATCCAAGACAGATAATGAGGAAACGTCAGTTACTTTGTCTATTGAATACAGTTCTGTAGCAGGACAAGTAGGAGCATTAGCCCATAAATTCTGGGGTATTTTAAAAGCAGACCCAATACTGAGGAAGGAAATTGGGGAAAAGCCCAGAGTTTCATTTAGGACAGCAGACAATTTGAAAGGCAAGCTGACAAATAGATTTGTGGAGACAAAAGCTAGAGATACTGATGGTAATTGGTTACTGAAGTTACAAAAAGGTTTCCACCCCTGTGAAAAATGTAATATTTGTAAATACTGTAAAACAACCAAGGAATTTAAAAATGCAGATGGGGGAAAAGTTTTGTGATAAATGAATTTATTTCATGTACTACAGCATATGTAGTTTATAAGATAAAATGTAGCTGTGAGAAACATTATGTGGGACATACTGTGAGAACATTCAAAACATGGATATAAGAACATGTCCATGATATTATTCTAGGAAGAATAGACAAACCACTCAGCTTACATTTAAAAAAAAAACATGGAGAAAGACCAGAAGGGAGGCTATGTTTTGACATACAATTTGTAAAAGTAAATCCATGGGGAGGGGATAGGCAGAAAGAGCTGGACAAAAAAGAAGCTACATACATTTTCCGAATGGATTGTTTAAAACCTAAGGGACACAATGATGAGCTGAACTTGAAGCGCTATTTGGAATACAATGAGGTTGGTTTTGTTGGCTAACAGCTATGATTGCTATTGCCATCTGCATAATGTATAAATGGAGTTTTTAATCAACTAATTTAATTCTCTGTGCTTTGTTTTCTTGAGGTAAACCATGAAGTGAAATCAGCTGTGCAGTTTGATTGGAAAAGAACCATGGACTGGTTTGCCAGAAAAATGAAAGTCCAAGAAGCTGGAAATATTTACAAGAAAAGCTGCAACAAGTGCATAAAAATGAACCAAATGGACTTTTTATGATTTAATAAATTCGGATATGGCCTACATTAAGTGGGGAATAAGAAATGTGCACAGTTAGAATATTGCAGTGTGTCTATATTTTGTTATTATAATTCAGAGTACTAGTTATAATACTGTTTCTTTAATTTTCTTGTTGGTGTTGTTCGTCATAGTGACTGATCACTATTTAACTGTTGGGGTAGTGGGTGTGAGTTAGAGCCCTCTGACGAAGATCGGAGGATTGATGCTCCAGGGCACAGAGCGGCAGCATGGTGAGGCATATGCATTGGAGAACAGCATGTATGCTTTTTGAGTATTGCACTGATTTTTTTGTACTCTGCACTTTACGCTTTGTACTCTGTAACAATATGACAGGCCATATTTCTGCTACTGAGAAAAGTGATGAAAAAAATGACTGAATAAGTGACTGAGAAATGAAAAATAAAAAAAGGACAAAGCTGGAATAAAAAGCCTTGTTGAAAGTGATTTTTTGAAAGTGTTTATCACCCGAGTAAGTGCAGATGTGTACTGGTATTTAAATAATAGTTGTCTAACTGAACCAAAATCGCTACACCATTCAGTGCTTTATGAGATAAAGAAGCTCACCAATACAATTTTGTTTTGGACCTGTGTATATTTTGTGAGGAACAGGAGGTACCTTAAGGAGCTCAGATGCAGAAGTTAATTGCCAGGAAAATACATTATATATAAAAAGAGCAATTTTTAGTTAGAGGAAGAGATTTACGATTAGAGAAACCCTCTAATGAAGGACTTTTTTCCTTGTACTGCCTTTGTAAAGAGCTGTCCTGAACAATTTTATTTATTTTAGATTTTGTTGTTATTGATAATGATAAAACACTACTTGCAAACTTTATAACTGCTCCTGATTTTTCTTATGTTTCCTGATCTACGCCTCCACAACAGGCCTCCTGTAGTTGATGTCGACCTTGACTCATCTGAAGGTTGATCCTTACAGAGTTAATTGACCTCTTTTGCCTTTCTACTTCAGTACATGTCAAAGACCTTTAATGTGTCTTTGGAACCAGTCCAGAAAAAGGAATCTTGCCCCTTCATAGGCATCCTGGAATGGAATGACTCCCCAGAAGTGGCATTCCCAGTAGCCGAGGCTGTTTTAGGCCAATGTTTATCTATGTCAGCACCCTACATCCTGCCCAGTGCCCCCTACCCACCTGGTCCACTGTCCCTACCGGGAGCCTCTGTGGGTTCTCTGAGCACCCCTTGGCTGAGGGGCTTGTGTCCAACTCAGCTTTTCAGAAAATGAAAGCCCAGGGTGACATGATGGACAAGACACTGGACAAGCAGTGCAGAAAGCAGGACTTCATGGCCAAGAAGGTCTCTGCAGCAGCCACTTTAGTCATTCAGTAGTCTAGCTATGTCATGCTTATGGCCAGGTGTAGTCACACCCCTCTTTGACCTCATCACTGGGTTTCTACCCTTACTTCTGGACTAGGCATAACCCAAGGCCTGGTCTATGAAGAATATTGGCTGCATTCTTTCTAGTCACCAGTTGCAAATGGCCTTGGATTGGGTGACTTGTGCACCTGCACCATGGCTGCAGCTGTGTCGATATGCCATAGGGCCTGGCTGCATCTCTCTCTATGTTTTTGATGGAAATATCCAGCATAAGCTGGCAGATGCACCATTTTTGGCCACTGACTTCTTCAGTCCAGGGATGGAGGACCATGTCACTTGCACTGAGATGTCCATTGTCTCTCTGGACTCAGTGACTTTGTCACAGCAGGCTACTAAGTCTGCAAAGGTGAAGAAGAGAATTCCTGTTTGTGGCTGTGGCTACCAGCCACAGCAGCAGCAACCTTATCAGCAGAGGTAGTTCTAGTGATATCACTCCAGGCCCAAGCATGATGGTCATTACAAATAAAAGGGGAGGGTGGTGGTGAAGCCCTATCCAAGGCTGCCAACTGACAGGTTGTGGGGTACCATTCCCCCTCCTACTCAGTCCTGTCACAAGTCCCATTAGTGGGTCAGCTCCTCCACTTCTTTCTACAGTGGCACACCATTATCTCAGACAAGTGGGTGCTAGAAGTGGTAAGTAGGTAAGTAACTTTTATTTTTCAAGTGCCCAAATTACTACACATGAAATAGATGTAAAATAACAAATCAATCTCCCCTAACCCAAATAAAACAAATGAAATACATAAACAATAATAAATAATCAATAAAATCAATAGCCAACAACTATGATGAATTTAAAAATCAAAAACATCCTTAAAAAGGTGGGATTTTAGACCCCTCTTAAAGGTCTCCACTGAGGGTGCCTCCCTCAGAGGTATAGGAAAAGAGTTCCACAGGGCTGGGGTGGTCACTGCAAAAGCTCCATCCCTGGAAGACTTTAACTTTGCCCTTGGAACCACAAGAACACTCCTCATTGGAGCAGAGAGGACGGATGGGGTGGTGAGGGGTCAGGAGATCACACATGCAACTGGGGCCCTGACCATGTAGGGCTCTGTAGCTTAGTAATCTGACCCTGAAGGTGATTCTCCACCTCACCAGCAGCCAGTGCAGACTACGCAGAACAGGGGTCACATGGCAAGACCTGGGTAGGCCTGACAGCAACCCAGCTGCTGCATCCTGCACTAGTTGCAGGCAGCATAGGACACCTACACTTACCCCAAGATACAGAGCATTATAATAGCTGAGTCTGGTGGTCACAAAAGCATGTACCAGTGTAGGCAAGTCATCAGGCAGGATGAAAGGTTTGATAGGGGAGATGTTTCTTAAGTGGTAAAAAACAGTCTGGACCATGGTCAACACCTGAGATTCTCATGTCAGACCACTATCCAATATCATACCCAGATTCTTGATCTTAAGAGAGACAGCAAGAGAAGTGGAACCTATCATTAACCCAAGCATCGCTTCAACCACCTCTGCACCTTGCTGATGATCAGGATCAATCACTAGTACCGCTGTCCTGTCTGGATTAAGTCTCAGCCAGCTAGAGAACATCCAGTCTTGAACCATCAAGTGGTAGGTTCGGGTCTGCCTCTTTGAGTTCAAGGCTCTCCTGCCATACTGACCCCAGGTGCCAACGAAGTCCTGGGTGGCTGAGCACATGCTGCTTGCACTGCAGGGCAAAATTGCCCAGCTTCTGGACTGCAGTGCAATAGAGCCTGTCCTGGACACCCTGGCAACACAAGGTTATATATCCCAATATTTCCTGGTACTGAAGAAGATGGGGGGAGTTGGTTCCCCATTCTGGACATACACACCCCGAACAAGTTCATTCACATGAGAAAGCTCCCAATGGTCACGCTGAACCAGATCATACTACTGCTAGAGGCCAGCATTGTTACTGCTCCCTGGACCCCCAGGATGTCTTCTTTCATATTCCAATCCATACGTCTCACTGCCAGTACCACCAGTTCCATGTGGAAGGGGTGCTCTACCAGTTCAAAGTCATGCCGTTCAATCTGTCTTCAGCACCCAGGGTCTTCGCCAAGCACCTGTTGGTCATGATTGCCTACCTCACACTCAGAGGCATCAGAACAGCTTGCTCCTAGCAGAAGTCTCTGGGGAAGTGGTGGAGCTGCCCAGTGACCTGGTCCTCCAGACCTTCCAGGACCTCGACCTCCATGTCAGCCCAGCCATGTCCAAACTGGTACCCACACAGGTGATTAGATTCACCACTGCAGTCGGACTATCTCTCTCACCTGCCTAGGAATAGGGTAGTGGATCTTACATCCTTTACCTGATCATTTTAGGTTGAGCAATCGTGCCAACCTGGGAATTCCCCTGGGACTCATGGTGGTATCAACCAGTATTATCTGTAGGGCCCACTGGCATATACACTCCCTCCAGTGGGAGCTGGGACAACAGCCATCTCAGCACTATGGTCACCTGCAGTTGAGTGGGGATGCCACTGAGTGGTGACTGTGTCTCCAGAATCTCAATAAGGGAATCCTCTTTGTCCGTCCAGAGCCGAGCCTCACCTTGATGACGGATGTGTCTCAGGTAGGTTGGGAAGCTCACATGGCTGACTACAGAGCCCAGGATTTCTGGTCACCTAGTGAGATCTGCTCTCACATCAGTCTGCTGGAGCTTAAAGCTCTGCAACTAGCACTGATGGAATTCACTCCAGTGCTCCGGGGTCAGGTTATATTGTCCAGAGCAACAACAAGACCACTATGTTCTACCTGAACAGGCAGGTAGGGAGACACTCCTTTCCTCTGTGTCAGGAGGGGCTCCCCACCTAGTCACTGATGTACAGCCTGCAGACAGATCTCCAGGTGCATGTCAGGTGAAAAGAGAATCAGCTGATGGATGCTGTCAGCTGAATGAACGAGGTGTTGCATGAGTTGTCCCTGCACAAGGATGTGGTGACACATTTGTTTGCCCACTGGACATTCTTCTGGTGGCTCTGTTTGCCTTCTGGGAAAACAGACAACTGAGACTGTTCTGTGCCCACCTCCCTCAGTCAGAAATGCTGCTGGGGAATGCCTTCAGTCTTCCATGGATCCATGGCCTTCTGTACACCTTTCTTCCCTTACCCTTGATCCACAAGGTGGTGATCAAGGCAGGTCAGGACAAGGTGACCTTCATCCTGATAGCTGCAGACTGACCCAGGTAGTTATGGTACCAGGATCTCATCAGCCTCAGTAGCAGGTCCCCATGGCAACTTCCATTATGCCCAGTCCTGCTGACAGGACACTAAGGACCAGTCCTACACCTGGACATTCAGTCTCTGCAATTCTCGTCTTGGTTCTTTAGTGGCTAGCGTTCTAGAACTTGGGTTTTTCGGAAGATGTTCTCTATGTAGTGGAGACCTGTAAGGAGTTCAGTCACAAAACATATATTTGTAATTGAAAGAGGTTCTTGCTCTGGTGTCAAGGCAAGGAATTTGATCCCCTTGCCTGCCCAGTGGCTACGATCCCCAACTACCTTTGGTCTCTGTCTAAGTCAGGACTGTGAGCCCTGACCCTTAAGGTGCACCTGGCAACCATCTTTGCATACTGGATGTGGACTGGTATGCTGACAATAGTGCAGGAAAAGGTGGTTGTTTTTTCCAAGGGCCTGGACCACTTGTGCTTTCTGGTACATGAACTACTGCCTCTTTGGGGCCTACTACAGGTGCTTGTGATACTGATGGATAAACCATCTGAGCCAATGCACAAGTGTGAAATGTCACACTTGTCATGGAAGACTAACTTCTTGGTTGTTATCACCTCAGCCAGAAGGGTGGGTGATCTTCAAGTGCTCTCAATGGAGTCTTCATACTTGGTTTTCCACAAGGACAAGGTTTTCATTCACCCCCAAACAAAGTTCCAGGTAGCCTTGGAATTTTACCTTAACTAGGTGATACATTTTGTGGTCTACCTTAACAACCCTACCTCAGATGGCAAACACAGGCCCATACCCTGGAGCTACAATTGCAGCAGAAGACATAGTCAGATATTTCCAGATATTTTGCAATGTTTCTAAAGAGATTCTCCCTGGTGACCCTACTGTAGTACTGCCGGCAGGCCTAGAATTTCTTGACAGATATCACAGGCACTTCAGGAAATATCTGACCATGTCTTTTGCTGCAACTATATGAAGGGCACTGTCCAAGGTGAGGATGTCAGGAATTTGCAACGAGGCTCATTAGTTGTTTTTCACTTATGCTGAAACCACCCCTGGCAGTCCAGCTGCTATACAGATAATTGGCAGGTGGATAACATCCTGTATCGATCTGTACCACAGCTTGGCTGGTAGGGAGCCGCCCTTGGGTTGAAGGCTCATTTCATCAGGCATGAAGCTGCCTCTGAGGCTATGGCCAGTTATGTTCCAATCAAGCAGATCTGTAGAGCTACTACCTGGTCAAAGGATTACACTTTCATATCCCCTTACAGCATCGACATGCTCAGTCATTGTGATCATATATTTGGCATTACAGTCCACCAGTCTCTACCAAGTAGTTGGGGTGCACATCTTGCCCCTCCTCCTGGGAACTGCTAGGAATCTGCCTGAGTGTGGATAGTGAATTGAAATGCTGTTGGTAAAAATATAGGTTACTCGACTGTAACCATAGTTCTAAGGATATTCAGTTCACATCCACACAACCCACCCGACCTTCCCTGGCAAGTAATGCATGGATCCCTACTTCCAGCTTGCAAAGATCTGATGTCAGATAGGGTGGGGTTGGAGGATGACACCATGGCTGGGGGGAGGAGACTAGCTTGAAAATGTCTGATGAACTGAGCATAGCCCAGCTACTATCAGAGTATTAAAGTGAACTGAATATCCTTAGTAGAACTATGGTTACAGGTGAGTAACCTACATTTTCTTTGACCTTTTTGTATTGCTAAATGCAGGTGCATGCTTAGGGTGGAGAAAAATGTTATAGTGTGATTGTAGCACTGGAGTAGATAGTACAAGGTATCAGTACATTGTCAAAACAGTTCTTAGAAAATGGTCTAGAAGCCCATTTTCCTATCCAGAGCAGTCAGAGCAAAGCATTACAGCAGGATGTTTGCTGAACAACTGTTATGTTCCTAGAACAACGATAGTGAATCTGCCACAAGTCTATTTTCTTCTGGTTCACAGTACTACAGCTACTGTGCCAATTCTAAATGGTAATTCAGAGCAGAAGAGTTTAAAACTGCTACAATATATGGGTGTGTGTGCATTTATCTTAACTGTATCTATTTTAGCACTAAGAGGTAAAGGAAGCATGGTCTAATGAATAAGGTCTGAAGTAAGTTCACAAAGGAATGGTGGGAAATTTTTATGGTATAAGTTCTGGAGCTGTTAAGTAAGGTGGATACCTATATATTTGCCTTCATAACTGCTGGGGAATTTCAATATGCCAGACATGGATTGGATCACCCAAGCAGCTGCTTCAGCCAGAAGCAGAGCCATCCTAGATTCCCTACAGGGGGTAGGTCTCAGACAGTTGGTGCTTGATCCTACCAGGGACAAGGTGATTCTGGACCAGGTATTGACCAATGGGGACAGAGTCACAGAAATCCGGGTAGAAGGACAGCTGGGGTCCAGCGACCACCACATAGTATGGTTTAGCATAGAGACAGGGACTCAATCAAGTCACACAAGGGCAAAGGTATTAGATTTCAGGAGGGCGCACTTCGCTGAAATGGGTAGATGCATCAGAGTAGCCCTAGGGTAGGTAAGAGAGGGGGTTGAGGAGCAGTGGGGGAAACTGAAAGGTGCCATAGTGGATGTGACTTAACCAATGCATCAGGTTAGTATCCAAAGGGAAGAGAAGAAGGAAGCCACTATGGTTCTCTAAAGAGGTGGCAGACACAGTCAGGGCTAAAAGGGTGAGCTTTAGGAAGTATAAGGGAACCCAAAGGGAGGAAGACAGGGAGGTGTACCTTGAGTGTCTAAGGGAAGCTTTCTCAGCTGTTAGGAGGTCAAAGGTGTGGACAGAGAAGGGATTAGTGCAGACAGTGAAGAAAGGGGACAAGACATTGTATAGGTACATCAGCAAAAGATTAACCAGGGAAGGAACTGTAAGGCTCAAAGGGAATGAAGGAGAGTGTAAGCAGGGAGACCTAAACAAGTCAGAAATACTGAATAAATACTTCTGTTCAGTATTCACTGAGGAGGGGGAAGGTCAGGGACCACAGCTAGGTTGCAGATGCAAAGGGAGGGGGGGAGGTGGACACCAGTCCATTCACAGTAGAGAGAGTTCTAGAAGAGCTCACAAAACTGAAGGTGGCCAAAGCTATGGGGCCAGATAGCATAGACCTGAGGATATTAAGGGAGCTGCAAAGGGAACTAGCAGTGCCTCTGGCAGCCATGTTCACCAAGTCACTCAACACAGGAGTGGTGCCAGAGCACAGGAAGAGAGCACAGGTAGTCCCTCTGCACAAAAGCGGCAGTTGGGAGGAGGTGGGGAACTACAAGCCAGTCAGCCTCACCTCAGTAGTTGGAAAGATCATGGAGTCACTGCTGAAAGAAAGGATAGTGGCACACCTGGAATCCAACGGTGCCCAGGATCAGAGGCAACATGGATTCACAGCAGGAAGGTTGTGTCAAACAAATCTTATAGATTTTTTTGATTGGGTGGCAAAGGAAGTAAATCAGGGATGGTGATGGATGTCACCTACCTCGATTTCAGCAAAGCCTTCGACACCGTCCCACATAGATGGCTGATTAACAAGACCTATAGTCTGGGCATGGGGCACACGGTGAGAAACTGATTAGTAACTGGCTGACAGACAGAAAGCAGAAGGTGGTGGTAAATGGGATCCAATCTAGGGAGAGGGGCCTGACCAGCGGGGTATGCCAGGGGTCAGTCTTGGGACCAGTCCTGTTCAATGTCTTCAGTAGTGACATTGTGGAAGGGCTAGAAGGCAAGGTCTGACTGCAGATGACACCAAGATCTGCAACAGGGTGGATATTCCAGAAGTGGTGGAGAAAATGAGGAGAGACCTGGGAAGGCTTGATAAATGGTCGGAGGTGTGGTAACTGAGGTTCAGTGCAAAGAAATAGAAAATAATGCACCTGGGAAGAGGGAACCCTGGGGAGGGCTACAGGATGGGGGGCTGGGGGGGTGTGCAGACGATCACCAAAGAGGAAAGGGACCTAGGGGGTATCATTTCTGATGACTTAAAGGTGTCAAAGCAGAGCACAAAGGCTGTAGGGAGGGCCAGTGGCATGCTGGGGAGCATAGAAAGTGGTATCACTAGCAGAAGGCGGGACATGGCGATGCCACTGTATAAATGTAATCCTGCTCTCCTCCTCTGTCCAAGGGCATACATTTTATCATAGCAGATGGTCCAGGGGATATGAGAAGGATTGCCACAATGTGTAACACTTCAAGCTAGTGCACTCAAAATAAAGATAGGAAAAACAGCTTTCCTGTCTCTCGATGTTTTATCACATTGTGCATTCTCGATCTCTACCTCCAAGACCTGGATTCACCCCAAACCTTTGGCCCCCAGAACAGGACCTCTAACCTGCAGCCTCATGTCTCTTCAAGCTCCCAAGCCCCTCGATCCCTGTGCAGCATGATGGACACCTGGAATTACAACTCATGACACAAATTAAAAGCAAAGCTTTTTTTTTAATTTCATTTCTCCCCCTTTCTAACTGAAATAAAGAAGAAATCACTATCAAGTTTCTTCCCAAACAGCTTCTTTATTTTAACACCTGCACCTTAAATGATTTCAGGAGTACAGGGGCCCCATCCTTCACCAAATAAATAAAACAGCTCCATGGGGCTATATAAACTTTCTACAGTTCACTCAAGGCTGGACCTATTAAGCAACATGACTGTCATTCAGGCAGTACAAGCTGGTTATCTCCAACTCTGATTCTTGGATTGTTTACCCAAACAAACTCCTCCCTTGAAGAATCTACAGGCTCCTGGTTCACTGGTGCTGGTAAGCCAAATCTCCCTTTTCCTGTTCTGGGTTACCCCTTTCCTCATCTCTGTCTGGTCTGGCACTGGTCGGCTGCCCTATCTCTGGTGCAGAGAAGCGTGCTGCTTCCCCCACCTGGCCCCTGGACCTTGGCCGAAATCCATGAGGGGTACCAGGATTTTTTCTCTCTGACCCAGGCCCTGTAACCTGTACACTCTCCTCACACATGGAACCTGAACCTACTGGCGCACCCAGCTTCACTGCACCGGTCCCATGGACTTTCTCTCTCTCTCTTTCTCTCTCTCTTTACTGGTGCAGCGGCCCTCAAACCCGGCCCTGCTCCAGTGCCTGAGCTACCTCTCCCGGGCTGCCCTGCCACTACAGAGTTTGGAGCACTGCCACCACTCAGGTCCTCCAAACAGCCCAATCCTCCATAACTGGCACCCATTTGCTTCACAGAGCTCCCAGATGACCATCTGAATGGTTCTGGCCTCTGGCCCACATCCCTGCCAACACATCCTGGGCTTGAGATAAGCTCAGGCCAGGGAACAACCCCCAAGGCCTGTCCTAAGACCTACAACCCTCCCCTGCCCTTACAAGCTGATGCCCTGAGACCTGGCCCTCCAAGCAGGTCTCTTTAAAATGGGTGAAGGGCTCCTGGCTCCCTCTACACTCAGGCCACCCTGCCACCCCAGGTATTGGGAGAGAACCACTGCCATTGACCTCCCTCTGTGGGAACCCTGCCACTGTCCCCACAGCCCAAGTCACTCTTTCACGAGATCACATGGGCTCCTGCCTATCCTGGCATTCTCCTACCACCTAAACCCCCTGTCCCAGACGATGCAGGTACCTGGCTGGCCATCCTCCCTTTGGAGCTCCCTTCCCAGCTCCTTGACACCACATCGCTGCAAAGGCCATCACTGTCTGCCACACTTTGTGGGGGTGGGTTCCCCCCATAGGCCCAACCCGGACCATTGAGCTCCCCCCTTGAATGCCTCCTCTGCTCCTCCAGCCACCTCCCCCTCCAGCCCCAGGTCTAGTGCCGGGGCTGGAAAAGGCCCCAAACTTCCTTACATACCTTGCCTAACCTGCCCTTTGCTACCACCTTGAGGTGTCCAGCAAGGATTAACCCCCCAGAACACTAATAAATTCCCTTGCTCTCGGGGTGGGAGGTAGGAGGGGAACGGGGTTCCTAATGGGAGCATAAGCACCTCTGACAAGGGGGGGGCTTACATAAAACACTAGTGAGGCCACACTTAGAGTACTGTGTGCAATTCTGGAAGTCACACCTGCACAAGGACATTGACAGAGTGGAGGCGATCCAGAGAAGGATGACCAAGATGGTACAGGGCTTGCACCACAAAACATATGAGAAGAGGCTAAAGGACCTCAATACGTACTCACTAGAGGAAAGGAGGGAGCAGGGGGGCATGATATAAATGTTCAAATACCTAAAGGGCATTAACAAGGTGCAGGGGGGGAGACATCTTCCGATGCAGAAGGAGTACAAGAATAAGGGGCATGATATGAAATTGGAGGGGGTAGATTAAGAGGAAATGTGAGAAACTTTTTCTTCACAGAGAGGTGGTAGACACATGGAATAGTCTGCCACAAGAGGTGGTGGGAGCAAGCACGGGGGGGGGGTTAAACATGCCTGGGACAGGCACAAGGGAACCTTGAGGTGGGAGGGAGTGATGAAAAATCATTGACCAGATAGGGTCAGAGGCTGCATGCAAGTATAGGGCTAATGGGCAGACTGGATGGGCCTAGTGGTCCTTATTTGCCAACAATTTCTACATTTCTATGTTTCTATTTTATATAAATAAAATTTCTTTTAAAGGGGAAAACCCGTGGCATAGCCAGGAAGGGACAACAAGTAAAAGTTAAACCTTTATGTAACCCACCCCCCCATGGGTGGGGCTTACCTGGTCTGCCTCCCAGTCATCTAGCCTCATCCGTCCCAGGTCCACTGATGCCCTTTTTATTTGTTCCTGCCAGTCCCTGAGTGTCTGTATAGTGGAGGGTTGGAGGAGGGTGTGTACATAATTGAAACCGCCAGCCAGCGGTTCAGCGCAGCTAGTACCGTTCAATCAGTGAAGTGCCACATAGCTTAGTGTGTGCACGATTGAGCTGGCTCCTGCTCGAATGTGCAAGCTGGCAGTCTGCTTGTATATTCCATTTGCACTATGGCGCTGTATGTTGAAGCTGCCTTTGCAGCTCTGTACAAGTGCTGCTGTATGTGTTCCGACCTCTGGGATCCCTGAAACACAAGTGAGGTGTTTGGAGACGCAATGGACTGGGTTAAGAGAGAGTGAATCCTGTAAAAATGCTAAATGCTTATGTTTGTACTGTTGCTTTAAGAGTAGCCAAGACTGCTCAGTGAATGTGTATTTCTTTCTGTGGCTTGGGAACTTAGTGCTATGGCACTAGCGACAGACAGAGGTGGACTTTTTAAATCTCATTCCGCAACCAGATAACAGGGCAGAGAAGCAGCTATTGGACTGTGGGACAGTTATGTATTAAAACTGTTTTGGTTGCCTGCCATAAGACTTTAAACTTGGAATCCATATATACTGTTTACTTGGATGCTATTTTGGTAACCCCTGACCCTTCTGTATCCATCAGTATTCTAGGAGCTCTAAGACTGCAGCTGTGGCTCCAGAGTAGGGGGACTGGACACTGTTCTTGGTGCCTTTGGAGTCAGTTAATTATGTGTCAAGTAAACTTTATATTAATTTGAGAGATGGGCAGCTGTGTCAGCCAGTGGGCCACCAATTTCTCTCTCCTCAGGTGTTGGGAGAAGATTCAGCTTGTGGCAGTTCTTCCTCGGGTTTCTGAGTGAAACAGGTTAGCACAAAGTGAGCCAATGAAAAGTTTGAAAGTCGGCCTAAAACTTCCACAGCTGAGTTTCAGGATACTTGCCAAAAGTTTTCTATTACCTGGAAAGCCACAGCAGATGTTTTGAGATTTGCTTGAAGCCAGAACTCTGCAGCATCTGAGAGAAGCCCACAGCCAGCGAGGAGGGTTCGACTGTAGTCTGCCAGTGCCTACAGTGTTGCTTGAGTTAAACAGTCAAAAAACAAAGACACCTTAGAAAATTTCCATTGCCTGGGGGTTCCAGTGAAGTAAGAGGACACGAGTGGTCTGATCCTGTAGTTGAAAACCACCTGAGAGACTATTGCTCCTCCAGCCTGTGGGTGAGCCAGATCTGTCCACAGTGGTGTACGTGTCTGCTAGCTGCAGAAGGAAACGATGTTGCGATTCCTGTGTTCTAGGACAGGAGTTACTATCAGCAAGGACAGTCTATGGAATCAGCCAGGTAGTGCCATAGCTGGGCATTACCCATAATCGCCCCCTAAAGTTAGATGCCTGGATGTGTGGGGTAGGTGTGTGGCCCTGGTCCCCAGTACTGGCTTGATCCGGCATCTGTCAAGAAGCGGTCTTGATGTTGACAAGCTGCCAGAGCCCGCAACATCCTTGAAAGTGACAAGCTGAAAGATCATACAACACTTCTTACACAGCCAAGTAAGCTGCCACCTTGTTTGCACAGTCCGAGGCCCACAGCTCAACTGACTGCACCTGCCATCATTGCCTGACCCTGTGAGACTGTCTACAGAACCGTGAGTAAACAAAGGGCCTGCCCTGACCTATGGAGTTTAAAGTGAATTTCTTCTAAGTTCCTGCTTATTTTAACAAGAGCACCAATGCTGGCCACCATGCTGCATCGTTCAGGCCTGCAGCACGTCATCCTGGGTACCCAGACTGACTTCACTGGGCACTGGAACCAGTGGGGAGGTGGGGAAACTGTTGTATTGCTGGTGGGGGTGGCTACCGTTATTAATGCTATTTATTGGCTTCACCAGTTCTTCCAATATTTCAATTGCTATTTATTTCTGCATTTCCCATTCCCCAACCCTATAATAAAACATTTACTTTTGTTGTTTAACACTGTCTGTAAGCATATTATTAGCTACAGTCTTTAACTGCATGTGTTATCCTCGGCTCCCACTCGCTCCTGCTCCTCCCCGCTCCCGCTTCTGTTTTTTTTTTTAGTTTGTCACTTTATTTTTTAAATAATAATAATAAAAAAAAAACTTCTGTTTTGTGACATGGAGCTGCGTGAAGCTCTTTGTGTCAAACCTAGAAGGGTCCATTGATCGGCGCTTGGTAGATCGTGCCATCATGTTTCTGCTACTTTTTTCCCCTTGGAGCCACGTCAAGTGAGACAATCAGGTGGCAGTACAACGCTGAAAGTTGTACAATCGATGTGACATCAGAATTATAGTACAACTTTTTTTTTACCTTTGAACTGTCCTACAATAAGATTTTGAAAGGCATCGATTTCTGTCCACAATAAGCCCTCGCCATAACCATATGCTATAAAAGGATATGTCTGCTGTCCATGTTTGCAGATTAGATAGAAAGACCAACAGATGTTGTCCTGGCTCTGGTATGAGGACTAAAACCTGTTTAGTCTTTATGTATTACAGAAGGCACAGTAATATTTGATCTAATATACCTTTCATGATTCCCTCAAAAATCTTCTATCAATATTCAGTACTGAAACAGGGCTGTAAGACAGACACAAATGCAGATCCTTCCCCCAGTTTAGGTGCTACAAAAATTACGGGAAATCATTTATCCTCAGAATCAGAACTGGAGGACACATGAATAGTCCTAGTGAGTAGGGAGACCTCTTGTCTATATGCAAACCTTTTGTTCCCTACTATTTAATGCCCCAAGAGGGCTTGGATGTTTAATCTGGGGCTTGTTAATGCAGTTAAGTACTCTAAGGGACAATCTGTGGTTTCTCTTCTGTTTTGTTTTTTCTAATTCCAAGTGGATCTTATCTGACTACCCTTTAACCCTTTTATCACCCTGTTCATGCCACGCTTGAAGATCCCTAACCTGTCCCTCCAAGTTCTCCTCCCTAGCCTGTCTTTCCTGCTTTTGTTGGGCAGCAAATGAAATCAGTTTCCCATGTAATAACTGCCTTTAAAGCACCCCACAACAATGATGGCTAAATATCCCCAGTATTGTTACAAGCCAAATATTATTTAAGTTTTCTTCTTACCAACGGACACAACACAGGGTCTTTCAGATGCATGGGATTAAATCTCCATATGGAGGTTCCATGCTCCCGAGCCAAATTCGACAATAAGGTGAGCAATGTATGATCTGACAAATGTATGTGTAAGCCCCCCACTCCTGGGTTCTAGGAGTGTCTTAATGATATCTCAGTGGGAGGGGGCACTGTACAACCCAGAAAACACAGACCCGAAATAATAACAGGAAAACAGCACCTGGATTCCCACAGGTGTTGCAGGTGGTGGATTAGCTCCATTGGGTGCCATCAGACCTTTTGAGTGACAAACTGGAACACTGGAGGGATGACTCAGATCTTCACCAGCTTGGCGTTTCCAACTTGGCCTGCAGGCCTTTGTAGACTGTCTTCACCAGGTAGGCCTCTCGATGTCCTCCTCAATGGTGCTCTGGTTCTTCTTGATCAATCCCTGGACCACACTGGGAACTGCTGTGGAGGCAAACTTATTTTAGCAGCAAAACAGTTTAATCCAGGAAGCAGGAGGCAAACACCAGAACTGCAGAAACAGGGGATCCCATTTAATGTACAGTTAATCAGACAGGAACAGTCACTTCATGGAGCAGTCAAACACAAATAAGTTGCTTTGGACCGAGCATGTCACATTGAAGCTAGTGGTGCTCTGGACCAAAAAGGTTACCTAGAAGCCATTTGGTGCTCTGGACCATGAAGGTCAGCTCATGAGCAAGTCAGTTCAGGCAGCTACTCATAGTCTAGGCAGCTACAATCCAAACACAGGTAGCAAAACGTGGCAGAATAGGCCCTTAAGAACAGCAGGCTGGCAGCAAAACTTTCCTTTCCTCTATTCTGTCTCTCAGCTCCCAGCAAGGAGCACAGACCTCCAGGGGGATGGCCCACCCAGCAAAGGCCACCATCCTTGTCCGTTCCTCCCTCCAAGTTCATGGAGTCCAAACCTTCGGGAGTGGCTGCCCAGACCTACAGCCACCCTCTGCGCTGGCTCCTTTAGGGCATAAAGTTCAGGGACAGCAATCCCATCTAGAGGGACAGACTGTGATCAAGGACTTGCCAAAGACCCCTGGCCCACCACTACAAACCCATCACCTCATGTATCTTACTCCTCCAGAATGTGTTCCCTTGCTGGCACCTTCAAACCTGCTCCCTTGCTGGCAGCAGATTGTTCCCTCTGTCCCTTTCAAGGGACTGAAGCTGCAGGCTGGCTCCTAAACATGTTACTCCCCAACAGATGGCCACCACCATGTCCATTTTCCTGACTGCTCTGAGTGGCCCAACAAGAAAAAAAAAGCAAACACCCGGCTGCATGGCCGAGTGAGTTATCCCCCCCCGCTCTAACCTTCTCCTTCTCACTCTGCTCTGGAGAATTCCCCAGAATCTTCTCCACTCTAACTTTCATCCCCCCTACTATCACTGGCACTGAAAACCCTGTGGTCCAATCAGGATCAGCCAACAAGGCTCCAAATCACGCTGCTCCTACATGCTCCCTGGGACATGTAGTCCCAAAACAATATATTACAGAGATCTCCTGTCAGTGTAATATATGTAACTTCACTGAAACCTGGGGGGGAGCCATCCATGGAAGCACAGACTTCCATACTATATTTTTATATTACAAATATCATACCATAATCATAACCAGCTGGCCAAGTGTCACACTCCTCCCCACCTAGACTGAATTTGGGGGCTCTATCCCTTGCATTTAATGAGATTCCCAAGTCAGTTCACTCCTGATATAGACACGATAAGCCATCTGTGTTCTGATTGGTCACTCCAGCCCTATGTAAGATTGTCATGTCATACCCTTGCAAGGCAAAACTCCATCTTAATAGTCTACCACTAGGTTTTCCCATTTGGATCAGCCAAACCAGGGGGTTGTGGTCAGTTTGTACCTCAAAATGCTGCCCATATAAGTATGACTCTAACTTCTTTAGGGCCCACACTATGGCAAGACGCTCTTTTTCCACAGTAGCGTAAGCCTGCTCCCTGGGAAGTAACTTTTTACTCAGGTACACTACAGGGTGATCTTTCCCTTGGTTGGATGTCTGACTCATTACTGCTCCAATACCCACGTCTGAGGCATCAGTCTGGACTATAAAGGGTCTGCTATAAAGGGGCAGGGTGGGGGTTAAGGGCTGTAATGGGGCAAGGAGAGACTAATGAAGTGGTATGAAGACCTGAGATTTGAAGTGGCACCTCAGGAGCTGGGGGGAGGGGGACTGGAGGGCCTGGGGTTAAGCAGTATAGAAGTTAGGATTAAAGCTGTGTAGGTCATCATCTAGGAGGGGCAGTCACAGGAGCTAGAGGCAATGAGATGGGCCCGGAGCCTGGTTTTGAACAGACCTAGTGTTGAGGCAGAAGAGATGGTGTGGCTGAGACCATTCATCCATAGAGGAACCCTATAGGGGAAGGAGCATTGGCCCTGTGTAGTTCGACAGTGAGGAACTTGTAGAATCTGGGTTGTCGAGCTCCTGGTGTTCTGTCGGTTGGTGTTTTGATGTAACAAGGCAGTAACACTGGGGGGTGTGAGGCCAAGGTTGATTTTTCCCGCCATAGCACATGTGAGATGCTTTGTATGGTTGGAGAGTTGGAGCCATCCAGATTGTTCATAAAGGGCACAGGTGTGGGTGAGGCGGTGGGCACCAGTTGTTAGTTGGCATGCTTTGTTAAGAGCAGTTGTTATACGTCGGAGAGTGGACGTCATGGCGCAGCCATAGATAATGAGGCCATAATCAATAATTGACACCACAGAGCTCTGAACGGCAATCTTCAGGGCCTCTGGGGTGAGGTGCTGCCTGTGCTTGTACAGTAATCCAAGGCATGTGCTGGCAGCTTTAGCCATGCTGTCAATGTGAGCAGTATAGGAGAGATTGGGATCAAGCAGAATCCCTAGGTATTTAAAACAGTAAACTTGTTCGAGGACAGTCCCCTGCTTGGTGGAGATGGCAAGGGGGTGTTGCTTGTAACGGTTATGTGAATTGCAGAATAGCAATGACCTGTTTTTCTTGTGATTGAGGACTAGTTTATGATTGGAGAACCATGTTTCAATGGCACTGAATCTGAGTTGGAGGCTGTGTTGTAGTGGTGAAAGGTCCTTGTGCGTAGAAAAGACAACAGCATCATCCGCATACAGGATGATTTGCTCTGAGCAGGATTGTGGTAGGGAGTTTTAAAAGAAGCTGAAAAGGAGAGGGCCCAGTATGGACCCCTGAGGTACTCTGGCGTGGACAGGCAAGGTGTCCGAGATAGCATTGATGATTTTTGCTCTTTGAGAGCAGTTGTCAAGGTAGCTTCTGAACCAGTGGGCTGAATCCAGTGCGAGGCCAGCAAGGAGTAGTTGGTCATACAGTAGCCAATGATGGACCATGTCAAATGCCTTTGAGAGGTTAATGAAGACAGCCCCTGTAAGCAGTCCTTTATCACGGGAACTATGCACTGCACCGGTAAATTTAAGCAGGGCAGTGGTGGTACTATGCCCTTTTCTAAAACCATGCTGTTGTGTGCACAGAATATTATATTTGTCCAAATAATCAGTGAGCTGATCCGCAACAACACGCTCTAGGGCCTTGGATAGTGGTGGCAATATGGAGATCGGGCGGTAGTTAGAGTGGTAGGTCTTATCCCCAGTTTTGTGGACCTGGGTCACAGTGGCAGTTTTCCATATTTCAGGGAATGTACTGGTATGGAGAGAGAGGTTAAGAATTTTAGTTAGGGGAGTGAGGACCTCGTCAAATGTAAGTGATAGCAGCTTAAGGTCCAGGGTGTCACTGCTGATTCTGGAAGTGGAGACAGCTGAGGCGATGTGGCAGTGAGCTTCATTCATCTTAATCTCCCTGAAGTAGAAATGAATGGTTTGACAGAGTGCAGAGTGTGTTAGAGGGGGTGTGACTGACTATGAAGAAATCAGGTGGTAGAACAGTACTGAGGTCAGTAAAAGCCGTGTTAAAGGTATTTGCAGCGATCATGGGATCAAGGGTAGCGGACCCTTTAACAATTAACATGGCCGGAGGGGACCTTAATTGTTTCCGAGTAATGTCCTTGATATTGTCCCAGAAAGCACGACCATTTCCCCAGGTGTTGGTGAGGACGTCCTCATAATATGAGCTTTTCGTGAGACGAATGGATTTTGTGCAGGCATTACAGGCAAGTTTTTAATTTTTGGATGTCAGATTGTTTGCCTTTGGCTTTAGCCACTGCCCACAGGTGGTCCCTAGATTTCAGGGTTACAGAGAGCTTTTGTTTTCCATTTTTTTGAAGGAGCAATGAGGTCACATGCCTTATTGAAGGTGGTGATGAAGTAACCGAGGGCAAGGTTAACATCTGTCACCTTGTAGATGGGCAGCCAGTCTTGCAAGGATAGATACCATTTGAGATGGGTCAGTTGACCACAGGGGAGACTCTTCTGGTAATGATTATAGGGGGTGGCTTTAGAAATGTATTAGGCCATTCACATACAACTGGGGAGTGGTCACTGAGAGAGTCTGGGAGAATGGAGGTATGCGAGATCCTGGTAGGGTGATTGGTGAGAACCCAGTCAAGCAGGGTACTGGTGCCAGTTTTGTAATTTATCTGAGTTGGTGTGGTGACCAATTGTGAGAGGCTGGCAGCTGCAAGGGCATCCTTATCAGTGTAGACATCAGATGCGAGCCAGTTTATATTGAAATCACCAAGCAGAATGTGTTCAGAGCCAGGAGGTTGGGAGCTGATGAAGTTAAGAACTTCTTTAATGCCAAGATCTTGATCTTGAGGTGGAATATATACAGAGATGATGGTGAGGGCTTTTTGATTGGGACCTAGAAGAATTTTAATGGGTAGAAGCTGGGCCGAGGAGGCAGGGACGGGGGTTGGAACAAGGTGCCCCAGGAGATTATCCTTAATGTAAATGGCACAGCCCCCTCCCCTTTTAGAGACATGGTCCAGTCTGAAAACATTGTAGCCTTGTAAGGTAATTGCTAGATCAGGAACTTTTGGTATCAGCCATGTTTCAACTACAGTACGATGTAAGGATTATGTTGGCTGATACAGGCTTGGAGTGCATCAAGCTTTGTTGACAGGCTGCAGATGTTAATGGTTGCGATGGTGAGGGCTCCTGCCTTTTTCAGAAGGCTTGAATAGCTCGGGCCAGGGTTCGGATGGACGTTGCCTGAGATCAGTAGGAGAAGTAGGATGAGCTTCATTGAACAGAGGCGCAAGTCCAATAATGATAATTTGTGTTTCCTTTTAGCATATGGTCAATAGGTAGAGTCCATATGACAGTACCGATGACATACAATGTGGTACAGTAGGGATAGGCTGGCATTAAGACCAATCTTAGTGGTGTTAAGAAGCAGCCAGGTATTTCCAAGTGGAGGCCCATGGGGAGGACTGGTCGAGAAGTGGAGCGTTCCCAAGGTACTGCTAGTATTAAGTAGATAGTGGGTACGGGGTAGGGGTGGCAGAGGCCTGGGGGAGAGAGAACAAGGGAGGAAGGACAAGGAGGGAGAGAAGAGGAAGGAGCAGGTGGGGGAAGGAACTCATAGCTGGTGTAGGGCAAAAGAAAAGAAAAAAAAAGAAACAGGCAGGGAGAGGTAGTGAAAAGAGAAAATTTCAGCAAAATAGGATTTCGTAGGGAGGCAGTACAAGGAAGGTATACAGCAAGTAAAGCAACTGTGACTTTAAGAAGATAGACTTTTTTTTTTTAAATGAAAGAACAAGATCCCTCTAGTGGCAGATCTGTATAACCTGCTGATGGAAAACTAGCCAAAAAAAAAAAAAGCTAAATCTATTTGTAAAAAGTGCCAGGTGGCAAAAGCAGGGGAAAAGTCCTGGCCAATCAGAGCGGGTTTGCTGGAAGCGCCCGTGTTCCGATTGGCTGCGCTGTCGCCGTACCTTCCAAGGAGCTGCAGGCGGGCGTCCTGGTCTCGGTTGGTGGCTGGCTGGGTGCCGACCGACCGTGGGGGAGCTGAAGCAGCCGTGTTCAAGGGCAAGCAGCTGGAGAGAAGAAAAATAGCAGGGTTTAAATAGCGTAGATGCAGGACAGGTTTAGATTGAGCAATTTAGCAATACAAAGGAGAGTTAGACTTTTCGGCGTCAAGGCAGAGTGCTTGGATCGGGGGGTGGTGGTGGTGCAGGAGCAAGGAAACAACAGAAGAGCTGTAAGCACTTTAAAACAGTAGTAGAAATTACAATCCAGCTAATACAGTTGAAATCCTTCTATTAGACACTAGAATTTTGATTTACCTTTCTCACTCAGCCTGCAGCTTGTCTTCCCGGACCAGAATAAGGACCATGACTTGCTGACCCACCGTGTATAAGTGAGCTCTGGCTCTGCGATCATACCACACTTTTTGTTTCTGTTGGGCAGCTGCCAGGTTGCTCTGGGCTGTCTCCATAATCTCCTTCAGCCTTTCCCTAAACTTAAGGATGTAATCCACCTATGGGAGTTCCCTGGGTGGCGTGCTTGCCTTCCCAGTCCTCCCGGATCAAGTCTAAGGGGCCCACATACCCGGCATCCATATAAGAGCTCGAAGGAGGAAAACCCTGTAGACTCTTGGGGCAGTTCCCTGTATGCACACAGCAGGTGGAGAAGGTATTTCTCCCAGTCCCTCCCATGCTGTTCAGCAAACGCTTAGAGCATTGACTTCAGGGTACCGTTAAATCTTTCCACAAGCCCGTTGGCTTGTGGGTGATAAGGTGTCATGTGCCTCTGCACCACCCCACACTTCTCCCACAAACATTTCATCAGGTCCGACATGAAGGAACCCCCCTCAATCGGTGACAACCTCCTGAGGAAAACCAACACTGGAGAAAATCCCAAGTAAGGCATCTGACACTTTGTCTGTCCTCAGTGAGGATAAGGCAATTGCTTCTGGGTTCTGGGTGGCATAATCCTCCACAGTCAGGAAGAACCTCTTCCCAGAGGAGCTGGGGGTATTTAAAGGCCCCACAATATCCATTCCCACCCTCTGCCACTATGGGCAATGGAATTAGGGTGGCTTGGGTTTTCTTACCCACCTTTCCTATTTCTTGGCACTGGTGACAAGACCTGCAATACTCCTTCACCTGCTGGGTGAAGTTGGGCCAATAGAAATTCTGGGCCAACTGTGGCATAGTGCCCATGATTCCAAGATGGCCAGACAAGAGAATATCTTTTGCAGTCTTGAGCAACTTCTCACGATACCCGTGGGGAACAACAAGCTGCCTGCCTATCACCCTTCCCTCTGTCTTCACATCCTGAGTATACATCAGTTCATTTTCCCAATAAACCTTATGTTTACCGTCACCTCCTTGTGCTCCATCAGAGTCTGCCCAAGCCCTCAGCTTCTCTAGACTAGGGTCACTTTTCTGAGCAGCTGCAAATTCCTTACACATTCCCAAGACATGGGACAAGTCCCCTTCAGTCTCTAAACAAGGGTCCCTAGCAGTAGCATCAGGGCACTCAGGATCACTGTCATCCCTAACATGCTAACAATGGGTCACCCCTCCTTCTTTAGAGTAACCCTCCATAGCTGTGTGGTTAACTGCTACTGGGGAAATTTCTACCGCCTTTTCATTAGTCTCCATATCAGGAGACATAGGCTGAGGAACCAGCCTCCCAGTGGTTTCCACAATGGCTTCAATGGGGTTCAGGGAACTACAATTTTCCCTTGCCACTTGGCTACAGGTAACTGCCCACACCATCCCCTGTTGGAGATTGTTGTCAAGGATGACATCAACTGCTAAAGTTTTGGCTACAGCCAGCTGTTGTACAGTTCCCCCTGTTTCACCCCAGTCTAGGAGAACACTAGCGAGTGGCAATGTTTTCTTCTCACCAGTGAAGTCTTGTACAGTTACAAATTCATTGGGTATAAGCTGACCAGGCTCTACCAGATCCCCTTTTACCAGCATCAGGGATGCCCTTGTGTCCTTAACCCTTGTGTCTATACACCATTCACCGTGGCTGGGTGCATGTGTTCCCTCATGTTCACAGGCATGCTTCTAGGGACACATAAACAACCCACTTCTTTCCTAGCCCCATGTTGTGTATTGCTTGTCCTTTCGGGACACTGTCTGGCAATATGCCCAGTTTCTTTACAAACCCAACATTTGTTTCTTTTCTCAGAGAACTCTTTTCTTTGAAACCTGGGGCTAACTGGTTTCAGTGGAGGCAGTGAGGGTTTTAGCTGCCCTGAAGGTGCGCTTTTCCCTTTCTGCACTGCCACGCTCACCTCATTGGCTCTCAGAGCAGGTCTGCTCTTGGCATAGCAGTCCAAGAGTTCAGCAGCCTCTTGCACTGTTTTGGGATCTTGGTCCTCCAGACAGGTTTTCAGCTCTGTTGGGCATGCCCAAAAAACTGTTCTAACAAAATAGCATTTTCAATTTTATCTATAGAGTTTGCTTCATTTCCCTCCTACCAACGTTTTAAACACTGACATTGTTTCGTGGCTAGTGCCTCATAGCTCATGTCAGGGCTTCTCCTGAGCTTACGGAATTAGCTATGTATGTTTCTGCAGTTAAATCAAACTTTTTTAAAAGTGCAGCTTTAAGTTTGCTGTAATCATTACTGTCCTCATTGTCCATTTGACCCAATGCATCCTGAGCTTTCACGGTAAGTAGCGGGGATAGCTGGAAGCTCCAGAACCCTCTAGGAACATTTGCCTGAATACAAACTTTTTCAAAGGAGTCTAAAAAGGTATCCATATCCTCCCCCTCTTAAAATTCAGCTATCAATTTGGAATTCAATTTGTAACCCAGTCTTGTAGTTCCAGTTAAACCCAAGCCACTTACCTGCTCTGGTGCTGGTGGTTGGAGTCGTAGTTTCTCCAGTTCATGTTGCCTCTGGTGCTTACGCTCTTCTCAGTCTATCTCTCACTGTTCTCGCTCACTCTTCTCTGCAGCTCACTGCTCTCACTTCTCCTCTCTCTGGAACTCCATCTCCATTTTGCGCAATTCAATTTGCAGCTTGATTGCTTCTGGCTCCAGAATGCTGGTGACCTTCCCCTGCTGCTGTCCCCCTTCGCTGGCACTGGCCCTGCTGTCATCTTCACCAGATCTGGACACTGCACTGGTCACTAGCCCCTCCATGCCCAAGGATTGGTCCTTTACAGTCACAGTCTGTGACTCGATGTTCTGGGCATCTGCTGCCATCAGGGCATCCACAAGGTTCTGCTTGGTGGCTCTCACCTCATGCAGGACTCCTCAGTCCTGGCACAACTGCCTCAAGTAGTCTGCAGTGTGCCCGCTGTAGCTGGAAGCCATCTTCTTCCCTAACTATGGCTACTCTAACTTGCACTTTATAAAAAAAATAAAACAGGTAGGAACTTGACTGTAAGCAAAATGATATAGTTCTGTTTCCTTTTTTAAAAATAAATCACTGCCTTATTTTGCAAGTGAGCTGTACAGTATTAAGCTGACACACTGAACAGTTAAAGCTTGTGTTACCAATTTTTTCGCACCACTGTCAACCAAATCTGTCACAAACACACTCAGCAGGTCAGGCCCTCTGCTTCCACAGTGCCAACCTCAAAGTGCAATAGTGTGAGCAGGTAACAGACAAGGTAACCCGCCTGTCTGCTTTTGGATCCGAATCACCTTTAGTCTCAAGTTCTGCAGGGATTCAAACTGTGAACCTTATACTAGCTTACCCAATATACAGGCTCAGATACGTACCCTCTTGGGGATTGCTGTGAAATCTTTCACCAGGGGCACCAAGCCAGGCTTCCAAAATGAACCCTTAAAACTCTATTAAAGACCTTAAGTATATTCTTACCTTTTCCCAGTTTAGTAACACCATCAAACTCTCCAGAACAGCTGTCAAACTTAACCACGTATACATCACATGCAAAAAGAACTTGGAAGACACACTCAGGAAGTATCTTTCAAATAAAGATTTTACTAAAAGATGATAAAAATATGAACAAGCATTTGTCAATGCCGAACGTTCGCTTGCAGGTATTTGCAGTGGTATTTGGCACTTGGACATGGCTTAAAAAAATCAGTGACAAAGAAGTACAAGCATTTGTCAATGCCGAATGTTGCTTGCTTCTATGTGCTGTTTAGGTATTTGGAAGTCATTGGAGTGCAAATATTGAAAATTCACAAACTTACGAGCGTACGTGGGAACTGTGCAACGTACGCTTGTAAAACAGTCATTTTTAGGAATTTTTTCACCAAATTTTCAACATAGCCATTTTAAGACCTCTGCTCATGAACAGTGTCACTGTGATTTTCTTAATGTGTCCCATATATTGATTTCGCACACCGACTGCGCCATTGTGCGTTACGTGGGCGGAAACATGTTTTGGGCAAGATGTGAAAAATGACAGCTGTGCTGCTTATAAGGAGCTGTGGTAAAATGGCAATGTTAAAATCTAGAGTGAAAATATTGAAAATTCGCGAACTTATGAGCGTGCATAGGAACTGCGCAACACACACTCGTAAAACAGTCATTTTTAGGAATTTTTTCACCAAATTTTCAACATAGCCATTTTAAGACCTCTGCTCATGAACAGTATCACTGTGATTTTCTTAATGTGTCCCATACATTGATTTCGCACACCGACTGCACCATTGTGCGCTACATGAGTGGAAACACGTTTTGGGCAAGATGTGAAAAATGACAGCTGTACTGCTCATGAGGAGGTGTGGTAAAATGGCAACATTGAAAATCTGGAGTGAAAATATTGAAAATTCGCAAACGTAGACGCATGTGTAGGAACTGTGCAACGCACACTCGTAAAACAGTCATTTTTAGGAATGTTTTCACCAAATTTTCAGCATAGCCATTTTAAGACCTTTGCTCATAAACAGTGTCACTGTGATTTTCTTAATGTGTCCCATACATTGATTTCGCACACCGACTGCGCCATTGTGCACTACATGGGCGGAAACACGTTTTGGGTGAGATGTGAAAAATGACAGCTGTACTACTCATAAGAAGGTGTGGTAAAATGGCAATTTTGAAAATCTGGAGTGGAAATATTGAAAATTCACAAACCCTACTGAATGCGTATGGAAATCCGCGCAGAACGCATGCTCGTAAAACAGTCATTTTTAGGAATTTTTTCACCAAATTTTCCACATAGCCATTTTAAGACCTCTGCTAATGAACAGTGTCATGGTAATTTTCTTAATGTGTCCCATACATTGATTTTGCACACCGACTGCACCATTGTGCGCTACATGGGCGGAAACACGTTTTGGGCAGGATGTGAAAAATGACAGCTGTACTGCTCATAAGGAGGTGTGGTAAAATGGCAATCTGGAAAATCTGGGGTGAAAATATTGAAAATTCGTGAACTTACGAGCCTGCGTAGGAACTGCGCAACACATGTCAGAAACAGTTTTTTGATTTTTGCATCAGTCTTCGAACATGGGTTTTGACCTCTCAGAATGATGTCACCGTTAAGGCCTGAGGGGTGATTTTGCACAGTGACTGCGAAATCACCCTTCGGGCCCGAATAACGCCATGACAGTGACATCATTCATGAGACGGGGTCCCAAAAACCCCATGTTGAAAAATTGGTGCAAAAATTCCAAAAAATACATGAGATATGCAATAAAGTTGAAAACCCCTATCTAGCCCATTATACAGCTTACCGCATTTCCTCAGTTCCGGGTCGGCTTGAAGAGTGCAGACGTTTGGTCCATCAAGATCGTCACGCCGGCGCTCGGAGGTAAGCATGGGGTGAGGGGTTGTGGGGAGGCGGGTGTGCAGTGGTGGGTGAGGTTGTGGGAGGGGGCCTGGGAGAAGCGCCTAGGGACCGTTTTCAATTTACAGGTTTAAAAAAAAAAAGACGAAGTGGGATGTTTGCCAAGCTGGGGTGGGCTCCCAGCGTGGCAGATGGATGGCTGGGGGGCCTTGGAGCCGATGGGGGATTTGGCATCCCCGTCGGCAGATGAAGCGGGACGGGACGTTTGACACGCTGGGGTGGGCTACCAGCATGGCAGCAAAGATTTGGTGGGGGGCGGCATGACGCAGTGCTGTGTATGACAGTGGTGGTTTTCCTTGAAGAGAAGACCACCGCTGTCATACACAGCACTGCGTCCGGTTGGTACAGGACTGCCATGCCTGCTCAATGGAGCAGGGGATTGCAGAGCAGGGGCACACCTCCAAAGTGTCCCATTCTCCCAAGACGTTCCTTGCGCATGCACGCAAGCGAACGTAAAAATGTAAACACAGAACAATATATCAAAAAGCATACAATCACTTAAAAGAAAAGCTAAGAAAACTACAGAACAAACCCTTATCAACATACAGTAGCTGTCTCTCTACAATTTCAAGATGGAATATCAAACCGATCAGACACCAGTACTAGTTTAAACTGTGTCTCTCCACACCCCTTCTGTAAGTCATGTAGCTCATCCTTTTAGAATATAAAAAAAATATAAACAGGATGTCCTATCAGGAGTTTTATTAAATAAGGTGACATCAGCAAAAACTCATTTCCCAAATTACGAGTCTTTTGATCCACCAATTCCTTTTAGGTTTACAACCCTGCAATTCTCTCACCTAGGTGCAAGATATCTGGCAGGAATCAGCTTAATGATGTCCTGTTTCTGAAGTCATAGTTTCCCAGCTTCAGAACAGCAACAGGTCATTAAACGCTAATACAATGCAATTTCTCAAGGAAGTTAATTACATTACATTGATCTCCTGTCAGTGTAATATATGTAGCTTCACTGAAACCTGGGGGCATTCACGGAAGCACAGACTCACATACTATATTTTTATTTTACAAATATCATACCATAATCATAACCAGCTGGCCAAGCATCACACTGTAGAAGAGCCTGCCCTGTGGCCAGATCTCACAACTGCAGCTAGTGCAAAATACTGCAGCTCATCTCCTCACCTCCTTGAGGAGGTTAGAGCATATCACTCTGGCACTCCACGTCTTATTAGTAATAGTAACCGGAGTCCACTCTGAAGAAAGGGGGTTACTAGTGGGGTACTGCAGGGTTCAGTACTGTGACCGGTCCTCTTTAATGTCTTTATAAGTGACATTACAGAGAGACTGGAAGGAAAAGTGTGTCTCTCATTGCAGATAACACAATGATCTGCAACAAGGTTAATACACAAGGTGGGGTGGAAAGGACAAGAAGGGACTTGACAAGGTTGGAGGAATGGTTAAATGTATGGCAGCTTAGATTCAATGCAAAGAAGTGTAAAGTAATGCACCTGGGAAACAAAAACCCAAGGGAAGAGTACACAATGGGGGTGAGATACTAACAACAACAAAAATGGAAAGGGACCTGGGGGTAATCATATCAGATGACTTAAAGGTAGGCAAGCAATGTGAGAAGGCAGTAAGGAGGGCTGTGGGGATACTGGGATGCACAGGGAGAGGCATCACCAGTAGAAAACAGGAAGTTGTTATCCCTCTGTACAGACAGTTGGTAAAACCCCATCTGGAGTACTGCACTCAGTTCTGGAGACCCCATCTCTGCAAGGACATAGACAGGATGAAGGCTGTCCAGAGGAGGGCACCAAATGGTGCAGGGTCTGCACCAGGAGACATACAAAGAGAGACTAAAGGATCTTAATATGTATACCCTCGAGGAGAGAAGGGAGAGGGGGGACATGATAGAAACTTTCAAGTACCTCAAGGGAATCAACAAAGTCCAAGAGGGTAACATCTTTCAGAAAAGGAGATGTGCAAGAACAACGGGGCACAATTTGAAGATGGGGGGGCTCAGAGGAAATGTGAGGAAGTATTTTTTCATGGAGAGGGTTGTGGATGCATGGAACAGCCTTCCTGAGGAGGTCATGGAGTCAAAAACAATGGGGGAATTCAAGAATGCATGGGACAGACATAAGGCAATTCTAGTTGGGGGTAGGAGAAAGTAGAGTGTTGGTTAACTAGGATCTGCAGCTTATCCATTAGGTAGAGAAATGAGCAGAGTAGGTGGGCCAAGCGGCCCTTATCTGCTGTCACATTCTATGTTTCTATGTTTCTGTGTTATTGCTGTAAGCCTTAGTAGGAGAAAAATGAATAGTTTCTGGCAAAGATTGGATGAGTTTCTGTGACAAGCACCTCACAATTATGTTGGACTGTACTTAGCTCCTGTTATGTATGAATGTGGACCCCATTGTAAGTGAGTTAATGCTCAAATGGGCTATCCTTTTCCTTGAAATGCTCTTAAGGAATAAACCTTTACAAACAAACAAACAAACAAAAGCAGACCCAAAAAACACCTGATCAGAAATTATAAAAGCTCTAATATGCACTGCAGGCTATTGAATCTCCCACTGCTGCCTGTTGCTGCAGGGGATTCTGGGATTTGTAGTAACAGAAGATGTCACCCAAGAACTAAACAAAATTAGTCTGATGCAATCTGCTATACTACAATAAACAGTAAGCAAACCAAAATGTTTTTGCACACTAAGTGCACACTGGGACCAGTTCCACATTTGTGTGTGGGTCCCTGTGTGCTGACTGTTGCCCTTTAAATATTGGTAGTGCTTGAATAGAAGACTAGTATAGAATTTACACGTATGTATACTTTTCATGCACTGTAACCCAAATTGCCTTACAAGCAGTTTATTTATACAGGGTTGCCTAGTTGAGGTGCTACATCTCATTTCAAGTGGGGCCCTGCCTCTTCATAGTGCAGCTTGATGCCTTTGCGTACCAGTGGTACTTTTATTACACCAACCGTACATTTACTTTCCCTTTCTGGGGACAGTGGCATCCCATCCTATTCCCATCCCCAGTATTATGTTTGGCACAACTGGTGAGTGCACTCACCAAGATCCCCAAAAGGGATTCAAACTATGGACACAAGTCCTGACAGTAGCAGCAGTTGTAACAATTTAAAGGAAGTTTCCATTACATCAGCATTTGCTGCAACTTTTCAACACTGTATGACTCTTCTGTTCCAGCTTCTCACATCTGTATGGTGATGTTAACTGGCTGTGCTTTACTTATAGAGTAGATATGACTCATGCATTCAATAAAATATAAAAAAAAAAAAAATTGAAGCAATGCTATAGAGAAGGGGTGTTTTGATAATGTTATAACCTGCCCTATACTCTGAAGCATTTATTTATAAAGTACATTATAACATGATGTTTCTAATACAGTATACTGATTGATTGAACCATGTCATCTGAGAAGTCATTAATCTCTGTTACACGAACGCTGAGGGTGAGCAGTCACTGCTGAAAATCAGTACTCCTAAGTGTAATGTAGTCAGAACTAGTTTCAAGCAACTGCACGTCATATGGTGCTAGACAATCTGTGGGGTTTTTTCGGCGATCGTAGTAATTCTGCAATGCATCATTGTTTTCCCATCTACCCACCCAGGGGGACTCAGGAATCCTAGAAAATCAAGGTAAAATGATTGCCCTTAAATGGAGTGAAGTACAAATTATTTTGTGCTTGAGGGCATTTCATTGTTATTATCTTACGAGATTCAGCTTCTGGTTTTCTGATTACTACATCAGACATGGCCTAGTGATTCTTATTATGCGTCCACCTCAGAATTAACGACTGGGTAGAACAAAAATTCCCAGATGGGAAAGCCCCATATACAAGTGAGGAACAGGTTCAACACGCTTTAACAGAAATGTATTCTGATCGTGGATGCGATCAGAAATGTAAGCAAATGAATACTTGTAGTGCTCAGCGTGCTTGTCTAATAGAAAACAACTCCCAGAAAGAATGTGCCATAGAAACTGGAAAACAAACCGAAGTTCAGTATGTGGTACCTCTAAGTTACTCTAGTAAAAGTAGTGTTGGCAATATAATAGTATTACAAGATACTGAGAAAGATGGCAGAAAGCAAATTGAGCAGTATAGCGGAACAATTAGCCAGTCATTGAAATCACTTAATAGGAACAGGATGTTGAAAAGTTCTGATTCACTGTTTAACAAAGAGACACAATTATACTAATGTAAACTACAGATGTCATACAGAGATAATCATTTTATTGTGTAATCAATCAATAATTTCCTACAAGTTATGTTCAGAATTGTGTGTGTGCATTAATGGGGTGGAATGACTGTAATGGTTCCTGTTTCAGGTTAACATATTTGCATGTAGCACTGTTGCATGGATTAAAAATGGACCCCCACAACTCTGGAGAAAAAGAAAGATATCTCTGATTAAAAGCATGTTGATAAAGTTAATGTTTGACTGAAGAATGATTTCATTTATAAAAACAGCAACTATTCTGCATACCTTTCACATTGTCTTTTCCAGCATGAAATTGGCGCTCAGTCGGCATGGAGTTCAGGTTGAGACAGTGACGCTGAGCAGTAGAGGAACAGACAGTTTGGACAGACTACAGTATACAGGTGAGTGAATATTAATGTAAAATTGTGTTTTATAGGAGAGATCCCTTAAAAACCTGAACCCTAAGTATAAGCACCAATGTTACATGCACTTCAACCTGCATAGAAATGAACAGAAACAAACTATTTTTTTGTGGAAGGACACTATTAAAAGACACTATTAAAAACCTCAATTTGTAAATGATTTTCTGTATTATACGATAATATTAACAGTTATATATTAACACCATGTTATATGCGCAATAACCCATGACAGGCTGTGTGGTTACCAGGGATTAGTCAACGCCCTGGTGCTGTGAGGACACTCGGCTTCATCTCATGCCTCACAACACACCCAGGGTGTTGATTAATCCCCAGTAACCACACAGGCTGTCATGGGTTATTGCTTACTAAGTCACTGTGAATTACAGGGTAGTAATTCCATGAAGGAGTTCTTGGCATATTATTTATCATGAGAGTAAAGTTTGAGTGTTCTATGGAGTCACCAGAATACCAAGATAGAATTACCAACTTTGATAGCCATTGACCTTTTTGTCTTCTAAGAGTCTGTCTCCCCCACAGAGACCACATATGGCCAGCATATTGACCAGGTTGTGAAGGCAGTAAATACCAAACTCGAGGGTACTTTATCGGCTCAGGAAAAGCCTCACTACCAATGCTCTCAGGCTGTCTGTAAACAGCTCCATTATCTCAGTGGTTGACTACAGCCTGGTGTCCTATGGAGCAGCAACTGATACCGCCCTCAAGAGGGTAGGCACAGCTCTAAACAAGGCCTGCAGACTGTTACTAGATGCTGACCGGCTCACGCACACCTGTGTACTCTGTGAGAAAGCAAACATATTAAGCCTCAAAAATAGAATTTCACACCAGAGGTGCCTCCTAGGTAGGAAAGCCATGCTAGGCCTAACTCCTCCCTGTATCAACAACCCGATTATCATAACCAACTCCATGTACTGGACCAGGAATAAAGAACTACAACCGTTCTGTGTCCCATTCTGAATGACAGCTCTTGGACAAAGATCCTTCTCCTACTGTGCCCCCCTGGTGGCTTAATAAGATCCCAGCTAACACTTTAAATGCTGCTAACCCTAGAACCTTCAAAGCCAAACTTTAAGCAGTTTCTACTGCAAAAGAATGTTTGTGAGTGCTAAACTGTTCAGAGCAGTTCTCCAGAGCCTGCACCAACCCTGCCTACCAGCAACTACTCATGGACTCGATCACATGGGCCACCCCTTCCCACTCCCTACCCCTGCCCCCCAGACTCTGGCACCTCATGCTCCATAGCTCTTATTCCGCTAGTGGTTGCACTTCCTCGTTTGTCTCACTCATCATCTCCCCTCTCTCTCACTCTCTCCCTCCCCACCCCACCCCTTTTCCATCAATCTCCACTCTCATGATACCTCCCTCCCCTGCTTGGTCTCTCCTCCTTCCTCTCCCCCCCCCTCTCTCTCTCCTCTCTCTCTAACTGCAGTGGCTATTGAATTGCTGATATACACCTGTAATGACTGCAATGAGCTTAAGGTACTGAGAGAAAAACTATTGGAGGCTGAAATGATGATTGCTACCCTGAAACAGAATAGAATACTGTGAGGGTTGGTTGAAACTAACTCTAAGGACAGCAGTGGTGGGGAAGGGACATCATATGAATGCAGAAAGATGGCAAAAGGGCAGGAACAGGAGGAGGAGGATTCAGAATGGCTATTGGAACAGAGACAATATAAACAGGTGAGGAGAAGAGCTATGGGTTATATCCTACCACTTCAAAATCACTTTGAACTGTTATTATTATTAGATGACAAAACTGATAACGCACTAACAATGATTAAAGGCCCTAGGATGGAGACGGAGAGGAACCATGAGCCTAATGGTATAGTTACAGTACCCAAGAATGCAAGTTCAGCACAAGCACAAACAAGTATACACTTAACGCATAAACAGAACAGTACCGTACGACATTAGAGGCCCAAGGGAGGGTGTAGAAAATACAGAATGGGAAATTATTATACTTAATTTGATAGAGAGTACTCAACAGAATGTGGAGGAGATACAAATGGAAGTTAATGCTGCTGAAACAAATACCACAGATGATAGAACAGGAAAAACAGTATACATCCTAGGTGATTCAATCGTAAAATATATTGAAAATATATTGATAGGTACACAACAAGAGGTAATAAGGAGAGGGTAACATCTACCTACTTCTCAGGGGCAAAAATAAAGGATATAAAACACTTGTTGAAGGATATTATTAAAGAAAGGGATGGTTCTGTGACAGTCATTTTTCATGTTGGAGTTAATATAGAGGATAATGTATGGTCATCGATGGTTAACCGGTTTGTCAACCATCGACAGGTTACCAGGGTGACCATGTAAACCTCGAGAGTGAAGCCCGAGAGGTTTACCTCGCCATGGCAACCTCAAGATTGATTAACAAAACGGTTAACTATCGATGTACCATACATTAGCTTTTACAGTGTATGGTACCAGTTCGTTTTTTTAGAAAAGAAAGCAGTTCCTTACTGCTGTTTTTTCATGTCCCCACTGCTCTGCCCTCACTGCCGCGGCCGTTACAAGGCCATCCGATCCAGCTGCGCGCATGCCTTGACTGTTCCCAGTTGTTAACCAATCGATGTGACGTACCTTTGATGGGTTAACAATATCGTGATGTCACATCGATGGTAAAACGTTGTTATAAAAAGGTAGATTTCTACCTATAACAACGTTCTACCATACATTATAATGTACGTAGTCAAGGATTAGCCAAAATCAAAAAGGAATTTAGGGTTGCATGGCAGGAGGCGAATAGACTTGGGTGTAAAGTCTATTTTTCTGAATTACTACCTGTTCCAAAAGAAGGTTCTGCTTATAGGCAGAAACTTAAGGAGGTTAATAAAATTAGACAACACCTATCTGGATGGGATTGGGAAAATGACTTCAAAGGAAAGGATGTTAGCAAAAAGTGGACACTTCTCATGAATAAACTTATAGGCATAGAAAAATTATATGTTCCTTATAAAAAGATATATAATAGGACAGGAAAGAAACCAGTGTGGTGCATTAACAGAATATTAAGGTTAAGTGCTCAAAGGAGGAAGGCCTTTAACAAAATGAAAATGGACAGTACAACATTAAATAGAGAACGTTATTTATTTTAGTCTTTGGTAACCAAGTAAGGCCCACTAGGTACAAGTGCCTGTTTTCAGGGGCAATCTGGGAGCACTGGGAGGGTTAAGTGACTTGCTCTGAGTCACACAGTATGCAAGTGGAAGTTGTGAGAATCAAACCCAGGTCTGGTTTACTGGATGTACCAAGCTCATTCATACCTCGTTCCTCTAACCTCTAGGCTATACTGCCATTACAGGAATAGTCTGAAAACACTAAAATAATCAGTTAGGATGGAAAGATATAAAGCTGAATTTAGATTAGTGCACATGAAGGATAATGGCAAGGGTCTGTTTTCCTACATAAATACACAAAATAAACACACAAATCAAATAGGTCCCATAACAGTGAAGGTAAAGGGACAACACAACCAAAGGAGATGGCAGAGGAGTTTAATAAATATTTTAGTACAGTGTATGACAGCAAGAAAGAGGAAAGGATAACTACAAGAGAAAATATCTGTGGACACTTGGATTTGTGTGTCAGTGAAAATGAAATACAGGATATAATCAACAAATTAAGGACAAACAAATCAGCCGGGCCTGACGAGTTAAGCCCAATACTGATCAAGGAAACCGCCGAGCACATCGGGTACCCACTTGCAAATATTATAAATAGGTCCTTAGCTACTGGTGAAAGTACCAGATACTTGGAGACAGACTATAGTGGTTCCACTACACAAAAAGGGAAAGAAGATGGAGACATCAAACTATAGACCTGTCAGTTTAACATCTATCTTAGGAAAGTTGGCAGAAACTCTGATAAAACATAAAATAGAATAAAACATAAGATTTTTGGGATGGGATGACACTAGACAACACAGATTTAAAAAGAACAGAGGATGTAACACCAGCCTATTATGCTTTTATGAATATATTAACAAAAATGTGAGTAATAATATCCCAGTGGACAACATATACTGTATCTAGACTTCATGAAAGCACTTGACAAATTTTATTTATTTATTTATTTAAGAGTTTAAACAGGAGGGCATACTGAGCAGGGTTGCTCGATTACAGATGCGTCCTGGGGAACAAGTCCCGATAAATAATACAACACAGTTTACAATAGTTTACATCACATGTGGCCGCAGGCCTGAACATTACTGGCAATAGGCAGGTAGAGTCAAAGGAGGCGAGGAAATACACTTGGATACCGTCTGAGGCCATGTAATGGTGGTTAAGTAGAGGCCCATAGGATAGGCACAGAATGGGAACTAGCTAAAGCAAGAGCAGCTGGTGGATAAGTGTGTGCTGAGGAGGAGGTTGAGGTGAAGAGGGTTAGTTGAGTGTCTAATATCGGCAGGCAAGGCATTCCAGAGCTTGGGGATACGGTATTTGTGGGCGGCTTGGCCTTTAGCTGTGCACATGTAAGGGACGCGGAGGAGCCTGTGGTCCGTGCTTCTGAGGGAGTAGGCCAGTGGAGGTTGTGGTGAGAGGACAGAGGCCAGGTGGGGAGGGAGGGACTGGGACCAGAATTTAGCTGCGGTCCTAGTGTAGTGGGTCAGTCTGAGGTCTTGAAGGAATGGCAGTGCTAGGGAGGTGTATAAGGCACGGTGGTGGGTTGTTTGCGGGCAGTCCAGGATAAAACGACAGAAGGAGTGAAAAAGTGTGTCCAAGCTGGTTAGGGAGGAGGAGGGAGCAGTGCCGTAGACTACATCGCCATAGTCGAGTATGGGGAGGTTCATCGTTTGGACAATAGCCTTCCAGTCTGGAGGGGGGGAGGCATCCTTTGTTCCGATATAGGGTGCTGAGTTTAGGGAGTAGTTTCTTGTGGATGGAATCAATATGAGTGGAGAAATCTAGGTGCTGGTCGAGCCAGACACCTAGGAATCTGAAGGTGGTGCATGCTTCCAGGGGGGTCCTGTCCAGTGTTTGGAAGGGGGGGGCACATGGCTGGTGGGAGAGTCTTTGCTGTGAGCTGAAAGTTAGTGAAACAGTCTTCTTAGGGTTCAGGAACAGCTGGTTAGATCAGAACCAGTGCTGGATGCTGTTGAAATCCAGCTGTAGTAGATTAGCCACATCACTTGTGGAGGGGCCCGTGGCATACAGCACTGTGTCGACCGCATACATATGGATGGATGAGTGAAGGCAGGCTGATGGAAGATCATTTAAAAATATGGAGAAGAGCAGTGGACCCAAGACTGAGCCTTGGGGGACGCCGGTAGTAACTGGTAGGGGACTAGAGATGTGGGAGGCGATTTTAACAGAATGGTGCCTACCTACCAGGTAGTCGTGAAACCAGCTGGAGGCCGGTTCAGAGAGGCCGGCAGCTTTTAGTTTAGATAGGAGCAAAGTATGGGAGACAGTGTTGAATGCCTTGGCCAAGTCGATAAAGATGGCCGAGGTGATGTGGCCATTGTCCATACTGGTGAGTATGACATCAGTGATTCTTAGTAGGGAAGTGACAGTTGAATGCAATTTGCGAAAGCTGGATTGGTATGGGGAGAAGAAGGAGGATGCGTCCAGGGAGGGAGAGAGTTGGGCAAGGACAAGATGTTCCTGTAGTTTGGCCAGGATTGGGAGGAGGGAGATGGGTCGATAGTTACCTGGTGAGGAGGGGTCCCCACCTTTAGGGAGGGGTATGACCGTAGCCTGCTTCCACTCAGTTGGTAGTTTGACTAGTGAGAAGGAGAGGTTGAAAAGGTCAGCTAGTGGGGCGGCTATGGCAGGGGCGGACAAGTATAACATCTTGGCGTCCAGGGCCAAGGAGCATTTCCCTTTATTAGGGTTCAGGGCCGTAGGGATTTGAGTATTTCAGCCTGGGAGACAGGGCGAAAGGAGAAGCTGGATGACCGGCAAGTGTAGAAACATAGAAACATAGAAGTTGACGGCAGATAAGGACCGCAAGGCCCATCCAGTCTGCCCATTTCTTTTTCTTCCTTATAAATGTGCCATCGGCCTTTGCTCTGTCAGTGGCCTATCTATTCATAGTCATTTGTATTGCTCCCTTATGCCTATCCCATGCCTGTTTGAAGCCCTGCACTGTATTCATAGCCACCACTTCTTGTGGTAAGCCATTCCATGCATCCACCACCTTTCTGTGAAAAGAATTTCCTCACATTCCCCTTAATCGGCCTTCCTCTAATCTCATGCTGTGTCCTCTTGTCCTGCTATTTTTCTTATATTTAAACATGTTAGACTCTTTCACCTTGTTTATGCCCTTAAAGGCGTTTGAATGCCTCGATCATATCACCTCTCTCCTCCTTTGCTCAAGGGTATACATATTGAGCTCCGTTAATCTGTCCTCATATGTCTTCTGATGCAGTCCCTGCACCATTTTGCTGCCCTTCTCTGGACTGCCTCAATTTGGTTAATGTCCTTGTGAAGGTGTGGCCTCCAATACTGCACGCAGTACTCCAGATGGGGGCCTAACCAGTGTCTTGTACAGAGGGATTATTACTCCCTCTACGACTTGTGATACCCCTACTATACACCCTAACACCCCCTAGCCTTACCTACTGCTTTAGAGGTCTGCTTGGATGATTTTAGGTCATCAGTGATGATGATGCCCAAGTCTCTTTCTTCCTTTGTGACTGCTAGCAACTCCCCTCCCAGCCTATAAGTGGCTTCAGGGTTTCTCTTCCCTATGTGCATGATTTTGCACTTCTTTGCATTAAATCCAGTTGCCACTCTTCTGACCATTCTGCTAGTTTATCCAGATCTCTTCTCATTCTGCCCAATTCATCTGGATCATCTACTCTGTTGCAGATCTTGGTGTCATCTGCAAACAGACAAGCCTTACCTTCTAATCCATCTGCAAGGTCACTAATGAAGATGTTGAAGAGGACTCGCCCAGAACTGATCCCTGAGGTACCCCACTTGTGACTTGCATCTCTTCTGACTGTATACCATTTACCACCACTCTCTGTTTTCTGCCCGTCAACCAATTTGCCACCCAGTTGACCAACTTGACCCACCCGAGCCTACCCAGCTTATTTATCAATCTTCTATGTGGAACCGTGTCAAAAGCTTTGCTGAAGTCAAGGTAGGCGACATCAACTGCTCCCCTTGGTCCACCACTCTGGTTACCCAGTCAAAGAAATCTATGAGATTAGTTGGACAGGACCTTCCTTTGTAAACCCATGCTGTCTTGGATCCTGTGCCCTATGGATTCCAGGTGTTGCACTATCCTTTCCTTAAGGGTGCCTCCATAATCTTGCCCACTACTGAGGTAAGACTGATCGGTCTGTAGTTCCCGCCTCCTGCTACCACTCTTGTGGGCGGGATCACATGAGCCCTTCTCCAGTCTTCTGGGACCTCTCCTGTGCTCAGAGACTCACTAAACAATTCTGCTAATGGCTCTGCTAGTTCCTCCTTTAGCTCCTTAGTACCCTGGGATGTATGCCATCAGGTCCCATTGCCTTATCCACCCTAGCTTAGCAAGCTCTTGTAGGACCCTTTCTTTGTGAAGGAGTAGTGCTCACCTCCTCCCCTGTGTCCATGATGCTGAGCTGTGGGCCTTGCCCTACCTTCTCTTCAGTAAATACTGAGCAAAAGTATCTATTTAGGATAGATGCCTTTACAGGGTGTCCTCCTCACATGCTCCCCTTTTCTCCATTAAGCTTAGCAATACCCCTCTGGACTTTCTCCTTTCACTAATGTATCTATAGAAAGTCTTGTCACCTTCTTTACTGTTCGTGCTAGTGTTTCCTCAGTTTGGGACTTTGCCTGCCTTACTGCCTTACCTGCTTCCCTTAGGGCAGTTTGGTATGCCTCCCTATCTTCATCCCGCTGTGTTCCCTTATATTTCCTGAAGGCCAGCCTTTTGGCTCTGACCTTTTCTGCTACTGTATTTGAGAACCAAAGTGGTTTCCTTCTTTTTGCACTTCCTTTTCTGTCTAACACAATGGGATGTTGCTTCAAGTATTGCATCCTTAATGCTTGCCCACTTTGCCTGTACCCCCTCACCTGTGTTTCTTTTTGCCAGGGCTAGCTTAACTCTGTTGGCCATCTTATCAAAGTCAGCTCCTCTGAAGTCCCATATTTTTGCCTTGGAATGGGATGATTTAGATGTAGTAGCCAAATTGAATCATACCATGTGATGGTCACTGGCCCCCAGGTGACCTTCTACCTGGAGATCTGTGATCCCTTCTTTGTTAGTCAGTACTAGATCTAGGATAGCCCTGTCTCTTGTGGGTTGCTGTACCAGTTGTTTGAGGCCCTCCCCCTGCAGGGAATCCACTATGAGTCTAGTTCTGGCAGATGTTCCTGCTGGTATTGACCAATCTGTATCCGGCATGTTGAAGTCTCCCATTATCAGAACCTCCCCTTTAGCTGCCATGTTTTGTATATCTTTTAACAGTAATGTGTCTATGTCCTCCCTCTGGTCTGGGGGCCTGTAGACAACCCCGGTTCTTATGGCTGTCCCATTTCCTGTTTCCAGGGTGACCCACAGTTCTTCTGGCTCCTTATGTGTATTCTGAATTTCTGTAGCTTTGTTATTTTCATTAACATACAGGGCCACTCCTCCCACTTTTGCACCTCGGTCTCTTCTGAACAATACATAGCCAGGTACTGAAGTCTCCTAGTGTGTTACTGGTAAACCACGTCTCACTAATTGCTACTATGTCCAGTTTAGCCTCTGACATTATTGCCTGCAGGTCTGGGATCTTATTTCCAGGTTGTGAGCATTTGTGTACATGATTTTCCATTGGCTGATTTTGGTGTGTTAGTTGTTGGGTGAGGTTTGGCATACCCTCGTGCTGTATGGGGAGACAAACCTTTTTCTTACCTGGTGATGCAAATGAACGGCAAACATGCTGAATTCCTGTTTGACCACTAGCTGAGGGGGGGGGTGTTCTTCCATTTGACGTATGGGGTGCTGCACCCTCTCCCATTTGCTAGTTTAAATATTCTGCAAAGACGTCAAACTTCTGCCCCAATGCACTGACTCCCTCTTTAGTCAGATGCAGTCCATCAAATTTAAAGAACTTTCGCTCCCAGAACTGTTGCCAGTTCCCTACAAATCTGTGTCCTTTTTCCTGGCACCAGCCCTTGAGCCACGTGTTTAGCTCCCCTATCTCCCCTTCTCTGACCTTCCGTCCATCTGCTCCCCTCTCCCAGACTGGCAGAATCTCAGAGAAGGAGATGCCAGATGAAATAGATGACAGTTTGTCACCCAGCCTAGTCAGGTGTTCCTTGGTCTCCACAACTGACCGGCTGGCGAGATCATTAGTCCCTATGTGTACCAGGACATCAATGTTTTCTCCTGCTTTGTGAACAATTTAGCAATGCGGTCAGTGTCTCTCCATGCTAATGTACCTGGGAGACATCTGACCATCACCCTGGCTGGAGATGGTATCAACTCCCGAATCATGGAGTCTCCTATGATCAGAAGTTTTTTTTTGGATTTCCTTTGTGCTTGTTTTGTTTTGGTTCCTGATTTGGGTGAGTTTTGTTGTGCTAGCTCCTGTGCCGCAGTGTCCTGCTCTGCAGTGTCTTCTGCCTCTTTATTTGATTTCAGAGATAGAGGCAGAGTTCAGAGTGCCCAGAATGGGTGGCTGCTGGAGTGTCGATAGGAGAGAGTCCACGCAGCTGGAGAAGTAGGTATTGAAATCGGTGGCAACCTCACAGTGGGTCAGAGATGGTACTTCCCTGTATGGACAGTGTCAGTGAGGGCGATTGGGCTGGGGGGAGAAGAAGGATTTGAACGATTTCCAAAAGTTAGTCAGTTGGTTAAAGGTTTGTACCAAAGGCTGATAGGAAGTAGTTCTTTTTGGCCTGGCGAATGTGTTTGGTGCAGGAGTTGCAGCGTGCACGGTAGCATTGGAGAGATTCTTGGGTGCCCAGTTTCTTGTGGGCTTTCCATGCGTGGTCCCTAGAGTGACATTGGCTGATAATATCAGCGGTGATCCAGGGAAGGTGGGCGTCTCTGACCCTTTTTTCACGCAAGGGGGCATGGGAGTCCCACACTTTTAGGAATCTGGCCTTGAAAGTTGCGAGTGCAGAGTCAATAGATGGAGCTGCTGGGATGAAGGACCAGTCTACTCGTCCAAGGTCTTGCAAGAGCGATACTAGGTCTAAGGAATTATATGACATTGTGAGCAGTATCTTGGGGGGGGGTGGTGCAGTGGGCCTGTGCACTTTTTTGACCATATAGATCATATGGTGGTCACTTAGGGAGTCAGGGAGCATGCCCGCTCTTAGAATCCTGTGGGAGTGGGAGGATAGGACCCAGTCCAGGAGTGAGTGATATGCATTTTGTTGTTCAGCCGGGTGGGGTCTGCGATTTTTTGGGTGAGGTTTAATGCCTTGATTTTGGTCCTGAGCTGGGCATTTTCTTTGGCGAGCCAGCTGAAGTTAAAATCACCGAGGTCGTGAGGCTCACCTCCAGAAGCTGAGGTCTTTAGTGTGTTCAGGTGGTCTAGGATGTCAGGCTAGGGGTGCCGGAGGTGCAGTAGGAACCACAGTACCACATAGTTTACTAAAAAAGTGGAGAATATTGGCATCAATAGTAGAATAATAATATGGATCAAGAATTGGCTTAGTGGTCGAACACAGTGGGTGAGGGTACTGGGGGAGTACTCTGATGCTATAGGAGTGACCAGTGACATGCCGCAAGGCTCAGTATTGGGACCAGTGTTATTTTCACTCCATACATTTGACAATTAAGAACAAAGTGATTAAATTTGCAGATGATATTTATTTATTTAGTTTTTGTTGACCGGGTAAGTGCACTAGACAAATTCTGCCTATTTTCAGGCCTGACCCTGGGGACTGGGATACAAATCTCTTTGTAACAACACTAGTAGAGAAAGAGAAGTCATGGTGCCATTGAACAAACCTCTTGTTAGACCACACATGCAGTATGCTGAAAAGCCGTGGAACCCACATACAAACAAACATATTAAGAGGGTGCAGAAACTCTTCACTAAGATGGTGAGTGGTTAGAAACCATGCAGAATGAGGCTAGATGTGAGTCCCTAAACTTATATTCACTGGACAGAAGACATGACAGGGGATATGATACTAACTTACAGGGCTAGTGGCAACAAAGCCCTATCGAAAACATTGCAATTAAACGCAACAGAGAGTAGACATGGTATGAGAATGCACAACTATCAGTATATAGGCAAACTGTTTAAAACAGAAGGCAGAAAAAACTGGTACACACAGAGGGTGATCTCAGTCCTGTGCCTTCTGGGCCTGATGGTGGCCTCCATCACTACCGTTCCCCTAGCAAGACTTCACATGAGGATTACTCAATGGCCATCACGGGTGCAATGGGATCAGCTCCTGGGCGACCTGCACCATCTGGTTCTAGTCTCCTCAGCAGTTCAGAAAAATTTGCAGTGGTGGACAGATTCTTGCAATCTTTCTTTGGAGCTTCCCTTTTGGAATCCTGCACCAGTAGCCACCCTCACCATGGATGCCTCGAATATGGGGTGGGGAGCTCACCTCAGGGAACACCAAGCCCAAGGACTTTGGTCCGACTTGGAGACTTCACTCCACATCAATGTCCTGGAGTTGAGGGCATTCCTGTATGCATTACAGGCCTTTCAGACCCTCCTTCCAAAGGGATCGCTGCTAATCCAAATGGATAATATGTCGGTAGTTTGGTATGTCAACAAACAAGGAGGAACCCAGTTGTACCCACTGTGCAGGAGGCAACACGGGTGTGGAACTGGGCAGTTCAGCACCATCTGGTCCTTGTGGCCGTGCACATTCCAGGCATTCTTAATGTCCTGGTGGACAATCTCAACAGATCTTGGACCCTAACTCAGGAGTGGTAACTGCATCAGGAAGTGGTGGAATCCAGCTTCTAAAATTGGGGGCATCCAGAAATCGATCTCTTCGCCTTTCAATGCAATGCAAAACTTCCCAAATTTTGCTTGCTCGTTCCAGAGCAAGGTGCTTTTTGGAGAGACGCACTGTCTCTATCTTAGGCAGGGAAATTTTTGTATGCTTTCCCTCCGTTTCCCATTCTGCAGAGGGTTCTCCTCAAGCTTCTGGTGGAGAGGGCAAAGATGATCCTCATCGCTCCTCTCTGGCCGAGACAGATCTGATTCCCGCTGCTACAGCAGCTTTCCCAGGAACCACTGGTTCCACTTCCAGTGACTCATGACCTTCTGACCCAGGATTAAGGTTGACTGGTGCACCCTCAGGACCCTGCATCTCCATGCGTGGCTCCTGCAGACATAACGATATCCCATTTTGGGGTTTCCTCCAGGGTTGCTCAAGTCCTCATTGAGGCCAGAAAACCTTCTACCCGTTCCATTTACGCCATGAAGTGGAAGCGGTTTTCCATTTGGGTGACCGCTAAGGGCTAGACTCCCTTCTCTTGTTTGGCCCCGCATGTCATGGAATACCTCCTTCACCTGTCAGACTCCGGTCTGTCCTACTCTTCCATAAAGGTCCATATCTCAGCTATCTCAGTGTACCATGAGCTAGTGGATGGTAAACCTGTGGCTCAGTTGGAGGTCTCAAAATCCTTTCTAAAAGGAATTCTCCATCTGAAACCCCTCATCCGCACCCTACTCCGCCTTGGGACTTGAACTTCATACTGGAAAAACTCACCCTTCCTCCTTTTGACCCAGCTATGAGCTGTGATTTGTGCTTTCTATCCTGGAAGGTGCTTTTTCTGGTGGATATCACATCAGCCTGAAGGATTTTGGAGCTTCACGCTCTAGTCTGCAAGGAGCCATATTTGATTTTCCATTGGGACCGGGCGGTCCTCAGAACTCATCTGAGGTTTCTTCCCAAGGTGGTGTCAGAAGCCACGCTGAATCAGTCAGTAGAGCTTCCGGTGTATTTCCCATCCCCCTCTAACAGAGGGGAGGTACTCCTTCATACGATGGATGTCCATCGGATTCTCCGGTGTTACACCCACTGGACCATAGAGTTTTGCTCTTGTGACCAGTTGTTTGTCTCCTTTGCCGCGATATCAAAGGGCAAACTGGTTTCTAAACAGGGCCTTTCCAAATGGTTAGGCAACTGCATTTGATACTGTTATCAGAAGTATGATAAACCTCTGCCGGGTTCCATCAGAGGTTATTCTACTAGGGGCATGGCTGCCTCTGCAGCCTTCCTATGGAATGTTTCTGTGGCTGACATTTGCGCTGCCGCTACTTGGATTTCTGTCCATATCTTCACCAAACATTACAGTCTGGACATTGCTTCTAGGTGGAGGGATGGCTTTGGCCTAGCTGTCCTGCAGGGCCTTCTGTCTTAGACTGGGTCCTTTCTGGACCTCAGTTTTTTCCATTGGAGTTCGTTTTCCTCCTCCCTAGTTTCTCTCGGTCTCTCCTTGGAGGGACTGCTTGGGACTCTGTCCTATATGGGATGACCTACTGAAGGAACCCTCTCGAAGTAAGATAGTACAGTTATGTCGGAACTTACCGTAACAGTAGATCTTTGAGAGAGGTTCCTTCAGTAGGTCATATTTTTCCCCTCCCTCCTTCCCCTCATTTTGTGTTTTACAGGGACTCCAAATCCTGTTCGCTCCTGCTGTCAGGCCTCTTCCTGGCTCCGACGGGAGAACTGGAGGGCGGGCATGGGGACCGTTCACTATATACAGTCACGCTGACATTGGGCACGTGATGTCGGGTGGGCGGTCCCCCATCAGATATTGCTAGAAAAGTCTGCTGTGCGGCCCGACGCCAGGTGGCGCCAGTCCTATATGTGATGAACTACTGAAGGAACCTCTCTTAAAGATCTACTGTTACGGTAAGTTCCTACATAACTGTACTTTCCTGCTCCACAGAAGATCACAGTGCCAGACCTCCTGAGGTAAGTATGGGGTGAGGGTAAGGGAGGTGGGTGCTTAGAGGGTGGTGCAGGTTGGGGAGAGGTGAGGAGGATGATGAGGGACCTTTTTTTTTTACAGGTAAAAAGAAACAAAAAATGGACTTTGGGGAAGATTTTTTTTATTTACAGGTAAAAAAAAAAAAGATTTTGGGCACACAGGGGTGGGCTCCCAGTGTGCCACGAGTTTGGGGAAGGCATGATGCTGACAGGGATTGGGCACCCCTGTCAGCAAAGAAAGTGTGTGTGTGCATGTGTGTGTGAACATGATGCCGACAGAGACTGGACACTCCCATCAGCAAACAAACTGAACTGGGGGGGCATGCTGACATGGGGATTGGGCATCCCCAATGTCGGCTTTGTGGGGATTGTGTGGTGGGTGGCAGGAGTCGCCATATTTATCTTTTTGAACCACCAGGGTTCCCACATGTCTGTCCCATGCAGTCTTGAATTCTCCCATGACTTTGACCCCACTACTTCTGCTGGGAGGCTGTTCCATGCTTCCACTACTCTTTCTGTGGAGAAGTACTTTCTCACGTTGTCCCTTAGTCTACACCCTTCCAGTCTCATGTCATGTCCCTGTGTTCTAGAGCATCTTTTCATCTGAAATGTGCTGCCCTCCTGTATCTTATTTATTCCCTTTAGGTACTTGAAGGTCTCAATCATGTCACCCCTCTACCATGGTATACATATTGAGTTCCACCAATGTCTCCTTGTATGACTTCTTGTGTAGGCGCTGCACCGTATTTTTTGCCCTTCTCTGAACAGCCTCCACCTTATATATGTCCTTTCAGAGATGCGGCTTCCAGAACTGGACACAGTACTCCAAATGAGGCCTCACCAATGACCTATGTAGTGGCATCACCACCTCCTTTTTTCTGATTGTGATACCTCTCCATATGCACCCAAGCATCCCACTGGCTCTCCCCAGTGCCTTGGCACATTGTTTGACCCCCTTTAGGTCATCAGCTATGATCACCCCTAGATCTCTTTCCTGTTGTATGGCTTCAAGCAACTCTCCCCCATCATGTAATTCTCCCTTGGGTTTCTGTGCCCCAAGTGCATGATTTTGCACTTTTTCACATTGAATCTTAGCTGCCACACTCTAGACCATTCTTCCAGCTTAGCTAGGTCTCTTCTCATTTTCTCCACCCCTCCTGGACTATCTACCCTATTGCAGATCTTGGTGTCATCTGCAAAGAGGCATGCCTTCCCCTCCAGCCCCTCCGCAATGTCACTGATGAAGACATTAAATAATACTGGCCCTAGAACTGATCCCTGTGGTACCCCGCTGGTCACCCTCCCCACCTCGGATTTAGCTCCATTTATCACCACCCTCTGTGTTCTGTCCCTGAACCAGTTCTCAACCCGATGTACCAGCTTGTGACCTACTCCCATACTACTAAGCTTTTTCAGTAGCCTCCTATGTGGAACAATGTCAAACGCCTTGCTGAAGTCAAGGTAGACCACATCCACCGCTCCTCCCAATCCACCTGGTCACCCAGTCAAAGAAATCTATCAGATTCGTTTGACGTGACTTTCTTGTCATGAATCCATGCTGCTTTGGATCTCGCACTCTGCAGGCTTCAATGTGCTCCACTATCCTTTCTTTTAGTAGCGATTCCATTATCTTTCCTACCACCGACAGGTCTGACAGGTCTATGGTTACCAGACTCTTCTCTGCTCCCACTTTTGTGGAGAGGGATCACATCGGCCCTCCTCCAGTCCTCAGGAACCTTGCCTGTATCCAGTGACCTGTTGAACAGGGATGTCAGTGGTGCAACCAGTATCTTAGTTTCTTTAATACCCTAGGGTGTATCCCATCTGGTCCCATTGTCTTGGCCACTTTAAGTTTAGGCAGTTCTTTTAGAACGCTCTTCTCTGTGAATGGACTGCTGTCCACCTCCCTACTAGTTTGGAGTCTGAGCTGTGGTCCCTCCCCTTTCGCTTCCTCTGTCAAAACTGAACAGAAATATTTGTTCAGGATTAATGCTTTTTCCTGGTCACTTTCCACTCCCACTCCTTCCTCTTTTATTCCTAAGTCTTTATTTTATAAGGACTTGCATTTTTGCAAGCCCTTAGACCAGGTAAAAATCTTCAATGAATATTTTTTGAAGCTGGGTGTACTTTCGATAGGATGTATCCCAACCAACCATTTGAATTTCTGGATAGTCACTTTAATCATATTTTTAGCAGGCTACCGTTTGTTTTTAGAAAGGTTGATGAGCAGACTGTATTTACTGCACTGACTAAACTGGTCCCAAAGAAAGGGTCTGGGGTTGATACAATCAATACAATATTTTACAAACTCAGTGCCCCTATCATAGCAAAACATTTAGCTTACTTGTTTAATTTTTCTTTAAGCACCTCTGACTTACCTGTAGATTGGAAGTCCACCTGTATTACCCCCATTTTCAAAGGTGGCAACGAAGTAGACCCTGGGTGTTATCACCCCATTTCTATTCTGTCGCCCATCTCTAAGCTTTTTAAAAATTTAGTATTCAATCAACTAAGAAAATATTTGGGAAAATACAAGTTGCTTACTGATTATCAAGCTGGTTTATAAAAGGGTCACAATACTATTTCAGCTGTTTCTAAAGTTACTAATGACATTTACTCTGCTTTTGATTTGGGTCACTCTGTCTGCTCTTTTTTCAGATTTGTCAAAAACGTTTGACACTGTTGATCATATCATTCTTTTGAATAGATTAAAAGCTTTTGGTCTGGGTACGGGGGCCTTGCAGTGGTTCTCTTCCTACTTATCACCCAGGTTACAGTGTGTAAAAGTGGGTGAGTACAGCTCTGACTTTGTTACAGTTAGCAAAGGTGTTCCCCGGGGATCTGTTTTGGGTCCTCTTTTTTTTTTTCTTATTTATGTTAATGAGCATCCTACCCATATTTCTGCCGATTCTAACATTCTATTATATGCAGATGACACCATCATTTATGCTCATACTAAAGACCCTATATTTGCCCTGAAACATCTACAGGCTGACTTTGATATTACTCAGCATTTATTATTATTATTTTATTATAAAAACTCTGACTTCTCTTAAATGTAGGGAAAACTCATTGGGTTCTGTTTTCTTTTTTGGTTATTAGTTTCTCTCCACACTGCCGGCTATCTCTCAGGAGGGCTTCCCCAGCCTCGTCCCCCGGTGTCTACCAGCCGATGCTGACCTGACCCCAGGCCTTGCCCCCCCCGGGCAAGGTCGGTGGGGGGGTCCCCAACTCCCCCACTGAAGTCCAGATATAGTTGACCAGCGCTGTGGCTAGCTGGGGGTGGAGCCTGCAAGGTGCCCTCTGCCATCCTGCGTGGCAGTGTCTCTTTTCCTCCTGTTTTCTCCCCAGGAGTCAGGACTGTGCAACTGCACCAGTGGAGAAGAGTGCGCACACTTTCGCATGCGCTTCGTTCGAGCATCTGGCCCGACTCCTCCCCATCTTGTGGTATGGCACCCTATCCTCCAGCCTCCGCCGGGGGGCGAGCAAGTGCCGACCACCAGGAACCCTCCCGGAGGAGAGCAGTCTGTCGGATGCTCAATCTTTCTCCTTCCCTGCCAACCCCCGAAGACCCGTGCTCATTCCTGAACATGGGTTGCCGGCGCAGCGCGAGGTAAGGCACCAGCGCCTCAGCCCTCAGTGCCACCGGGCCGGTGGGTTCTGTTTTTTAATAGAACAATGGATGAGAGCCAGGATAATAATTTGAGGGCATTGGATGGCACAGAATTATCTAAAGTAACTTCTTACAAATATCGTGGAATTTTGCTCGACCAGAACATAAAATTTGATATTCACATCCATATGTTGTCTATTAAATTGAAAATAATATTATCATTTTTCTACAGAAATATGTTATGCTTTAGCTTTGTTATTCCTAAGCAATGTGTTCTTTATTTGTTTTTGTCTCTGATCGATCACGGAGACCGCATCTATACGAGAACTACTGAAATTATATTAAAATCATTGGATCCACTTTTCCACAGTGCCCTAAGGTGAATCACGGGTTTACCATGGAATACTCACCATTGCAATCTTTATGTTCAGTCTGGGTGGCAGTCTTTGTATATGTGAAAGAAGATTCATTGGTGAACATTCGTTTATAAATTTGTTCTGCAGAAACTCCCTTTTTATTTAACTGAATTGGTCCCTGTTAAGTTGCAGACTAAGTTCATTATGTGCTCTGCTGCTTTACCACAGTTTCCTCTAACTAGATTTAGAAACAAACCTGGTAGTTATAGACCAGCTGTTGCTATTTCTACTTGCTGGGCAGCTATACAAAACAAAGCTTAAACTGAGCTCACTAATATCAATATCCCATTTTAAACGTATCTTGTTTGAGCGCATGACACATGACTGCACTTGATAGTTGATTGAATTTGTATCATTTGTTGTACTTCCCTGATACCCTTATTGCGTGTTTTTTTTCCCTAGTTCAGTCTTATTCATTTTTCTATATGCTGCACAACAATTTTATGTTTATTTATTATATTGACTATATCTGTTTTTGTACTGGATGGAATTGTAAATACGAGCTTCCTCTTAATTCGCTTTCCAATAAACTTGAATTTGAATGTGAATCTGGGTGTTTTAATTAATAATTTGGAACATAATGTACAATGTCAAGAATCTAAAGGAAAGTCAAACAGGGCTATGTGGTCAATAAAATGTAACATATGTAGTCGACATTCAGAAGTAGTTGTTCCATGTTATAGAGCTTATGTGATGCCTCACTTGGATATCGCTAGTGCGGTCTGGTGCCCTTGCAATAAACAAGATGTTAACAACTTAGAAAAAATACAGTGAAGAGCAACAAAAATAATCAATTGCCTAGAGGAGTTAGTGTGTAAAGACAGAATAATAAAGTTAAACCTAAAGCCCCTTGAAACCCCTAGAATTCCAGGGATTTATTCCTGATTTTCAATATCGTCCATGATCCTTATGTAATGCCCCCTTCCCCCTGTCTAGGGGCACCTGATGGGAAAAAATATGGGGAAGGGTGCCAACCTGAGAATCCCCGCGATGGAGAGTATGTAGACATCCTTGATGGAACATAATAAATTTGAGATGGCCTACCTTTTGAAGTCTTTCAGATTGCAGAGCATCCCCGGATGCCAATCTTTTAAACCCACAGCAGGGAAAACCGGAAATGGAGCTTCTGATCCCAGCCTCTCACTACTCCAGGACCCAGGACTGAGATGGAATTAGGCTACAGACCTTTCAAATGGCTAAGAGGAAATTGATTAGTCTTGAAATAGAGTAAAACAATTAATTCATTTGAAGCATTTCTTCAAAAATCACCAAACAGACACCTAGTTACCCAAACAATTAATGTATTCCCTGGGACACTGCAATGATTAAAGAGCAGCTGACATTGTTCACCTTACTTTTGTGCTGTGGGTTCCATCTGCCCTCTGAAATGAGCCTTCGGGATCAGAAACGTCTGTTTTCGCTGTATTCTATACTGAATTTTGTTTTTATGTCTACAACTCCATGCGTTCGCAAGTCTGTGAAGCCCACCAGTCCCACTTGCATTTCGTTGTGATGTCATGTAAGGAAGCCTGTATGTGAGTGGAACTGAACAGCTAGTTCAGGGGGGTGTGGCTAGTTATTCAGCCAATCAGATGCACTTCCAGAGAGCTCCCTTTACATCACTCATAATTGATTAAATTCAGATAGATTAATAGTTTAATCCATCTATTTAAACATCTTTATTTCACTCCTGGTGCTGTGTACATTCTGGCGATATCAAAATTCGACCAAATGAGGACGAAAAATGCAGAATCAAAAGCTAACTTCTTCACCCCTCATGGTGGGGCCTCTAGACCCCCATCTACTCCTGCAAACCTCCTGACAACAGAAGCTATGCATGGAGAGACTGGCCTGGCTACACTAGAGTCTGTGCAACTAGCGGTACTGAATTTGACCAGAACCATTCAGCGGACGGATGGAAAAATGGACGGGTATAATACCCGATTGTTACAAGTAGAACTGAAACTAGATGGCCTTACTGAGAAAACACACAATGTTGAAAAATCTTCAGAGTGGGCCCAAGCTACCGCTGCTACCTGTGTAAAGGAGCAGAATTTGCTCCGTTCTCGACTACAGCATCTTGAAAACATCACTCGTGCTGCCAATGTCCGGATTCTAGGGTTACCCGAAGGCAAAGAAGGAAATGACCTACCTAAACATTTAAGTTTTTGGCTTCTGCAAATCCTTGGACTGGAATTAGGAGACCGAATCATACGAGCCTACAGGATTAATGTCCGGAGACAGATGTCCTCAGAAGGGGCTAGAATCATAATGCTGATCATCACATCTGTGTCAGTAAGGGATCGTATCCTCCAGGCAGTTCGGCAGCAATGAAAGGTCAAAGTGGATGGCTCGAGAATACTGTTCTTTCCAGACCTCTCTTACTCCATGCGTATGAAGAGGAAGGCTTTCGACAGGGTTAGGTTGCGCCTAAGGGCCCTAGAGGTTCCCAATAACTTGTTGATACCGGCCTGACTCCATGTCACGGTTGGGAAGAAGGTCTACATGTATACCGAGCCTAAAGAGGCTATGAAACTACTTGAAAAGCTCGAAGTCGAGAGGGCTGCTCAGGAGGGAGACCTTTCTTCAGAATCCAAAGTGGAGGACACTTGAAATGAAGCAGAATTGGCTAAGTCCATCCATAGTTTGTTAAATTAATGTAACAGATTATTCCCTACTGTTTAAAGGAACGATGGAGCCTTTTTGTGCAGTTGAAGATAGACCTGAATTTTTTCACTTAAAGGGCTTAATTACTTTTAAAAGTTAATCGATCAGGACATACTAGGATTCCTGCTTTATTTTCTTTACTTAAAGCTGCTTTTTGAGTTGCCCTGATAAGGCTCATATTAAATAGGTAAGCTGAACAGACTCTAGAATCTCTGACAGAAATATAAACATTTGCTTTGAATATGAACATTTTGTACATTCTCTTTTTCCTTAAATCTGTTCCTCTTTTTTTATCATTTTTTAAAGTGCTGTGGGAGCATATTGGGAAGTAATATTGGAGCCTTTAAAAGCTAAGAGTTATTTACCAGTTAAAGGCATATTAGCCTGGTCTTTGTTCTTCTAATTGAATACGTTAAGTGCTATTTTCGATGTTAAGAGCATTGAAAGCTTATGGCCATTCGATATCTAGAAATTGTTGAACTAGTTAGCTTATAACTACATGGAATTCCCCCTGATCTTGTACTAAATGTTACAGTGGTTCACAAATTTGCATATCTTTTTAATGAATCTTGCTTTGTGAAGTATAACACTGTACAGTTTCCAATAGTATAATGTATTTGCATAAACTCTATAAATAAAAAGTTTAAAAAAAAAGAACTGCTAGAGCAGTTCACCATAACATTGATTTTTGGAGCAAGATTGCAAATTTACTGGTCACCACTAACCTTTTTGGCTACAAGTGTGTCCATCAGTCCCCATTGTTTGTTGCCAAGTGTTACAGTTTTTTTTAATCATAGTTTGTGTCTTGGTGTTTCTGTGAGCTTCTGTTCTTGCCCCGAAGTGCTGAGAGCACGTGGCTGTAATAAGGCTTGAACTGCTTGAGTTTGACAAGCAGCTGTATGTGATTATGCAGCTTGCAGTGAATTCCTCATATTGCTTGATCATTTCTATAGTTTTAAATTTGCTTTCTACTTGCTTAATATTTGCCATAATTACTGTGTTTTTGTATGGTATCAGCCTTGATGGTGGATTGGCTAGTTCACCTATATGCTAAGTGGTCTGCAGATACTGTCAGATAGCTAATGTGTGTGGCACTGTACATTTTGTGCCAGAGTATTGTCTTCCATTGATACAATAGTAAAGAAAAAAGTATAATTAATGTCTATCTTCACAGCAGAGGTTTAGTAATCCAGTTCCCCTGAACTGTACTTACATGTTGTGAAGGGGTATGCATTTAGTTTCTGTCAACTTATAATATAAGTAACCTTGAAACAGTGCGTTTTAAGAGTTTTACTGTGGGTTGGTCAGCAATGCTGTGATTTCTTGGAGTATCCCCAGCGCATCTTTAGCAGTAACCCTATTTTGAGAGTAACCTCATACCTGCACCACTTTCATAGGCATTGTCCTTTTTCCTGCTACTTTCTGTCTGCTATTGATAACCAACTCCAACTAATACCAATAAATGTTATTCTAACACACTATTCTGTATTTGGTGCAACTTATATTGTATTTGTGAGTGTTCTTGTGTCAGATTTCATGGAAGTGTTCATTGTGCCTAACTGTTACTGTATGTCTGATTTCTACCAACATGGTCAATAGATGCGCAGTGTATGGGTGTTAAAACACTCACAAAGACAATGTAAATCTTCATAAGTTCCTGAAGGATATTGCTATGTGTGAGAAATGGAATGTGCGTAAATCGTAGACAAGAGCTGGGATTACGCTAGCGTCCGATATGAGTCGCCTTTGCAGTGCACATTTTGTCCCAGACTGCTTTGAAACCAAATAAATATTAATGAAGAAATATGGACTGGATACTGTCTGCCTCTGCCCTCGTCTGTGATCAGATGCAGTCCCTACTATCTTCAAACATCCCACAGTACCTGGTGGTGTTGGCCAGATCACCAGGAAGCAACCTGTTTCAACTGCTGTGGCTAAGAGGGAACGACAACAGGTGAATATGTTTTGTGTGCCTCCATAAATACTATGATCTTGATTGTCATAAGCCATCAAAAGGTGCGCCATTGATTGCCACTGTGCTATGGACCCTCTGCCCGATTATGTATTGGGTAGTGTCCCAGTAGGAAAGTCCTGCACCTTGACTCTGTTTTTGATGTCTTCCAAGTACACAGTGCACTTCACAGGTGTACTGCAAGTTCTGGGTGGCTTGATGAAACAGTACCCTGGTGTTGTACGTGGTCCCCCCAACCCGACCCTACCATCTGCTGTTGAAGTACTGGCCCCCCGCCCTGTTCCCATTCCCTTTGTAATTTGACTGTAGTAATGTCCCTGGTGGTGTACTTGACCTCTCAGCCTTCAAACCTGGCAGGCACTGTCCAGCCACCCTGCTTCCCCCCATGTTGAACATGAGCCAGTGACCAACACAGGCCTGCTCTCTCTACTATGCTTGCCTGCTGAGTGCCCTTTGAAGGAGTGTGTGTTATATAATGGATGTGCTGATTATTTGAACACACTCAACTGTCAGTCTGTGACTGCATACTGTGTACAGTGGAGGCTCACTGACAGGTCATTCATGCGGCCATCCATGTTGGAGATAGGAGTGTTGTTCTGCTCATTTTCTTGTGTTTGGGATGGCTGTGGAGCATGGTGGTAAGATAACATCTGCTGTGGTGTGTGTGCTGTTGTACCTTCAGGGACATTATTACATTCCAATAACACATGGATTTTGTGTGTGTGTGTGTGTGTGTGTGTGTTTGAGGGGGGTGGTTCACCACCACAGACATGGTGAAATTTCAATAGTATTGGTATGGTGGGTTTTGGGGGGGTGCCATAGTAACAGCAACATTGTCATCTTGTAATGTAATGGGTATTGGGCTTGGTGGGGGGGGGGCTACTGCACCATGGATGTGATGAATGGCAGTACACGTTGAGTGGGGAAGGGGGTTGTCCATGGGAAATGTTCCCTTCTGCTGAATGATGCTTCTCATAGTAGGTGAACTGCGGTAACCCCCGCTGAGGTTGATATGCAAATTACCATTGTACCACCCCAAGGTGGTGTAAGGGTAGTGAGACATTTTCCCTCTGTGTGGTTTGATTGAATTCTGATACATGGAATCTGGCACCTTGGTGCTGTTGCAAGCTCCCACAATGGCTTGCTGCAGTGCATGTAGTGATACCAGGATACAGCAAGCCACCTTTGGTGAACGCGGCCTGCGGTTGATGCAGGGTGCACTTGAGTATTGATATCAGTGCATGTTTTGCTGGAAAGGCCAATTACCATCCTTCCTTGTAGTGCCATCACCTAGTGCCTTTTTGTGAGCTTCCCTAATTGGGCCAGATGTGTTGATCAGCCTGTGTGTCTTGTACTGTATGGATGTCAATATGTTTGATGTCTGTACTAGGCCTGACATAGTGTGAGACGCATACGTAGAAACTGACAAAACATAATTAATGCTAGGCCCATCCACTATGCCCATTTTCCCTACCTGCTGCAAAAACAGTGGAACCTACTTGATCTGTCTCTACCATCCCCTTTGTAGTGCTATGGTGCACCAATGTCTGTCCCATGCAGTTTGGAAATCAACCATTGTCTTTGCTCCCACCACCTCTGCTGTGACTGTATTCTTTGCATGCACCACCCTTTTCATTAAGAAATAGTTTCTCACATCACTCCATGCTCTACCACCTAGCAACCTGAAGTTATCTGCCCTTGTGCCGTTTTCATATGTCTAGGTTTATATTACATCTTCCCTGTGACTCGTCTCCTCCTGGTTATACGTATTGAGGTTTCCCAGTCTCTCCTTTTTGGTGTTGGGCCTGCACCATGTTTCTTTACTTTCTTTGAACAGACTACACACTGTGTATGTCATTATGGAGAAACAGGCTGTAGATGTCCACACTGCATTTCAAATGAGGCCTCACCAATGATCTGTTCAGTCGCATAAACACTTCTACTCTACCGCTCTTGATACCTTTCCCAATGCACCCCATTATCCCAGTGACTCTTCACACAGCTTTGGCAGATTGTTTGGCCCATTTTATGACAGCAGATATCATTACCCCTAAATCCTTTCCCTGAGTGGTGACTGTTACTATCTTCCCTGCCATAATGTAATCCTCCCCTGGGGTTGTTGTGGCCAAAATGCCTGATTTACCACTTTATCGCACTGGATGTCAGCTACCACAAGCTAGATCATTCCTCCGTGTTATCAAGGTTCCTGCTTATTTTTCTCAGTACTATGAGAGTATCCACACCATTGCACATCTTTTTTTCTTCTGTTTTATACTCCAACACCAGGACCCTTCCCGCCACTCTTTTTGACATGCTACCTCCACTATGCATGTGGCTCTCAGTCGTACTGCCTTGCTCCATTGGTCATGGTTCCATGCACCCTGCACCCGGGGTTGTGGGGTGGCTGGCAATAACCCTACTTGAAGGGCCTCTACCCCCTTGAGGGACATGGGAGGATATTTCTAGTACAGTGCCCTTGGGGAAGACATGGTAGATGAAGGAGGTGCGCTCTGGGTATCTTGCCTAATGGGAGGAGAGGCTGTGATCCGGCAGGGTCGGTCATCCCAGTTTCCATGTTCTGGTCCTTGCCCATCCATGATGGTGCTTGCTGCTGCATGCATCCAATGGGGGGACACTTGGTCGGGTCAGTGCACCCAGACCGACTTGGATGAGGCACCATCAGCCACTAAGAGATAGTAGAATAGTGGTATAGCACCTCCCTTCCCCCAACAACAGGCTAATTTTCTGAGGGATACTCTCAAACCCTGTCTGTTGGCATCCACTCCTGTTGTTCTGGGATCGAGTAATGAACTCGAGTCTCCAGCGTTCCTGATGACATCCCATGTATTTATTTATTTATTTCAGAATAACACCTTTGAGCCACAGGCTCTTTTACATAGATTCCATGTCAAGAACAAATAAGGGAGATACAGGGTACATGTAAACAGATATGTAGGGATTAAACAAACATACAATGTAGTCAAATAAATATAGTCAAATAAATTGTATATACAAGATACATGAAGGGAATCCAACATGTACAAGTTATATCTTTAGAAATATAGCGAGTTGCACAAGATTATACCTATATGTGCAGCCAGAGGCCTTGTCTAGCAGGATGCTGTGACAGGGGCAGGAGGCAAGAGTCAACTGGCCAGAATCATGGCGGTGGCGAGGAAGTGAACACTGCCAGGAGGGTAGATTGAGAGAGGAGGGGGTGAAAAAGAGGGTTGGTAGGGTTACATACAAGCAGTAAGTAAGGGGGAGGTACAATCAGAGAGGGGAGGTAGGGGAAGTGGGTATGCAGGTTAATAGGGGTGGCTGGGTAGAAAGGTTTGGGAGGAGGATACTGAGGGGGTTGGGGAAAGGGAGGTGTTCTGGGTAGGTGAGGGCAGGGGAAGGAGGTGGGAGGAAAGGAAAGAAAGTGGGGTAAGCAGGTTTATATGGGTGGCAGGTAAAGACTGGATTGAGAGGAGGATAGTGAGGGGGTGGGAGAACGGGAGGAGTGCTGGGTAAGTGTGGAGGGGATAGTAAGGGGCAGGGGAGGGAGCATGGAGGATGAATGATGGACGAACAATGGAGTTGGCATAACAGATGCAAGGTAGCAAGGTAGTCACCATGTAGTGGGTTGGTGAGGGCATGGGGGGGAAGGATAGTTGGAGGGAGAGGACCTTGGATTAGGCATAGCAGTCACAGGAGGCTCTGGTAACAAGGTAGCCACAGAGCTTTCATTTGAAAGGGCCAATGTGGCAGTGTAAGTAACTTCCGTGGGCAGAGAATTAAAACATTTTGGGGCTCTGAAAGCAAAAGACTACTGTTCCTGTGATGTACGATACCGGGGGACTTGAAAGGAGAAGTTGTTTGAACTTCTGGTGTGGATTATATTGCGTGAGAGGATAAGAAGATTCTGAACTCAGTGGGCAGTAGTCCAATGGAGGCCTTCTTTACCATGAGACTGGTATGGTAGGAAATATGGACATGCAGTTGCAACCATTCTGCCTGTTCATAGAGATCACACGTGTGTGTCCAAGGGGCAGCCCCAACAAGAAGTCATCAGGCCTTATTTAAGGCTAAGAATAATCTCCTGAGTACAGAGTTAGTTGTTGCTCCATAGATCACCAGCCCATAATCTATTTATAGGACTATGGAGCTTTGGATGGCTATCTTGAGGGCTTGATTGGTGAGGAATTGTTTATGCCTGTAGAGGAGACCAATGCAGATATTCACTGATTTGGCGACAAGGTCTATGTGATTATTGAATGACAGGGTAGGATCCAGAGTAACACCAAGATACTTGAAGGATTGGATCTGTTCCAGAGCAGTGCCTGAGCAATTCCTGATTATCAGCGGTTCTGCACAATGCTTGCTGTGGGGGCTGTGGAAGAGCATTGATTTGTTTTTTTTGTAATTAAGCACAAGTTTCTTCTCCAGGAAACATTGTTCTACTTTTGCAAAACTATCCTGTAGTTGCCCCAGTAACTGAGAGTAATCCAGATTCTTTGTGAAGATTACAGCATTGTCTGCATAAAGCAGAATTTGTACGGGGCAGTAGTCTGGGAGTTTGTTAAGAAAAATGCTGAAGAGCAAAGGTCACAGGCTTGATCCTTGTGGCACGCATATCGGACCGGTGGTTTGGTAGACTGAGCGTCGCCTATTCTCACCAGCTGTGTACAGTCAGAGAGATAGCTGCGAAACTATCCAGTGGTGTTAGATGACAGTCCAAGTTCTGCTAAGTTTTCCAGCAGTAGAGGGTGGTTGACAGCGTCAAACGCCTTGGAGAGATCGATAAAGGTAGCGCCGACAAGTTGCCCCTGGTCCATAGCCTGCTGGATGTAACCTGTGAATTCCAATAGGGTGGAGGTAGTGCTGTGCCCTTTCTTAAAACCATGCTGGTGAGGACATTGGAGATTATACTTCTCCATGTACTCGACCAGCTGGTCAGCTACAATTCTTTCGAGAACCTTGGATAGAGGGGGAAGGATGGAGATGGGCCTGTAGTGGCCATGAAGGGCTTTGTCTGCACTCTTATATATGGATGTCACCAATGCTAGCTTCCAGTTGCTAGGAAACTGGGCGAGCATGAGGGACTTGTTGATGATCTTAGTAAGGGGAGATAGGACTACATCGAAAGGTCAATGAGCTCCAGGTCAAGTGTGTCTCCATTGTATCTGGTTTTTCTGAGTACCTTGGATAAATATTTTTTGGCTTCATTTTCTGTTACTGCCTTAAAATAGAAAGGTGGGTGAGCCAAGTCTGAGCCAAGAGCACCCTTGGGAGTGGCACCTGGGGGGGAGTCAAAGAAGTTTACAGGTAGGACATGGCTGAGATCAGTAAAAACTGAGCTGAATGTGTTGGCAATTTCTGTCGGGTCAAGGGTTATGGTGCCATCTAGGTTCAGCATGGAGGGGGTGGTTTTGGATTCTTTCCCAGCGATTTCCTTAAGGTTGCTCCAGAAATTTCTACCATCCTTCCAAGTGTCGGTGAGGATGTTTCTATAATAGTTTGCTTTATCTAGATGGATGGCCCTGGTACAGGCATTCCTGGTGGATTTGTATGCCTGTATGTCAGCTTGCTTGCCCGTGGCCCTAGTCCGATACCACAGGTGGTCATGGGATTTCATTTTTTGCAACAGATCCATAGTGATCCAGGGGTTAATAGTACCCCTGACCTTCTGTTTTCTTGAAAGGGGCATGTATATCACAGGCTGTATTAAAGGTAGTGATGAAGAATTCTAGGGCAGCATCTACGTCAGCGGCTGTGTCAGTTCTTGTCCAGTCTTGTTGTTGAAGAAGATTTCTTAGGGGTTCACGATGCCCATGAGTGAGTACCCTACTAAGGATGGTTTTCAGTGATGGTTTGACATGTTTATTTGTCCAAAGACAAAGTACCGGGGAATGATCACTTATGTTGTCAGACAGAACCGCAGTGCGTGTTATATGATCGGGTCGATTGGTAAGTACCTAGTCCAAAAGAGTGCTGGTCCCAGTCCTATAGTTTACCCTTGTGGGGGACTGTATCACTTGAGTGAAGCTGGCTGCAGTCAGGGCATCCTTATAGCTACTGGCACTGGCTGACAGCCACTTAACATTGAAATCATCAAGTATTACTATCTCAGTGTTGTGCTTTAGGTTGTGGATGCAGTTCAGGATTGAGTTAAGTCCACTGGCAGCTGATTTGGGAGGGATGTAGACTGATGCAATGGTCAGGGCTTTATTGTGGGCTCCAAGCAGCAGCTTGATTGCAAGGATCTGAATATCAGTGTTGGTGTGGGGAAGCACCAGAACATGCCCCATGAGGGTCTCTTTCATATAAATGGCACAGCCTCCCCCTTTTTTAGTGAGTCTATCCTGCCTGAAGACAGTGTATCCCTGGACTGCAATGGCATTATTTGGGATATGTGGGGACAACCAGGTCTCTTGAACTGCTAGGATGTCAGGGTTTGCTGCATGACCCATGCAGTGAGCACATCTAAATTCTTGGGTAGGCTGCGAATGTTAATGCTAGCCAAGGAAAGGGTCCCAGGTTTGCGATTGTTGCTGGGGTTGACAATTTGTGGGCCTGGGTTTGGGTGGATATTCCTGGAGATTAGCAGTAGAAGGAGGATCACCCGCTTTAGTAATAGGCTAAGGAACCTACTACGATGCACATGCTCCCTTTTCCCAACATGATGTTTAGGCTTGATTTGATGTGTAGACCCAGCACTACGGAGCCAGCGCTGTTGCAGATCTAAGTGTCATGTGCAAAGCAGTACTCCTTCTCTTCCAGCCCCTTCGCAATGTCACTTATGGCGCCAACTTGTTCAGTGTCTATGTTATTGCTGATGTGTATCCTATTTATTTATTTATTTATTTAATTTTGTTGACCTGGTAGGCCCACTGGGACTAGAAGTCCCTTTTTCAGGGGCGACATGGGAAGAGGGGATACAGATGGTAAGCAACTGAAATTGAACCAGATTAGGCGGTTGGTGGTATTTCTTTTTTTAGTAAATGGGGGAAACTTGGCCTGGACACTGGGGAAATCCCCTACTCTTTTCGATGTGCCATGGGATCTTTAACATCCACCTGAACTACCACCAATCCAGGCAGATGGGACTTCGGTTTAACGTCTCATCCGAAAGACAGTTACCATCCTTATGCCACTAACTCCTGTGTTTGTGATTCATCCAATGGTGTGGTACGCACGGATGCCATGGCATGTTCCAGATGGTTCTATGTGCATGTCTTGGCATAGGCAGCATTTGGTGTGTATTAGGCACCACTGTGCTTCGTAGTGGTGAAACACGTGCCTCTGTCAGCCCTCTTTCCATGTGTAGGATTGCAGTGCACTGAACACCCTGTTCAGATTCTTGTGGATGCCAGTACAACTGTCATACTTTGCAAGACAAGTTTGGTTGGTGGTATTGCGAGCATTACTTGTGTGTCTTGCATTATGCTACCCACCCTCCAGTATGCCCCTGTCATACAGTGACATGTTATCATGTGTCGTCATGCTTTGTGTGTTTCTAACTCCACTCATGTGAATGCTTTGTTTCCATTCACATACTGAGTAGGACCACCTTACTGTTCACATATGCCTCCCCAATGAAGACTGTGATTCTATGACTTGAAGACATGATGTGTACATTTCTGCTTGTCAGCCTGCGCCCTTGTACAGATGGCCCTTGGCACCAGCCCCTGACGTGTGCCACATTCCGATTCACTTAGACTGTATGTGCGTGTCTCTTTTGTCCATACACTGTGTGTTATGTCACTTCATCAAAGGTATCAGTGGTACTGACCTGTGAATGACCAGCATGTTTCTTTCCCTATATTTAGATTCTGAATGACATTGTTCATGAAAGCACCAGTGCCGACGACGTCATGGACACACCATTACTATAGGAGTGAGATGCACCTTCAGGTGGTTCAGAATGTGATGGAGCTTGTCACTCTGCTGAAACACAGACTGATCCAGCCAGTGTTATTGACAGTAGCACCCAGGTCTATGCACACCAGCTAAAGAACTGTGTGAGCCATAAGACCCAGACTGTTTTCTGTGGGTCTAACAAAGGTGAGTATGAGTAATGTTGCCTTGACATGTCATTGGCACTTGTTCACAGCAGTCAGTGTGCACTGCTAGAGCGATTACTATGTGACTGTGCCTGGCTAGACACCACAGCAGTACAGTCACCATTTCACATCGTCAACACCCTTGTTTATGACATGGGACCCCTGTCGTCAGGTGCCGACTGTCAAGGTAGGGGCGGGCGTTATTCAAAGAGGTTGTGCATCGGGTAGGGAGGGATAATAGTCATACTGCAGGACTGGGCCTAGCAGACTTGTGGCAACAGGGGTGGTGTTGTTTGGGATACAAGAAGTGGTCCATCTAGGATGACCTGATGTGGCCATTGATGAACTGGCCTGTCAAGTAAGGTGGACATGTCGCTTGCCCAGACCTGGTCTGTCAGGGGTCTTGCAAATGCTGCGATTGACCTACGAGTCTCTGAGCTGACCCTAACAGGTGGAAGCTGGGTGATCTTTCTGGATCATGCCCTGTGCTTGGAAAAGGGGAGAGTATACCAGAGTGTGATCAGCTCCCTTACTAGCGGTGTTTCAAGGAAGTCACCATGATCCTCACGCCACAGAATGTTACACATCTACCGAGGTGACAGATGTACCTTGGGTTTGCATAGTGCTGTGGCAAAACACATGGTCACAGATGTTGTTGCTGAACGGAGCTTTAGGCAGGTCCTCATGCTTGGTTCACAGTCATTTAGCATGCCCTTTTCTAGGCACTGTCAGAAACACTGAAAGTCTACTGACATTGTTCACCTACAATAATTGCAATTTCTGGTGTTGTTTGCAGGTACTCGGACAACAACGCCCACAGCGGAGGTCGGTATATAGTGTGAATTGATCAAGACACCAAGGCATGCTCCTACACATGCTGATTACATCACTGATAATGATGACGACATTCCAGAATTTGAATATGCAGACAACCATCAAGCAGACCCAGATTATGTGCCATCGTCACTGCTTTCTATGGATAAAGATGACAATATCACTCCTGATAGCTCACCTGAAAAGGCATCTCCACACCACAATATCCATAAAGAACCAAAGTACATTGTTTTCCACTCCTCCTTGACGAAATTACTCTCATGGTGCCACTGCACCGATTGTGGCTTACCAGGGTTGAAGTGCAACAGAAGCACAATACTTGGCGTGTTGCTCATCCTATATCTCAGTTACATGTCCTGCTCAAAGGAACAGGTGTGGCACAGTCAGCCCTATGTTGGCAAACTTTCATGTGGCAATATTCTGCTGTCTGTGGCCATTTTATTTTCAGGTGACGCAGTCTCCAAGATCATCAGATTAATTAAACATATTGGCATTTGCACTTATAGTGTCAGAACTTTTTTCAGTCATCAGTCGTGCATACTGCTACCATCTGTAATGAACGTTTGGGCAGAGAGACAAAAGTGGTAGATTGCATGCCTGCAGGCAGAAGACAGAGGTCTCATATGTGGAGGAGATGGAAGGGCTGATAGCCCTGGTCATTTTGCCAAATATGGGACTTATTCACTTATGGAGTTAGAAAGCTGGAATAGTGCTTGATCTCCATTTGGTACAGGAGGGTGAACACACGTTTATGTTTTGCATTATGTGTTACATGCTCGGCCCAGTGGTGTGGAGGGATGAGGCATCCATGCCTCATTTAGAGCCACAATGACAGCTTCTGTTGCCATTGCGAATGGGCTGTGGGGGGTCGACCTGGGAGGTGAAGGATGTAGCATTCCTAAGACAGCTGTGGTCCTCTGGGGAGGGTGGGGACCAGTAGTCAGGGTTAGTATGGCCCCTAGTGGAGGCTAGGGGCCAGCACAGCAGCCCTGTAAAGACTGAGGTTTAGAGGCGGGGTACACGCTTGCCGTGATGCGTACATGAGTGTGCACAGCACTGCCACTGGCATCCCAGCACGCACCCTCTGCGTGGTGGATCACAAGAGAAAATACTGCCGGTGGTCCCATAATGGCAGACACACATGGGCCACACCCACCAGCCAGTCACATTCCTTTGTCAGAACCGGATCCTGTGTGTGGCGGGGTTGACTGTTCCAGCAACCGACACCGCCAGGAGGTGGTATGCAATGGGGGAATAACGTTGAGGAAGTGATGGTGGATGTCAGGGCATGTCAGGGCATGCGATCCAAAAAACAGGAACTGTTATATACTGACACTATGTCTGCAGGGTTGCTGACACCAGGGAACTATGGCACGTGCTGTTGATAAATGTTCTGCCTAATGCCTACTGACTCAGCAGACTGATTGTGTTGTTCTTTGCACAAAGTACATCTGCATGTCGAGAAGATCACTGACTGTGCATTGCTACACACACGTCTACCACCTTGTCTGACACTGCCTGTGATGGACCATAGTAGCATATGACACACACATAGGTCAATGCAGCCATCAGTTCATGCTACTTGTTGATATGCTTGTTTGTTTCTGCATTTACATTCTAGGGCACCATGTCTACATGCCCTACACCTGCTACTGTGTACCACAGACAGGTAAGTCAACTGTAAGCTGAATTTCTGTGCCAATATGCGTGGCTTACCACATTGCTGCTTGTCTCACATTATTCAGAAAAAGTGGTATCTAAAAGACACGCACGATCATCAACACTGCCACAGTGGTACCATTGAAGCATACAACTCTGCTGATATGTTTTTAGGATTTGCCCCATTTTGGTGAAGAGCTGTTCACAGGGGTGGGGGGGGGAAGAAGACTGAATGAAGGTTGCTCTGCTATCCTCATAGGGGGGCTCATGGCCTGCGGTGTAGGCATGACACTGAGTGCCAGCTGTGGAGCAGTTATGGAGCATGCTGGTGCAACGTTTCAGTACCCTGTCAGGGGCATGATGTGTGACTCGTCTAAGTCAATGCAGCATGGCAATTGCCATAACAGTACTCTGCATTCGGACCAGTCTGCCTGGTAACCTGTGTCGTGGGAGAGACATGTAGGAGGTTGGCCAGCAGTACTACATCAGCAGCCCTGCGGGCTTTGAGATCGTCATCCCATTGTAACACGTAAGTGGAACATCTCAAAGGTTGCAGCTAGTGGATGATGTGGTGAAGTGTCAGGGGGCTTCTAGTGGATGGAACATTAGGACAAGGTCAAAGGTGAACCCAACAGTTAGCCAAATCTTCAGCATTGAGGAATCAGTCATATCTGTGTCAATAACTGCAATTCTGGCTGGCTCACCTGCAGGTGTCCTAAATTCTGGCACATATTTATTTTTTTGTACTGTTAGAATGAAAACACCACATAGTATCAATGCACGAACCTCTGTTATTGTTGCCATAGAGCAATGAGTGTGGTGGTAGTGTGAAAATGGAGCTTGAGGGGCTGAAGTGATGTGTTGCATTCATCGAGGAGAGTGGCCTACACATAGAGGAGCTTATAACAGATAGACACAGACAGACATGTGCAGGTTGCCAGATGGGTATGAGAACGTATGCCCAGCACCACTGTGATGCTTGGCACGTGGTGAAAGCTAAGAAATCGGTGGTGGTTATTGTCATGGATTTTGCGCAGCATCACTATCACATACTTACAGTATATGTACTCCTCTATGCACTTTTGACAGGTGTAAAGAAAAAGCTGGTGTCAGTGGCAAATTTGAAAAACTGTGATGACCTCCACCTGTGGATTCACAGCATTGTGAACCATCTATATTGGTCAGTGGGTTCAAGTCCTGTGGGTGCTGAAAACATCATTGTCGCAAAGTGGAAGTCAGTATCCTTGCATGTGCAAATGTTCACACGCATGACGACACTGACTTTTCACATTGCGCACATGATGATCTTGATGGGCAGCAAAGGTTGAAAAAGTGGTTACCACCATGTGAGTATTTGTTTTTTCTCTTAATTTCTATTTATGCTCCCCCTGCTCCCTGTGCACTGCACCATCATGAGTTGCCTATGGCATCTGCCCCTCTCCCCTGTACTTTGAGCCTCTAAATGGTCCCCCATGGATCCTTGGTTCTTCCCCCCAGTCGAGGATGAGGTGAGGCCCGCACAGACTGAACTTCTTGTTTTGTTGGGCCATGGCGAGCAGGACAGCCAGGGAGAGTTGTGGGGGGATGTGCTGTGCTGGGTGCTCCATCTTTCCCATGTATTACCCATTTTCCAGTGTTTTGTGGTAGGCGTCTCATGAGCCCAGATGTCAAGACGTAGTCACCAATGTCCATCAGGCCACCACCCCTTTGGTGTGGCTTGGTGCTTGCTGTGCCTCCATCCTCCAACAGAGGGCACTCAAGCGCTGATCCTCGTCTACCCTCCCTCCCTGGAGAAGGCGACTGGTCCTTGGACGCTCAAGTCTTCTCCACCCAGCTGGCACACCTTCTCCCTGGACATGTTCATGAACCCAGGCCCGTGTGATTGCAAGCAGAGATGCAGCAAAATGTAAATTTGGCGGCAAAATTCTGGCGAAATTGTGAATTTCACTGTGTGAAATATTTTGTGAAATTGGCGCATTCTGTGAAATATTTCGTGGTGTGACCGCAAATGGTGGAATTTCGCCCGCAAGTGGTGAAATTCCATCATTCACGGGCAAAATTATTTTGCGGGTGAAATTCCACATTTCGCCAGTGGAATTTTGCATTTCACACTTGTGAAATATATCATGACATGCACAGATTTTTGTGAAATATTTCATGGAATGAAATTTGCAGATTTCGACCATCAGTTGCACTATCACTTCGTCGCTGGGCTGGCTACCATGTGAGTAATAATAGTGACATCATGATCCCTCAGTAGGATTTGGTGGTGTTGCATGCAGCATATGTACAGTAGTGAGGGACTGTGACAAAGTAGTGGACTGGTAACCATGTCAGTCACTTCAGTGCTGCTCCACAGCAATTGTCCAGGTGGAAAAAGTCACCAGTCACTTGTAACCATGTATATACTCCTTGGAATTGTTGCAATGGCCACCTGTGGAGCTCCTTCTGGAAAGTGCAGATACATATCTTGCTATTTGAATGCCGTTGGCAGCACATGCTGCAAGGCATATTGTATCTTAGCAGGCACACTGTTATATGTTGTGTAATGCACGACACATTTAGGTCATGTGTGGTGGCCATATGACTCCCAGCAGCTGTCTCCAATGTCTGTAGTGGGTTTTGAACGTAATCATATAAACAGTGTCAAGCAACCATAACTTTGCAGTGTTGCGAACCTGGCCAGATTCTTAATTGATATCAGTCATTAAAATGTCTGACAGGAGGTCTGCCACCATGTCAAATGTAGTCATTCACACCTTTAACATCTTTATTGACAGCTTCAAAGGGTGCAGTAAGTGTTGAAAACATAGTGAATGATAAAGGTCTGTGTAGCGATGTAGCGAAAATCTCAGCAAGGTACCAAACGTCTGAGCTAGAGGCCTTTCACAGCCTGTTGAATCAATTTGAACCGAAGATAGTGGTGTTTTCATACAATCAGTGTTGGGAAAGTTACTTTTTCTGTTACTTTCTACTTCTTTTATAAACGTGATCTAGGAAGCTCTGTGCAAACACTAGCAAAGATGGAGAAGTACTAGACAAAAGTAATACACCTGAGAGTTACAGTTACTTATTTCTTTTTATACAAAAATACAAAAATAATAAAAAACTATAACAGATGACATTTATTTGAAAGTAATAGGTTAGTTACTTTCAAATAAATGTAATCAGTTACATTTACGTATTACTTTTGTATAAAAAGACATAAGTAATTGTAACTGTAAGGTGTATTACTTTTTCCTGTACTTCTCCATCCTTGCTAATGACTGCACATAGCTTTCTGGAACAAGTTTCCAAAAGTAATAGAAAGTAATAGAAAAAGTAACTTACCCAACACTGCATACAGTGGAATGAGGTGCAGGTATTCACCTAACTTTCTGCAACCCACAGACATTGCATCAAGTCTGTTATACAGCTGTGGCTCAACATGTATGTTTTCTTGTTTTTTCTTCTTATGTGTTGCAGGGCTCTTTTGGCTGCCATGCATTATAATGAAAATAGTCTAGGACAGCAGGCCCAGACAGCAAAGGGTGACAAATGATACATTATCCAATACCTGAAATACAAAAAGGGAGGGTACATCATTCGTGTGTCATGGAACAGCCAACACATGGTGATTACATTTCAGTGTTTCTTCATATGGTGCTTTGCTCATGTTTTCACATTGGTGGTAATGACGTACATCTCAGAGGAGTCAACATTTGTAAATCTCATACTTATTCGATGTATGTATACATCCACCTTCTGCACACCACACAGTCATGTACTGACTTGGATGGTACACCACGACAGTAACTCAAGTGTCATTGCAGCAGCGTGACACTACTGTACTGTGTACTGCTATCATAGCAACAGGTAGTATGGATGACAACAAATCTCTGACAGCAATCACTGGGGTGAAAACTCCACACAGTGGCACTGTTTTGCTGTACATTGTCATTTGTACATAGACAGTACGTTTGCAACCATGCAGTGCCACAGCACAGGTATACCGCAACATGATGCTGTGACACACTCCATGGCAACGACCATGGTATTGCAAGTGCGCTCAATGTCCTCATTAGGATTGCCTCAATGTAGTGTGTGGCCCCTGTGTACCACTGATCCCTAACATGCATTTGTGACAACACCATCCGTTGTGGCACAAAAGTCACTCTGTCTGTACCCACAACACACAATACAAGAGAGTGACAGTGCACGGCTGCTGTGTCATTGACAAAGTTGCTGACATGTGCTCTGATTCTTGCCTCATCCTGGCCTCATTTTCATTTTGCTACCTTACACTTCCTTAACATGTATCATGTTGCAAACATGTCATCACTGTTTCTCCAGTTGTATTACTGTTATTTTTTTTGGGGTGGGTTCATTTGGTTCTTCTGATTTTTTTCACCTGGTCTCCAGTATGGTGGGTATCCCTGTGACATCACTACTTCTTCCTGCCCAGCCTGGAACCCCCCCAAAACCCAGGGTACAACCTGAACTCCAACATGATACTGCAATCAATTGGAAACCTCCTGGCGTGTATCTCTCTGGGCAGTTAAACTGTCTGCTTCCTTGGCATCCTTTGTAATCTACTTATGTGTGAGCAGGGTGCAGGGTGCAGAATATTATGATCCAGGGAAGGAGGGGTCCATCGATTGGCATGGGACCGGCACATCATCGTCTCCTCCTGCTCTGGGTTTTTTTCCCTCTGTTCTTCTGAGATAAGCATGAATCCCCCCCCCTCTGTGGGTGCAGATGTGCAATGACATCTGGTGTGACAAGGGCTGCTCCGACACCACTGACCCATGGTCATCCACTGCTGCCCCTTCCCTTGGTTAGCGTGCCTTGGGCTGGTGAACTCCCAGTGTACAGTGAGTGTCAGTAATAGTTGTGAGCCACAACCCACCACACCAGAGATGAGGGTAGCTGGCATCGTATGATCAGTCCTCTCTCACCTCAGCCAACCCCTGTCAACCGGAGCTCGCCGGCATGGTAAGAGGTAAGGCGGTAGACGCATCACCCCTCTACACCACTTGGTTGTTCCTGTGAGTGACTCTTCAAAGATATCTGTCCTGTAAGCCTGTTTTCCTGAGACATGATGTTCTTCAGGTGCAATGTCCTGCAGTACACCTTCAAAATCTGAATGTGCAACACTTGTCTTGCCATTCTGCATCCGCAACAACTGAGTGGGGTAGTATCCGAAACAGTACAGTATATCCAGGAATGCATATCATCACTAGTGCAGAACATTAGTGATTGGAAATTGCTGGTTATAGGCAAACATCACGCAGGCTGCATGTCAGTAATGTACGCATGCACCAGTGGTAATGTGGTGCCAGCCTACAGTACCTGTCCCAGCATGCTGTGAATGACAACCTTGTTGATATAAATGTTTTGACACATATTTTATTTTTACAGGGTATGTGGATGACCTGATGGACACCATTCTGAATAACTGTCTGGGGTGCAGTGACAAAGAATTTGACAGTTCTCTGCTCAGCAGTACTCCAGAGTCATTGTGCTCCTCCTGTAAGCACCCTAATAAGGAATTCGCTGTTGCTGGCCTCATTTCAAGTTTCTTTAAACAATGAAAAAACAGCCAGGATTTCGAAAGGACTCTAGAATGTTTCCGCTGTGATTTTTCTGTACTGTTTGCTGTTGTGTGTTTTCGACTAACATCACAATGAATGACATACCTATATCTGATGACCCTATACATGTCATCAGTTTAGAGCATGGTAGTCACGTTCTGTCTTGAGGGAAATGATGACCTAATTTACTGAAAGCATAAATATGTACGGGTCAGCATGTGACACACGATCACAGTAGTGGTTTAATCTTTTGGGCAGCGCCCCTATTTTCCACACCTCAACAGCAGTACAATGCAGAGTGTGTCATCATACCTTCCCCTGGGCCTACAAGGAAGTCACATACTGCGAACCCCCATGTCCAACCTTTATCTCCCTGAATGCTTCCATATGTGCATATGCCATACAGAACACTTCCCATCACCGCTAAGGGCCACCGTATGCAATGTCAACAAAGTACTGCATGTCCTGTTGTGGCGAGGGAGCGCACATACTGTGTGTAGCACACAGTATTACTGTTCCCTTCACAATACTTGGGACGTGTACTCCATGTTGTCGCATGATGTCTTGAGCCATGCTGGTGAGAGGAATGCTTTGCTGGTCCCCATATGGTCCTGAACGGCTAGGGCAAGTACCATCAGTGGATGGGGGCTCATGGTGTATCTGTAGTTGATGTTACTAATTCAGGGTTTCACAGACACTACTTACCAGTTCCCCTGATAGTATGACTGGCTTGAAAGGGTGTTTGTGGGGGGGCAGTATAACAGTAACTTCCATTGATCAGCTATGCTTCCCATCAAAAAATATATTTCCTGCCTAAAGTGACTGTACTGGCTGTAACCATCTTCCATAGTGACTGTTACTTGCTCTTGGCTGCACTACTGCATGACAAGTGAGGCTGTGGTACTGTGCTTCCACATAAGTATCTGGCAACGCATAGTGACATGCATTGGTGATGATTTCACAAGTCCTCCATTTATAGGGCACATACTGTACCTGTTGGGCAAGTATTTAACCTGTTTGCATCTTCAGATATTACACTTGTGCACTGCCAGGCCTGACGCAACACCACAAAGCATATGCCACAGGATCACAGCAACAGAGGGGCAATTGATGGCAGACAACGAGCGTGCAATTCCTTGCAGACATCATTACAAGTCCAAGGGGGCACCACGGGGTGTTCATGGTGTCTTGTGCATCTAAATGAATCATTGCAGCATTTTGTGGCCATGTGTGTGTCATCCATTGTGATATTTCCATTTCTGTTTATGGCTCAACATGCCTTGCATTTACTTTGCATTGTTGTTGAGTACATTAGAAATGTCAACCAATGTTGGACATGTGTGCACAGCTGGCATTTGCTTTCGTAGATAGTGCTGAGATGTAATGTGTAAAGTGGGACTTTCAGGAAGAATTTCATACACCTGTGTGACAAAGTGAACCATGCCCTCCCCCCATTCCATGTGTCACATTGTTTGCTGCACTGTCAATTCCCACTACAAAGGATGCATGTAAGAAAGAGAAAGCAGAATGTAATATTTTCCATGGTTTTATTACCAAAAATATGCAACTATTGCAGACAAATGGCCCGTAGCATATACCATGTTATCCGTCTAAGTCAAACAATTACAGTGGATGTAGATGTAACCTGTTCCCCTTTGGGGGCTTACCTTAATTGCCCTGTTATCTCCCGGTATCTCCCAATTGCCTTTTGATGTCCGTCTGTTCCCCAAGTCCCATGGTTCCACAAATCCCTCAAGCAGCTCTGTGCTGAATTTCAGCCAGTTTTGGGCTTAAAATACTGAACCGTAATTGACGCATACTTCTTTGGCTCTTGTAAGCTTGAGGGTGATTACACATGTGCAAGGAAGCGCTTGATGTGCCAGCCGCTGTTCCTGTGGTCAATCGGGAAGTGTGTCAGTGGTCTTGGTGCCCCTCTTCGGTTAAATGGGGACTGGTGACCTTGAAGAGGTGAGAGAGAAGCCTCAGGGAAGCTTAAATAAAGAGTTTAATCAGGGCTGTGTACGAGGGCTTATAAATACTGTATGCTTAAGCCCTCATGAATATTAATGAGGTGCTGCCTGCCTCCTTTGGGGGACAGTATTGCAGTGGCAGTGACAGAAGAACTACTGTAAAAAAATGTATAATAATGGGCTCATTTAAGAGGGCACAGTTGGGGTTATTAAACAAGTGTGCAGGTATAAATAAAGAATAAATATATTGGCTGCACCAGAACTTTAAAAATGGGGGACTGTGTGTACTGTTTAAAAACTGTGTCTGCAGCCACCATCTTTGCAGCAGTAGCCAGTCAAAAGCCAAGATTTCAGCTGAAGACTCTTGAGAATGTGCTAGAGACTTTTTGGGTGAAAAAGGAGTTATAATTATTGCCACTCAAATACTAACCAATTAAGAGACTTAGACTGTGACTGACAGCTTGGGCAGCCAATTGGATTTTGGGAACTTTGCCCTTTAATTAAGAGGCGCTGTTTGAACTGAAGTCAGTCTTTGACCAGTCCTGCTCGAGCTACTGAGAGAGAGAGAGAAGGATTCTGTGTGGTTCATCTGCAGACCTGCAGGGGAAATGCCTGTTTCTGCCTCCCTGCTGAACTCTGGACTGCCTGAAAGCAGAAAAGGAATTGTGTGTCCAGCTGCCGGGCTCAGAGAAAGAGGACGCTTTGCCAGATAAGTGCTCATTTGCCAAAAGTAGCTAAATCCAAAAACTGTTGAGAGGACTTCATGTTTAAGTGACTCCAGTGCCATTTGGAGCCTGCGGATGTTCTGTTTGTCTTCTGCCATGCTCCATAAAGGGGGAGATCTATTGCCAGTCGTTCCTGTTTGTTTCTGAACAAAGTTAAGCCAAACTGCAAGCTGCAAGCAGAGTGAGTTCCGAACTGTATTCAAAGCTGAACTTCATGCACTGGGCCTATGTCAACTGCAGCCCAAGAGACTGTTTCTGCATCAGATCCAATGTCTGCCTGGTGAAAGACCAGCCTTGGGGAGTCAGCCTCTGTGGAGAAGCAAGTTGCAGGTTGCGGTCACCTACAGGGAAAGACCATGAAATGAAGGCGAGTCATGTTGGCCCGGGTCCCCACCAGAACCCTGGAAGGGCAGAAGGTCTACGGTGTCACCAGCCATCTCTTGAATCTGTCTGAGTGCAGTGAGTACAAACAGGATAGCTCCTTGTGATAATCACAACAATCAAATAACTGTATCTTGTCATCTGATTTGCCTCAGTGGGTTTAATTGTGGCTACAGACCACCCGTTCTGGGATTACAAATACTCTACTGCTTGCAAATATGTTTATCTGTCTAATAACACACTTCTGTCCATCAAGGCCCCCAACCAGCTGCAACACCGATCTAACCACGGGAATGCTTCGGGTCTGCTACCTATTTCACTCTGGGTACCCAGCAGCTGGTTAAACTGATTAATTCAGGGACTAAGGTGATAAATAATAAATGCTATCTGTTAAAATATAGTGCTGCAATAATTAAGCTAAATCCTTGCCCCCTCCCTTGTTCAAGTCCCCCTTAAAAACAGATTTACTGCTTGATGTTAATTTGGGCGGTGAGCATATTATTACCCAGTTTTCCATTACTGAGTCATTCAAAGAGTACTGTGAAATTGCATTGTTGTTGTTGTTGAAAAACTGTTTCTTACAGGGGGCATGGGGTACATGCCAGGAGTCCAGACCCTGCTGGTAAGTGCAGAGCACATGAGCATATTATTAGTGCTAGCTATTAAATGTGTTATTGCAGGAAAAGTACATTGCTTACTTTCAGTCTGTGTGTTGGGCCACTAGCTGGGGTTGTGGGTAGGTATAGCTTCCCAGAGGGCTGCACTAGTTTGGTAATTTACCCACTTAATTATTACTCTGGGTGGAGGCACCATAATTCGAACCTAGGCCCCTCAACCTGCAGTCAGATAAGCAGGCAGGAGTAGTAGCCCTTGGTACAAAAACGCCAGGGTTACATATAAATATGTAACAGTTTGTGAAGCACAAGTGAATAAACAATATAAGAAAACAGGAACAGCAGGAAATAAAAAAAATAATTTGATGATATTAGGAAAGAAGGCTTTATTTATTTATGTATTAAATTTTGGTGATTGGGCTAGCCCACTGAGCCCCAGAGGTCCCTTTTTCAGGGGTGACCGAGGAGTTACATGAGACAAGAGGTACAGTACAACTTTGCTGCAGGTTACAGGTGTCACAATAACGCAGCTAACATATCAGAGCAGAAGAATAGCAGTACAAAAGGGGTGACTAGGTTTTACAAACAATAATAACATTGAGCGATTAGTTAGCAGATCGATATATTGTTAGGTCAGAGTTGGCGGATAGGAGCCGGGTTAGTCATTTATCTCAGGGTACATGCTAGGAGCCAGTGCAGTGGCAAGCACTGGTGACTGCAAGGTGGGTCTTAAGCCTAGTGCGGAAGTTTTTGATTGTGGGGGCTTCCTGAACCCCAGGTGAGAGCTGGTTCCACAGAGTGGGAGCGGTGAGGGCAAATGACATACCGCCTACTGTGGTTCTGATCCTGGGGACATCTAGGAGAGTTCAGCCAGATGTGCGGAGGTGTCAGTGATTGGCCTTAAGAGCGATGAGGCCAGAGAGGCTGGGGGGGGTTGGGCTGACTAACTTGTACACTAAGCAGAGTAGGGGGTACTGGAGGTGAGCATTCAGTGAGGGCCAGTTTAGGAAGGATAGGGAGTCACAGTGGTGGTCCCTGGGGTTGGCCTGGGATGCGAAGCTTTAAATTGCAAGGTGTATTTTTCTGAAATTCTACCAGCACCAAGGGAAAATGGATTTAATACAAGAAAGATTAAAGATTTGAATAATTGGCTTAGACAGTGGACACTACAGGAAAGCTTAGGATGTATAACACATTGGATAGATTTTGTTAATGAACTATCATATTTTTGTAAAGATGGATTACATTTGAGTAAAAAAGGCAGTAAGAAATTAGGTTTTGATTTAAAACAGGTAGTGGATGTAAATTTAAACTGGATAAGAGGGGGAGAGGGGGCCAAGAGAATATAAAAAGGGTAGATAAAGGACTGCAGGGTAAAGTGAAAGAGAGGAAGAAGAAGCCAGGATTAAATATATGGTCACTAAATGCAAGAAGTTTAAATAGTGCAAAAAAATCTGAACTGGAAGTTATGTTAATAAATGAACAAATTGATATATGTGACAGACGGTAACAGAGATGTGGTGGGATAAAGAAATACATTGGAACATAAACATCAAAGGATATAGACTATATTCTAAATCTAGAAATAATAAAAAGGGGGATGGGGTGGCTATTTATATTAGAGAAGATATACAAAGTAGCCTGTGTAATAATATGGACACCGAAGGGGTAGAATCTATATGGGTCACAGTTGTAGGAGGATATGATAAAAAAAATGCTGTTTGGCCTATATTATAGGCCACCAAATAGCAGTAAAGAAATAGATACCATATAATAGATGAAATAGAAAAAATGGCCCTTGAAGGCGATATTATTATTACAGGAGATTTTAATTTTCCAGACATAAATTGGGGACAACAAAATGCACCAAGAAAAGTAATAAGCAGTTTGTTGAAATGTTAGAGATAGCAGGCGAGGGCGACAGATCGGCGCAGCAGTTAGTTTTGCTTACGCCGGGCACCGGTTCGAAAGCGGACCTGAGTGCGTCGGAGGGTCGGCCGGGGAGAAGGATCGAGTGTCCGTTGGACTGCTCTCCTTCTCCGGGGAGGATGAGGGTAGCATCCGGGCGATGAGACTCTAGCGAGGCCAGGAGACTGCAGCTGCCGCCTCAGCAAGCTTAGGAGGCCCAGGGCAGGCGCTGAGGAGTCATTGCATGACCCCGGCTCCTCGGAAAATCAGGAAAAAAGGAAGCTGCCTGCCGCCTTCCATGAAGCCTGCCACGGCTCCAATTAGCTCCTCAGGCCAGCCCTCCGACCTAATTCGATGACTGCGGCATGCACCGGGGAGTGCCACAGCCCCGCCGTGGGGGGTAAGCCATGGGGCTTTCGGAGGGCTCGCGGCTGATGTGAGGAGTGGGAGCTCGTGGTCCGTGACCGGGCCGATAATACCGGGCGGCGGGCGGCCCTGGGAGGATAAATAAAGAATTTAAAAAAAAAAAAAAAAGAGCAGGGCGAGAACAGTTAATATACAGGCCAACTGGGGGGAATATATTTGATTTATTAATAACAAACAGAGGGGACATTATTCAAAAAATAAGAGAACAACTTGGAAATAATGACCATAATATTATAGAATTTAATGTTCAAATATATTTGACATACATGAAGGGAAAAACTATTGTAAAAAACTATAACAATGCAAATTTCAAAAAAATAAAACAAGAACTTAGTAGGTGGAATTGGAAATTGAGTTTTGAAGGGAAAAATGCAAATCAAATGTGGAGTGAGTTAAAAGATAGATTATTAAAGTTGGAGAGCAGGTATGTGCCAGATAGAAAGGTTTATAATAAGAGAGGAAAAAAGCCAGCATGGTGTATAAACAAAGTGATAAAAGCATGTAGGCAAAATCAAAAAGCATTCCAAAAAATGAAAGTAATAGGGACAGAGGAGGCTACATCACAGTATAAAAACAGCTTAAAGAATGTGAAAAAAATGATAAGAAAAGAAAGAAGCAGAGTTGACGCTAATATGGCATATAGAAAGGACAATGGTAAAAGCTTTTATACTTATATAAATCAAAATAAAAAGGATAAACAGGGATTGGGGCCATTACAAAAAATGGTATAGAAATAAAAGAACCTAGGGAAATGGCAAATACCTTAAATGTCTTTTTAGGTCCGTTTTTTAAAAAAAGGGGAAAATAAGTGATGTTAAGGTATAAAATCATCAAATAAAAAATCTAACTACAACTAAGGAGTAGATAGAAAGTTTAATAAATAAGTTAAATAAGTTAAAAACACATAAGTCAGCGGGACCAGATTTATTGCATCCACGTCTGTTAAAGGAAGTGGTATTGTTAATTGCAGAACCACTGTCCTGGATTATTAATAAGTCATTCAGCTCTGGGGATGTAACGTAAAGAAGTGCAAGATCATGCACATAGGGACGAGAAACTCTGAAGCTAGCTATAGGTTGGGAGGGGAGTTGCTGGCAATCACGAGGGAAGAAAGAGACTTGGGCATCATCATCACAGATGACCTGAAATCATCCAAGCAGACCATTAAAGCAGTAAGTAAGGCTAGGGAAATGTTGGGGTGTATTAGTAGGGGTATCACAAGTCGTAAGAGGGAGGTAATAATCCCTCTTTACAAGACACTGGTTAGGCCCCATCTGGAGTACTGCGCACAGTACTGGAGGCCGCACCTTTACAAGGACATTAACAAAGTGGAGACAGTCCAGAGAAGGGCAACCAAAATGGTGCATGGACTGCATCAGAAAACATATGAGGACTGATTAATGAAGCTCAATACGTATACCCTAGAGCAAAGAAGGGGGAGACAGATGATATGATTGAAACATTCAAACACCTTAAGGGCCTTAATAAGGTGATAGAGGCTAACATGTTTCAAAATAAGAAAAATAGCAGGACAAGAGGACACAGCATGAGATTAGAGGGAGGCCAATTAAGGGGTAATGTGAGGAAGTTCTTTTTCACAGAAAGAGTGGTGTATGCATGGAACAGCCTACTTCAGGAAGTGGTGGATATGAATACAGTGCAGGGCTTCAAACAGGCATGGGATAGGCCTAAGGGAGCAATACAGATGAGTATGAATAGATAGGCCATTGACAGAATAAAGGCCTATGGCACATTCATAAGGTAGAAAAAGAAATGGGCAGACTGGATGGACATTGCGGTCCTTATCTGCCATCAACTTCCATGTTTCTATGTTACCTATAGACTGGAAACAAGCCATTGTGGTGCCTCTGTACAAGAAAGGAAAAAAATCAGAAACATCACATTACAGACCAATGAGTTTGACTGCAGTTTTGGGGAAAGTCGCTACGAGTATACTGAAAAATAAAATAGAAGAAAATCTGGAATTATTAGGGTATGTCAATAATAAACAACATGGGTTTAAGAAAAATAGGGCATGTGTAACAAATCATTTGTGTTTTTATGAATACATAAATAAGAATTTAAATAAAAATATGCCCATGGATGTTATGAAATTCCTGGATTTCCAGAAGGCCTTTGACAAGGTGCCACATGATAAGTTAGAGCAAAAAATGATTAATATAGGGATAGATAGTCATATTGTCACCTGGACTAAACATTGGTTGACGGATAGAATGCAGAGGGTAAGAGTTACAGGAGAATTGTCGGAACCAATCAAAGTAGAGAGTAGAGTACCACAGGGATTGGTACTAGGGCCAATTCTGTTTCCAATATACATCAGTGACTTGCATTATAATTTATCTGGTCTGGTTGTCAAATCTGCTGATGATATTAAATTAGGTGGACCAGTTGGAACTCCAGAACAACAAAGGGAGATGAAAATGGACTTAAAAAAATAGAAATGTGGGTACATAAAAATAATATGAAGTTTAGTATTAACAAATTGAGTGTAATGCATTTGGGAAGATTGAATAGAAACATAGAAACATAGAAGTTGACGGCAGATAAGGACCGCAAGGCCCATCCAGTCTGCCCATTTCTTTTTCTACCTTATAAATGTGCCATCGGCCTTTGCTCTGTCAGTGACCTATCTATTCATAGTCATTTGTATTGCTCCCTTATGCCTATCCCATGCCTGTTTGAAGCCCTGCACTGTATTCATAGCCACCACTTCTTGTGGTAAGCTATTCCATGCATCTACCACCCTTTCTGTGAAAAGAATTTCCTCACATTCCCCTTAATCGGCCTCCCTCTAATCTCATGCTGTGTCCTCTTGTCCTGCTATTTTTCTTATATTTAAACATGTTAGACTCTTTCACCTTGTTTATGCCCTTAAGGTGTTTAAATGTCTCGATCATATCACCTCTCTCCTCCTTTGCTCAAGGGTATACATATTGAGCTCCGTTAATCTGTCCTCATATGTCTTCTGATGCAGTCCCTGCACCATTTTGGTTGCCCTTCTCTGACTGCCTCAATTTGGTTAATGTCCTTGTGAAGGTGTGGCCTCAATACTGCACACAGTACTCCAGATGGGGCCTAACCAATGTCTTGTACAGAGGATTATTACCTCCCTCTTACGACTTGTGATACCCCTACTAATACACCCTAACACCCCCTAGCCTTACCTACTGCTTTAGAGGTCTGCTTGGATGATTTTAGGTCATCAGTGATGATGATGCCCAAGTCTCTTTCTTCCTTTGTGACTGCTAGCAACTCCCTCCCAGCCTATAAGTGGCTTCAGGATTTCTTCCCTATGTGTGATTTTGCACTTCTTTGCATTAAATCCCAGTTGCCACTCTTCTGACCATTTTGCTAGTTTATCCAGATCTCTTCTCATTCTGCCCACCCCATCTGGATCATCTACTCTGTTGCAGATCTTGGTGTCATCTGCAAACAGACAAGCCTTACCCTCTAGTCCATCTGCGAGGTCACTAATGAAGATGTTGAATAGGACTGGCCCCAGGACTGATCCCTGAGGTACCCCACTTGTGACTTGCATCTCTTCTGACTGTATACCATTTACCACCACTCTCTGTTTTCTGCCAGTCAACCAGTTTGCCACCCAGTTGACCAACTTCTGACCCACCCCACCCTGAATAGTAAGAATGTCTATACATTAAATAATGAAAGATTAAGGGACATAAAAGAAGAGAAAGATTGTGGAATCCTAATAGATAATAAACTGAAATTTGCAAAACAACACTCGCAGGTAATACAACGAGCAAATTATATGGTAAGAAATATAAAGTGAAGTTTTATAAATAGTTCCCTAGGATGCCTTTTACCCATATATAAGTCATGTGTGAGACCATATATGGATTATGGATCGCAACTCCGGAATCCATATACAGTAAGGGAAATAAGAAGAGTGGAGACAGTGCAGAGAAGATATACTAAAATGATGGGGACATTAGGAAGGTATGACTATAATGAAAGGTTGAAAAGAACTGGTCTGTTCACTGTGGAACAAAGAAGAATGAGAGGAGACAATGTCTTTGTATAAGTTCATAAATGATAAAGAGTTAGCTTCTGAGATGGGGCTTAGGCTACAGGGAAAACCAATAGGACTTAGGGGTCACAGGATGCAAATAAAACTAGATGTGGTAAAGGGAAATAGATATTATCATTCCTTTGTAAATAGGACTGGAAGAATTTGGAATGCCTTACCAGGAAAAGTGGTGGCTAGTAACTTGGCAGAATTTAAAAGAAAGATAGATGACGTAATAATGATAGATGGGTTAAAACGTACCCATTAAGGTGGGGGACGGTTTATATGGACCAATGGGTCTTCTACCGTTCAAATCCCAGTATAAGAACCCAGTATAAGTGTAGCAAAGAACGATGGCACATTTATAAGGTAGAAAAAGGAATGGGCAGACTGGATGGGCCTTGCAGTCCTTATCTGCCGTCAACTTCTATGTTTCTGTTTCTGTGTTACTGTCATCATCATGTTATTTTGCCAGGTGCAGTTACCATCACCAGTACTGAAACTAATTCTGGACAATGATAACTTTACTGTTGTTCTCCTTGCAGTCCCTAGCATTGACCTTGTGCCGTGGGGGAAGGGGCCCTGTCTCGAAGTGTGAGGCACATGGGGGTATGGTAGTAGGTGCACACAGAGGGGAACATAGGACAGACAGTGGTCAGAAGGGAAGAAACATTTTCTCAGGAAGATAATCAAGAGGGGAAAGGTCAAAGTACATATCGTGACAACCAGTATTACAGTTAGTCGTGGGGAAGGGGGTGATTTGTACAAGTGGAGAACAGGGTGAATGTGAAGGACAGGGACCGCAGATAAGTGATTAGGACAATATTACGGCAGAGGAAGACAGTTCAAAATTCACATAGGAGGGAATAGTGAAAGCACTACCAAATGGGGAAACGTGAAAACATCGAGGGGCAAGAGGGGGTACACGCAAGTGTATGGGCAGAGATCAGAGAGGTTATTTCAACAACATTCAAAGTCCAGCACAGTCGGTCACATGACATGGCAGGAAACACAGAGGGATGGTGGTTGGCCAATGACCTCACACCTCACAGAACAGGTCTGCATGACGAGTCATGCACAAAGTGGACAGGAAGCAGTAACAGGTGTACAGAGTACACAGTGTGGCCCCAGGAATAATGGTTGTCCAACGTTGAGTCAACAAGATCATGACTCAGACAAAGTTAGTACAGGCTTCCTTGTCAAGAATCTGGTGGATCAAGTGAAGGTGTGCATTTCTGCAGATGCCAGATACATGTTCCATAGGCTGGACACTGCGTATCACTGCACTACATCAGTAGTGACCACAAGTAATGAGACGCACATTTGGCAACATGTTCTGCATAGATCAGTACAAACATGCAGAGGAGATAATGCACTTGGTGCACTACAAACCCCTAGCACACCACCACATGGCGTGGATGTTACAGTGAAACTGAAATATGTGGAGTGGGCTAGGAGTAATCATCAGCAGAAACCAATGGACGGGCATCGATGTAGGTGAAGCATAGGGTGGCAAGTCAGATGAATGGCATGGTGAAAAGGGTGGGGTATTACCACAGGCATCGGAAGCCATATGAGGGGATGTGAACACCACAAAATGTACACCAAGGAGAAAGGGATGGGGAGGATGGTGATGAAAAGTTTTTGGGAAATCATGGGTAGACTACAGATTGTGGAGTGACAAAAATGGATCTACTCAGAGGCTAGATGCAACAAAATATTTGTTTGGGGGGATCACAGGACATGTTAGCAGGTACATGTACACAAAGCTAGAGTGCTGGATGCATGAAACATGCATGCATTATAGGTAGTGTTTGTCTATAAGTGGTGTGGTAGTGCGAAAGACATGGAATCAGGACAAGTGAACCAAAGTGGCACAGGGAAGTAGGTAAGAAGACCAAGATCAGCTACTGTCTGTGTTGGTAAGGAAAGTGGAGACCATGGCCACAGTAGGTGGAAGAAGGTGCCGGAAACTGATGATGTGACGTTAACATGTTCTGATGGTGCAGTGAGGGGGGGACATCATTGTAGCGCAACATCCTAAAGGAATCTGGTGTTTTACATAAAGATGTAGATACAGTATGTACGTAGTATGTATGTATATATATATATACACACGTCAGTTTGTGAATATATGCCCATACATATAATAACATCTATATGTCTATATATCTTTCTGTATCTATGTAGGTGTACATATATATATATATATATATATATATGTGTGTGTATATGCGTGCGTGTGTGTGTGTATATATGTAGTTTTATTGGTGTGTGTTTATATATATATATTTATAAAATGGATAGGAAATATAATCTCTGCTGGTTGGTTGAAACACATCACATGACCGTGCGTATATCAGAGCGCGACCGCACACCTGCACTTTCACCCCCCAAAACAATTTTGCCATTTTATAAGGTAGATAACCCACTCTAGTGTGTGCAGTTGCGCTCCGATATACACACGCCTTGGGTGGTTGACACATTCATCCTGCGGTCTCATGCGTAACAACGCACAGCAAGGCATGGGTATATCAGAGCGCATCCGCACATCTTAGAGTGGGTTATCTATTACATATATATATATATATATATATATATGTAAAATATATGTCACACATAGACAGTCAGGAACTCACAACCTCAAAGTTAGGCAGGTGGCAGTCTTCGGGCTTCTCTCTTGACGCAAAAGTTCCTTTATAAAGCAAAACACACAGGCTGTCTTGGCCTAACACATTTCACTAGGAATCCCTTATGAAAGACTTTGATAATGGATTCCCTTTGAAAAATGTCAGGCGAGTACAGGTGGTCTGTGTCATTTTGCCTCATAAATGGACTTGTGAGTCATGAAAGAAGCCTGAACAGGGGTGACCACTGTACTTTGAGGTGGAGAGTGTCTGACTGGTTATACTTTCTCAGGAGCACTGCTGTCCAACAGGCAACTGTACAGCTGTTTGATAGGTATATATACCAATATGTATGCCTGTATATAATACGTACAATGGGTATTCATGGGCAGCTATCACAGCGTCACACTCCACAATGCTTGTTGGGAAAAGGCCTGTCAGTTACTGAAATGATACAGAAGGAATAGTACTGTGTGTCTGTCATGCTGCCATCACACTACAGAAAAATGTTACACTGCTGATACATACATCATAGCAATACAGATTAGGTATGGAAATCATAGGAGAAACTTCTAAAATTGTTTCATAGAAAGTGCATTACAACTGCACTGCCTCTGGTACAGTCCACACTTGTCTATGTCCATATGTACTTGTAACAGGAAAATGACGGAGACATAGCCATCTGTGTCCTGACCTCAATGTTCAAAAACTGTTGTGACAAGTAACTAAGAGAGTTCAATAACCAAAACACTGGAACTGCCACATCAGAACAACTGCAACACTAAACTCTACTGCATTTTGAAAATCAGGCCATTCACACATGGAAACCAGAGCTGGGTTTTTCAATCCAGATTTGGGTACTGAAAGCTGCAGTGTTGTGGAGATGGGAAGGTCTCTCTTATCCGATGAACAGCACAGGATGGTATGGGAACATGGATGTGCTTCCCCAAATAGCCCCAACACCACCTTACAAACTAACGGTACGCCATATTTCTGAACTGTGTGTAAGAAACAGAGAAAAAAGAAAATGGAAAATTAGTGCCATCGGACCACAACTGGTGCACATTCTGTATTTAATCATGTATAACAGAACAGTGTTGATTGACCTTTAACCCATACAGCGTACCACAGTTTGCTAGGTACAATAAGTGTGCCACAAGAAGAACTACTGGGTATGTTCACCGCAGAACAGTTTTGACAATCTCCAAAATGTACATTACAGACACCCTGCAGTGTCCAAGGTACCAGTGCCTTCAGTGTACGCACAGTTATGAGGGATGACGGAGTACCACTGGTTCATATACACAGCAGTGGCATAAACGTAGATGGAGACATCAAAAAAGGGAGTTATGTCATTGCTCCATTTCAATGATGTCAATGCATTTGGATGGAACACATTCAGGTTCACAACATCTTGATACCTGTAAAATTGAGGTGGCCCAGCTGGGATAAACAGTGTAGGAAAGTTGTGGGTGACACAGGTATGTGTGAAACAGTGGATAATGCTGTCAGCGACTGAGCTGCAGGGGCCATGAACTCAGTCATGGCAATGCTGCATTCACTTGTATGTAACCACCCACACATCCAAGTAAGAAAACTTTACAGTAGCGAAACTCTACCTACTTGCATGGGGTTTGAGAGCAGAGAATTTCAGTGTGCCAATGCACATGTGACCAAAGATCAAGCAAAGATATGAGGGGCGCCTCTATGTACACTTGAATCCCACAGCCACCTAGGTGCACACTGTGTGATCCTGAGCAAGTCACGTAACTTCCTTGTGCTCCCAGGTCACATCTGGAGACGAGCTTCGGCTTAGTGTGCTACTCCTGGTTAAACAATGTTCCCTTCCCTTTCCCATTGTGCATAAATGTGGTTACGACGTGGTGACATGCCAATGCAACTGTGAAAGCCTCAGCCACATGTGCAATTAGACAGTGACATGCCATGGTTATTTTCCCAGGTGTGCACTGCAAAATGCATTACACTGCTAGCAAATGACAGCTATCTGAAAATTATGTCACTGACATAAATACAGTAGATATGCATACAGGACAGGCTAGATACACAACACATTTCACTGGACAGGTGCACATAAGTTGCTGTGAAGAACCTTTCCATACCATTTACCGTACCGTAGTGCAATGAAACCTGTGTGCATTTGCTGAGGGCTGAAGCACTGATACAAGGACTTCCTTCACAGGAAGACATAGCAAGCAGTCAGGTGCCTGGGGGTAATGAGACTAGTCCCCGGTCAAGTCTTCAGAGGTGACATTGCTAACAACATGAAAGTGAAGATATGCCACTTTCAGGAGACAGCACATATGTAGATTGGGATGCAGATTTAGTGGTGTGACACAGCGACTATAGCCATGTTCGTATGTTCAAAGATATAACAGATGCCCTGCCATGAGAAACATTAAAAGACAAAAAAAAAAAATTTCTTTAGTGCACTTACACACAGTTACATACTATTACATTCCTGTAGTCCTGGACTAATGACCAACAAACAGGAAAGTCATTTGAGGATAATGAAAGTGGGTAACCAAGACATGCAAAACAACAAAACACAGTGCCAAGGGGTATTATTAAGGTGGAAGGTTGATGTAGGCAAAGTGTCACAACCAGAGTGATAAAGGTAACTTTCACTCCACATTGAGGGCTGATAAGACACAACTTACATTACAGTGTGCAGTGTTGGAGACCGGGGAATCGATTTTCAATAATATGTTATATGGCTGCAATCTCTGGTGGTGTCAGACTCCTGTGACCTACATGTGCACCAGGGACCCTGCACCCACATGCTGGCACCAGGGACCCAGTCACCAAGACAATGTAAGATGCAGGGACCCTGTGTCTAACTCCCTGGGTTGTCGTACAGCAAATAGCAGTGGCATACCATTGGTGCAAAGGAGGGCCATGCCAAAGACAGAAGACCGGCTTTCAACAACCGTAACAGTCATGGCTACCCATCAGCTGCTTACTGTGGTGGCTATAACATCGTGTTGGCATGCCGAGGCTCATGTCACCACAGCATAGATCAAGTTGGGAGGACAGGGGTGAAAAATGCCTCCTATAGTGCAACAGCGGAACCTCATGGACAGATGTGTTAAACACCACCATCAATGATGGGGCTGAACTGTAATCTGCCACAGACATTCAGACACTGCAGTGATGGTGGTGTACTAGTTGTCAGTCGACACATGGGTGCATCCAATACAAGGGCACAGGGTCACCCCCACCCAGCCAAGGCTGAAGCACTGCTATACCGCATATATACAGCATGTTACAGCAACTACAGCATGGACTAACACCAAGCTCCATAAATCCAGGAGGGGGGTTCCACAATAAAATAGTAAGGGATATGGAGACACCACCATGGGGCAACCCCCTAATACCATGGCACATCAACATGTTGGATGCAACCCTGACACAGGACATGTTCCTCAAGAGAGCTCCAATACTGGATAACAACCACTTAAAAAAAGTAATACTTGCCTCAACCATTGACCATTTAGCCACTTGCACGAAATGTGTTGGGACACCTGTACTTGGGCTTTTGCAATCATACCCCTTAACTCCAAAGGAAGATAAACACAGTATTGCCAGTACATAGAAGAGTGAATACAGTGGTGCATGTTTAGCAGGACAAAGCAAGAGCCAGCATGCTGGCATACAGGGTTGAAGTGGTGACACCTTACCACATACCACACTGGTGACCCGGGGTATGGAGGGAGCTTGGGTTGCTGTGGAATGGCCAGAGGAGAGAGGATTGAGCATCCGAGGGACATGTCTCCTCTCTTGGGGAGGGGTAGGATGGGGTTCCCCAGTAGCAACACCTGGCAGAGGCATGGTGTGCATCAACCGGGGGTCACGCAAATATGACCAGCACATAGCAAGAGTGGCAGGGATGTTGCTCTTGGGTGGAACCTGTGGTGAAACATGCACCAAAGGTCAATGTCTATAATGGGAATTACTGGATAGGACTGGTTGACAAACATCAAGTCACAGTGGCACAGAAGATAACACCCTATATGGAAAACAATCAAGGCAAAACAGTTACATATTACATGTTATGCATCTGGGCCAATTCCAGGACCCCTTGGTATAGATCCACATACCTACTCATTAATAGGTGCATCTCCTTGAGGGTCATACTGCTGCTGCAAACCAAAATATGCAGTTTGCAGCACCCAGAGGTCCAGACAAACTTCGGAAACCCTGGATGCAGTGTTATACAGCTGCAATCTACTGCACGGTCCACAACTGGTTCGACTTCTTGGCAACACATCGACTCTGGGGCTGTGGGCATTGGCTGGCATAAGGTACAGGTACACCTAAAGAAACAGAAAAAAACTCTGCAACTTCAGAAAGCAGCCCACATCTATTCGCCAGTTACTGCTCCCCAGAATTAAAAAAAAAAACAGCCACCCTTACATTGTTAGTGTCAATTTGCATCCACCCCCCTCCACATACAATGTGTGTTTCCAGCCACAAAAGGTATTGCCATCTTGAGACCATGCAACATCCCTTATGAGAGAAGTTGACATATGGACACAGGAGGATCACTCTGTGACCATCAACAGCATCATGAAGTACAGAGGTATGCATCTTGATGTGGCACTCTACTGCAAGAAGGAGACGTGCCTGTAGTCAGTGCAGCTCTCCACACAAGCAACCATGTGATATCACACATGGTGATTATGGCTAGTTACAACCCTGCACAACTACATCCATTCTGTCACCTTCATCCACAGCACACTGTCTGTAGGGTGACATATACCCCTAGCAGCAAAGAAACATCAACGTTTGCTGTGTAGCAAGGAAATGTCATTCAACCAACAACAAAGGTGACTGGTCTCACAGTCATTTCATTGGTGATGATCTGTGATGCAAACTCCGACCTCCAGTAGTAAGACATGAGGACATTAGCCACAGCAGCACAGCAAAACATGCTCAGTATACTGTCATGCAACTAAGGACATGGGTGACAGAATAAGGAACATTGGCACAGTGCCCCCCCCCCCGAAAATCCCATGTCTGATGATGTCTTCTACAGGTATAACAACTGGTCTGTAGTTGCACTGACAGGTCCCAATCATTACTGCCTTTCTTTTTTTAATATGTGTCTATGGTACAGGCATAACCCTGTCAATGTGACCACATGTGGAGCATGGCAATACATGCCCACTGACATAACTGGGCAATGGAAACTCCCACTACATCTATCTACAGCATCACCTGCTACCACCTTCGATGGTTTGGGGGGGGTTGGCCATCCTATCTCAGTAAGGAATGGTAGCTGTAAGTAGCTTGCACGCAGCAAGCCACCAACTTATACTTACATGATGCGATACCAAAACATATGCACACAAGCCAAGCACAGGTTTTGGGGGACGGGGGATCCTGAAGTAGTGTGTGCGTGTGTGTGTGTGTGGGGGGGTGTTCTCCTGAGATAATTGTCTGCCAACACATACTCCAACAGGTCAAGGAGGCGGTGAAGGGTAGCATAAGTGAAACAGCATCAAATCTAGTGCCCCTTGAACTGCACAAGTGTAACTCTTATCAGGGTGACAAGGCACCCACACATACTGGGTTGGTACTGCAGCAGTGCATTCTGTGCATATAGAAAATAATTATTCATTTACCATTCTGTGTTATTAATCCAGGCAGCTTGAGCACCATCCTCTTCCTCAGATGATGATACCTCACTGCTGCGGTCTGCATGGTCCCGCTGAGGCTCGTACATGTAATGCTGGATGCTCTGAAGATTGGGCCATATGCCCTCATTCACACTCCCTCCTTCTTTGTCCTACTTTAACTTGATCTCCAGCCCTGACACTTCACTAATCACAGACTCCTCCAGCTGACTGGACTCGTTGATGACCAGTAATTCACATGGGGCACTCATTGTAAGTCCTGCTGTTCCCTCAAATCCACCATGAGGTTTTCCTCACTTCAAGAAGCACTTATTCCTAACCTGACATCACACAGTGCGGCAGTGGGACACGCATACCGCCTGGCTCAGAGAAAAAATGCGTGCACGATTCTAAATAAATTTACGTAAAACAACTTATGCTGCACAAATTTGAACGCGATTTTCAAATATTTTGCCTAAACGGGGGGGTCTTTCAATGGACACAGAGGAGAATTTTAACCACAAAGGTACGTGTCAGCTGCTCTTTAAGGGCCCAGGAGCTAAACTTCTAAAACTCAGATTGATTAGTCTTGAAATAAATAGAATAAAAACAATGAATTCATTTGAAGCATTTCTTCAAAAATCACCAAACGAACCCAAACAAGGAAATGTATTTCCTGGGACACCGCAATGATTAAGGGCCCAGGAGTTAAACTTCTAAAGCTCTCAACACAGCTCCATGGGGCTAACAACTCATTTACAGACAGAGAGGACCTTGGCAGCTCTTAGGCACAGAATTATGTTCACAATCAGTGAACAGCAGATCTAAAAGCAGTTCAAGATCTAGCTGATAGAACCTGCACATTACATGAGTACCCAGCTTCTTCCACGGAAACCTTTTGTATTTTCTTACTCATTCCCAAAATTCCTTTCCATTTCCCTGGGGCAATGAGCGGCCTAGCCTCTCTGGCTGCTCCCAAACGTTAGATCTCTACCTTCTTCCCTTCTGTACTGCCATAGGTGCCTAAGATTTAGCCAACATTTCCACCTAGGATGGACTCCCACCATAGCCAAGGGGCTCAAAACAAACAGTGCAGTGGCTACCCTTCATGTCCTTCTAGTTTCCACAGAAACATGGCCCTTAGTGGCCTAAAGATCCACCCCAGACATGCACATGGTGGATCCCGGGACCCACCCCAGACATGGGCACAGCAGGCCCCATCGAGTTCCTCCCTTCCAGCCTTACACCCTGGCCAGTGTCCCATGTGGGTAAGAGCCCCCAGCTGCTGCCACTAACCGATGGCCCCTGTTGCGGCCCTGCCACCACCACAACAACTCCACTTGCCTACAGCTTCATACATTTAAAAATTCAGGGTCCCCAAAACTTCTACCATCTTCTGAAGTTCTGGTGTCACCAAAACAGGTCTTTCATCTCTTCAGCCTCCTATCTCTGGGCAGGGTGAATGACCCCTGAAACCCCAAACAATCTTGACTTACTAACTTGCTCCCACCCATGGAGCCCAACCCATGGACTGGAGCACTGCTGCTGTAGGCCGACCTGCCTAAGGCCGAGGGGGGGGAGACCCCTTCCAGACACTGCCCTGCTCAACCGCCGAGATGCCTCTCCCCCAGCCACCTGCCTACTTCATCTTTTATACTCAAAACTGGTACTGTCTTCTACAGGCAAACACCTAAAAAAAAATCCCAAGGCACCACAACAAGCTCCCTACCAGCATTGGGGGGGTGGTGAGGGGCCAGCAAGCCCCCCCCATTGAGGGGGGCTTACACGTATCTCATATATGAACTTAATATACATTTCAAAAACTCATCTAATACTAGGGGACAGCCTTTACAAGTTCATGGACAGTCTTTTAACAAAAAAAAAACAGGCAATACTACTTTACACAAAGAATTAGAACACCCTGGAATGTCTTGTCCACTGACATTATCATCAGCAAAACAAAAAATGAGTTTAAAAATAAACTGGATGGAGAAAATTTTTTTATTATCATTGAAGTGTTGGAACCACCTATGGGCATTTGCCTTCTTTGTTCCGATTTACCTTAGTGAACCCACGGCAGCATCTATGGGCCTACAATGGTTCGGCACCTGTGGTACCCAGGGACTGTGTTGGGTCTGATTAATCCTGGTACCAGGTAGAGAGAGGGTAGACTAGCCTGCCTGGAAGGGCAGCTAATAGGGCCATGTTGAAAGTTGTTGGTAGCACTAACTGCTTGGCCTTCCAGGTTCCCCCCCTCTTAAAAAAGCTGTGTTCTTTCATTATATCTGTTCTGGTTATCGACTCCCAGTGTGGTAAAGAAATCAATAGTTTCCTTACCAAACCCCCCAAAAGATGAAGCCCTTGTGGCTCGGCCAAATGGAAGGTCCCCTGCACCCACCCAAGAACCTAATTTTACCAGACCCCACTGGTTTGATGTCATATGGTTAAATGGCACTCGGGGGGGATAATATATATATGCAATGACAGTGTAGAAAAGTCGAAAATATCAAGTTTCGTTTCGATTATCAGGCCCTACAGTGAGAATATCATGATATTCTCACTCTAGGTGGATGGAAAAGCAAATATTTTCAGTATAGTTCCTTCCAAATAGAAGCCTGAGAGCATTTCATTTGGGGACTTGATTGTACTTAGACAGTTCTGTTAACATAACTATATGTAACCCCCAAGGGATGCTATCCTAAGGGCTACTACCCCTGCCTGCCTTAACTGTAACAGAGTGAGGGGCCCAGATCCATTGGCGGGTGCCTTCACCCAGAGGTCGGGGGTTAGGACAGTTGAGGTTGACTTGGTCACAGCCCTCTGGGTTGCTGCAACCCCCTTTCTTCCCACTAGTGGCCCACACAGTTCAGTTATAGTGTCCTTACCATAGACACTTACCCCCCCCCGGCTCGAACCACTCAGCTCACTCCGGGGAACCCCTGAAAAGTAAGGTACAGTTACACAATATTCACTGTGCAGTATTTCACCATTAATACACAAACTAGCCAGTGTACTTTTGCAAAACAAGCAATCTGATTTATTTAAGGGGAGATAACAAGGACCGGAGGGAATCAGGGTGACTGGCTTACCACTACAATATATGAGTATCTACCTAGGGCTCTGTGCACAGGCCTAACTTATAAGTTACTGTCTATGGGTACCCAAGCCCTAAAGGCTAGTTCCACGATGCAGCTGGTTGGGGCCCTGACACAAATGAGCATTTAATTCCTACGAAGATTAGATGGAGCCAGCAGGCTCAGTTAGTGTAGTCAGCAAAGTAACCAGAAGAGCTTGCCCTTGCTAGGAACATTTAACAGGGAGCTACCCTGATTTAGTACTCATGACTCCAGAAGGAAAAGCGCTCTCACACAACTTGCAGGGCCGAGCCTGAACTTCAGACACTTCTCCACACTTTTATATGAAAAGCAACAGAGGGGTACCATACCAGGCAGCTGCTCCTAGGGCCCGATCGAACTCACAGCTAATCGGGAAGTCAGCGTAGCTTCACTTTTTCCTGACAGACCGAGCGTGATTCAGCAGATTCTCCAGTCCTCTACAGGGTGAGCCTGGTAGGTAGCTGCGCTCCTGCACAGCCTCCTCTGACCGCTACCCAGCAGATTTAGTCTGATACTTGCCGGCGACCGAGCTGTCTGAATCTAGCCTTCCACACACGCGCTTCCCGCGCGAAACTCAACAGCGCAGGAGCTCAGAGCTCCTTCCTCGCTCACAGCCACAATGTCTCTCCCCTTTGGCAGTTAGGGCAAGTTTCTCCATACGGGCGCCACCCGATCCCATAGGTGGGCTGCAGATGCCAATCACTTGATACTGCCCCTATTGGTGCAAACAAGGCACCATAATCCAGACTTCACTTCCCAGAATTACTAGCTGAGTCTCCATTGGTCAGTAGGTTCCATTGAGAGTCCCGATCCTGGTTGTTCGCCAGTTACTCCATTTCAATCAACCCTGTTACCCTATTGGCCCAGCTTAGCAGTCCAGGTCCAAAATGGAGGGACCAAGTACACAAAGTCCCCGCGGCAATGAAAGCAGGTTAGACAACTGTAATTTGACTAATACTTTAAAGGATTATAGCCAAACAGTCACATCTATCAGAAGGGCTCCCTTTGTGCTTTTCAGCGACTACAGGATGGGGCTATTACACTGCAGCTCAGGCGGGATTCAAACAGGGAAACACTAGTCCCCCCATACCAACCCGCTGAAGCCTGAGAGCAGGCAGCCCTTAAAGAGACAGTACTGGAGGCTTTAAAAGCACTCACAACGCTCGCATTTTGGTGCCATAGTGCCGAACACCAGTTAGGCAGGGAGCATTTAGGCAAGCTCCAGGAAGGCTTTTAGGAACCCCCATTTGTAAGGGGGTTACATATAACTGTAATTTCCTTGAGACAGCAACACAAGCTCATGACATTGAATAAATAAAATATGGAATTTTCCCAATAAAAATATGCCTGATATTTTACTGGTAATCAGTGAACCCCCATAACATCACTCATGGCTTCACCACGAGTGATGTCATTGGGATCATGGACCACTCATAAAAAATATCAGGCCTATTTATACTCAGCCCATGTCATATCCCTTCCATACTGTCTGCATTTCTATTCCCTCTCTTCATTATGAGGTTACTACTCTAGAAAAATCCCCTAGAGGTCATCTACTCCTGTTGCAGAATCCTTTGCTGATCAGTCGAAGTCTTGACCCACTGTCTGTGACAACACAACGTGTTGCTGTTGGAAGGATTATGATGTCACAAACAGGGAATTGCGACATCAGCAAAGGATTATATAGCAGGAGAAGATCAACTCTAAGGGACAAAGATCCTGTTTTCATATACATTAACTCAGTAATAAAGGAATAAAAGGAAGAGAAATATAGAAAACCTATAACATAGTGTGACAGTGTAAACACTACACTGGGAAACAAGAGGTTAACGCCTTGGCTAAGGATGAGGAAATGCAGGGAATGCAACATGAACAGGCAAGGGGGGGTGCCTCTCCAGGTGTTGCTGATTAGAGGGATTGTTAAAAGGCAGAGAAAATCCAGCAAGAAGTCAGTTAGAAGCTGGGAACTGCTGCAGGGAGGAGAGGCTCCTAGGCAGAGAACCCTGCAAGATGGAGGGTGGAATGTAAGACAGGAACCAGAGCAGAAAGCCAAGGAGAATGGTTAATTGTTGCAGAGAGCCTTTGGGGAGAAGTTGAAACCTGCTGCTGAGAAAGAGATAATTTCTAGAGCAGAGAGTCCTGAGGTAAAGGATCAGCCTAGCCAGCTGGGCCAAAAACAGTGAGTGGCATGTACTGCTGATAACAGCCTGCAAATAATGCTAAAAGGGAAAACTGTGTTTTGTTTGAGGCTGTGCATTCAAAAAAAGGGAGTGGAATATACTGCTAATAACAGCCTGCAAATAAGGCTAAAGGGAAAACTGTGTGTGTTTTATTTGAGACTGTGCATTCAAAACTGCTGGCCCATAAACCGTTTGTTTTGTTTGAGACTGTATATTGAAAAACTGCTGGCCCACAAACCGTTTGTTTTGTTTGAGACTGTAAATTGAAAAAACTGCTGGCCTACATAGGTGGTTCAAAGATTCATTTTGTCAAGTCAGCCTGAAAGAACTGTTTTGTGTTAACCTTTATGTTACCTGACCAGGTTGGAGAAGTCGAACTGACTGATCATGCTTTTCTGGAGCAATAACTTACATTTAGAGCAATAAAAGTACATTTCCTTCTGTGAACTTTAAACCCAGCATGTTGCCTCTCCATCTACCATAGGCAAGCTTGTCACATGTGGTGTGAGAAGTGGGATTCAAACCCCTGCTGGAGTGAGCAGGACTACTTATATTCTGGAAAAATGTATATGGAGAAATTGCTGAAGTTCCTCGCTGAACAACAACAGGTTTCAGGCAGCTGGCACAGCAGCAGCAGGAGGCACAACAACGGGCCCAACAAGCACAGCAGGAGGTGCAACAGCAGGTGCAACAAGCACAACAGGCTCGGCACTCACCCAGCTGGCTCAGCAGCAGCCGGAGGCGCAACAGCGTGCCCAAGAAGCACAGGAAGCCCAACAGGAGGCACAGCGGCAGTTTCTTATACAGCTGGGGCAAAAACAACAGCAGCTGCTGCTGTCCCTGGTGCAACAGCCACAACACGATCCTACTGGTGAGGCTGGTCCATCTATCGTGTGACCAGGGGTTCCTAGGATGGACGCCATGCTGACCAAAATGACATCTGAGGATGATGCCGAGGCCTTCCTGGTAATATTCGAGCAAGTGGCAGAAGCTGCTGGATGGCCCAGACCCCAATGGGATGTCTGCCTTGCCCACTGTCTGACCGGGGAAGCCCAAGTGGCCTATCGAGCTGTGGTACACAGAGGTGAAAGCGGCAATCCTGGACCACCGAGGCATCAACTCAGAAAGTTACCGATGGAGGTTTTGGAGCTTCAAATTTGCAGCAGGTGCATGGCCTAGAGCAGTGGGACAACAATTGCGGGACCTATGTTGGCGTTGGCTAAAACCTGAAGGACACAGTGGCCCCGAGGTGGTTAAGGTAATCATCTTGGAACAATTTCTGAACATCCTGCCTCCGGGAATTCAGAGCTGGGTCCACAAACAGAAGGTCACCACACTAGCAGAGGCCATGCAGATCTCAGAACAAGTGCTGGATGCTGAACTCTTCTCCTGCCCCATGACCCAGCTTACAAGGCCACCTGGGAAGATGGGAAATCATCCCAGAAGCCAGACTGAAGGAATATCATCTGGAACTGTGACAGGACCTTGGGCATGTGGGGAGGGGGGTTATGGGCCAAATAAGGGTCAGACTCTGGGAAAGACAATAACCCAGCAGCCCAGGGAGACATTTCCTGAGGGCCCGTTGCCTAAACCTGGAGGCTCACCCCATAGCTGAGACACAGGGGCATGTTTCTCATGCGGACAGGAGGGTCACTTTGTGAAGAACTGCCCCCACATGGACTGTACCTTCATAGGCTGCATGTTTACAGATGTGTATTCACTGTACAGTGGGGCTGGGGGCTCTGAATCCTGAGATTTTGTGGTCCCTGTCGAGGTAGAATGGATAGAGACAGAGACTCAGGAAGCCACCAGATCCTAGTCAGGGCAGCCCTTGTGAACCCCTGATGCTGGCAGGACCAGAACCCCGTCCCTATCCAATGTGTGCATGGGGATGTAAAGGCTTACCCTGGTGTTATGGTTACACTTACCCTGTGGGGCCAAACAGAGACTATAAAGGTGGGGGTTGCCCCGAGGTTGCCCTATCCAGTGTTACTGGGGAGAGATTGGAAATGATTTGATGGCTTATGGAAAGCAGACTTATCTTTGGTAATTACCCGGTCTCAGAGTCGTGAAGGGAGGGGGGCCAGTCACCTGCAGTTGGGAGAAGTTTTTCCCTTTCTGGACCCTGGGATTTTTAACTCCCAGATGAGAACCCACAAATCTAAGTGAGAACATAGGGCAGCAAAGAAAAGGGGTCCCAAAGGGGCAGGTGCACAGGAGGGAAGGGAAGCAAAGGCAACCTTAACACTGACCCACCTAACCAAAGTCCTGGAGGGCCATCCTTATCAGAGCAAGATGGGTTAAAGCACTGCCCGTACATTGCTAAAGAACAACAGGCTGATGGCATACTCAGCCAGGTATACACCCAGTTAGCTGTCAGGGAAGGGGAGGTAGAAGATGAGAATCGGGCAGCACGCTATCCTCATTTTGAGTTACAAGGGGGTATCCTGTATCAAGTTAGTAAGGAGGCCCAGACGGGGGATAACCAGCATCAGTTGCTAATCCCTCGAGTCTTTCAGGGGGAATTACTACACCTCGCCCACTCTATTCCTGTGGCAGGGCACTGTGGTGTAGAGAATACACTAGCCCTACTGTTACCCCGATTCTTTTGGCCGGGCATCTATCAAAATATTAAAGATTATTGTGCATCTTGTCCCAAGTGCCAGTTAGTAGCTCCAAAGAACAGTCCAAGGGCCCCTTTAGTGCCCTTACCTGTTATGGAGGCACCATTTGACCGGATTGGGGTTGATATAGTTGGACCCCCTGAAAAAAGTGCAGGAGGGTACCAATACATTTTGGTGATTGTAGACTCTGCTACCCGGTACCCCAAGGCCATCCCGTTACGAACCATTTTCACCAAAATTGTAGCCGGGGAACTATTAAAGGTCTTTAGTCTTAAAGGAATACTGAAGGAAATGTTGACTGACCAGGGAACTAACTTCATGTCCCACCTGACTCAAGAGGTTTGTACTTCATAAGAACCTCTATCTACCATCCCCAGATGGATGGCCTCATGGAGCGATTCAACAAAACCCTTAAAACAATGCTTTGAAAGTTCATAACCACTGAGGTCAGGGACTGGGACAAGTTACTTCCCTTACTGATGTTCACAATGCGGGATGTCCCACAAGCTTCTACAGGGTTTGATCCTTTTGAACTCCTCTATGGGTGCCGCCCACGAGTTGTCCTTGATGTAGTAAAGGAGATGTGGGAGAAACCCGACCCAAGACTGAAAATATGGTGCAATATGTCCTGCAATTGAGGGAAAGATTAGATTGGGTGGGTAAATTTGCCCAAGAGAATCTGTTGAAGGCTCAACAAAGACAACAGAACTACTGTAATCAGGGAGCCCAGTTGAGGGAATATAAACCAGGGGATCAGGTACTAGTTTTGTTGCCGAGCAGCCAGAATAAGCTTCTAGCCAAATGGATGGGGCCTTATGGAGTTACCCAGAGGGTGGCCCAGTTGACTATGAAGTTTGCCAACCAGAGAGGCAAAAAGAGACCCAGATCTACCATGTCAATTTGCTGAAATTCTGGAACCAGAGGGATAGCCTATTGATTTCCCCTGAACCAGACATAGTGGATCTGGGACCCCAAGTGCTGGATGAGAATCTGAGAACACAAGTCCCAATGGGAGAACAGCTGTCTCACAAGCAGAAACAGCAACTAGGGGAGTTGGTAAGCCAGTTTTTGGATGTTTTCTACTTCCTTCTGGGGACAACCCATATGATAGCTCATCATATAGAAACAGAGCCAGGGGAGAAGATGCGGCAGCGACTGTATCGCTTGCCAGAAGCCGTACAAGACACTGTTAAGAAGAAGTTACAGGACATGCTAGAGTTGGGGGTGATTGAGGAATCCAACAGTGATTGGTGTAGCCCCATACTGTTAGTACCAAAAGAAGGTGGGGCTACCCGCTTCTGTATTGATTTTCACAGGGTCAATGCCATCTCGAAGTTTGATGCCTACCCCATGCCCCAGGTAGATGAACTGTTGAATAGACTAGAAGAAGCCAAGTACATCACGACTTTGGACCTAACAAAAGGGTACTGGCAAATCCCTTTGACCCCGGAGTCTTGGGGAAAAAGCAACATCTGCTACCCCCTTTGGGCTCTACCAGTTCTGTACCATGCCTTTTGGCTTACATGGGGCACCTGCAACCTTTCAAAGGCTCATGAATCACTTGCTGTGACCCCATGCCCACTATGCAGCTACTTACCTAGATGACCTGGTGATCCACAGCACTGATTGGGAGTCCCATGTATCCAAGGTGGCAGCCATACTACAGTCTTTACGAGAAGCAGAGATGACGGCCAGTCCAGTGAAGCGTGCTTAGGCCAAAGCTGAAATGAAGTACTTAGGATACTGTATAGGCAATGGACAGGTGAGACCCTTGGTCAGTAAGGTCCAAGCTGTAGCCGAGTGCCTAGTACCCACTACAAAAACCCAGGTGAGGGCCTTCTTAGGATTGGCAGGATATTACCACAGGTTCATACCGCACTTCTCCACCCTTGCCAGCCCTCTTACAGACCTCACCTGGAAATCTGCCCCCAGTAAGGTCCAATGGTCAGAGGAGTGTGACCAGGCTTTCACACAACTCAAAGCGACACTGTGCAGAGAGTAAGTGATATGCAGTCCTGACTTCAATAGGACCTTTATCCTGCAGACGGACGCCTCTGAAGTTGGGCTAGGAGCCGTGCTGTCCCAGGAGTTTGAGGGGGAGGAACATCCTATCCTCTACCTCAGTCAGAAACTCTTTCCCCAGGAGAAAAACTATGCAGTGATAGAGAAAGAGTGTCTTGCAGTCAAGCGGGCTGTGGATGCCCTCTGCTACTACCTGCATGACCGGCAGTTTATCCTGGTCACAGATCATGCCCCTCTGAGGTGGCTACAGGTGATGAAGGATCACAACCCCCACATCACCAGGTGGTACTTGGCCCTCCAGCCATTTTCCTTCATGGTGCACCATCGGGCCGGGACCCAGAATGGAAACATGGACTTCCTGTCCTGGGAGAAGAATGGTCAGGGGCCGACCAACTGTGCCTTTGCACAAAGGGAGGAGGTATGTGATAGTGTAAACACTACCCTGGGAAACAAGAGGTTAACACCTTGGCTGAGGATGAGGAAATGCAGGGAATGCAACATGAACAGGCAAAGGGGGGGGGTTTCTCCCCAGGTGTTGCTGATTAGAGGGATTGTTGAAAGGCAGAGAGAATCCAGCAAGGAGTCAGTTAGAAGCTGGAAACTGCTGCAGGGAGGAGAGACTCCTAGGCAGAGAACCCTGCAAGATGGAGTGTGGAATGTAAGACAGGAACCAGAGCAGAAAGCCAAAGAGAATGGTTAATTGTTGGAGAGAGCCTTTGGGGAGAAGTTGAAACCTACTGCTGAGAAAGAGACCATTTCTAGAGAGTGTAACCAGAATTTTACACACACCCTTTGTGCAAAGTGCTTGTATAAACCCCGAGGGCTTCGTCCTCGGGGTTTATGTGACATCCCGCACCTCGGGTGTCTGTAAAATTCTGGTTACACACACCCACCCATACATTATTCTCTATATTATGTTTTTCAAAGTTTTTCCAAAAGTGACAAACTCACTATAATTCCTCAAGCAGGGCCTCATAGTGCCCTCACTGGTGATAGTTCAAGGTAGCTTGTTAGATGGTTAAGGAAAAAAAAGGAGTAGGCCTAGTCTGTTAAACTGTACCCATCAGATCATGGAAAAAATCCCCTAAGGTTCCTTAAATGAGTCCTGATAAAATAATACTGAAATGACAAAAATAAATAAATGTGCCTTTGTAATGCATTATTTGTTTATTGACAAATTCCTTCAGTAGTTTTGAAAGCAAGGGGTGAATTTAAATCCAGTGATGTGAACTCAGGCAGTTCAGTAGAGTACAGCAGAGGCTGAGAACAATAATGTTATTTTTTATAGTAGAAATTGTGAGGTATAAAATTCATAGGAACCTTATATGCCTTCGAAAAGCAAATGCAATGCAAAATCTATGCTCATCAGCCTACTGGCAGACGTGTGGCATTTGCCTATGTTCTGTGTGTTAATCTTTTTGTGGGAGTTCCATTTTTCAGATGATAAATGTCCAGTGTTCTCTAGAGTTGAAAAGTGCAGCTCCTAATTGTTGGTAGGGTCAGTGACTGTGGCCTTTTATCACTGAAATCCAATCATAAGCAAAACACTGAACTAGTTGGTAAAATGTTTATAGGTTTTACAGACGGGAATCATATGAATAGAAGTAGCACACTGTATGGCTTGATTTTATCTGTGTCTAGTATTTACAATTACTGATACGGTATTGAAAGTTGAACTTGCTGAAAATGCATCTTGATGATACAGTGTTTGGCCTTCTCTTTCTCTAGCCACAATGTGTGCTGCAATTTTTCATTGCTTTTCATTCCAAATGCCATTCCTTTAATCCCTTCGTGTGAAACACAAAGTTCTACATACTGTACAACTTGTGTTCTGATTAGAGGTATGCCAGAGGCACCTGCCCACAGCTGGATGCACTTAGATCATACAGTTCTCGTGTAATCCCACCTCCCTCCTTCTGTCTAGGGGTCCCGATGTTAAAATGCAAAAAGGGGGGGGGCACAGAACCGAGACCTTCCAGAACATTACACGGCAGTGTAAAAAAAAATGCAAGGCCTTACCTGGTGGGTAGACTCTCAAGCACAAACAGGCCTTCTCTTACTGGGAAAATGCCAGCCGGACCGCCACTGCACTCTCTGCCCAGGCTCGAGTGGAAGGAGGAGATGGAAGCCTTCTTCAAAGGGAGCAATCAAGCTAATTCATTCAAATAACCTAGCACATGTGATGTAAAAGAAATATAAGAACATTTCATTTGTTAGAATTTAAAATGCATCAATAAATAAATGGGGCAGCTCCAAGGGGCTGAGAGATATGGGCTAGAGGGCATACATAAAGGTACAAAAGCACCGGGCAGCCAGAATACCAATAGACCTAGATGTTATAGATCAGGACAGGCTCCACACATGGTTTCACGAGCCAGTAACCAGGCTCGGCCCTACCCAAAAGGTACCAAAGGGAATCCAACCATACCAGGGGAGTGCCTTACTCCCCTACCTGGAATCCAAACCAGTAACTGGGGGTTTTGTGGCCTAAATGCCTCACCATGGCTGCCCTGTACACCTTTCTAAACCCCACAGGTGAAACACAGATCCCCTTCTCTGAACTGGGGCTGAGCAGCAATATACAGCATGGAAATTTGTGAACGACTCTCCCTTCTTCAGTTACATCTTTCCCCTGCATTCCTTATGGCTCTAACATGGGATCTGTTACAGACATGGGCATGGAAAGCCCGATGAAATGAATCCCAGAATGCAGACCACCCAACTTATCCCAGCAGTGTGCCATACCAGGAAAAATTACCTCCTTAGAGCTGCCATCTCCAAGGGGCTCTGTCATGGCCCTGCCGCCACCACAACAGCCCCAATGCCATACCTGCCCATAAAATTGGTACCAGGACTCCTGAGCCTCCAGATGTCACCTGGTTTCTTCCACCTCTTGCATGCCTTCAGACTTTAAGCCACCAGGACCCTGACCCCAATAGTCACCAACTCCTGCTGCCCTCCCCAACGGAGATGCCCATCATGTAACCCCGATTCTGCCTAGGCTGGCACCTACTGGGCCAGGGAGTTTGAAGTCCTGGCCACACTTGCCCTCACCAACCTGCTGGATGTCTCTCTCTTTTTCCTCCCAGCAACCCCTTCTTTATATATGGGCAGGAACATCACCCCCAGGGGGCAGAACAAGGAAATGCCCAAGATGATCTAAGTTAAAACAAAAAGGGGGAAAAACAAAGGACAGGATAGTAAGCCCGCCCCGAGAGGGATGGCTTACACTCATTTTAGCCAAGTGAGGTTAATCTGAATATTTATAAAATGGCAAGGAAAAATCCGGAAATCTCATTTGCTGAGATACAGTACATCACCTGACTGTGCGGTAATAAGCTAGTGATGCGCAGTCGGGGGCCAGATCTCATCACCAGAGCAAAAGAAGCCTTAGAACCTATAGAATCAGGGACTATTTCATATATATAATTTTAGTATTTTTAAATTTATTTAAGCAAATGCTTTTATGTAAAAAAGATATTAAAGATGTTTCACTTTACACATAATACATAAGAGCAGTGAGCAATTTTATAAGCACAATAAGTCACTCCAAGGTTTGCATTAAAGGATTTTGTTGCTTACAGCTCTGCTTCTCTCTACAGTGCTTTGGGCTTTATTCTTAGAGAAAAGAAATGAAGATCCATGGAGAAACAGAACTGAGGCACCAGGAATAATACCTCTTCTTCATGTCATCAGGAAATTTTAGATATTCAGTACCATCTTTGTTGTTATGACCTAGTTATTTGGATGTCCATGTTACTACAGGTTGTCCACCTGAGTCTCCTTAGGGCATCATTTATTTATTTCAATTTTGGTGACTGGGTGAGCCCACTGAGACATCGCTGTCCCTTTTTCAGGGTGACCCGGGGATACAGAAGATAGGTAGTGCAAAACAGTGACAAAATGCAAAGAGAAAAATTACAAAGCAGGGTACAAACGGTAGTGGTAGATAATACACAGTGCACACCATAGAAACGGATACATGAATTTCTTATATATTATTGTTCCAAATAAGCAGACAGGCAACATGTGGGATAACATCAGACAGGACCGCACTGGGCAACAAAAACATATTCAGTACAAAGTGGCTAACTACATGTAACCCCTAGATGGTGCTATCCCAGGGGCTACTACCCCTGCCTGATTTGCCACTAACAGGTTGAGGGGCCTGGATCCAATGGCGGGTGCCTCCACCCAGAGGTCAGGGTTTGCAACAGTTAAACTAACTTGGTCACAGCCCTCTGGGACACTGCAACCCCCCTTTCTTCCCACTAGTGGCCCACACAATATATCAGAATTACCTTCACAGTATACACTTACCCCAGGTCTGGTTCCGGCACTGGGACCTCCTGTGAAATGAGATACAGTGCAACAATCACAGTACAGTACTTTAACATAGACAAATACCTCAGGCAGTATAACTTTGCTGAAACAAGCAGCTCTGATTTATTTAGGGGATATAACAAGGACAGGGGAAATCAGGTTAATTAGCTTATCACTCTAATAATCTACCTTATGGCTCTGTGCACAGGCCTATCCCTATCAGTTACTGTCCCTGGGTACCCAAGCCCTAGTGGCTAGTCCAAACCATGGCAGCTGGTAGGGGCCCTTTCACACAGAGAAAGGAGAATTAAACAGTCAGCAGTACAGTAATTCCATTTGGATTTAATGTGGCAATTCAACAGGGGCGGCCCTGAATTAGTACTCACGACCTCCAAATAAGATAGGATCCTTCAATGTCAACAGGGCTCACTTGAGGTACACAAACCTCTTCACACATCCATATAAAAGAAGCACTATACCAGGCAGGCTGCATCTGTATCTCGATCATAATTACTGCACAATACCGGAGAACACACAGCAGATTCAGTTCCTGACAGACCGGAGTGCAATTTTCAGCAATTCCTCCAGTCTTCTACAGGGTGAGCCTGGTTTCTACTCTTCAGAGATCCTTTGATTCTTTTCACAGGGCGGATTCAGTCTAACAAGCTGTTACACAAGCTGCAGACGAACTCTGGGCCTTACACACGTTTTTGACTAAAACTGCACACTGAAAAAGCACAGGGCTCCTTCCTTCTTCACTGCCAAAGCTCAGCTGAAACTCCAACCGACAAAACGGGCACTTCCTTTGAGTTCCTCCCAGTTCTTGACTGGATTGGCTGTCACTCACAATAGACTGCTGCTGTTGGTCCAAAAAGGCACTGAAGTCTAAACTACATCTCCAGAGTCACTGCCCATACAATCCTCTTGTGGCTGGCTCAGATTATGAGTCCAAGTTCTGATTCGTCAAGGCACCATTTTAGAGCTAGCTTACCCCACACTGATTGGTCCAGTTCAGCAGTTCAAAACTAGAATGGGGAACTAGCAGACACAGTTCTGACTGCAAAGAAAGCAGGTTAGACAAACTGTAATTTCATTATTACTCTAAATAATTTCTGGCAAACAGTTACATCTTTCAGATAGGTTCCTTTGCACTCCTAGTGACTGCAAAATGAAGTGAATTGGCAGCAGCTGAGTGGTACTCAATCAAAGAAACACACAGTCCCCCATACAAACTAATTATGTCTGCAAGCAGACAGCTCTTAAAGAGACAGTACCAGAGGTTCTAAAAACACTCACTGATAAATGGCTTAAATGCAAACACCATTCAGGCTTGGAGCATTCAAGCAAGCTCCTGAAGTCTTTGGGAACCCCCATTTGCAGGGGTTACACCCTTCCTGGCCTGGGAAAGCTTGGCGTCGCGTCGTCAGCAAGTACCCATAAGTTTCAACTGCAACCATATACATTTGCATTAGGCTCGCACATGTAATCATCAGTCAATATATCATTTACCAAGAACACATTTCTGAAACATTGCAGTCGTCACTCTTTACACAGTATTACATACACATTGTACCATAACTCAAGTTAGTACCTCTTGTACATGAAACCTGAAGAGAGGGCCCTTCCTATCAGTTACCTTGGGGCTGGATGGGGCAAGGGCACCATATGAGAGGGCAACACAAGTAAACTTGGAGTTAGCACTGATGCTCAGTTTGGGCAATGAGCCTGGGACATACACTCCTTTATGGACAACATTGAGAGGCAAGTCTACAGGCCTCCCAAGTGAATCATAACTGAGGTGCACCACAGGCTTTACAGCTCGACCAGTCTTTCTAGGGGAACTGTTATAGTCTCTGCACTCTGAGCCTCATTTTCAGCATTGTCCTCACTTGTCAGGGGAGTCTCCATGGGGGTAGAGAGGCTAGAACTTGGGGCACTTTCAGCTCCAGGAGTTACAGTTTCTGAGTCCATAACATTTGGCTCCATGGAGAGCTTTGGACACTGGCAGTGGACTGTCAGGGCACTCAAAATACTCTTCTTGTTGGTGTATCACCAGTCTGCCCCAATCTATCATTTCCTCCCTGAAAGCTCAAACAGTTCAACCATGCACAATGATTCCATTTCATCTGATCTGATGCTTTGCACTTCACTTTCTGGGAGCATTGGCTCCAGGGATGAAGCTGGGGCTTAGACAGTCCAGAAGGCCCAGCTTCATCTCCAGTATTGACTAGGGATTGCCCAAACAATTGACTCAGTTCGTAAGAAGGATAGTATTCAAAGTCACTCTCACTTTCTTCCGATATGGACTGACAGTCATGCTCAACTGGGACTTGTGGAGGAACACTTTAACTTTGCTTCTGTAGGTGCAGACTTTCTTGATCTTTTCTTAGCAGCAGCTCTAGTCACTGGTCCAGAGGGGCATCTTCTAGGGCTCAGACTCAATTAAGATTTGTCCAATGGGCAGTAAATGATTTCTATGCATTGTTTTACATCTTTGAATTATTCTCAGGTCTTACTTTGTACACTGGCAGATCATCTAGTTTGCCCACTACAATGTGAGGAGATGGTGCCATCTGTCAGCAATCTTGTGCTTGCCATGCAGTCCCAGATTTCTTAGCAATACCCGATCTCCTCCTGGAGTTCCTGTGCTTTCACCTTTTATCATACCTTTCTTTGTTGGCCAGATTTCTTTTGGCAGCCATGGTTTGAGCCAGTTGATGCAGCATGAGTTAGCTGGGCCTTTAACTTTTGCACATACTGTAAATAGTTGTCAGCTTGAACCCCATCAGGAGAGACCCCAAAACACACATCTACTGGTAGTCGAGCTTCTCTTCCAAACATCAGGCGGTAGGGGAGAATCCAGTGGCATCACTTTGGTGCAGTTATAAGCATGTACCAGGGTGCTAATTTGTTGGCTCCATCTAGTCTTGTACTTTGGGTGCAGGATTGCCAGCATATCTAGCAAAGTGCGTTGAAAGCGTTCAGGCTGTGGGTCCCCTGGGGGAGTAGAGTGGTTCTGGACTTTGCACTCCCCACAGAAAGCATCTCTTTGATCAGGCGACTCTCAAAGTCTCTCCTTGATCAGAATGGATTCTTTGTGAGCCCCATAGTGAACAAAAAGTTTTCTACAAGTACTTTGGCCACAGTGGATGCTTTCTGGTCTTTGGTGGGGAAAGCTTGGGCATATCTCGTGAAATGGTCAGTGACCACCAGCACATTACTGATATTTCTTTGATCTGACTCCAAACTCAGAAAATCAATACAGACCAGCTCCATGGGTGCACTGGTGGTGATGTTAACAAGGGGCAGCCCCTCTGGGGCAAAGCTTTCCTCTGTAAGCAGCGACTACAAGTTCGAATGTGTTGCTCCACATCAGCCCCATCTTAGGCCAATAGAATCTGGATCTCACCAAGTCAAGTGTTCTGTCTATACCAAGGTGCCCCATGTGGTTGTGCAAGGACCTCAGTACTGAGTCTCGAAGGCAGTGGGCAGCACTAGTTGTTGTTTGTCTACTTGTCCCCTCTGTCTACTGTTTCTCTGTATAACAGTTTATTGATCAGTTTCAACTTAGGACCTTCTTTGTATAACAGTGCAGTTCTCAAATCAGTGGGCGTAATTTGGACACATCTTTTCCTGCATAGAGGGCTTCTAAAGCTGCTTTGATCATGGGATCGCGGGATTGAGCCCTGCAATACTGTCATTGTCCAGCTGAGGCAGTGCACCAATGTCTATTGCAGAAAAGTGGCAATAAGCAGCAGGTATGCAATTCTCAGAGGCTCCCAAGCAATCCACCATGCAGTCCACTGCGTCCGTGGACATTGTTCCTCCCTGTCAAACTTCCGAGCAGATGCCGAATGTCAGGTTCTGCCAATCGGACCCAATCATTCTGGGGAACAGGCCTCGGGAGAGAGCATCAGCATCTATGTGGTTCAGACCTGCTCGGTATTCGAGAGCATAGTCATATGTAGATAATGCAGAAAGCCACCTATGGCCAGTGGCATCCAACTTAGCTGAGGTCTGCACATAGGTCAAAGGATTATTGTCAGTTTTACTAGTATTTTAGCCCCATACAAGTACTCATGGAATTGGTCAACAATAGCCCACTTCAAAGCTAGGAACTCTAACTTATGTACAGGATAGTTCTTTTCGGATGGGGTCAGGCTTCTACTGGCAAAGGCACTGGTCTCAGGCCATTCTCGTGCTCTTGGTACAACACAGCCCCCAACCCTTGCAAGCTAGCATCAGTGTGCAGGACGTAAGGTTTTCTTGGATCGGCATAGGCCAGCACTGGAGCATGGGTAAGTTGATATATGATCTCATTAAAAGCAGTCTCACAATCAGGAGTCCAGCGGGCCCCAAATACTTCACTCGGATGAAAATACACTCTTTCAGTCTTGAGGGACGCTGACTTTTGGTATTTTTTGTGGGTTGGGGGATATCCTTGAGTAAGGTTAAGTAAAGGGCGGATCACTCTTGAATAGTCCTTGATGAAGCGCCGATAATAACCACAGAATCCCAGGAATCTTTACAGTTCTTTTAGATTTTTGGGCTGTGGCCAGGTGGTCAAGGCCTCAACTTTACGGGGTCTCTATTCCTTGGTGGATACTATGTGTCCCACATACTTTACTGATGTTTGAAAGAATTGACACTTATCAATGGACAGTTTAAGGCCAAAGTCCTCCAGTCGGTCCAATACCTTAAATAATCTGCTCTCATGTTCCTCCAGTGAGCTGCCAAACACAATAACATCATCTAGGTATACCAGGCACTCTAGTAAGTTCATGTCCCCCACTGCACGCTCCATCAATCGTTGAAAAGTGGCTGGGGCACCTGAAATCCCTTGAGGCATCCTCATGAATTCATAGAAGCCAAGCGGACAGATAAAGGCCGTCTTCTCATGGTCCTCTGGGGCCATCGGGATCTAGTAGTACCCTAGGAGATCAGCACAGAGAACCATTGCTCCCGTTTAGGCAGTCAAAGCATCCTGAATGGGCATTGTGTACTGATCAGGGATAGTCCACGGTTTAAGGTCGATAATCCACACACATCCTTACTGTTCCATTCTTTTCCTCACTACCACAATGGGGAAGCATAAGGGCTTCTGATTCTTGTATTACACCAGCAGTAACATCTCTTGCAGATGCCGTCTCACATCATCTATGTCAGCAGGTGCCAGGCGTGAGACCTCTTACGAAATGGTCTTTCGTCATGCAGCCGGATATTGTGCTCAGCTCCTTGCACGCATCCTACATCCCATTCCTTTAAAGAAAACACCTGGTCTCTCTGGGCAAGCTTCTCACTGATCCTCACTTTTCATTCAGCTGGCAGTGGGGAGTCGCCGAAATCAAACAAGTCAGGCGTTACTCTGTCATTCTTCCTTGAACTCTTGCTGCTGGGTAGCACTGCAGTGTCTGCACAATGCACATTAGCCAGGATGCAACCTCTGTTTACTGAATGTCTCTTTCAGACACATTATGAACTTGGACCATTACCCTTCTGGCATAAGCATGGGCTCTAGCGGGCAAAATACTAGGCTTGACCAGCAGTCCCTCTGGCAATTTTCCATCGCCTGGTGCATCCAACATTAATATTTTATTCTTAACATCCTTTCTGATATGGACCTCTCCCTGTAAGGTACACTGGGCATTTGAGCCAGGATCAGAGACTCAGGATCCTTCTTCCATACAATTCCGACCCGGTTCCTCTGGTTCTGTTTTTCAGCATCTCTCTGTGCCTCATAGGCCTTCTTAATTAAAGCGGAACTCTTAAAGCTCTACTAGTCTTTGACCCTGTTTTCATAACACAACTGTGCCAGCCTTCCGAACATATGAGCATTTGTTCCAATCAACAAAGGGACACCATCATACAGTCCAGTGGGGGGGACACACTAAGGCTAGGGTCTCTACTTGTTCAAGCCACTCCAGCCACGGAGGTGGGGAAAGACAGCCAAATTCGGATATACCGGAATAGGGTAGGCCTTCTCACTTAACCCCATACATGCAGTCCTTCTAATGGTTGTAAGGGTACATCTGACAAATGCTTCTGATACCAATCCTGGAACATAATTGTCACTTGGGAGCCACTGTCTTATACAGCTCTTGTAGACACTCCATTCACCTTTACATTGGTCTCCATGGAGGGACCCACTATTCTGGACCAGTCTGGAGAGGCGGTAGTGGGGCCTGGGCAACTGACCTGCCACAAAGGGCGTGAATTAGCATTTTGGTGCCCTCACTGGGATCATGTCGGTCACCTCTTAACCACTGATTTCTTCTCCGAAGCTCTCCTTGTAGCCTATATGCAACTTTGTCAGTGTCTTTTGGGACTGGCATTCCCTTTCATGTGCCCATCTTTCCCACAATTATAGCAAAACATACTTTCTGGAGTTTGAGCTGGCGGGCCACACTGGGAGCCAGGGCGGGTATTACTAACTGGAAACCTGGGTGCCATCTCTGTCTCTTGGCGTGATAAGCATTTGGAGACATCTCGTCAGTTTCTCCACTTCCATGGTCAAGGAATTGAGTTTGGAGCTGTTATCAGCAGGAGATACATGGGTAGGTACCCCCACCCCCATAGCAGATGCAGTCGGATATAGGTCAGGGCCCGTACTTGCAGGCGTGGCCTTCATAAAGGACTGTTTTGAATTCCCGGATCTCTCTCAACAGTTAAGCCCCATTGTGGCATATCTTTTTCCTTGTCAGAGCACTCATTGACTGTCAACCTCACCCCTGAACTTCACTTGATGGGTCACCCTCAGTCACTCGATTCGTAGCCACAGCTGTTGGTGCAGGTACCTCCCGGGAGTCGCCTTTTCTCAACTCCTCAATTTCTCTCATTAACTCATCATAGGAGGTGGGATTCCAGTCGATTTGCCAGGTAACTGAAGCAACAGCAGTTCTGAGAAGGGGCAGACTTAAGGATTCTGTCCAGTCTGGTTCGGTCCAGTTCAATCGCTGGCAAACTACCCTTTCTGAGGCATTCTTGCAACAATTTTTCCAGCCGAGAGACACACAGACAACAACTCCCTTGGTACTGTTGTGCATTTCTTACTCTCCACCATAGGTCCTCATCAGAATCTGGGCTCCCATACACATTCTCCAAGGCCTCAAGATAGGCCTGTGCAGTCGCTTCAGGGTTACTGGCCCGTTGCTACGGATGGTAGCCAGGGCAGGACCTCGGAGGCTCTCACTAACCCTCTTTCGCTTTTTAGCCTTCCGAGCATTGCCATTCTAGCACTAGGGGCAACATAGTCTATCCAGGTCTCCCAGTCATCCTCCCTTGGGGGTGGGAGAGTGCCAGAAGATCCTCAACCTTCGGTGAGTCGTGACTAATGGCAGGTGCAGAAATAGGAGTCTGCATTGGTTCAGCCACCATTACGGGCACTGGAGCAGGAGAGGGTGTTGGGGAGAACACCCCAGGTGGCAAGAATAGTTTCTTCAAGTCCTCCACAGTTTCCCCTCTCCCAGCAACCATTCAGCAAATTTCTCCTCAAAAGTTTCAGATAGTGGTGGGGCTGATTCCCCCTGGGTCTTTACTGTCATAGTTATCACTCTCCAAGCAGTGAGGGCTCCCTCTGGGGTAATGGTCTGTGGCACTTTGGAGCTATCTATGGGATCCTTAAACTCTACTAGGGCCAGGAAAGTGTGGGTGAGCAGATTAGCATGCAGACCCACCACCACAGGGTTTTGTAAACCTTCCACCTTGGAAAGTACTCCCTGCACAGTGTCCGTATTGATACCCAGGGGGATGTCCAGGATAAGCATAGCATTTTGGGGGTCGATCTCCTCCCCAGTACACCACTCCACCAGCCGGTGCACAGCCACTTCTGTCGGGGTACCCATTTTTTCTTAACAGTGGTTACTAAATATGGCCACTAGAGGACACACAATCCCAGCGGTGAGCCTCAAGATGTAACCCCTAGATGGCGCTATCCCAGGGGCTACTACCCTGCCTGATTTGCCACTAACAGGTTGAGGGCCTGGATCCAATGGTGGGTGCCTCCACCCAGAGGTCAGGGTTGCAACAGTTAAACTAACTTGGTCACAGCCCTCTGGGACACTGCAACCCCTTCTTCTTCCCACTAGTGGCCCACACAATATATCAGAATTACCTTCACAGTATACACTTACCCCAGGTCTGGTTCGGCACTGGGACCTCCTGTGAAATGAGATACAGTGCAACAATCACAGTACAGTACTTTAACATAGACAAATACCTCAGGCAGTATAACTTTGCTGAAACAAGCAGCTCTGATTTATTTGGGGATATAACAAGGACAGGGGAAATCAGGTTAATTAGCTTATCCTCTAATAATCTACCTATGGCTCTGTGACAGGCCTATCCCTATCAGTTACTGTCCCTGGGTACCCAAGCCCTAGTGGCTAGTCAAGCCCGTGGCAGCTGGTAGGGGCCCTTTCACACAGAGGAAAGGAGAATTAAACAGTCAACAGTACAGTAATTCCATTTGGATTTAATGTGGCAATTCAACAGGAAGCGACCCTGAATTAGTACTCACGACCTCCAAATAAGATAGGATCCTTCAATGTCAGCAGGGCTCACTTGAGGTACACAAACCTCTTCACACATCCATATAAAAAAGCACTATACCAGGCAGGCTGCATCTGTATCGATCATAATTACTGCACAATACCGGGAGAACACACAGCAGATTCAGTTCCTGACAGACCGAGTGCAATTTTTCAGCAATTCCTCCAGTCTTCTACAGGGTGAGCCTTGTTTCTACTCTTCAGAGATCCTTTGATTCTTTTCACAGGACGGATTCAGTCCTAACAAGCTGTTACACAAGCTGCAGACCGGAACTCTGGGCCTTACACACGTTTTTTGACTAAAACTGCACACTGAAAAAGCACAGGGCTCCTTCCTTCTTCACTGCCAAAGCTCAACTGAAACTCCAACCGACAAAACCGGGCACTTCCTTTGAGTTCCTCCCAGTTCTTGACTGGATTGGCTGTCACTCACAATAGACTGCTGCTGTTGGTCCAAAAAGGCACTGAAGTCTAAACTACATCTCCCAAGTCACTGCCCATACAATCCTCTTGTGGCTGGCTCAGATTATGAGTCCAAGTTCTGATTAGTCCAAGGCACCATTTTAGAGCTAGCTTACCCCACACTGATTGGTCCAGTTCAGCAGTTCAAAACTAGAATGGGGAACTAGTAGACACAGTTCTGACTGCAAAAAAGCAGGTTAGACAAACTGTAATTTCATTATTACTCTAAATAATTTCTGGCAAACAGTTACATCTTTCAGATAGGTTCCTTTGCACTCCTAGTGACTGCAAAATAGAAGTGAATTGGCAGCAGCTTGAGTGGTACTCAATCAAAGAAACACACAGTCCCCCATACAAACTAATTATGTCTGCAAGCAGACAGCTCTTAAAGAGACAGTACCAGAGGTTCTAAAAACACTCACTGATAAATGGCTTAAATGCCAAACACCATTCAGGCTTGGAGCATTCAAGCAAGCTCCTGGAAGTCTTTTGGGAACCCCCATTTGCAGGGGGGTTACATACAGATAGCAATATATGTAATAGGGGGGCACAGAGCCAGAGTAACCAAGTCAAGAGCAGGCTAGGGCAGGGTAATAAGAGAAGATGGGGGAGGACAGGAGTTCAATGGAAACAGGAGCAGGGTGGAGAAGGCAAGAAGGACAACAGCAAAGATTGGAACTTGGAAGACAAGATACAGCACAGGATAGAGGGAGGTAGGGAATTTCAGTTGGACGCCGCTGAGTGGGAAAAAGATTTACGTGCAACTACTAACCTCGATTTGGGTACAGTGAGTAAGGGGAGGGAGGAAGACCATAAAGCCCTACGTAAAGGTTTTAGCTGAATAATCTCATTGAGGCAGGGAGGGGTAAATTTGTGGACCAGTTTGTGTACAAGACAAAGAGCTGCAAGGTGAAGCCAGGAATCATAAGGTAACCAGCCAAGGGAAGCGAGGACTTCACAGTGATGGTGATGGGCACTGACCCCTAGGGAAAACCTACCCACCCTATGGTAGGCCTGCTTGAGGTGCAAAAAGACAGTGAAGCTGGTTGTGAGCAAAAATGGAGCACTGTAAGTTAGGAGGGGAAGGAGAGTGGCTGCCGCAATCTTGCAACAGGCAACCAACGTAAGGAAGGATCTAATCCGATAAAGGAGGCCAAGCTTCTGGTTTAGAGATTTGGTAATGAGGGAGACATGGGCATCCAATGAGAGGGAGTTACCAAAGGTGACCCCCAAGTACTTAAAGGTAAGAACTGACTCAAGGGCCTCTCCACTGCGGGAGAGGATCACCAGGGGAGGGAGGGTAGGAAAGGATGAGGGAGGATGGGAGAACAACATGCTTTTTGTTTTCTTGGTGTTGAGGAACAGCTCATTCTCCAGGAACCAGTCTTTGAGGGCTTGGAAGTCAAATGCTAATTGTCTATTTAGCCACCCTGAAGAGGAACGATAGATAATGGCATCATCTGCATAAAGTTGCACAGATGCTTCTCCACAGTTACAAGGCAGGTTGTTAATGAATAAGGAGAACAGCAAAGAGCCAAGAATGGACCCCTTTGGAACACCATGGGTTACGGATTGGAAGCCTGAGAGAGAGAGATGGCCCATTTGACCCTTTGTGAATGGCAGGAAAGGTAACTCCGGACCCAGGACAGGACAGTGGAATCGAGGCCCAGAACATGTAACTTTTGGAGCAGGAGGCTATGGTTGACCAGACTGAAGGCTTTTGTAAGACTGAAAAAGACAGCTGCAGTGACAAAGCCTTGGTCCATAGCACAAAACAGCATGAACTAGATCATGGAACCATGAGTGTGATTAAAGGCCGCAGCAGCATGGGGATGAAGGACCATGATGGCTTTCAGTTTTTGTAATTTTGTTAGCCTTCTACAACCAGGCCAGCTGGTCTGGTAGGTAGAATGGGATAGGTCAGATCGGGTCAGGTGGAAGAGGTGACTCCATCAGACTGCCACACTGCTGGACATACAGTTATGGTACTAGTTGGCTGCCAGACCGCCACACTACTGGACATACAGTTACAGTACTAGCTGGCTGGAGTGGCTGTCTTAACTGCACTGCAGCAGGAGGACTAACATGGCACTCTGTCTGGAGGGAGTGTGATGGAAGTTTGGATGGACTACTGGTGGACAGCGCAGCAGCAACAATGAGGGGGTGGCCCTTACAGGGGTACAGTGGTCATGACTTTGGAGGACAGCATGGTGGTGCTAAAACCATTACCTGCCTGCCATTCATTGCCATGCCAGCAGTCTACAAGTGGAGCATCAGAGGACTAGGTCAGACTCCCAGAAGATTGACAGACTCAGAGGAGGGACCCATAGGCTTCAACACATAATGGCATTAGGTAGGTGGGCTGTTAGGAAACTGGGTATTTGTATGTTGAGAAGGAAAAGATAACACAGGTAGAGCTGTGAATTACATAAGTGATATGGCTTTGTTTTTTTTCATTTTTACAGGGTTTCTGCTTCTCTGTCATTTCTGTTGTACTACTGTAACCCCCTTACAAATGGGGGTTCCCAAAAAGTCTTCCTTGAGCTTGCCTAAATGCTCACTGCCAGGCTGGTGTTCTGCATTTTAGCAGTTTAAATGTATTGCCAGAGAGTGCCTGTATAACCTCTGTGTACTGTCTCTTTAAGAGCTGCCTGGATTGCAGTCATAATAACCTGAGAGGGAGCTCTGTTAGAAGATGTACTTGTTTGCTGATCATTTGTTACAGTAGTAATAATATTGCAGTTTGTTCTAACCTGCCTTCTTTGCAGCATGAACAGTTCTGTTTGTTTCCATCATCTTTGTCCTGGACTGCAGAATGGGCCAATCAGGACATTTGGGACTCTAAAATGGAGCCTGCCTACTGGGGCTTGGTGGGGCCAAAACTTGTAGGAATTGTAGTTTTGGGCTTTTGGAGCATAAAATAACCTGGAGGGGGAGCCCTTGTTGTGACTGACAGACAGACAGATCAGCCAACTGAACCTTTTGGATCTTGTGGGAAAGTCCCACACTGCTTGCAGTTTCAGTGAGATCTGAGTTGGGAAGTGAAGTAACAGCTCGAGATAGTTCAAGCAGAAATCCATAGTGGATTCACGTGGGAGAACTGTGGAAAGGCCTGAGTTTGGCCTGCATGCCTGCCTGCCTGCTGTTTCTGAGAGGGAACTTGTGTTTTTTTTAGGACTGAATCCGAATTTGGAGAGCAAATTAAGCCACTGAACTGTGACCAGCCTTTAACTTGAAGAAGGCTGAAGATTTGCTGAATGCGATCGGCCTGACAGGACTTCCAGCTACCTCTGAACTCCTGGATTGTGCAGAGACTCTGTAATTGCGACCGGAGTGCCATTTGCCTGGTACAGTGGAATTTCCTTACATGTGACTATGCTGTGTGCTTATAGTGGGTCATGATTTGGTTTCCCACTGTGTGTCTGAACTGTGTTTTGCTTGCTGGAGGCTGTATCCAGCTCCGTGGACTGAATCCGTATCCATTTCCATTTGCCTGGGCTCTGCTACACTGGCCCAGCCAGAATACCTGCTACGCAGAGAAAGTCATTGACGAGAGACCGGCCTGGGGATCAGCCCCCTGCTCAACACTTTGAACAGGAACAATGTGACAGTGATTCATGTGGGCCCTGCTTCTCCAGGCACTCCAGCTCAACAGTCTGCAGTCTCGATTTCGTCCTGCCTGTGTCCAGTATTGGGTATCGTGAGTAAACATCAGGGTAGCTCCCTGCAACAGTTAAATCTAAAAATGTTGTCATCTGATTGTCTTGTTGCCTTTTCTTTCATAAACTGAGCCCTCCGGCTCCGTATTACAAATAGTGTGTGTTGTGCATGCTGCTTTCTTCCATCACAGGGCCCCAACCAGCTGCAACGTTCCTGACTAGCCCACCGCTTTCCTACCTGGGTACCCAGAGTGTCTGACTGTGTAGGGACTCTGAACTGCATGCATAACTATCTGATTAATATAGCTTTTAAGCAAATCAACCTGAGTACGCCTCTCCCTTGTTCAAATCCCCTGAATAAATCAGATTTAACTTTGTTTGCATTTAACCTGACTGTGGTTCCAGTTTGTGCTAAAATTATTGTACTCTTGCTATTTGCTGTACTTAACCTTGTTTTACAGGCGGTCCCCAGGGTCAAGCTAGAGGAACCAGCCCTGGTGGTAAGTGCAAACAGAGTGGGTAATTGCCTGGTGAATAAGGGTCATTGTGAAAGTAATTATTGTACATTGTTCAGGCCACTAGAAGGGAAAGAGGGGGGGTTACAGTGTCCCGGAGGGCTGTGCCCAGGTTAGCTTGACCACTAACAACCCTGAACTCCAGGTGGAGGCACCTGTTTCATTACCCAGGCCCCTTAACCTGCTACTAGCCAAGCAGGCAGGGGTAGTAGCCCTTGGGATAGCATCACCTAGGGGTTACACTACCAGTTGAGAGGTTTTAGATTGGAGCCACTAGTTGGATGTGGATTCAGAGCTTCCTATTCAGTCTCCAATTCAGTTCCATCACGATCGGAGGCAGAACCGAATCAGACTTGTCAAAATTCCAAATTCTGCAAATAGAACGGATTCCAGCTAATTTAAGCATCCCTAGTTAGGATTAACAATTGTAACTCCCAAACTAAATTTTCTGTTATTTGGTAATTATTTGTTTTACCAGAAAAAAGCCTCCATCAGGCATTGCTCATTTACAAAGTGGTCCTGGTTAGAACAAGCAAAAATACAGCAGATCAAAAGCATAATATATCATTGATAGCAGGTACAGCAGAACATAGATGTAATAAATAAAAAAGGTCAAAGGTAACAAGCAGACAGTATTACACAGTAAGGATACATGAATACAGCCAAAAACAAGGGATAGTTGTAAGGCTACAGAGCATAGCTATAAAGTTGGGTGTCCAAGTGCCAAAGTGCAAGGCAAGACAATTCACAGTACGAGCAGTGATAACTACCACCATGGGGCAATCCATACTGTGGGATTTTACCAACATTCCCATTTGTCCAAACAGTGGCCTTCAAGAAGCACCTTGAATGAGTTGACGCTGACTAGAGAGCTCAGTCTGAGTCTACAGTAGCCTATAACTAGTTCCAGAGAGGGGGCAAGCCACCTACTGTAAATACCATTTTGCTGTAACACAACAGATATCCCAAGACATCTAGGAGAATAACATTATTTCTCCTCAAATTACACAGGCATGTGGCTCTCCTGAAAAAGGCCGTAATATACAGAGGCAAATTGTTTTGAAGGGCCTTGTAGGACCAGGCACACAAATTTCTCAGTCTTCTGTTGGAGAGAGAGGTACAGCGTTGGGTTCTAGGAGGTTGACTAATAATAATGTGATGTGCTCTGTAGTACAATACGTCCAATTTGGCCAGGTGTGAGACAGTGGCACTTCTATAAATTAGATCACCGCAGTTAAGTAGTGGCAGAAAAGTGGCTTGTACAAACCTTTTTCTCACTTTTACAGAAAAGCAATATTTGAGCCTATAATAGAAGCCTAGTCTCGGGCATAGTTTCTTGCATAGATTATCAATATGCGTATTAAAGGATAGCTTACTGTCCAACCAGAGGCCCAGATATTTAAATGTATCACTAGCTCCAGTTTGTCACCCACAAGGGTGTAATGCTGGGATGGGAGGTATTAAGGGGCTGCTTATCATTGAGGTAAACACTAAAAACTTGTTTTTTGTTGCATTGTGGAAACATTTTGAGGTGTACAGGTTGAGCTGCAAAGTATCAAAAGCAGACTGAAGGTCATTCAAGGCAGCACTTAGGGTAGGGTGACGTTAGTAACATACAGTATGGTTTCATCCCAATAATAGCCTATGTTAGCATTCTCTATATTCCTCCCAGGTCATTAGTGTACATCATAAATGAGAGTGGCCCCAGTATAGTCCCTTGTGGAACTCCATTTCAGGAGATAGCAGGAGGATGAAAAGCCTTTCAGGTTTAACTGTTGCTGTCAACCAAATAAATAGTTCCTAAGCAGGACACAGCAAAGGGACTGAGACCTGTTTCACTGAGCTGATACAATAAGATGTTATAATCACCTGTGTCAAAAGGTCCAAGAAGATGGCAGCATTTGTGAGTTTCTGGTCAAGGGCAGTGAGCCAATCACTGGGACCTTAAGTAGGGCAGTTGAAGTACTGTGCATAGTTCTAAAACCAGAGTGTGCTGCAGTGATATTTAATTGGTTGAGATGCTTTTGCTTTTGTAACTGGTCTTTAACCAGTTTTTCCAGTAATTTAACCAGAGCTGGGAGAAAAGAGATAGGCCTATTATTATTCATGGTGGCCTAATCACCTGATTTGAATAGTGGGATTATATGTGTTTGTAACCCCTCCCCCCCCCACTATTTTACACAGTTAGCTACCCCTGGCACCCATACTGGGCACAGACACATTCAGAAACATTTAGAAATGGTAGCATCCCTAGTTTTGGGAATGTATACTAGGCTCATTACTCTAGAGATCAAAAGGGGTGGGAGTGTACAAAATAAATATGACCTTAGGTATTTACAAAAACCAGGTCCTGAGGAGAGAAATTTTGCTAGGGCTATGCTAGATCTGTACTTCTGGAGGGGTAACCATAAATCCACACACAGGAAGCAATAACGTAACTGTTCAGACCAAAGTTGGGGTTCTAGAGTGTGGCTTTATTCCAAAAAGATGTTCTCTAAAGCAAGGGTGGACCCCCAAGGTTTACACATTGTGGCAATAGGAACTTGCAGAACAACAAATTGACTGCATCTGATAGAGAACTCTTTGCATTCCCACACTGTAGGACATTGAAGATCTTGGACATTGAAGATTCCCATATATCATAGGACCTAGGACATTTCTTCCAGTGGCACTGGCTACAACTGAAAACACATTTACTGACAGGACACTTGTACTCTGTTTCCCACATGTCGTAGGACATTGAACATCGCTTCTAGTGGCCGAACATTGCTTCTAGTGTCACTGGCCACAACTGAGCATACGTTTTGCTAATAACTAGCACAACCCACTTCAGGGGGTAAAATCCTCTTCAGACATTGACCCTATGTCTAAAGTAACCAGGCACCCTTACTGAACCTGTTAATCCCGAACTGGTTACTCCGGATGGGGGTCTGCCCATTCTTTGCTCCCAAATCCATACTCAGCCATTCTTTCAAAGTTACACCTTAAACATTTGAAAACACACTTTGGAAAATGCTTAACTTGAATGAAACATTGGCATCCAGCATTTAAATCACTACACTGATAGTGGAAGAACTAAAGTCCTGAACAATGTGATATAGTCATACCTCTGGACATCACACACTTCAGCCAACTTTAAATGAGAACAGTGTCACACTTCTGAACAGAAAAGTTGGGCATTTCTCTTTAGCTAGAGAACACAACAGCACAGGTACTTGCTTTCTGCAGCAAAAAATCAGATCCTACTCACTGTTACACATTTCAGGCAGCTTCAAAACATCCTGGATCAAAAAGGGGATTGCCTCTTGGATCCATCCACTAGCAGCCCTTTTCACCCCTCCAGGGATGAAAATCAGGAGATCCTGCTGTAGACAATGGTTTCCACCACTTCTCTTGGCAAATTGGAGAATTACAGGACTAGGGTGAGAATGCAGGGCTCTCACTCAGAGTCCACAGCTGAGCAGTTCACACTCCTTCTTCTTCTAACTACAGACTTACACACTGATTCCGTCTCAAGATTCTAAACTCTCTCCTCACAGCTGGCAAATGCTTATGCTGCTGCGAGAGTTCCAAATGAGCTCATCCCTTCCATCTCAGCTTAAGCCAAGTAAACAAAAGAGTGAGCAGATGAAAAACCTATTTTACTAATTAATCACCAGCTGCCTCTCCCTGCCTAGCACTGATACTGAGGGGATTCTAGTAACCCCAGGGGACTGGGTGGTTACATGCTGTTTTGCAAAGCACAGGTATTTCACTGTTTTTTATTGAGAGAGATTAGAGGGATGAGTTATGGGGACGGTCAGCACATAGATCCCCATTCTTAGAAAGAAAGGTTATCATTCCCAATACTTTTCTTGTTATCAAGATTCTGGAGTTGTTCCACCTGCTTAAAAGAGAAGGGTTGAAAATGAAAGGGGGCCTTCCTATTAAGGGTAGCTTTAGATTGCCTTGAGTCTCGTAATGAAAGGGAGGCAGCAGAGGATTTATCAAAAATCATTCCAGCAGAATGTGGATTGGGAGTGTAACTCCTCCACTATCAATTGCTTATCTGTTGCTAGTTTTGAAGCTGCTTTGGTATGGTTGGGGATTCCAGTCACTCCTTCTAGTGCCTTTATTGACTTCCAGAACTTAGCATAATAATTTCTGTTCTCTTCCAGTAGTTCTACTTAATAGCTTCTACAAGTAGCTTTGGCTGACAGGATGAGCTTTGCACATTGATTACTCTTTAGCCTGAACGTCATCCTTCATTTGGTAATTTAGAAAGCCTCGCTTTGGCCCAGTGAGTGTCCCTGTCACTCAAAGCTACTTTTATCTATTGATTAAGCTAGGGGCAGCTCCTTTTGTTTTGCATTATATCTCACAAGACAAGCATGCCTGTTTATAACTTTGGGCACTTGCTCATCAAAGATTTCAGTAGCTACATATCCTGAAGTGCCTAAGTAGAACTTCTGGCAGTTAATGGCTACTAAATGGCCTTTTAATTAAAGTATGACTTGTGTATTGTACAAATTAGAAACTGTGTGAGGTTTATTAGGGATCTATTGTCTTCTGTTCAGGATTTTTGGACTGTTGGTGGCATCCTCTTTTAAAATTCAGTTTGTACATTGCATGCCCTTGGGGAATGCCACAAAGCAGCATCAGGTGGCATTCAGACCCATCTGCTGCACAGACTGCCCTGAGCTTTCAGAATAGGGCTGTTAGGTAAATCCCATTACCTCCTGGAGCCTTTAGCCAAGGTCCCTGGAATTCTGCGATTCCATAGCCATGGAATTTTCTACAGAACTTGCATGATGCTGCAGAATATATGAAGTACTGTGGAATATATTGCTGTTGACGAATTTTCATTCAGATATACAATTTCTCCATAGTGCTTTGCTCCCATCCTCTCTTTGTTTATCATGAAGCCCCTCCTCTGTGCTCAGCACTTGATGTCATGGATGACATCACGTAACGTATTAGCCAATGACAGAACTGCATTTTGCTGCAAACAAATTAATAAATCACACCTAGGATTCAATAAATGCTGCCACAAAAGCAGGGGTTAAATTGGACAGGAGCCCACAGGAGCTCCACCACCTCTTAAAAAATTGTATGAGAGTTCCACCACCTCTGTCATCTTTTTCCATTGACTACTATAGGAGAGTTCCACCACCTAGAAATAACAGTTCCACCACCTATAAATTTAGATGTGAGAGTTCCCCCACCTAAACATTTCCAATTTAACCATTGCACAAAAGCCTATGAGCTCTGCCACAGAAATCAGGACTGAAGTGCAGCAGAGAACTAGGGGCCTGCCCATAGGGTATCACAACTGGGTGTATGGCTGTCAAGAATTTGGAAAGTGACTTATAAGGTTCTGAACTAGTTATGTTTGAGGAAGCACTTCTATGCCAGCTTTCCTCCTCTGAAGGTGTTAACGTACCAGATTTACATGCTTATTTTAAAGAAAGGATTGACTTTTAAAATAATGTTCTTTTTACAAGTTGTGGGTTCATTTTAACCCCCAAGCATTCAGATCAGTATTTTAAAAGATGATTGCGTGACAGGTAACTTGATATAATTACTGGTGACCCCCTTGATCACACGCTTCCCAAGTCACTCTCAAACATGGTAATAACCCAAAAACAGGTTATTATGCCATTTGCTTTAAGTCTCAGTACAGTAAAGATCATCGTTCTACATCATTGACCCCTGGCCGGGAGTGGTTGGGCTGAACAGTTTCAAAAACATGGCAGCTCCATTTCCCCTTACCAACCACTCGCTACAGAGATGGGGAGTTTCCACTACTGTGAGTCTCTCCAACTTATTTAACTATTTATTCTTCTTTAAAATTTATCTGGTTGATCCTGCTTTTTAAATTACTACAATGCATCTGGCTGATCCTACTATCTGTGCTGGATTCAAGCAAGAAACCGCGAATCCGACCCAGCGCGATCACCAGAAGGACTGTGTCTCATGTTTCAACCACGACTGAAATGCGGTCCAACACTTCCTTTTTTTTTTAGAAAAAACAAAACAAAACAATGCCCTTGCTGGACAGGGAAGGAGAGAGGTGGGTGTGTGTGTGTGTGTTTCTCTCTCTCTCTCTCTCTCTCTCTCTGTGTCTCTCTGGCACAGAACTCTCTGCACCAGTAATTATAAAAAAATAATGGCTATGTAACTGTTTTGTTAAGAATCTCTTTTTATACACCTTTGGTGTGTGATGACCTCATAAACCTCTCAAGGTTCGCTCTCGAGGTTTATGGGTCAAACCATACACCTCGGGTGTATAAAAACAATCCATAACACACAGTTGCATAGCCATTATTCTCCATTTAACCACCAACAAGCAAATGTCCCATTGGGTAGTCACATTGAAACCCATCTCTACCTGCAGAAAGTATAAGCATTGCATATTATTTTAAATTTTAAAACAAAATAGAATTTTAAAAGCATTCCATGAATAATTGTTGGTGGTACAAGGTGTATTTTTTTTAATAAAGATTGTTAAGTGTTTGACAATACTGCAAATCATGAAATATGCAAAAAAAGTCAAGACATTTACATATCTTTCCAGTACAAAGGGCCATAAAATCAAAGTTAACCATGCGTGATGTGCCTAATAGTTGAAAAGTACTGCACCTTTCTGTCAAGTATTTCACCTTTCAAGGGCAGTATTTTAGAGTATCATATAGTGGCCTTTTCTTATCACTGTGACTTGCGTACAAACACCATTCTGTGTTTACACAGTTACACACTGACTTGCAGTTTTGTACCGTATCAGTTCATGGTCATATGAAACTTGTTTGCTAATGCGATAGTCTGTTTGGTTAACAATTGCTAAATTTTAACACTGAAGCACAACTGCTACCAGGCAATAATAATTACCTTGCAAAGTTCATTTATCTCTGCAGCCTACTTGTTTTTGTTTTTTGCAGTTTATTTACCCAGGATAGCCCTGCTGAGATGCTGCCTGTATCTCGTTTTCAGTGAATTCCTGCTGTTACATCAGTTGACAGCTGGGAGGACTGTAGCACTGAGCAGTTGAATAAACTGCTGAAGATCACACAGTGTATATGTGGCTGGTGGTGGGATTTAAACCTGTTTCTCCATTGTCTCCTGGATTCTAGGCCTGCGCTCAAGCTCTGCTTTGGCAATAAAGATCTCAGATAGGTGGGTTTATCCGTGCTGTTCATAGCCTTGACTTAATGGACCTGCTGGGCCATTTTCAAGTTGTGTAATGCACATATTTTGAATTGTAAGTGTTTGCATATTTTACTGAGGCCCTGGAAAGAATTGCTTTTATCAGCATGTCTTGTCCACAACTTAAAAAGAAATAGGTATGGGCAACAGGCTAATTTTTGCAGAGGAATCTTGTTTACTTTAATCTCTACATTAAATATCTTTAGTTATCCAGGAAAATATCTACAAACCTAACAGTCAATCAGAGTGGAGGATTTTTCCTATCCATTTTAGAACTCACTGGCTGCAACTGTATATTTACTCTATGTTTACTGCACAATTTATTTACTCAGGATAGCTAGATCTGGATGCAGCATCTCATTTTCAGTGGGGTCCTGCTTCCACCCAGTTTTTTTACAGCAGGGTGGAGAGAAGTGGGTGGGACTTACCTGGTCTGCCTCCCAGCCATCTATTCTTGCCAGTCCCTGCCTGTTTGGCGCCCCTTTATTGCTGTTGATGGTCTCTGTGTACCTGTTTTGCTGGGGGACTGGAGGAGTTGTGAGTAAATGTTTAAAATCACCAGCCTGGCAGTACAGTGCAGTTAGCATTGGGCAATCCATGGGTGTGCCGTAGCTCTGTGTGTGTGCATGTTTGAGATGGCTCCTGCTCGAATGTGTGAGCAGATCCTGTTAGCACTGTGCCACCTAATGTTTAAACCCACCCTTGCAGCTCAGTGGCAAGGTCTCCATGTGTTCTGACCCCTGGGATCCCAGAAGACATAGGTGGGGTCCAGAGACACACTGGCAGAAGAAAAGAAATTAAACTCTGCAAAGTGTTTCTAGTCACTGTAGCTTGAACAGCAGCTGAGGCTGCACTGTAAGATGAATTATCTGCCTGTTGCTTGTTGACCCAGCACTATGGCACTAGCAACCAGCTGGGAGAGTTTCTTTCAGTGCCCATTCCACGACCGGGCAATTGAGCAGAGGGGTACCTATTAAGGCATGTGGACATTTAATTTTAAAATAATACAAGAACTCCATAAAAAGACTTTAAAGTTGGCATTCCATATAGACTGTTCTGATGGAAGCCATCTTGGTCACCCCTGACCATTACCTTATCCAATCAACATTCGAGGAGCATGAAGGACTGCCGTTATGGCTCCTTGGTGGGGGCAGGACAATATTTGTGGCACCTTCAGCAGCACCCAATCAGGTGTCATATTAATTCTGCAGATGGACAGCTGTGTCGACCAGTCAGAAGCTGCCATGTTCTCCTCTGTCCTTGGGGGAGTACTGAGCTCGAGGCAGTCTGCCTGAAGTTCTCTGTGAGACAGGGTGCTTAGACTGTGTCTAGGAAACGTTTGGAAGTCAGCCTAAGGCTTCCACAGCTGCCTTCTAGAAGACTTAACCAAGGCATTCTACAATCTAGAAAGCCAGAGTTTAAGGTAAAGAGCTGTTTTTGTTAAAAAAGAAAAAAAAAAACCCTGAAGCAGTCAGAGAGAAGCCCGCAGCCTCTGAGGAGGGCTGGGTCTATGTCCTTGTCAAGAGCTTGGAGTTTGCCTGCAATTTAAACAACTAGAGTCAGGAGACTTATACAGAAAATCCCCATTGTCTGGGAAACCAGCTTTGAAGTAAGAAAAGCTGATGTCTGGTTTGAACCTGAAGTTTGAAAATACCTGAGAGACTGATTGCCACCCCCAGCCCTGGGAGGTAATCCAGAGCTGCTCCTGGAGGTATCTACATCTGCTAGCCAGCAGAGGAAAAAAAGACTGTGTGTTTCCTGAGCTCCAGGAGAAGAGTCACTGCCAGTAGAGGACAGTCTGGGGAATCGGCCAGATAGTGTCTCATCCAGGCACTACCCAGCATCTCCTCCTGAGGGCTGAATGCCTGGACAGGTGGGGTGAGTTGTGTGGCCGTGGTCCCCAGCACTGGTCTGTCCAGCACCTGCGATGACACAGAAGAGAAGGTGACAAGCTGCAAGAGTCTGCCATCCTGCAGAGGTGACCAACTGCAAACAGCCTGCCGCAGCCACGTCAGCTGCACACCTGTGTGCATTGTTTGACATGCCCAGCACAGCAGACTGAACAATTTGCTGCTGCTCAGACCCTGTAAGAACTGTGTCTACAGAACCGTGAGTAAACACAGGGCCTGCTCTGCAAATGGAAGAGTTGTTCATAGTTTTTTAAAGTTACTGTTTGGCCATCCGGCCGGGAGTTGTGAGTTCTACTTAAAATAGTAATTTGCATCAATTCAAGGGGTTATTGTTAACCAAGTGCTTTACGGTGCACCAATGCTGGCCAACCAGTTGCACCAATATAAGGCCTGTAACTTCTCCAACTGGGTACCCAGACAGACTGTGGGAGCTCCCAATCTACCAATCTAATTGGCTCGGGGATAATCTAGTACCAGACAGAAGTGGGAAAATTAAGAGTGTACTGTTCTGCATGCTGGTGAGGGGTGGCACCATTGCTACTCTTCTAGTTGGGATTATTGTTAATGTTTGCATATCAAATTGCTTGCACCATTGTTCTTCCTACATCCCATGGTCCCTGCACCATTCCTACCTCTTTCTGTAAATAAATTACTGGTTAACCTTTTTAACACTGTCTGTGAGTATATTATGAGAGATTGCTAATAATTTGAAGTGTTTTGAAAACTGCAGCAAAGGTTGGTATTCTGTGCATGGAGTGACTGTAAGAGGAGGTGGATAGGTATAGCATCCCAGGGGGTTGTACCCAATTGTCACCAGGTCTATTTCAACTATTCTCTGGGTGGAGGCATCGCGTTTCTTGTTTTATCTTTGGAAATGAGCCCCCCTATCTAGAACAACAGAGCCTAGGCCTCTCAACCTTGCTTGAGCCCACAAGGCAAGGATTGTAACCAAAAGTATGCACGGTGACCTGGTTACCCTTCGGCTGGCCCCATCTTGAGTACAGTGTTCATTTCTGATCCCTTTCTCTCAGAAAAGGTACTGATATGATCAATAAAGTCTACAGGATAGCAACCAAAGCTGTTGAGGACATGGAATATATGAGCTATGACTGAGGATCAAGTGACAGAACTGGGGTAATAACATTAGAAAAGAGGGGCATCAGGCCACCCTGTGGCCAAGTGGTAGTATTATACTACCAGCTGGGAAATCTGGGTGTGGAACGGAGCCTGGAAACCCATTAAAAGGGTGTGTCCAGGTCAGGGAGTGCTGCCAACTGCAGTATGTCACTGATCGGGAGTGCTGGTGAAGGTGTGACAAACAGCTCCTGTGTGGGCCCTGGCAGTCTGTCTCTGTCCTCAACAAATACTGCATTTGGGCATGGCCATTGTGTGTTGCCGTGCTGAGCCAAAAGCAGGAAGGCTAAGGGAGAAAGATTATTGTAAAATCCCACTGATACCACGTTCATTTCCCCTTCCTCACCACCACTCTCGACCTCTGTTACAAGGCAGGGAATGTGACTCTAGGGAAGGGAGACAAAGCTTAACAAAAGTTAAAGAAAATGCGGGAACTTGGGGGAGCCATGATCATAGTTTTCAAATACCTAAAAGTAAAAACACCATCAAATTAAATGCAGCTCTTTAAACTACTGAAGGACAAAACAACAAGGGGACAGAGTGCCAATGAATGAAGTAAAGTTCAGGGGGAAATATCATGAAGCAATATTGCCCAAAAGGAGTGCTGCATATTTGGAAAAGACTCCCAGTGCATGTGCTATCAGCTGATAATGTAACTGCCTTGAAGCTTGGACTTGATAGGCATTTTCAATAAAAAAGGATATTCCCACTAAGGTGGTGGGGTAAAAAAACCTGATAAATCAATGGTCTTTCTTTTTTTCTTTCTCTCTTGCTTTCCTTCTTGACTTCTGCACCCCCCTTAGTGCTGAACCAGGAAGCAGCTGGTCCAGCATAAAAGCAATCACTCCTTACATATACCAGCATGTTTGTGTCCCAGCGAGTGAGTGGAACAGTGAAGGAGTGTAACAGGTGTAAGACTGGTATCTTAGGGGTCAGCAGGCATCAGCAAGAGGAGGTGGGAGACTATGTTGGTCAACTAAGGTAAGGCACCTGTTCACGCCTGTTGTTGTATTTCCTGCTGGAAAGGGTGGAAGTGAAAAGGTAGGCCTAAACTGGGAATAGAAGCAACGCCCTATGTAGGGTAGCAGCATAAGGGGATTTAAACTAGGTATGGGGGAACACAAGTAACTACAAACAAAAAAAAAAAAAGAAAGCTAAAACACACTATCGGGATAATGGCACATTAGTATATCCAGGTAAATACAGGGAGAACTGAAGTTGGGAATGCTGGGTGAGCAGCAATGCAGTCGCTGTGGGGTGGCAGTTTTCAGGGACCTTGTGGAGACTCTGGTGCTGCCCCATCTGCATACACCTCTCTGGATTGAGGAAGGAAGCTGCTAGACTCCAGGCTGAGTTGGCTAAGATTTGTGGGACTTCCACCCCCAGCCAGGGGCCACCAAGTCTGCCACCGTTACCTCAGAGGATGCCAGGGAGAAGGAAAAGCTGGTCTACGGTGGGCTCTGGAAGGGTGGGGGTGGGGGTGGTGGGTCAGAGGCATATTCCTAAACTGGTACCACTACACAATTCCTACACCACTCTGGCAAGGCAGGACTGCCAAGATGTGGCACCCATGTTAGTGGTTAGGGAGGCTATGGGGGTCCTCCATATTGGAGACCCCAAGGAGGGTGGAAAAAGACCCTAGAGGAGGAGGAGGAGGAGGAGGAGGAGGAAGCAACGTCTGGTAGGGGACTTTATTGTGGGAAGGGAATATATTTGGGAATAGGGAGGGGGAGAGAGGGTGGTTAGGTGCCTACGTGGTGCCATGGCCCAGAGGGGTGTAAGCAGATCCTGAGGATTGCTAGGTCAGCTAGACAGGAAGCAGAGCTGGATATCATAGTCCACATAGGGACAAATGACCTGGCTAGGGACAGGGCTGGAATAGTACAGGGGGAGTTTAAGGAGCTGGAGAGGGGCCGTAGACAAGTAGCGCACTCAGTGGCTTTCACTGAGGTGCTGCCTGTCTATGATGGGGGGAAGAGAGGGATCTCCAAACCAGGATCTTCAGCATATGGTTGATTGAATGGTGCATCCAGCTGGGAGGGGAACTGTAGTCCTCAGTGGATGGTTTAGATGTTACTTTGATGAACATTTAAACAAGCTGAGGGTGGTGGTCGAAGAAATCAGGGAGGCAGAAACTGCACCCCCACAAGCTGAAGTAGACAGTAGGAAAATACGAGGGGAATGGAATCCCCCAAGGTGATAATTAATAATGGAAGCGGGACAGTAAAAATTTGGGGGGTGGGAATGGCATCGTTAAAAAGAGAAATGGGAGGGAGGGCAAAAAAGAAAGAAGGACAGTAATAGAGTGGTAACAAAATCTGGAAGGCCATGCATGCGAATGCTAGAAGTCTAGATAATAAGATTCCAGACCTAGAAGCCATCATGGCAGAAGTTGACCTAGATATTGTGGCCATTACTGAGCCATGGTGCACTGAAAACCATGAGTGGGACATGGCCATTCCAAGTTATACTCTGTTCAGGAAGGACAGAGTGGAAAGGAAAGGAGGGGTATAGTGTTTTATATGAGGGAAGGAATAAAAGCAATGGAGATACAGGAAATATTGGGGGGAGGGGGAGAATTACTGTGGGTCACTCCAGAGATAGGGAATGGAGCCTCAGTTTGCACTGGCATGATCTATAGACCCCCAGCACAGGGAGAGAAGTTAGATAAGGTACTGGTGGAACCCACTGGCAAAATAGCAGAAAGAGGGGTGCTGCTGGTGGGGGATTTCACTCTGCTGGGTGTAGATTAGAGCATTCGGGTTGCAGCTTCAGCTAGAAGCAGAGGGCATTCCTCAGGCAACTATTCAGTGAACCCACTTGAGATAGGGCAATATCGGACCTGGTACTCACTAACGTGGACAGTGTTGCCGACATCGAGGTAGAAGGCAACCTGGAGACCAGTGATCACTGTACAGTGTGCAGTTCTGGAGGTCGCACCTTCATAAGGATATTAACAGGCAGGAGATGGTCCAGAGAAGGGAGGCTAAGATGTTATAGGGCTTGCAACACAAGACTTATGAGGAGAGATTAAGGGACCTCAATATGTACTCGCTGGAAGAGAGGAGGGAAAGATGGGCCATGATAGAAACATTCAAGTATCTCAAAGGTATAAACAAGGTGCAGGGGGAGACATTTTCCAATACAGGAGGAGCACAAGAACGAGGGAGCATGACGTGAAATTGGAAGGTGGGAGGTTAAGAGGGAAAGTGAGGAAGTTCTTCAAAGAGAGGGTGGTGGATGCATGGAATGGTCTGCCTCAGGAGGTGGTGTGAGCGAGCACTGTGGATGGATTCAAGCATTCTTAGGACAGGCATAGGTGAACCATAGAGGTACAGCAGTGGGTGGGTCAGAAGCAGTAATCCAGTACAAGGGCTTATGGGCAGACGAGATGGGACAGGTGGTCCTTATCTGCTGGGAATTTCTATATTTCTATGTTTCTATGTACAGTGTAGTTCAATATAAGGATAGCTGTGGAATCAAACTACACAAGAGCGAGGGTTCTGGACTTCAGGAGGGTAGACTTGAAAAAGATGAGTGAATACCTTCGGGATGACCTGGCGCTGGGGGGGGCATGACCTGGGTGGGGTGGGGGAACAGTGGGCAAAGCTAAAAAGGGTCGTAGTGAAGGCAACAAACCTCTGTGCTAAGCAAGTGAGCAAAAGCAAGAGGAAAGGATACCATTATTGTTCTCGAATAAGGTGGCAGAATAAGTAAAAGCTAAAAGGGTAGCATTCAGAAGGTATAAGGAGACACAGAGGGAGGAGGCTAGGGATGTGTATCAGAAACAGAGGGAAGCAGGGAGAGCAGTTATAAGGGTGAAGGTACAAACTGAAGAGAAAATAGCCCCGGCAGTAACAAAAGGGGACACAATAGTTTTTAGGTATGTAAATGAATAGAGGAATACCAGGGGTGGGACTGTGAAGCTAAAAAGGGAAGGGGAGGACTGTGCAGAGGAGGACCTGGAAAAGGCAGACATCCTGAACAAATACTTTTGTACAACCTACAGAGAGGAAGGAGAAGAGGAGGGGCCACAGAAAGGTAACAGGAGTATTGGAGGGATGGAGGTGGACACTAGCCCATTTTCAGAGGAGAGAGTCCTGAAGGAACTCACTAATCTGAAGGTGGACAAAGCAATGGGGCCAGACGGGGTGCATCCAAGGGTACTGACAGAGCTCAAAGAGGTATTGGCAGCACCTCTGACAGTCCTGTTTAACAGTTCATTGGAAACAGGAGAGGTTCTGGAAGACTGGAGGAGGTCAGATGTGGTCCTATTTAACAAAAGTGGTAGCAGGAAAGAGGCTGGCAATTATAGGCCAGTCAACCTGACCTTGGTGGTGGGAAAGTTAATGAAATCATAGCTGAAGGAAAGGATTGTAGAATATTTTAAATCCAATAGGTTATAAGACCTAAGGCAGCATGGATTCATAGGAGGAAGGTCATGTCAAACGAATCTGATAGAATTATTTGACCGGGTGACCAAGGAACTAGATCAGGGTGGAGCAGTGGATGTTGCCTACCTAGATTTCAGTAAGGCTTTTGACACTCTTGCACATAGTACCCACCTCTAGTACCCATCTCCCCACAGTGTCCCTCTACACATGCAAAATCTCACTAATAATATGTTCATGAGACAAACTGTAAAATATCAACAATATATTTATTGGGGGATATTCACAAAGGATGGGGGAAAGCAAAGGAAAGCAAAACTGATTTTTAAAGAATCTCTTGAACTCTTATGGCAGGGCTAAAATTAAGTGCCTGACTAGACTCGGCCAGTAAACACTGGAAAACAGCAACAGTGCCCAACCACCACCAGGCAAGACAAGGCAGTAGCAAAGTAAATACTGAAACCTTTTGTATCACCATCACACCTGCACTGGGGGCACTAGCCACTGGTACCAGTTTAACCCTTAAACCTTACAGGGAGCTTCCGGTGCTTCACCGGGTACGCAGCTGCAGGAACGGTGCAGACCTGATGATGTTGCAGCTGGTTGGCCCGTGGTGGTGCACTTCAGAACAGAAACAGAACACTTTGAAACTCAAACCCCACAGGCCATGCAATTGCTTAAATGGCAAAACCTTCCAAAGAGTTTCAATTTCACTGTCTTTGTGTTTGAATTCAGTAGCTTCAGGCTGCTGGTCTGACTAGGGGGCCTCTGTTGGTTTCTGCTTGATTTGTGGAAGCTTGTAGCAGCTTCAGCTGGGTGTGGCTGGATCTTCAGCTGCTGTAAGTGTTTCAGGGGATTTTCAGTTAAATTTCACTGCCTTTGTGTTTGATTTCAGTAGCTTTAGCCTGCTGGTCTGATTAGGGGCCTCTTTTGGTTTCTGCTTGATTTGTGGAAGCTTATAGCAGCTTCAACTGGGTGCGGCTGGACCTGCGACTGCCCTGGAACTCCTTGGCTAATTTTTTGGACACAGCCTGTGGAATTTCTCCCACCTACCCACCCCAAGGCTCAGCCTTCATTTATAGGGCAGGTCCCAGAGTGCCTTGCAACATCCTGCTACCACACAGGGAGTAGCAAACAAAAACAAAGCGGATAGGAGATAGCAGATAGCAATTAGGATGCATAAGCAGACAGAAGAGGGAGGAGGGTAACAGTTATGATGGGAGTGGTGCAGTGCAGTGGTTGTGGAGCAGCAGTCTTCAGGGAGACATTCTGGAGGCTGCAGTACTGGCCTTTCTGCAGACACCTCTCTGGGCTGAGGGAGGAAGTTGCTTGTCTCTGCGTAGAGTTGGCCAGGTTACAGGCGGCATCCACCCCCACCCAGAGACCACTGGGTCCACAATGTGAACCTCATAGGATGCCAAGGAAGAAGTGTGACTGGACCACAGTGGGCTCAGGGAGGGTGAGGGGGGGGATTCAGAAGCACATTCCCCAACCGGTTCAGCTGAATAACTCCTACACTGTTTTGAAAGAACAGGAATGCCCCATACAGACACCAGCAGCTGGGACCAGGGAGGATGGTCAGGACCTCCAAGCTGGAGCACCAGGGAAGGGGGTAAGGGACCCTGGAGGAGGGGGAAGCGTCTGCTAGTGGGGGACTCTATTGTCCGAGGTGTGAAGATAGGGACACCTAGCAGCACGGAGAGGGAGGTCAAGTGCATCCCAGGAAGCACTGCATGGAGGGATGGGAAGTGAATCCTTAGAATAGCTAAGGCAATAGCCAGAAGGGAGGAGCTGGATGTTATCGGCCACCTGGGGACCAGTGACCTGGAGGGGAGAAGGATGGAGTTAACTAGAGTCCAGGAGGATTTCAGGAAGCTGGGGGGGGGGGAGCTGAAACAGGTAGCATGTTCCATCTCATTCTTGGAGGTGCTACCTGTCCCTAGCACAGGGGAGGCTAGGGCACTCCTCATCCAAGCCTCAACACCTGGTTGAAGGATTGGTGTGGAAGGGAAGGATTTGGTTTCATAGGGGACTGCAGCCCCACCTGGGCAGATGTGAGCTTGTATCAAGAGGATGGCCTGCATCTGTCCATGAAGGGGACCTCACTCCTTAGTGAGAAGTTGGAATGCTTCTGCAGAGAGCATTTAAACTGGCCAAGGGGGGAGAGACAGAAGAGACAGGTGGCTTAGGAACACTCCCCCATGGGAACATGCAAAAACACAAGTTGACAACAGTAACACCTGAAGTGGGCACTGAGGAGCAGGTAGGTGAAGCTTGTATAAGGATGGGATAAAGAGGGGCAGGAGCACATGAACAAGAAAAGTGGGGTAGTGGAAATAGGCAAGGGAGAGAGAACAAGAACAGAGAGAGGGCAGGGTGTAAAACATGGAAGGTCATGCTTACAAATGCCCACAGTCTGGGAAATAAGGTTCTAGACCTGGAAGCCTTGATGGCGGATGCAGACCTTGACACAGCAGCAATAACAGAGACATGGTACTCTGTTAATCACAGCTGGGATGTCAATGTACCAGGCTATACACTGTTCAGAATGGACAGGGAAGGTAAAAAGGGAGGGGGGGTAGCCCTGCACATCAGGGAAGGCATAAAGGCTACAGAAGTACAGGGAAGACAGGGGGAGGCCAAGGCAATGTGGGACACCCTTGAACCAGGGAATGGAACAGCAATACATACAAGGGTGATCTACAGACCTCCAACACAGAGGGAGGGAGGAAGTGGACAGGGTACTGAAGGTGGACATTTATGACGTGGTGGCTAAAGGTGAAATCCTGCTGATGGGATATTTCAATGTGCCGGATGTGGATTGGACCACTCGGGCAGCTGCTTCAGCCAGAAGAATGGCCATCCTGGAATCCCTGCAGGGGGTTGGACTCAGACAGCTGGTGCATGAACCAACCAGAGATTAATCGATTCTGGACCTGTGATGGACCAATGGGAACAGAGTCGAAGGAGTCCAGGTGGAAGGGCAGCTGGGATCCAACTACCACCACATGGTATGGTTTGGAATGGAGACAGGGACTCAGTTAAGCCACACAATGACAAAAGTATTAGATTTCAGGAGAGCGGATTTCAGTGAAATGGGTAGATGTTTAAGTGTAGACCTGGAGAAGGAAGCGGTAATGGAGGGAGTGGAGGAACAGTGGGGGAAACTAAAAGGAGCCATAGTGGAGGTAACTAACCAATGTGTTAGGATAGTGGCCAAAGGGAAAAGAAGAAAGAAACCACTATGGTTCTCTAAAGAGGTAGCAAACAAAGTAAAAGCTAAAAGAACAAATTTCAGGAAGTATAAGGGGACCCAAAGGGAGGAGGACAGGGAGGTGTACCTTGATTGTCTAAGGGAAGCAGGGAAAGCTGCTAGGAGAGCCAAGGAGCAGACAGAGGAGGGTTTAGCATGGACTGTGAAAAAAGGGGACATATAGGTACATCAGCGATAGAAGAAAAAATAGGGGGTATTGTGAGGCTCAAAGGGGAGGCGGGAGAGTGTAAGGAGGGGGATCTAGACAAAGTAGAAATACTGAACAAATACTTCTGTTTGGTATTCCCTAAGGAGGGAGAGGGTCAAGGACCACAGTTGGGGAGCAGAGGCAATGGGGGGGTGGAGAAGAGGACACCAGTCCATTCACAGTGGAGAGAGTTCTGGAGGAACTCACAAAGCTGAAGGTGAATAAAGCCATGGGGCCAGATGACATACACCCGAGGATATTAAGGGAGCTGAGAAGAGAACTAGCAGCACCTCTGGCCACCCTGTTTACAGAGTCACTCAACACAGGCATGGTTCCAGAGGACTGGAGGAGGGTACATGAAGTCACACTGCACAAATGTGGAAGTAGAGAGGAAGTGGGGAATTACAGGCCAATCAGCCTCACCTCAATGGTGGGGAAGATCATGGAAACACTGCTGAAAGAAAGGATAGTGGCACACCTGGAATCCAATGGTGCCCAGGATCTGAGGCAACATGTATCCACAGCAGGAAGGTCTTGTCAAGCAAATCTGATAGATTTCTTTGATTGGGTGATTAGGAAAGTGAATCAGAGAGGGGCGGTAGACATCACCTACCTAGATTTCAGCAAAACCTTCTATACCATCCCCAACAGAAGGCTGGTTAACAAGATGAGTAGTCTAAGCATGGGGCATAAGGTGATACACTGAGTTAGAAACTGGCTGATGGACAGAAGACAGAGGGTGGTGATAAGTGGAATCCAATCTGGGGAGAGAGAGATGAACAGTGGAGTACCACAAGGATCAGTACTGGGACCAGTCCTGTTCAATATCTTCATTAGTGACATTGCGGAGGGGCTGGAAGGAAAAGTCTGCCTACAGTATTAACAGATGACACCAAGATCTGCAACAGGGTGGACACTCCAGAAGGGGTGCAGAAAATGAAGAGGGACCTGGAGAAACTTGAAAGATGGTCAGAGGTGTGGCAACTGAGGTTCAATGCAAAAAAGTGAAAGATAATGCACCTGGTTATTATTTATTTATTTAGGCGTTTAACCAGGAAGGTATGCCGAGCAGGCTACTGCTCGATTCCAAATGCGTCCTGGGGGAAGGGGAACAATAGACAGCAGTTGAAGACCGCATGATACAAGTGGATACATAGAGGGGAAATCACTAACATAAGGTCCTGGCAGCTCTACAAAGTAGCCTAGACAACAGTTAAGACAGCATAATACAAGTAGTTACATGGAGGGGAACTGTAACAATTGGTCCTGGAAAAGACAAAGAGAAGCGAGGGAACAATAGTTACAGGTGCAGATTAAATGCAGTATGATTAGGGGGAACCCTGGGGAGAGCTACAGAATGGGGGGGGAGGTGCTGACTGTCACCAAAGAGTAAAGGGACCTAGGGGTTATCATATCTGATAACCTTAAGGTATCAAAGCAGTGCCCAAAGGCTGCAGGGAGGGCCAGTGGCATGCTGGGGTGCATAGGCAGAGGCATTACTAGCAGGAGATGGGAGGTGGTGATGCCATTGTATAAAACACTGGTAAGGCCTCACCTGGAGTACTGCATGCAGTACCAGTATCAAAGTTTATTGTTCAACTTTGTTGTTGATAATCAAAGTTATTATGGTTAAAAGCATCCACTAATTTCTACAAAAATATAATATAACATAGAAATATATAAACAGTTTTAAAAAAGAACATTATTACCGAATTAGCTGCATTACAGTATATCTCTAGGACAAAAACAGCGCTTCAAGGATAGTACATAACACCTTACTACAAAGGACCAGGTATCACAGCATATTTTAAAACAGTATTATAACTAACCAACAATAAACAAATAGCATTTAATAAAGTGCAATTAGTGAGAGTACATAGACACAAGTTAGGGATGAATCTAAGTTGTATTGCAGTTTAATCTATAATATTTTTTCTTTATTTTAATTACTGAGAAGAAGAATTTAAACACCAACAAAGCAACCTCCACACATTTTGGGTGTAACAAAATAAATACCCAATCATAATTAGTTTTTGCATATAGGCTCAAAAAATTTAGAAGTAGATTCTGATTCCTTGTATCCCTGAGCGACCACTCCGCTCGGCCGATGAGGGGTTGCTAGAGATTCCAAGGGTGACTTTAAAATCTGCAGGAGCCTGGGCATTATGTTCGTGGGTCTCCGACCCTCTGGAATTCTCACCCCATCGGATTAGAGTGTGTGTATCATGGGGGTTCCAGCAGGATTTAAAACGTTTTTGTAGAATAAAGCTTTTAATGATGGTGTTGCTGACAAGCATGTATTTATAACTATGCTGATATTTTGTTTTGTTTTATATGTTTTAATTGGTTTTATTGTTATGTGCCTTGGTTATGAAAGGTGCATTATAAATAAAGAATTATTATTATTATTATTATTTCTATGCTTTGAATATAAGGGACATATATTAATTATATGAAATAAAGATTCTTGATGACCAATAATACATCTACATTGGACAGTTGTATTTGAGGTCACATCTGTGTGTGGACCCTTATTATAGTAGGTATGTCTGGAATTGATCAATTTAAATTGTGCCCATGTGATCAGTTTTTTATCAGCTGGTTGTATGGGAAGGTTTAAATAATCTTCTGGACAATGTCCAGTTTTATTAATTCTAAACCATTCAGTGCATTTCTGCCCTTTTAGTTTTACTATATCCAAACTTCGAGCATGATCAAATAATCTTTTCTTAATTAAAGTTCTGAAGTGTACAGATATATTTATGCTCTTATTGTAATCATTCCATAAGTGAGTCAGGTTTATTTTTGTTAAATTAATCTCTAGGGCCCTTAACCAATTAGATTTATGACCTTCATTGGACCATTTGATTTTTTCTTTCAAACAATTATGAGGTAATGTATTATGTTTATTATTTATTATTCTCAACCAGTAAGCCAATAGTTTTAACTCGGCCAAAGCACCCATTGAAATTTTTCCTAATTCAGATCTGACCATTGCATTAGAAGTGGAACATGGTACTCCTAATAAGGCTTTGCAATAGTATGTAGAAGCCTTATCGGTTTATTTTGTTATATGGAAGCCCCAAACTTCTACACTATATGTGATAATTGGGTTAATCTTTGCATCGCCAGCAATAAGTGCTGGGAGAATGGAGTTACCTTCAAATTTCGTGTTAAACTTTAGTAGTGCCTTAGCTATGATTTTAGCTTTCAAATATTGATCTTTTTGATGTGGAACCCAATTAAATGTATTTATCAATTTGACCCCCAAATATTGATAACAATTCACAGTTTCAATTTTCTTGTCTCACAATGTGAATTTAGATTGAAAGGAACTTTTGCCATGACTATTAAAACTCATTATTTTTGTTTTATTAAGATTTATAGATAACTCTGTTTCACAATTTTTCTGAAAGATATCTTTTTTTTTGTAGTTCTTTTATAGATAAGGCAAATAACACCATATCGTCAGCATAAGCCAATGCATGTAAGGAAAGTTATTTATTTTAGGAGAATCTAACTTTTCCTCATTACCAACAAGGAGCAATTCATTTACATAAATGTTAAATAACAGGGGAGCCAGTAGGCATCCCTGTTTAATCCCTTTAGGTTGCAAAATACTCCGTTAGATTGCCTTTATTATCATACCTGACAGAAGAAACAGTTCCACAGTGAAGAAGACAAATCATAATCAGAAGTGTATTGTCCATATTTAAGGAATGCAAGGTTAGCCACAATTTATACCGATTTAGAGAATCAAAGGCAGAAGAAAAGTCGAAAATAGAGCATATAATTTCACCCTTCTCCATTTAATGTATTTCTCAATTAAATGTGAGAAGACATATATATTATCAATTGTGGAGAAACCTTTTCTAAATCCTGCGAGAGTGAGAGAAATTGAATTTGTTTCAACACAGTCTGTTAGTCTAACAAGTAATAGTCTTGTAAACATTTTTGACACTATATTTAAAGACTTATTGGGCGATAATTATATGGGTCATATACTGAGCTTTTTTTATGAAGCGATACAATAACAATTTTAACCCAGGAGGAGGAAACATATTTAAATTCAGTACACAAATTAAAATAATGGGCAAGTAAACGTATCCAAAAGGACCTATATTCCTTATACATTTCAGCTGGAATACCATCCTCTCCAGCTGCCTTGTTATTTGTAAGTTTTAGGATGGCCAATTTTACTTTGGTTTCAGAAAAAATAAGTGCTTTGTTAGAATTTAGACATGTCAGGGGAAGGAATGGACATGGATATGATAGAAGGCATTCTTAGGATGGCAGAGAAAGGGGAGATACTGTTGATGGGAGACCTGAATATGCCAGATGTTAACTGGAGCACATTTGCTGCAGCCACATCCAAGAGCAGGGCCATTCTCGATGCCCTACAGGTGGCATGCCTCAGACAGCTAGTTTCAGAACCCACTCGTGAGAGAGCAATCTTAGACCTCAGACTCAAATGGGGACAGTGAGAGGATCTCAGATCTAGAAGTGGGTTGCCATCTGGGGAACAAGTGACCATCAAACAGTGTGGTTCACGATAAACTCAGCTACAGAGTCAAGCCATACAAAAGTGAGGTTACTGGACTTCAGGAGGGCTGACTTGGCAAGATGGAGAGTGCTTTAGAAAAGCACTAGCAAACAGGCTAGAAGGAGGGTGGAGCAACAATGGGAAACAGCAAATGCCATCACAGAGGCAGCAAGCTTTGTGAAGCAAATAAATCAAAACAAAAGAAAAGCCACTATGGTTCTCAAAAGAGGTATGGGAAAGTCAGGAGAAAAGATAGCATTCAGGAAGTATAAGGAAACACAGAAGGAGCAGGACAGAGAGCTGTACCAGTTAAGGCAGAAGGAAGCAGGAGGAAGTCAGAATAGCAAAGGCCCAAACTGAGGAAAAGATAGCCAACTCGGTTAAGGAGGGGATAAAACCTTTATAGGTACATCAGGAGCATAGAAAGACAAAGGGAGGGATAGTGAGGCTGAATAGAATGGATGGTGGGTGGGCAGAGAGGACAGTGAAAAAGCAGGGATACTGAATGAATGTTTCTGCTCAGTATTCACAAAAGAGAAGGAGGGGTGCCTAATCCAATTAACAGAAGCACTCTTGATAGGGGGGTCGATCCCAGTCCTTTCACAAAAGAAAGGGTTCTGAAAGAACTCCTAAAACTGAAGGTGGACAAAGCAATGGGGCCTGATGGAATTCACCCCCAGAATTCTAAAAGAATTAAGGGGATAACTAGTGAAACCACTGACTACCCTTTTTAACAAATCATGGGAGGATGGTGTGGTACCTGAGGACTGGAGGAAGGTGGATGTGATTCCCCTTCACAAAAGTGGGAGCAAGACAGAGGCAGGAAACTACAGACCTGTCAGTTTGACCTCTGTGGTAGGGAAGTGATGGAATCACTTCTGAAGGAAAGAATTGTTGAGTACCTAGAGGCCAGTGGGGCAAAGGACCCAAGGCAGCATGGGTTCACAGTGGGAAGGTCATGTCAGCCGAATCTAATTGATTTCTTTGACTGGGTGATCAAAGTAGTAGAGCAGGGAGGGGCTGTGGACATGGCCTACCTAGACTTTAGCAAGGCATTTGACACAGTCCTACACAAAAGATTAATAGTCAAAAATTAACCAGCCTGGGAGTGGGTCCCAGGGTGGTAGTCTGGGTAAAACATTGGCTGGACAACAGGACACAGAAGGTAATTGTAAATGGAGTTCACTCTGAAGAAAGAGGGGTTACTAGTGTGGTACCACAGGGTTCAGTACTGGGTCCAGTCCTTTTTAATGTCTTTATAAGTGACATTGCAGTGGGACTGGAAGGAAAAGTGTGCCTCTTTGCAGATGACACAAAGATCTGCAACAGGGTTGATACACAAGGAGGTGGAAAGGTTGAGAAGGGACTTGGCAAGGTTGGAGGAATGGTCAGATGTATGGCAGCTTGGATTCAATGCAAAGAAGTGCAAAATAATGCACCTGGGAAACAAAACCCAGAGAAAGATTACACAATGGGGGTAGTAACAACAACAAAATGGAAAGGGACCTTATGTGTAATCATATCAGATGACCTTAAGGTTAGCAAGCAATGTAAGAAGGCAGTAGGGAGGGCTGGGGGTATACTGGGATGTATAGGGAGAGGCATCACCAGCAGAAAACAGGAAGTTGTTATCCCTCTGTACAGACAGTTGGTGAGACCCCATCTGGAGTACTGCATCCAGTTCTGGAGACCCCATCTCTGCAAGGACATAGACAGGATAGAGGCAGTCCAGAAGACGGCAACTCAAATAGTGCAGGGTCTGCAAGAGAAGCCATATGAGAAGAGACTAAAGGAGCTTAATATGTATACCCTTGGGGAAAGGAAGAAGAGGGGGGACATGATAGAAACTTTTAAGTACCTCAGTGGAATCAACAAAGTCCAAGAGGGTAGCATCTTTCAGAAAAAGAGATGTGCAAGAACAAGGGGATGCAATTTAAAGATAGAGAGACGGTGGTTCAGGGGCAATGTGAGGAAGTATTTTTTCACAGAGAGGGTGGTGGACACATGGAACAGCCTTCCTGAGGAGGTTGTGGGGTCTACAACTGTGGGAGAATTCAAGAATACATGGGACAGACATAAGGCAATTTTTGTTGGGGGTAAGAAGAAATAGGCTGTTGGTTAACTAGGATCTGCAGCTTATCCTGTAGGTAGGGAAATGGGCAGACTAGGTGGGCCGAGCGGTCCTTATCTGCCATCAAAGTCTATGTTTCTATGTTTTTATGTTTCTATGTAACTTATTTACCAGATGACAATCCAAATTATCTAATTCAGTTCTGGTAAATATTTGCTTGAAATGTGCTATACAATTCTCCCTTGGAATATAGGATGATGATACAGGTTTGTATTCTTTTACACCATTTGCCACCAGTTTCCAGAAAGGATGCATATCATTATTCTGTATTACCTTATGCATTTCAGGCCATAGTTTTTGCTGATATAGCAATTTTTTTTAACCATCTATTGTATTGTTTTCTGGCTCTATTTACATTTTGAAAATGTAACTTTGTAGGTACTGTTTTAGTCCACTTTATGAGTTTATTTAATTTGGACTTTGCCTCTCTGCATTCATTATCAAATCATTTATTATCTGATAGAATATTACACGTAGTTCTAGCATATATCACAGCGTTAATATTCTGGTTTAATTGATTCAACACATTACCAAATTTATTCTGGGGACTAATAATTTAGACCAAGTGGTTCATTATCATTTATAAAGGTTTGAATGACCTCACATAAGGCACTACTTGTTATTTTACCTCCGCTCAGAATTTTCTTTCCAATGCAACTTAGTTCCACAAGAGGGCCTGAGTCTGACATATCAGAAGAACCTTCATTAAAATCAATCTTTAGGCAAATTGGGGCATGGTCACTTTCTGGCCTTATTTGAATATCAATCCATGTTATTGACTTTACCAGTTCCAAATTACATAGAGCATGCTCTATTGTACTCTGACCACAAGAGAAGTAGGTGGTTCTACCTTCTAAATCACCACTTATTCTAACATTTAATATCAGGAGCTCATTGTTTTCCAAAAATTTAATAAGCTCTTTACCTTGTTTATTTCCTTTAAGATCTTGACTTTTTTCTAGGGTCTATAGTTTCAGTGACAGCCATTTCGGGGAAATATTACTCTGATCATATAAAGCAACCCTAGCATTAAAATCCCCTGCGACCAGGAAATGATTCGGAAATTTGGCAGAAATCTCACCCATCACTATCATTAATTGATCCCATAAGAATACATTATTTCTTTTAGCAATTCTAGGGGGGATGCATACATTGACTAAAGTAATTTTTTTTTATTTGATTTTATTGAGGTTTCGGAATTACAATCCTTTGAGTCGAAGACTTTTTTGCAAAGGCTCCATGTCAATACAAAAATGGACACATTACTTAAGACAGTTTTGAACATATTACACAAAGCTGAACATCACATTAAGACAATTTTACATGGTTACATTGTACAGGAATTTACAATGCTTGGTTAGTATCTCTAGGGTTGTTAAAGGACCCTGGGTCATCGAGGTGATGTGAGACAGGCCTACCCAGGCCTAGCTTTAGGTCATGAGAGACGTTATTTCTCAATTGCATACCGAATTAGAGAGGATTGATCTTAGCAGCCACATGACTCCAAGTTTAGGAGAAGTCTCTTAATGCCATTTTTAAATAGGCCAAGGCTAGAGGCCAGGGAGATGGAAGAGGGAAGGTTATTAAGCCAGAGGGGAGCACGATAACGGAACGACCTTTGCCCTAGTGTGGTCCTACCGGGGGGGACTAAGAGAGAGGTGCTAGCCAGGTGTCTAGGGGTGCTCCTGTGAGGGGTTGGTTGGATGAGGGGGTGAAGGCTAGCGGGAGCAAGCTTCATTAGGATCTTTTTGGCTTGGAGGCACGTGTGGTACTTTAGTCTCCCTTCAAAGGTCAACCAGTCTGCTCGCTTATAGAGTTCACACGTATGGGTTAGTCTATCACTGCTTGTGACTAGTTGGCAGGCTTTGTTGGGGCAAGATTGATAATGTTAAGGCTGTGTGTCCGACAACTGTGATATTATTATCCCATAATTGACCAAAGATAGGACTGAGTTGGTTACTGCCAGCCGTAAGGCCGGGTGGGGGGGCAGTGTTTGTGCTCTGTAGAGAATCCTGAGCTGGTGTTAACCGAGGAGGAGAGGTGGTCAATGTGTCTATGGTAGGTGAGATGTGTCCAGTGTGATGCCTAGATATTTGAAGTTAGGGACCTGTTCAATATGGATGCCCCACTAATTTGAGATAGTAAGCTGGCATTACTGTTGAGTTTGGCGTAGGAAAGATCATAGATTTAGTTTTGCTGTAATTTAGTATTAATCGAGGATCAATGAACCAGGACTCTAGTTCTCTAAGTCAGCCTTGCAGGGAATTTTGAAGAGAGTTAGGATTGGTATTTTTCCAGTATACTATGGCATCGTCTGCATAAAGCAGTAGTTTACCACTGCAGGCCTTTGGGAGGGAGTTCAGAAAGAGGGTGAAAAGCAGAGGGCCCAAAATTGACCCTTGAGGGACACCCGCAAGAACTGGTAGCTTGGCGGATAGGGTGGTGCTGATTTTGACCTGTTGTGTCCGGTCAGTGAGATAGTTTTTGAACCAGGCTACTGCGTCAGGGGCGAGATAGAGGGAGGGGAGAGAGTGGATTAGTAGTGGGTGACTGATGGTGTCGAATGCTTTGGTCAGGTCAACAAAGATTGCTCCTGCTATTGACCCCTGATCCAGCGCCTCGTGTATGTAAGAGGTAAATTCAAGAAGGGCAGTGGTAGTGCTGTGACCTGCTCTGAACCCTTGTTGTTCAGGGGAAAGCAGATTGTGCTTGGCCAGGTATTTGGTGAGCTGGTCTGATACAATTCTTTCGAGTGCTTTTGGCGGGGGGGGGGGAGACAGTGATGGGCCTATAGTTACTAGGGTCTGTTGGATCACCCTTTTTTAGGATTGGCATGATAATTCCCCTTTTCCAGAGCATAGGGAATTGACCTAGGTGCAGGGAGTAGTTTAATATTTTGGTGAGGTGAGGAAGGGTCTCATCAAGAGTTAGACAGAGAATTTTAAGGTCTAGGGAGTCACTACTGTTCCTTGTGTTGCGCAAGGCTTTGGATAGGTAGTATTTTGCCTTGTTACAGGAAATGATTCTCAGCCAGAAGGAAGGGAGAGTGGTAGTAGGGGAAGTGCTAGTGGGGCCATTGGGGATGGGGTCAAAGAAGTTGGGTGGTAAGATGTAACTGAGATCGGAGAAGGAGTTGTTCAGGACATTGGATATGGTGGTAGGGTCTTGGGAGAGGGCTCCATGGTCAAGTATTTGTGATGGGGTTGGGAGACGGTTTTCCCACAGAGCTCCTTGACATTTTTCCAGAAGTTGTTCCCAGAGTCCCACGTGGAGGTGAGTGCTTGCTTATAGTAGTTTGACTTAGCTAGCCGAATAGCCCAGGTGCACTTGTTTCTTGCCTCTCTATAGAGTTGTCTGTCATGGGGAAGCTGGGAGTTCAGTGCCCTATGACAGAGGATGTCTCTGTGGTGCATCTGTTTAATTAGGGACTGCGAGATCCAGGGAGTATCCCTGTTCTTTATGACCTGTTTTGAGAAAGGTGCAAATATGTCACAGGCATTGTTAAAATTGTTAATAAAGGAGGTTAGGGCAGCATCAATGGAATGGGCATTGTGAACAGGTGACCAGTCACAGGATGTGAGATAAAGTTTAAGGTAAGAGAGGGGTTCATTTTTTGAGGTGCCTTTGGATGGAGATTTTAGAAAGGTTGGGTGTGATTTTATTCGACCAATAGCAGGAGACGGGAGAGTGGTCACTTAGCACGTCCGGTGGCACTTTAATGTTGGAGAGGTAATGGGGAAGGTTAATAAAGACGAGATCAATAAGGGTGGAAGTCCCTGACCTGAGATCCTGCCTAGTGGGGACTGGACAACCTGGGTCAAGTCATAGGCACGGATTGCATCTTTGAAAGGGGCAGATGCATGGGATAACCAGTTCACATTAAAGTCACCCATAATAATCAGTTCGCTCCTGGGTGGGAGCTGGGTGATGCTGGCTAGTATAGATTCAAAGGCTAGTTTCTGGTTGGAAGGGGGATGTAGACTGCCATAATGTATAGCGGGTTTACCTGGAGTGCCTAGGGTGGCTTTGATTGTTATGGCTTGGGCCCCATAAGATGGCAAGAGCATGGGGATTAGTAGGGGCTGCAGATTAGTTCTGGTGTATATGGCACAACCACCACCCCCCCCTTGCTTGATCTATCAGCTCTGAAGACGGCGTAGTCATTTAGAGAGATAGAGGCATCTGGGATACTCTTGGAGAGCCAGGTTTCTGATAAGGCCAGGATGTCAGGGGGAGTGGTGGGCTATCCAACCCTGAAGCTGTGTGAGCTTCCTATGTGGGCTGCATATGTTTAGGGAGGCCACCATGCCCACATCCCTTGGGAACACAAGTTGATGTAGGTCCAGGATTTGGGTGTATGTTGCCTGAGATAAGAAGGAGGGCTTGCCGGAGAGCAGCTACCGGGACAATTTGGAGATAGTTAAGCGGAGTCGTGGATTAGTGGTAAATTTGTGGGGCCTGACTGGTATGGGGATGGTAAGGACTAGTTGGGCTATTAGGACTTGGGATAAGAGTGGATTGGGGCTGTTTAGTGGGTGAGTGACTGTGGGGGGTGTAGGTTGTGCTAGTAAAGACCCGCTTTATGGTGCAGCTTAGGCTAGAGATGTAATTGGTGCTTAGTAGAACTGGGGATGGAGGAGTCACATAAAATGACAGGGTTGTATTTCTGGGGTAGTAAGTGGTGAGGCAGCTGTATGTGTACCTGGAGAGGGATTCTGCAACAGGGAGAGTAGGATGGGAGTGAGAAAAAGAGTTTTATTAACAAGATGGACAGGTTTAAGATCCAGCAGATGAACGTCATGCTGCCAGTTTTGGGGAGTGTAACAGAGAAAGTAGTGAGAGGGTGCCCTCTAGTGATAAGCAAGTATAAGCTGCAAATGGCAAAGTGCCCTGATTGGTTTTAGATGATCCGATCATGTGCTCCACAGTATATAGCTAGATGTCGACCAAGGGTGGTGGTGGGGGCGGTGGGGAGCAGGCGGGATCGAATACCCAGTGAGAGCAGCACTGGATCTTTCAGGCTCTGGGCGTACCTGGTCGCGGCTTCTGTGGAGTGGGAGGTCTGCTAAACCATCCCTAACGACCTCTCGGTGGTTTCTGGTGCTCGGGAATGGGGGGAGGGCTGTTGAACCAGACCCTCACTACCTCCGAATCGGTCCCCAGCTGTGGACAAGGAACAGGAGAAGTAGAAATTATTTATACTGGAGGGCCACAGGGACGTCACAATGGATTAAGGCTTTTTTTTGGTTTTATTTTTGTCTGCGCTGGAAAATGGAGCGGGCACTGCAATTCAGATTAAGCCCAGTTAATCCTATGCACGCCGACCAGGATTCCTTACTTAGCAGTAGGTGCATTTACTTTTAAATGAATTAGTTAGTCAGCTGCAAGCAATTGCCTTACAGAAGTACTTCAGTATCATGCAGATACAAATGCAGTCCTACTGCTAACAGATTGCTTTAAACTTCAGCTTTTTTTTTTTTTTCAAACTGGGTTTTGGTGCCAATACCAAACAAAGGGACAGGGCAGAAACAGATGCTAAGGGACTGAATGCCAGTCAATATTTTGTATAATGTAATTCTGATTGATTTTTAAGGTATCTTAAATTACAATATCTTTTTTAATTTAAATATATATCACCAATCCAGCCTTATATCTGCCAAATTTTGTATCTCTGGTAGCAGGAGAATTTATGAGATAAAACCCATTTAGGCTCAATTCTGAACAGGCCTATGTTTCTTGGAAAAATATCACATCATTTTTTTTTTTTTTTTTTTTTTTTTATGAAGTCAGCCCAATCTTGATCACAGGATTTACAGAATAAACCAACAATATTCCAGGAGACAAAGTTTGTTTTCAGGTCCTGGGTTCCTTTATTTGTATTTGATGCATTTTTATTTTTGTGTTATTTCTTTCTTCAGTCAGTCATTTTGTGGAGATAGAACTTCAAATTTACTTGAGATTGAAACATTATAACAGTTCTGTAAGTTTTCTTTGAAAGGGCAGGAAATATGACCAATTGGAGAATCAATGTTTTCAACTCCTTTTGTCTTAGATTGATAGTCTTGTTCAACTATAAATGAACCTACAGTATCTAAAATGACTATGTTTTCTACTATTTTCTCATGTAAATGATTGTATTTAAGTATTAGTTTTATTTTTATCACAATCAGGATGATTGCCTAATCAAATAGCTTGAACAGCATGCGGGGCTTCAATTGAAATACGTAAACGTTGCTCTAATAAATTAAGTGCACTCTGTTTAATTTTTATAGGGTTCTGATTTTTAGACCAAACTCCAAAACTGTACTGCTGGGAGACTTCAATATAAATAGGCTCTCACCAGCATCAACTGCTATCAAAGACACCCTTGCCACAATTCATTTCTCCCAGTTGGTGAACACTCTGACACGAACCAACTATAAGACTGGCACCAGCACACTCCTGGACTGGGTACTATCAAACTGCCCCTCACATATCTCTGATCTTACCATGCTCCCTGACTCCTTGAGTGACCACTCCCCAGTCAAATGCCTATGGAAAAGCAACTACTGCAAACCTCCAACTAGAACCATAAAAAGTCGACAGCTCCTTAAAGGCCACCTCCCTCAGCTAAAGGCTGACCTGAAATAACTTGACTGGTTGGATCTGTACGGTACCGCAGATGTGGACACTGCACTTGACCTCTTTATCACAAAATGCAGTGCTACCTGTGACAAACATGCTCCAATAAAAACAAGAAAAGCCAAAGGTCCTCTTAATCCCTGGATTAAACCCATTCTACTGCTACCTGATGTGGTACTTGTGTACCTATATTATGACTAGAGATGCACAGATATCACTTTTAGACTGGATATCGGATCTGGATATCCTGCATCTACTATCCGACTGGATCGGTTCAACATCGGGTCGGATAGTACTTAGTGGGCTGAGCCTGAACAGTGCAGTGTATATTGGTTCAATAGCCATACCAGTAACCTTCCACAATTTTATACAGTATAAGCAATTGAATTAAGCAATTATTGCTGTGACAGGGGTCATCTGTCTAACCTGCCATAACATGTTTACAACCAGCAAAATGAGGTGGGCTGGAAATTAATGCAAGTTAAAAAAGTATGCTCTCATAGCGCACGTCTGACTTTTCAGCAAAACCCTAACAGCAGCTGATAGCTTTAGAATAAATTTGAAAAATCATATTTTTACACTCAGACTCAGGACACACACCTTGGTGATCCACAGAGTAGTGGCCCCAGACAGCATCAGGTTGACCTGTTAGCCAGTTAAATCTGTAAGATGCTGATGGAGCCGCTCCATAACCAGTATTCTCATTCTCCAGCACCTTTATGCCAAGCATGTGCAGCTCCTTCCTGAATCATTGTAAGCAGCAAGTTTCTGGTCAGAAGGGAAATTGGAGGAGACAGCACAAGAGGGGCTGACATTCGCTGACAGTGGGAGCAACAGCCTGCAGAGCCGCACCTCTACCCAGGAATACAGGTCTGCAAACAAAGCTGAGATACCATTGTTGCCTTCCTTATGACACATGTTTTAGTTTTTCAGTAACACTTAATCATCATTGTGAGTTCAGGGTGCTTTAGCAATGACAGTGGTATTGAGGTTTCAGCAGCCCGGGGGACTCCAGTGAGTCATTCATTTTTTTTTCAGTGACTTAAACCAAACCACAATGGATCATTTTCGTTTGTCATGCCTGCTGTTAGTTGCAGTTATGCCAAGGAGACAATGGCCAATTGTTTTCGCTCACTGCTGCTGCTGACTCCCACCCGACCCGACCTGATTTAACACCATTATCCGATTGGGTCGGATATGGGGAAAAAGCCTGATATCCGATCGGATTGGATCTCCGGGTCGGATATCCGTGCATCACTAATTATGACTACTGTGATCTACCTATTACCAAGCTTGTACCACCAGTGAATTCCTGTAACACTGGTTGCTTTTTTAATCTAAGCGCTATGTACTGTACTGTTTTGTTTGCTGTGATGTATTGCTCTCTTGACAAGGTGCCTTTGTAAATAAGTCTTTGACTCAAAGATCTGTAAACTGATCTAATAAATAAAATAAATAAATAAATCAACTAGCATCTAGAGACCAACTCTGGCTAAAGGCACGAGCTCAAGGCACAGCGGATAACATCTACCATTATAAAAAGGCCCGCAATGAGTGTACAAAAGCTGTCTGAGTAGCAAAAAGTAAATTCTACAAAGAAGCCCTCACTAAGACCTGGAACAACAGTAAGTCCTTCTGGGCAAACTTGAATGATATCATTGGGAGAGACCTGAAAATTGCCCTGGCTATGCTCAGTATTGAGGGTGTCCCTATTCCAGAACCACTGCACATTGCTAACTCACTGAACCGTGCATTCCTGGATCTCAATAGTGTGCTCCCTGTGCACTTCTTCAGCACGCCCACCTGAAGTGCCACGGCAAAGAAACCTGCACTACCTAACCTGCTGCTCTTCCACTTCAAGCTGATCTCTGAAGCAGAGGCAAGAAATTACCTCAAAAATGTTCTTGGCAAGTCTAGACAAAGCAGGGACTCGCTGAACCCCAGATTTGTACAGCTAGCTCTAAATGAAGTACTCGGTCCCCTCACAAAGATAATGAATCTATCCCTCTGCCAATTTAAATTCCCACAAATCTGAAAGTCTGCCACCGTCACCCCGGTACACAAAAGTGGGGACCAATCCCTCCACAACAATTACACACCAATCTCTATACTCTCCCTACTCTCCAAGGCCCTTGAACGGATTGTGGCCGACCAGATGATGGAATACCTCAATCAATATCAGCTTCTATGCTCCAAGCAGCATGGGTTCTGAGTCAGCTACAGCACCATCATGGCTGTACTCAAATTTACTGGAGTCATACACAGCATGTTTGATAAAGGGCACATTGCAGGGGCAGCCTTCATATTGACCTATCAAAAGCATTTGATATGGTCCATCATACCCTTCTCCTCAAGCAACTCTCAGATCAGGTCTAGCCTTTGAAACCGTCTACAGGTTTAGAAGTTATCTGAGCCTGCACTCCCAGCAAGTCAGAACTGGGGATGTTCTTTCTGAAAGTAAACCTGTCAGATTGGGGGTACCGCAAGGATCCATACTTGGCCCATTACTCTTCAGTGTCTTCCTAAACAGCCTCCCAGCATCCTGCCAATGCCACATGCTCCTCTACGCAGATGATGCGGTGATATTTGCAAGCACCCCTGACCCCATACTTCTTGAATCGGACCTCCAAAGTGGCTTCGCAACTGCCGAAAAATGGTTCAAAGAACAAAAACTGGTTTTGAGCTATAAAAAGACCAAGACTATGCTCTACTCCTCAGCCCAAAACAAGCTAAAAGGCTACCCCTAGCAGTTTGGAATGATGCCGGTATCACCTTGGAGCTAGTTCCCCACTTCAAATACCTGGGGATCACATTGGGCTCTGTCCTGTCATACACTTAACATATCAATAACACTGCTAAAGCCATCAACACCAGGATAGACATCCTGTATAGACATAGGCACAACCTAACATTTGAAGCCCTGAATCTGGCAATTAACAGCTCACTCATAAGCATCATTGACTGTGGTCTGGTCATTTAAGGCTCCCCAATTGATTCAGCACTCCAACATCTCTCACCAGCTCTAAACAAAGCCTGCTGTCTTCTCACTAATGCCCAAAGCTCACCCATACCTGTGAGCTGTATGCTTGGACTGGCTGGTTCCATCTGCACAACAGAATCTGCTATCAAACTTGCCTCCTTGCAAAAAAGGTCAGTCTACACCTACTTCTGCCAGGGGTACAGAGCCTCCTATCTCTGCCTTCAAATGCCAGACACACTAGGAGCTCAACCACCCAAATCTTCCATGTGTCCAGGTGTCAGATAACCATGGCCCAGCCTTCCTTTGCTCATCGGGCCCCTCTCTGGACAAATGATCTACCCCCTGACATCTCCAGTGCCACTACACTTGGATCCTTTAAACATAGGCTGTGTCCAGCTCCTTACTGATAGTAGTATCTGTATGTGCACCTGCTAAAACACAGCATGCAATAGACTACCCCAGCACTTCCCATTTCTATCCTACCAGGATAGTCTCTCTGCAGCACTTCACCACCCACCCCAACACCCTCTGTTGCCTCCTCTCCAGTGCCCTATCCTAACTCCATCTCCCATTCCTTGCCTTTCCCTGCACCTCCCCTCCCTCACTCTATCCCCCTCCTCTGTCTCTGCCTTTTCATAGGATGCAGACATCGAATTATTGTGACATTTTGCTAATGTATTGACAAGGAACCTCTCAAAGAGCATCTGCCCACAGGTGTCATCCAAGATTTCAATTAATTAATTAATTAATTAATTAAGCCTATAGAGGTTCAACATCTTCCCAGTTTCCAAAGCGTCTATGGAATGGACTTTTTCTGTGTTGCACTTTGTTGGAGTTTCAAGTTTCTTACTATCAATGATGTGAACTCCAACTGAATCCAGCAGTGGAGCTTTTCTTAAAATCTCATTTATAGTGAGATCACCTTGCAGAGCCACATCAACCTGTCCTGACCTGTTTTCATATTTCCATCTAGAAATGTTTTTTATCTTAATGTTATCAGATTGGATCTTTAAAACAATGGGTACAAAGATTAAAAAATACACTACATAGTTTCCAGCTATTCCCATTAGGTACTGCACTTAACCCAAAGATACTAAGATATTTATTTTATTTATTTATTATTTATTAGAGGTATTACAAACCTTTGAGTCAGAGACTCATTTACAAAGGCTCCACGTCACACATTACAAACAGTACAAAATAGTGTTCAGAGATACAGTACAGAGGCAGTGAAGGAACAGCAATCACATGTATATACAACAACTATATATTAGCAAGCAGTAAGTAAAATACAGGTATTCAGAAGTTGGGGAAGGAAAACAGTAGGAGTGCAATGATCAGAGGGTTAGCAGGATGGAGTTCCTTTGTTGTAGCTCAAGAGTAGTCAAGGACTTAGGTTAAAGGCCCAAGTTCATGCCATAAGGGAAGTGAGATGGAGGGGGGAACTGAGGGGGAAACAATGGGGGAGAGAGGCAAGCCTGGAGAAGTCATACATTCTGTGGTTGGAAGGAGCACCAGGGGATGGGCTAGTAGCAGTTGAAGGTGCTCAGAGAATGGAGGTGTTCCCTGAGGGTGGTTTTAAAGTGGCTTATTTTATTTTCAGAGGAGATGGCACTGGGCAGGGCATTCATCAAGAGGGGGGCGCTCTATAGCAGAAAGATCTCTGGCCTTGAGTAGTTCAGTAGTGGGGAATCTGGAGGGAGGGTTTGATGGAGCAGCGAGTAGGTATCACTGAGGGTGCAGGTTGTAGCAGGTTGGTGAGGCCGGGGGGGCTAGGCCGATTGTGATCTTTTTGGCTAGGAGGCATGTCTGGTACCTAAGTCTCCCATCAAGGTCAAGCCAATTGGTGAAACTGTACAGAGCACAAGTGTGTGTCAAACCAGAGCAGCCCATAGCAAGGTGACAGGCTTTGTTTAGGGAAATACAGATTCTGCAGAGGGCAGAGGTATCAGCCGACCCATAAACCAGGATCCCATAATCGATAAGGGACAAGATGGATGAAGAGAGTGCTAGTTGGAGGGCTTCTGGGGGGAGACAATTTTTGAGCCGGAGGAGCAGACCAATTCTGACATTGACAGTGGAGCTAAGCCGGTGTATATGCGTGTGGAAGTTGAATATCTCTGCTGATCCTCCAATTTTAGGTTAAGCTGCTTTCTGTTAATAAAATCAACACAGCATCCTCTTCTTTCAAGAAGCTTGTTGTTAAGCCAGATTTGATTTGCAATTCTAATGGCTGAACGGAAAATAAAAATGCATTCTATTCCTTTTTCCTCTCTAGCCCTTCTTAAAGGGATAATATCAGTCTCCAATAAAGCAGCACCGGTAGTAGCTCTTATAAGAAGTACAATTTCTTCCTTATTCCTTCCTGGTTGTTCATAATTTAACCAGTCATAACCATATGAGGTTAAAATTGCACATTCTGAAATGTCAAATAAATCATTATTTCCACATTCATTGAGGGGCCTTGAATTACACAATTATTTTAATTTGTTGATTATTTTTTGCCTGATTTATGTCACAATTGTTACTTGTGATCCAATGTTGAGAGTCATTCCTAAAAGCCTTCATCTCCTTTTCAAATTCAGTTATCTGAGAAGAGATTGATTGCAGAAATATTTTATAATTCGGGTCAATTATGTTCTCATTTACAGCTTTGCTATTTGAAACCAGGTCTTGATTGATCTTTCTATTTTCATCTTCTTTGTTTTCTATTATTTCAGTTAAACTAAAGCAGGTTGAACACATTTCTGCTGATTATTACAAACATTAATGCCCTGTGGGTTTGCATTCTTCAGTGTATTTTCTGATTCAGTTTTATGTGTTAATACTTCCCTCGGAGCCACTCTTTGCTGAAAATGAGTGGTTTCACACGCCTTCAGCTGGAGTAAGAACAGCAAAGTGAAGCTGAGCTGTTCTGGCTCAAGCTGAAGGCAAGTGAAACCACTCATTTTCAGCAACAAGTGGCTCCGAAGGACGTAATAATATATTTTTTTAAAAATAAACTTCGCAGAATGTGCCCATTTCCAGGCACTTGCACGTGAGACGCTCTTTACGGAATAAGAGTTCCTCACACACAGAGGAAAGGAGTGCTCCAATTGGTCAGGAGCGTTCCCTCGATCTATAATCCCTTTTTTATGACCTCTTTTTCTATGCTTCTTACTTTTTCTATTTCTTTTTTTTATAGAGTGAGAGGTAGTCTTAACCAGAGTTTCAGGGATACATACAGAGGGAAAATCTGGTCTAATCTTAGAAATCTCTTTCAAAATTATAGATGGAGATTTTGTTTGGGGAATTAATTTATCTAATGTAAATAATATATCATCCAAATGAAACCCTTTCAGTGCAATATTCCCTTTTAGATTCTTGATTTCATTATGTACAGCAACCAATTGGTCCAATATCATTAAATGTGCAGCATAAGGGTCTTTCATGAAATTTTTCAACCCTTCGTCTAGAGTAAAAGGGTAAGATAAAACAGGATCACTCATTGTCTCTTTACTTCTCAATTTCTCTTTTTTGTTAAGGCTAACTAGAGTATCATGTAATTCTGTCATAATTGTTTTTAACTCCTGGACCAGATTTGTCTTTTGATCTAAATCAGTATCATACGGTTCAGGGGAGAAATCCAATGTGTGAGAAAATGACTCGTACTGCAAATCAATTGAAGCTTCGTTGCCATGATTACTGGTTGATTTACTGTCTACATTGTTTACTTTGGATCTGTTACTTTTAACTGTGACTATAGATACATCAGAATGGCAAAGATTGTCATCTATAAAAAAGGAAAGGGTCCTAGGGGTTATTATATCTGATGACCTTAAGGTATCAAAGCAGTGTCCAAAGGCTGCAGAGAGGGACAGTGGCATGCTGGGGTGCATAGGCAGAGGCATTACTAGCAGGAAATGGGAGGTGGTGATGCCATTGTATAAAACACTGGTAAGGCCTCACCCAGAGTACTGCATGCAGTACTGGAGACCACACATGCGTAAGGACATAGACAAGGTCGAGGCTATCCAGAGAAGGACGACAAAGATGGTGCAGGGCTTGCATCACAAAACATGAGGAGAGACTAAGAGACCTCAATATGTACTCACTGGAGGAGAGGAGAGGAGAGAAAGGGGAGACATGATAGAAACTTTCAAGTACCTCAAGGGCATAAACACGGTGCAGGTGGGGAATCTTTTCCAATGTAGAAAAGATATCAGAACGAGGGGAAACAATATGAAATTGGAAGGGGGTAGATTAAGAGATAACTCGAGGAAGTTTTTCTACCCAGAGAGGGTGGTGGACGCTTATAACCGTCAGCCTACAAGAGGTGGTGGGGGCAAGCACAGCAGAGGGGTTTAAACATGCCTGGGACAGGCACAAGGGAACACTGGGTGAGGAGGGAGTGATGAAAAGCCATTGATCACTTAGAGTTAGAGACTACATACAAGTATAGGGCTTATGGGCAGACTAGATGGGCCTAGCAGTCCTTATCTGCCGACAATTTATATGTATCTATGTATCTATGCAAACTACTGGCCCATTGGTCAGATCTGTAGATTTGGGGGCAACTTTATACAAACATCCCAGTTGCAGGGCAAGCCCTGAGAGTACTCATGGTTCTGGTGTACCAGCTCCCCGATGAAGCTTTTGAGTAGGCAAATGTGCATGGGGTAGTTGCTCCCTTGTTTGTGTGACTTGCTCACAATAAATTTTATCCCTTTGCAACTTTGACTTGGTGAGTGTGTCTGATTTTTCCAGTTTTAATCACTTGCAGCTTCCCTGTCAACTGAACTCCTCTTCCTCCTTCCTATAGGTGCAGGTCCTCTTAGGCTGATGGTTCAGTTGGTGCGGTTGGGGTAGGCAGCTTGAAGATGCTTCAGGTCTCAGGTTTCTCTGGAAGGAAATCAGGCTCTCTTCATCCACAGTCATATGGACCTATCAGGCTCCTCCCTGTTCCTCCTCTGCAGCACAGACCAGTTTAAGTAGCAAGGGCCACATGCTTCACACCCACGTCCTGGCTTCAGAGCCCAAGAGTGGAGTGTTAGCTAGTGGCTGGTAAAATACTAACCAACCTTCTCCCAACTGTCTGAAGGATCGATGCAGGCTTTCTCAAACAGTATCTGGTGCCCCCAGACTGGCAGCTGTGGCACGTGTTTATCTCCTTTTCTCTCGAGGCAGGACACAGTGTCTTAGGAAAATGCCATCTTGACACTTCCAACAGACACACACAGTTCAGTGTCTATATACACAGGCTGTAGAAACCTTTAAAGTCACTCCCTGATGGTTGGTTGTGGAAGCCCAGGCAGGCTTCTCTGGATGACTCTGGATAGCAGCACTAGCCCTCCTGTCTCTCTTAGAGCTAACTGCTGATTCATGACTTCTGAAACTGCCCTCAACCTTTTCTGGGGGAAGGCAGCTCGGGATTCACACACCGGACTGTAAGTCTGCAGAATTAGTATGCAGAACATTCACTCAGTGCCCTATTGGTTGGCATAAAAGGCACCAAGCTACAGCAATCATCTTTCCAGAAGTCTATGGGGACACTGTACCAAGGTCCCTGATCTCTGATTGGCTGGTGAAAGGTCAGGAGTCAGCAAGATGGTGGCTGTCTTTCTAAAGAACTGTTGCTTTACTTTTAAAAGTTCTTTTTTGGAGGGAGTGGGCTGCTGCCCAGCTTTTATTATCATTGCCCCCTTGTTTTGTTGCACATTCTGTGCTCTATCATCCAGCTGAGTTTTATGTTTGCAGGAGCTTTCACTGCCTTATTGGGAGCCTCATAATACTGTCCCCCTGTTGCAGGCAGAGCCTCTGTTTAAATGCAGCTGAAGGCAGCTGGCAGTTGCACTGACTTAAAAGTGCAGGGGTGCCAAACTAATGTGGTCTCTTGGTTTCTCCCCCTGCTTGTGCCTCCATGCCCCCTGATGGCTGCTGATGTCCCGGGGCACACTAAGGGGAAGTTGTCCTGTGCTGGTCGTGGGTTGGTGGTGAAATTCCATGTGGCTGGTCAGGTCAGGTGCACACGGCAGTGTGTGAGGATTCACTTCGCATGTTTGAGCAGGTGGCTGCTTGAATGTGCACAAGAGCTGTGTGGTGATCATGGTGCAGAACAGCAATTTGAGTGTTCAAGCAGTATTCCTCTGGTCCCCTAGCAGGTTGCAGTCCTAGGGGCTGGAGTGAGCAAAAGATGGCAGGCAATTTCTGGATGGGCAGCAAAGAATCCAGGTAAGCCACCACCATTTGGGGAGGGGTTACATTCGAGCTTGCAGGCACATGGGCTTCAAGTGTCTTTGATATCTGAGTGAGTGATCCTATTTGACTGGCAGATGGTCAGGAACACTGGAGCAGCACTCCAGTGGTCTGAATGGTTTCAGGTGTGGCCTAGTACGAATGATGCAACAACAAGCAGACTTCTTTGGTACTGGTTGGGTTGGCTCTTGCTCTTTGGTCAGGTTCCTCTGGTGCAGTGGTCACAATGTCGCAGCCTGCAAACATCCAGATGAGGTCTACACCAGAGTGCTCCCTTGCCTCTGCACATGCTTTTGGGGTGCCCAAGGCAACCAGGGACGAAGCCCTTGACCTCACTGTTCCCTCAGTGACACCAACATAGTTCAACATTGTCTGTACTTCTGCCTCTAAACTCCAGCAGCAGTTCCTGGAAACACTCTGAAAAATAGCAGTTTCAGCAGTTGTTTAGTTTGAATTTAACTTTAGCAGGATTTGGCAAGAACACAACAACCTTCAGGTCTGAACCCAAACAGCACTTCAACTTCTTCCTCTCAGCATTTATGTCTCCTCTGGGGCCTGAGCAGGAAGGACTGGAACTCTTCCTTGCTCCTGGGAGAGTTTCTGTCCAAGTCCTGAGCTTCCTGTCTCTTTATTCGATATATCCGCTGTCAATCAATAAGAGGGTCTCAAACTGACACAGTACTGTGTTGCTAAAGGTATCAAAGCTCACTGTCATTATGCAGCAATTAATGCTTCAGGTAGTTCTTTCTGTGACCCTCCAGCTTCCAAATGGACATTCCCTGGATCAGAGGTCTCCAAAATGGTGATAATTACGATGGCAAGAGCAGTATTTCCAAAGTTACTTATTGAACTATCTCCCCGAGCACTTGGTGGTCAGGTTGTTAGTGTAAGCCTCCTTGAATCTGATGTCTGTGGTGGTGGAAATGTCGGTGGCTGTCTGGTTGGGCATAGGGGAAGTTCGCATCTTTGAGCACAAGGGCTCATCTTTTGTCAGTGACATAGAACACCTTGGAAACAGCATCTCTCCTCTGTTCTTCACCACCTGGTTCCTAACACCAGTTCCAGTTGGAAACCCCATGTAGTAATGTTGAGCCAGCCCTGAGCATTCAGTGGCCCAAAGGTAAATCTCACCATGGAGAGGGATTACATATTTACATTTATTCGCACTGTATATGCCACATCAGGGGGTTCGTATGTGTGAGGCCATATAAAGGGGGCAGAAGCAACATAAAAAGTAACAAGCTTAGTCAACAAGTTATCTTAGCCTTTCTATTAAAATCTGATATTAGAAGTCAAGTTAGAGAGAGGGGTTCTCCTAAAGTCACCCTGTCAGCTCCTGACACAGTGCCAGCAAGAAGCTGGTTATGTCTTTATTAAAAAGACTGAGTGATGTGAAAGGGGTTGCAGGGTGGGAAATAACAGATGGTAGGTGGGTTGGCTTAGAGACTAACTCTGACTACCAGAGGAGGACTATAAAGTTTTTTTTGTATTTTTTCACTGAATATTTTTCCAAATAACACAAATAAGAGACACAATATTTGGTATTTGTCCAAGCAATCAGGAAGGCTATTATTCTTGGCATTTAGGAAATAATATTCAGCCAGTGGCTCTAGCATGAAAGAAGACTGAGAATAATACATCTACCTATAAACCTTTATATCAGAATGAGTTCAGAGGTAGGGGTTTACAGACCATATAGAAGGGGCGGTATCAGAATGGGCCACATTAACAGACCATATAGCCAGCCAGACTGCTCTGCTCTCAGAGAAGATAGCAGAGAAAGAATGGTGGGAAGGCAGCAGCCAGCTTCACCCCTGCACCACAGAACAAAACCAATCCCTGACTACTGTCTTCCTCCCCCATAAAGTCAGGCAGGCGCCAGGCAGATGTCAGTACAAAGTAAAAGTCTGATTTGCAAGGGTTGGGCCATGCAGGCAAAGGGCAAAGCTATGATAAAATAGATAATTCTGAGGTCTTATGAGAGCATTTAACTTGTAATTTTGGTAGTGTTCTTCCTTAAATGTGTTGGGTTATAGCGATGACTGAACATAATTGTAACCCCTCACCTCTGCCCTTTTGCAAAAACAACAGGTGGCATGCTGTTGAAGCTGACAGCAGTACCTGGTGGGGACTGGATTCGGGGAGGATGAGGTTACTCAGCACAGGGGGCCTAGGTTTGGTTACTCTGCACAGGGGCACCCAAGTAAATCTGAACACAGGAAGCAATAACTGTAATGTCCAAAACCAGGAATGGGATTCTACAGTGTGGCTTTTATTCACATCCAAGCTGAACAAACAAAGCATAGACGGACCCCCACGGGGCTACATTCCTGGTAATGCAGATTAGAGACAACAGAATACTTTTTCACATTTCCAGCACTCAGGCTCTGAACCCACCAGCCACACAGCCCGGACTTGCACGCAGCTTTGGGTACACAGCCCGACTTGTACACTACTTGGGTTTTCCCCACTGGCCCGGCTCCCCCGCAAGCCACTTGATCCGCGGTCCATTTTGGGAAATGAACCAGTTTTCCTATTGGTGGCTCCCAAACCACCTTAGAGCCTTCGACTCCTAGAGGGAATTTTCCTTCCAATCCCACATCTGGGTACTTCCCTCATCACTGGCCAAGTACATGAGGCAAAGTAGAAATCCACAGAGCAAATCCGTAGAGGTGGACCTGGTCACTAAAGATGGGGGGGTCTCCCACCTCCAGCTCGCACAATCCATACCCGGCCATTTCTCTGGAAACTAAACAACTCTTTTCTAAAAGCTTGGCAATGTAGATTACTGGGTAGACGTGTTACATCTTCTCTACATGTCTTGACTTACACTATGTGCTGGACTTGAACATACTTTTACTTTTGGCTAAGCCTATTACTCTAGGCCTCCCACTACTTCAGTAGTCCAATCCTCACTATCACACAAGTCCCAGAGTGAAAACATGGGCCCTTTAGAAAGAGCAGAAACTCACCCTCCGGTTGCAGGTGCCCCACAGGTGATTCACAAATCTTCTTGTTTCCCAAAAACTCTTGAAGAAATAAGGCAGCTTCTCCACTAGTAGAAAAACCAGGGGGTTGCCCCTGGAATATGCAAGAAACCCCACTGAAACCCGATTTAGTGGTCTCCACCACTTCAAACTATCTTCTATGTCTTTCTTTTGGTGTAAACACACACCTTTTTTTCCTAATGTAGCCCTATGTCAGGGCTGAGGCTCCAAAAGCCTAACTAGAGCTGCTGTGCTGCTCTCTCAGCAAGCTCCAAACTCCAACTGACCTACAGACTACTGTTCAAACCTCCCAACATTCTACTCCAACTCCCTGCTGCAGATTCCATTGTGGCTCATGCAGCTGCGACAGTTCTATGGTGATGTCATCCCTCAGTCTCAGCTGAGACTGAGAACAGAGTGAGACAGTGTGAAATCCATTTAACTGGAGTTTCACAAGCTGCCTTCCCTTCCTACCACTAGGTCTTACTGGGATTCTAGTAACCCCAGGTAACAAGGGGATTACACTCGCCCTTGACCAGGAAAATGACTGTCCGCAGTCATTGTTTACCCGGCTTTAGGCCATCCCATCCTATGTGCTACCTGCGGAGAGGGGTGATCAGGCCCCCTCCTACCATGTGCGAGCACAGGCAGGCAATACTAAGGGCCTAGAGGCCTTTAGCTGACATATCAGCCTCTACTCTACCCACTTACTAGGGACACCTAGTGGCTCTGGTAGAACTGTCCAGAGCATAGCCCTAATAGCTCAGCACTGCAGTCCCTACGGCCGTTCAGGACCACAGCCTGTCTATCTCCCCTAGCTCTCCAGGGGAAATGTGTCTGCCTCTAACTTAATACTCCAAAAAATAAAAACAACCCGGGGACCTCCCTGACCTTGGGCAACCTGCAACCACACACCAAAAAAAACTAATACCACCTTATTACATCAATTTACTGCCTCCTCCCTACCCCCACAACCACACCTGTGGAAGGAAAAAGGGTTAATATAGTAACAACAACAATAACAACACCACAGTACTTTTAATTATTACACACTAAAGTACTAGTGTGGAACTCCGATGAGCCCCTCCTCCTCTTCTTGTCTTCTCTTCTATCTTCTCCAGGAACACCTGCAAGAAAAAGAAAGACAACACACACTCATAATCTGCACACACAGTCTACCTAAACCCCTACCATCAAAACACTGAAGAATCCCAAAAAGATTTTTTTTAGAAAAGGTAGAAAACAGTATATACATTAGAAAACAATGACATTATTTACAATACACATTGGAGGGGATGGAGTTCCCTAAAAGTCCCAACTAGTGACCACAATGCCCGAAGGCTAGTCCAATAAAGAGTCTCTCCTGGGTTGGAGCCCAGTGAAGCATAGTTCTAACAGGCCAAAGTCCCGAAGGGGAGAGTCTTTGAGGACAGTTCACACATTTTGGAGTCTGCTAGTGTAGGGTGTGTACTGCAGTGTCATAAAGATAGAAAAGTTCAGACTTACCAACCCCTTGTAGAATGGAAAATTCTGAACCGACCTACATCTCCGACAAAGACTCTCCCTGGCAGCATTTCTTCCGATACAGCTGGGTGGACATCTTTCGGGAATGACAGGAGGGCACATCTGGGAACTGCTGGGCTGATGTCATCTCTGGAGATGGAACCTTTGAACAGGAACAAAAAGAAAACAGCTGGTCTGATGTCATCCGATTATCAGACGATGGCTCAGGATACAGCTGGGTTGGTGTCCTCTCTGGATCTGAAGTTATCTGGTGGGCCAGTCGATGGATTCTGGAAAGGCCAGTACACTGTAGAACTGATGAATGCGGGGAACCTAAGTCCTGGATGTCCATACTGGCGGATCAATAAAGGCACTTCACAGTCTGGTGTGGCAGTATTGACTACCACTGCTCGGCTTTCCATTTAGTGGGCACGGGCACATTTGCTGGGAGGTCCTTGCACTGAGGCCAATACTACCGGGGGTCAGGAGCTTGAATTATTACCCCATCTGGGTGCACATAATTCACACAGTGGGAGATTTCATGTCCCTCTCCATCCACTATTCGCACTCTGTCCATAAACAGTGTCCAGCCTCTCTTCCACTGGGTATACTTCTCATGAAACAGTCTGTTTTTTAAATGCTTGTCTGCCCCAGGATGCACATCTTTCAATGCTTCGGCCCAGATCCAGGATTTCCTGCTGTTCTCAATCTCCTCCCAAACTTTCCGAGGAAAGGTCATATCATAGATCTCATTCGCCTTCCTACGAACCAGTCTCTCCTCTTTACTAGCTTTGGTCAACCTGAGACCGCTGGCCTGGCTTCGGGGTGGCCAGTCCTGGTTCTGCCAGCTTCGCATCCTTAACTAGATTAAAAACGGATCCCTGACTTCTTCTTCTTGCATAGCCAGGGCGGTGGCATCACCACTTTCTTCCATGCATTCCTCCGAGACAAGATCTTGAGGCTGTGTACCCATTCCTTTTTCACAAGGCCACATAGGTTCCCCCTCATCTTCCTCTTCACTGAGGATCTGAGCCCAGGAGTGAGCAGTCATCCTCACTCCTGAGACTATCTACTCATCACTAGGCGCGGAGGTCGACACCTCCCACTCAAAGGCCTCCCGCATCTCATCTTCTCCTAAGAGACTTGGGCTAGGCCCCCCCCCAAGGGTCTACTGATGCTTTATCCGAACTTTCCTTCTGGGATCCAGCATCCAAAACTTCAACTTCTGGTTCTGTCTCTAACTCTGCACCCTCTAGCTTTGTGCCACACTCCCCCGAGGAGCCTTCCTCCACAGGCTCCACCTAGTGCTGTGTGCTGCCAACTGTAGATTCCTGAACCTTTGTCCATGTGGGAGCCAAACGAATTTGAGGCGCTTTATACAAGCCATATTTTTCTAGGCATCCAGCACAGTGAGGAATCATGAAGATGTCCCTTTCAGCTCTCAAGCATATTTGACACACATGCACTGGAAAACCAGGAATCACCACATGAGGAGGCAGTTGTCCTCCATAGCACCACTTTTCAATGTCCCTCAGTCTATTCACTGCTGCTGTTACTGCAACCCGGGCATGATCGGGATAGCGAGCTGGTCCTGAGGCCATAACTGCAGAAAAACAAACAAAAGCTCACTGTAACTGAAAGTCCCACTTTACTGAACACTCTCTTTAGTTTTAAAATGGCTCCTCTGCTGCTGTGTTTACTTTACTACCCCACCCTGAAATGGCGGCGGCAGCACTCCTGTGCATCAACATTCAGAAATTGGGTCAAGCCACTGCGCACCCAATTTACACACACTACTGATAACTTTTGCTCAAACTGCACAAACATGCACTGTTCTTGTTCTAAACACATTTACATGATTTTCCACGGACTTTTTACATGCTGGAAACATTTCTTTGACTCACAGTCCCTTAAAGCTTCAGGTTTTTAAGCACAGGATTGTCTGTAAAACTAGTGCTGCACATTTGGCTACAACTCACAGTCTCTCTCTGGCTTTAAACTTTAAACTGAGGCTGAACTCATTACTATGCACACAGTCAATGGCTTAACAGACTTGCACTTGCTGGCAGGACTTGACACAGTCGCTACTTGCAAAGCGACTACACTGCTGCACACATATTTTGCTGGCATAGGGCAGAAAATCACTGTTTGAGCAATTTCAATGTTAGTACTTACTGTTATCAGTAGCAGTTTGCTGTGATGGGGAAAAACGGCCTGCAGCCAGTTCTTGGAAGCCTCAGAACAAAAACGGGCGGGCAGTCCTGCAAATTGTCTCATCGACCACCACACTTGCAATTCAGACGATCGATTAGCGGGTTGAGCCCGATTTTAAGCAAAACAGTCTATTTTTGGATGGTTTACAGTGCTTTTTAATCTCCGTGTTGCTCCTCCACAAGCCAGTACACGCACTCCACTTACACTCCCTCTCGAATGCTGGGGCAGTCACTGTAGAGATGGCTGAGGGGCGGGACTGATTGCAGCTTCACCAATCACACGATGCCATGCAAATGAGCCTCTTCTTCCTCTTGAGTGCTCTTCTCCTCACGGCGATCGTCGAACAGGCAAATTTAAACTGCAGAATGCATTTTTTTTTCTCAACTAACTCCATGGTGGGAGCCCATTTCAGCCATTTAACATAGCCATTACACCTGCAAGTCTCTCAGTTCATTCAAAAAGCATTTCCAACGTCCAGGGCACAATTTTCCTGTTGCTACCCCTAGTCTTCCACACTTTTCTTTACCACAGTTCATTTTAAAAGCAGGCAAAAACGCTGTAAACTATTGATGCAGGACAAGGGCACACTCTTTTAGCTTTACTGCTCCTTGGTAAACAGTTGGCATTTTAAACAGAAGCATAAAATCCACAGCACACAGCGACACACTAATTACTTGCTTCAGCTTTTGGGCTACCCACTGCCAGATAGCCAAAACGCTAGCCCCCTGCCCAAGCACCTTCCTCCCAGAATTAAATCCAAAGCGGTGCCTCCATTTTTGTAACCCCTCACCCCTGCCTTTTTGCAAAAATGACAGGTGGCATGCTGTTGAAGCTGACAGCAGTACCTGGTGGGGACTGGGTTCGGGGAGGATGAGGTTACTCGGAACAGGGGGCCTAGGTTTGGCTACTCTGCACAGGGGCACCCAAGTAAATCTGAACACAGGAAGCAATAACTGTAATGTCCAAAACCAGGAATGGGATTCTACAGTGTGGCTTTTATTCACATCCAAGCTGAACAGACAAAGCATAGACAGACCCCCACAGGGCTACATTCCTGGTAATGCAGATTAGAGACAACAGAACACTTATCACTATTTCCAGCCCTCAGGCTCTGAACCCACCAGGCACACAGCCCGGACTTGCACGCAGCTTTGGGTACACAGCCTGACTTGTACACTACTTGGGTTTTCCCCACTGGCCCGGCTCCCCCACCAGCCACTTTATCCGCAGTCCATTTTGGGAAATGAACCAGTTTTCCTATTGGTGGCTCCCCAAACCACCTTAGAGCCTTTGACTCCTAGAGGGAATTTTCCTTCCAATCCCACATCTGGGTACTTCCCTCATCACTGGCCAAGTGCATGAGGCAAAGTAGAAATCCACAGAGCAAATCCATAGAGGTGGACCTGGTCACTAAAGATGGGAGGTCTCCCACCTTCAGCTCCCACAGTCCATACCTGGCCATTTCTCTGGAAACTAAACAACTCTTTTCTGAAAGCTTGGCAATGTAGATTACTGGGTAGATGTATGTCACATCTCCTCTACATGTCTTGACTTCCACTATGTGCTGGACTTGAACATACTTTTACTTTTGGCTAAGCCTATTACTCTAGGCCTCCCACTACTTCAGCAGTCCAATCCCCACTATCACACAAGTCCCAGGGTGAAAACATGGGTCCTTTAGAAAGAGCAGAAACTCACCCTCTGGTTGCAGGTGCCCCACAGGTGATTCACAAATCTTCTTGTTTCCCAAAAACTCTTGAAGAAATAAGGCAGCTTCTCCACTAGTAGAAAAACCAGGGGGTTGCCCCTGGAATATGCAAGAAACCCTTTCTGCCCCATCCCCTGAGGGATGGGGCACTGAAACCCGATTCGGCGGCCTCCACCACTTCAAACTATCTTCTGTGTGTCTCTTTTGGTGGAAACACACACCTTTTTCCTAATGTAGCCCTATGCCAGGGCTGAGGCTCCAAAAGCCTAACTAGAGCTGCTGTGCTGCTCTCTCAGCAAGCTCCCAACTCCAACTGACCTACAGACTACTGTTCAAACCTCCCAACATTCTACTCCAACTCTCTGCTGCAGATTCCATTGTGGCTCATGCAGCTGTGACAGTTCTATGGTGATGTCATCCCTCAGTCTCAGCTGAGACTGAGAACAGAGTGAGACAGTGTGAAATCCATTTAACTGGAGTTTCACAAGCTGCCTTCCCTTCCTACCACTAGGTCTTACTGGGATTCTAGTAACCCCAGGTAACAAGGGGGTTACATAATGATTAAAATTAATCTGTGGTAACCACAAGGCAGGACCAAACAAACTAGAACAGCACCGACTTTTTGGGGAGGGAAGGCTGCAGTCCACCAAAAGCAAACTACAAACTGAGAACACACAGACATTTATAGGGCAAACAGAGCATTTATTCAATGTTTTGGACTTGGTGATAAGCATAGCACTTACTGGCAGACTGACACTGGATGAGTACTGTGAAAACTGTAACTAGATAATAATTAGCATCCTGGGCTCTCAGTAGGTCTAACTAGCATAATTCTCAGGGGCATTCTGGGAAAATTCCAACAGCTTTAAGACAACAAAAGAAGCCTGCATGGTGACACGCAGGGGCCATAAAAATAGCAGGGAAAAGTAAGAAAAATCTTGCCACAGATACAGGGAACAGAACACCAAAAGCAATCAGAGAAACAAAACCTGATGCACAACATGTGTTTTTATAATTTTTGCCTGTAGTTTTCCTCCAAATGCTAGTGTCCATGTGGGCTGGAACCATCACCTCACATGCCTACTCGCATGGCATAGTCACATAACCACTATTCTTATTTATTTGCTATGTGTAAATCAGTACCTTATTTACCAGCTGTGATTATCAGACTCTGCACCATAACTGGTGGTTCAATGGGCTACGTAACCAGAATAGTGGTGTGCTTGTGCAACTGGGATAACTGTTTTAGCCATTTTCACTCTCTGTTCAATGGGGAATTATCACCCTGTAGGGGCACTAAAGGCAAGGAACCCTTGAAGAGGGTTCCATCTCTAGAAGTGCTGCAAGAAAGATTGCTTTGGCTAAAGGTACATTAGGAAGGAACTCCTCAAGGAGAGAGGTGTGCCACTGGAGAAGGAGGGGAGGATGGTGGGGCAAAGAAAATGTGCTTCAGAAGAATACTAGGAGGAACTGCTTATATAGCTCAGGAAGTGGGTGTGGCTGGTTGCTCACTCCATTGAACTACAGGCATAGCCTTCCAATTCAATAGGCCTACATAACCAGAGTAGTGTTATGCTTGTGCAACTGTGATAACTGCTTTGGCCGTTTGCACTCTCTATTCCATGGGGAATTACCACCCTGTAGGGCTACCAAAGTCAAGGAACCCTCAAAGAGGCTTCCATCCCTAGAGGTGCCGTGGGAAAGATTCCCTTGGCTAAAGGTACCTTACGAAGGAGCCCCCAAAAGAGCATTGAGCAGTAAATGTTGACTGTGAGGTTGAGAGCAGATTGACAGCACTGAGACAATTTGAATACTATGAATGAGATATGTAGGTTATCAGGATTGCACTGACAAAATAGATTGCACTGATGATATAAAGGGGCTTCCTAAGGAGAGAGGGAATGGCAAGTAGGGCCACCGTCCATCTCCATCCAACAGTGGAAACCTACCTAAGGAAACTAGGGAATATACTAGTTTAACAACTAACTAGATATTAGGACCTTTGTCATGGAGGAGAGGAAAAAACCTTCTTAAAGGAGGAAACCTCTGGGGATTCAAGGCCTAGGTCACATTCCCTCTAGGTTTGGGATAGTTTATTTAGTGATGGCTCTGCTACTGCAATTTGGAAACCCAATTTAAGTTTTTTTATCAATTTGGAGGAAGGCTTTTACTCTATCCCTCTATGGGAAATGCCATGTGTGGCTGTGACGATAGCTCTGCAGCAAAGGGAGACTCCTGTAGAGGAGTTCCTTACCCAAAGTGGGAGGAGGAGAGCAACAATCACTGAAAGACACTCACTTGGCCTCCATGTGGGAGACCTAAGGTGGTGGTAGACATCTGAGGGGCTTCCCTGAGGACCGTCTGAGAATTGAGCTGGGCAGGGAAGTGGAGGTCAAGGAGAGCAGGTGAACCATAGACAGTAATAGGAAGAATAGCTTTTGAAGGTGCCATGGTGTAGTCATAACCAAAATAGTGCTCTTGGGCTTAAGGACCCCACCCCTCGGCAACTGAAGTCTTAAATTCTACATCAAGAGGTGCCGCCAATGAGTTAGATGACTGAAGCTCTGCCCTGAGAAAGGACATTCCCACTATGGGCCAGATGAGAAGGACCCCACCCTGAGTTTCACATTCTCAAGATGTGGACTTTGTGGGTGCAGAGCAAGACTGTCAGCTACAGGGGCAAGCCCTGAGCCAGAAAAGGTAATGGTCATGGTTGGCATGCCTCCAATTTATGAGTGAGAGCATGAATTAACTTTGGTGTGCTAGATAGGAGGAGGCTGGGTGAAGCTGGCTGCTGTAGATTAGGTAGCAGGTTATTGATGAGGAGGCCGGGTGAAGTCATCGGCTGTAAATTAGGTAGCAGGTAAGTGATGAGGAGCCCGGATGAAGCCAGTGGCCTAGAAGAGGTAGGAAGCTGCACTGCAAACCATTTGATAATAGTAGCAGCCAGTGGAAAGCAAGCCAACCAATTCCATTAAGGAATCCAAATTATTGGTGACGTAGAAGGTAGGTGTTTATTTAGTGAGAGGCTGTGATGCCAGTGATTCATTCAATGAGGTTTAGCGTAAATGAATTGATGAGGTTAAGCAGGTGATTGCTATGGTTTCAGAATGAACAGAGAATTGATATGATTGGCATGAATACCTTAAATGCCATTAAGGTGGAGTTAGGTTATTCCAGTAAGGAGCATTTGCAACACAGTAATGGAATAGAATAAATATCTTGAAAGCCATGTAGGCTGTGAGGTTAATATATTAATACATAGATAACTGAAAAGCCATGGCACAGGAGCAGGGCAAAATCATACAGCTTACATAAAAGCATGCTCCTGCTACTTGGAGCCATGATGCCCACTGTGATATCACAGTCCCCACTGTGGAAATAACAGGGAAGCCACAAGCTGAGCAACATGAGACCAAACAGCAACTGTAATGATGATAGGGTAGGACCCCCCCAAAATAGAGCTAATTTAATGATTGAAGTCACAGTATGGGTAGAAGTCAGAAATAGACTGCTGTGGGTTGGTAAAAACATGGTTCGGTAAAAGTATGAAATAGTAACAAATAAGCCAGAATAACACAAATGTCGGAGTGAGGAGTAAATGTAGCAGGGCATGGGCATGGCACAGGTAGAGCAGCCAGGGGAATGAAAGATAGAGTTATAGCTGCTAAGGGGAGTCAGTACTGAGTGAGGCAGGTGCAAACAGTTAAGGTGAAGAGCACAGGGACTGCTACAGCGTAGAAACGGAAATTGGAACTGAGAACACACAGGTAACTCGAACAGATAAAAGAGAGAGTGCTGAAAGCATGATAAAATGAAATAAGAGCCTGATCAGCAATGCCTCCAAATATAACAATGCAAACAAAGGGGAGCTAGAAAACTAGAAAGCAACCCCCCCCAAAAAAAATAAAAAAACAAACAAAGCAAACACAAGCATGGGAGCAGGAGGGAGAAAGAAATAACTGAGATACAAGCAAAGACAGACTGCAACCAGAAGCAAAATACTGTACTAACCTAGAACCAGGAGGCAGAGGCAAAAACATACTGACCCAGAAGCAGGAGAAGCACAACTAGGCAGAGAGTCCAGCACAGCCAGCAGATTCCAAACACAATGGAAGGTAGGAGACAAACACAGCAGAAAAGGGGGTGTGGGGGCAGGATCCAGGGAAAGGTCGGGCCCAGAAAGAGGATGGACAGAGCCTCCAGCCACAAAGAAAAAGTGCTTCAGAAGGAGGCTGGGAGGAACTGCTTATATAGCTCAGGAAGGGGGCGTGGCTGGTTGCGTACCCCATTGAACTACAGGTATAGCCTTCCAATTACATGAAGACCTAAGGTGCATGCCATATTATCAGTTGTTCTGCAGGATGGTAAAAGAGATATCTGAACTGTTTGTTAAAATACCCTTCTACTGTATTGTGTTTTCTCTTGGAGGCTGCCACTGGCATATCAGCCATGCCGTTGTCCTCACCTTTCTTGAGTGGTGACTTAATTGTTATGGTTTGGAAGGGTCATCTAAAGCTCCTAAATGGAAATTCAAGTATCTACCATGTTTTGTACCTGCTGATACTTGTCTGTGTGTGAACAGATAAATATCTAGACTCTGCAGAAGATGCATACATTGATGTTTGTAACTGTTGTTACTGATGGTGCCCGACTCCTCACTAGACCCAGTCCCCAAGACCCAGGATTTCATCTGAACAAAATATAAATGCATTTGTGGTGTGCCATCCTTCCTTAAGAGCTAAGGGTCATTGTTTAAAAATTCCCTAGACAGGAGAAGGGGCTTACACAATGCTGCAACTACTGTATGAATTACATAAACAAATCAGGGGATGCAAAAAAAACTTTGAAAATCTGGAATTTGGCATTCAGCTTCAGGATAGTGATCTCTGCAGTACACATTGCTGGTAGGGACTATTTCCTAGCAGACTAACAAGCAGAATGGGTTTTGTAACCTGTGAGTTTTCCATATACCTTGTAGTTCTGAACTCCATCTTTAGGAGATGGGGTACTGTAGAAATAGATCTGTTTACATCATGGGGGAACAGAAAACATCCACTGCTGTGACTGCAGACCTACAACACTGGGTACTGTTCCAGAGGGTGCATTCAACTTGAGATATGAGAAAAAAATCCTCAAAGTTTTCCATCTTTTCCTCTGATTCTGAAGGTGCCCTTAAACTTGAGGAAGGAGCTCAGCATTGACCTTAACTGAATCTGATTGGACCAGGTAACCATGGTACTCAATGCTTCAGAGCCTGCCTAGAGAGCTCCCATTACACTTCTTCTGAGACAGAACGTTTTGGCAGTCTCACTGGACAGGGTGTTTTATCCAGATCACAAATCATTGCACATTGGGAGTTAAAATTCTCTGACTCTCTGAGGGACAATTTGATGTTTGGATGCTGTTTTTGGACCTTTACCCTTGGGGTGTAGTGTTTTTAGAGATACAGATATCGTGGTGAAGGGGGACCTGGACTAAATCAGTGAAGATCCTGGATTTTGGCCGTGGATTACCTTTGGACTGTTGGCAGCTTGCTCAAGGTTCCCAGGAGTAGTGTTCATACCTGGACAAATTTCTGATTTGGAGCAGGGAGCTGGTTTCCTGATCCTGCTGGTGGACTGATGGCAGTGTGTGGCTGAGCAGGGGTCCCAGTTTCACTTTGTTGGATAGCTGGTAATGTGGTTGGTGCACCCCTAGGAAGTCTCTGCTGGGCCTGCTAGTAAGTAGGCCTGGCTGGGATCTGCAGCATCAGCCATTGGCTTGCAGTCTGGTCCCTTATTGGATTTATTGGGGCTGCTCCGGCTTCAGAGTAACATCTCCTGAAGCGGACTTTCCGATCTTTTTCCCTTTAAAGATACGGTCAGATCTTTTTTTGTTTCTCAAGTTTAAATTCTGTTAAGAAGGCAGTGAGAGTGCCCTCTTATCCGTTAGTCTCGGAGCTGTGAGAGGGCACCGAGACTGAAAAGGGTTTGATCATCATCAGCAAAGTCCCCCGGTAGTGAGAGTACTTTGGGGACTGAGAGGGAACTGAGTTTTTAAGCACTTTATCTCCAGGAAGTGAAAGTCCCTGGGGGAATCTGTTAGCCTCTTCTAATGGTGGGATAGTTATTGGGGGTTGAAAAACCTGGACCTCTCTTTGCTATTGGGCTTTCATGGACTTTAGTTTTTCAATTATTATTTGAAGGTGTTCGTTGTTATGTGCACCCCCCTGACTGTCTTGGCCTTGCTGGCTGGGACTGAATGATTATGTTAGTTCATATTCTTTGGTTTTCCCTAATTCTGAGCTGAGAGAGAATCATGTGTTAATTTAGTTTTAGTTTTCTTAATTTCTTCTGTTTTTTATTTTATTTAATGATTATAATTTAGTGAATTTTTTTTTGTGGTGTGGTGTAATTTTACTGTGACTATTAAAATGTGTTGGAGGGGACCGGCCCACCAGTGCAGTGGTTGGATTTCCACTTGCGACGCCAGTGACCTGGGTTTGGGAATGAGCCCGGCAGCTGGAGGGCTGGCTGGGGGGAGAGGGCTTGAGTGTCTCAGGGACTGCTCGTCCTCTCCAGGAGGGAGGAGGGAACCAGTGCTTGGCTCTTGTCTGGCTCCAGGTGGAGACCCGAGGTACAAAAAGCCTGATGCCTAACAAGGGGGTGATGTGCTAGACGTCGGCGCTCAAGCGCTTTGATGTCAGGGACCTAGTATCATGAGAACACCAGAAAACACTCAAGTGCCTCCCAGTAGATGGAACACCAGGCCCCAACCCGCAATGCCCCTCCTGCCCAGAGACAGCATCCTGACGAAAGATAGATGCATCAGGGTGTATGGGCCCCACCGTACCCCTGCCTGGGGGTACAGCAGCGGCTCCATGGGATGGACTGCACTGGTCACTAGAGTAGGTGAGCAGGCCGAAAAAGGCTGTAGGTGACTCCCAAAGAAATGGGGGCTGGGAGGAGGAGGGGGGGGAAATGTGTTGGAGGCCTGCCCCCATGGTCGTGTGCTACTCATCCTCCACCCTTCGTGCCCTCCGCCCCTTTGCCTCCTCCCACTGCAGTTTGATATCTACCAGTGCAGTAGAGCATTGGATATTGCTCATCAGGGGAGGAGGGGAGTTGGGGGGTGCAAACAGTGGAGGGTGAATGAGCGGAGCCACCGTATTGGGGTCATGAGATCCAGGAGACGTCCTGGGGTGAAATGGAACCTGGAGCATGGTTCTCCATGTCTGGTTTCCATACCCAAAGGCACCACTAATTTTGGTGGGCAGGTGGCCTGGACGGCCATGGAAGCCCATCCAACTCGTGTGGTGTTGTGTAATGCCAGGTCCATTAAAAACAAGACTGCAATTATTGCAGAACTTGTTGGTTCGGTGAACCTGGCATGCATTACCGAGACCTGGCAGGACAAGAACTCTGGCCCCGTATTGGAGACTGCAACTCCGACCGGGTACTCGATTATTCACTGCCTGAGATTGGATCATGGGGAGGGGGGGGTGCAGTCTGTTTTAAAACCAAACTGCTCCTCATGAGTGTACCAGTTGAGGAGACCCAGTCATTTGAATGTACTGTGGAAGCAGGTGTAGGTTGTAGGATTGCCCTCCTCTACTGTCCACCCAGAGATGAGAAGCGGTCCCTTCAGGAAGTGGCGGATTTCGTGATTGACATGGCGTTTGAGTCACCCAGGCTGATGGTCCTGGGTGACTTCAAAGCCTGGGTCAATGATGAACTCTCGCAATTTGGTCAGCACTTCCTTCAGTTAATATCATCTCTGGGCCTCACACAGATTGTTTTCACTGCTACCCATAAACACGGTCATTATCTTGACTTAGTTTTCCTCCTGGGAGTCGATGCCTCAGAATTGGGGGTGGAACCATTCGGATGGTCCGACCACTACACCATGCATTTCAGTTTTTGCACCCCCCTTCATAGACCTGCCCCTGTGGAGATGATCAAGTTCCGCCCTTTACGAGATGTAAGCTCTGAAGGCCTGGCAGCGGTGCTTGTTCTAGCTGTCCTTCCATTGGCAACCAGTGATCCAGAAGCCCTAATTGCGGCCTATAATCAGGCCATAGCTTTGGCTCTGGATATCATTGCTCCTGTCCGTGTTCATCCTCTCTCTCCCTTTGCCCACGGTCCACTTGGTTTGATGGATCTTTGAGGGAGATGTGGCGACTAGGACAAATGTTAGAGCATTGCTGGAGGAGATCTGCCCTTGACGCCGATCACCTTAGATTGATGGACCATTATGAAGCATATCAATCTGTAATCACCTGTAAGAAGGCAGAGTTCCTTTCCGGGGATATTGAGGCCACTTGGAACTGACCAGCTCAGTTCCTTCGAACCGTGGACAGACTGCGCAACCCAGCCTGTCTACAGGTCTGAAGAGCATTTTTGCAAGTTGAGTGCATGGAGCTTGCTCAGTTCTTTGTGGCTAAGGTGGCCGACATCAGGGTGGAACTCCTATTGGCACACTCTGATGCTGCTGTAGACTGGCACTTGGACACTGTGCCTCAGTTTTTCTGGAGTACTTTCGGCCGGCCAGAGCTTGGGGACATCGTGAGGATTGTCCAGGGTATGCACCCTGCATGCTGTAGTTTGGATCTGGGTCAAACTATCCTGATTTTGGGTTGTAGTGACATTCTTGGCCCAATCCTAGCACAGATAGTCTGGTGCTCCCTGGATACAGGTGAGTTTCCCAGCTCCCTGAAGGAAGCGGTGGTGACTCCCCTCCTGAAGAAAGCTTCCTTGGACCCAGACTGCCATGCGAACTACAGACCAATCTTGAACCTCCCCTTTATGAGGAAGTTGGACGAGAAAGTAGTTGCCATACAACTGGAGGACCATGTGACCATCCATGATGTCTATGAGACTTTCCAGTCTGGTTTTTGAAAGAGGCATAGTACTGAGATGGCACTGCTATGGGTGCTCAATGATCTCCTGACGGCTAGAGATCAGAAGAGTTGTTCCATCTTGGTCCTTCTGGACATCTCTTCAGCATTTGACACTGTGGACCATGGGGTCCTGCTCGATCATTTGAGGTGCATCTGCGGCTTGTCAGGTATGGTCCTCAGGTGGTTTTCATCTTTCCTCATCGGAAGAACTCAAAGGGTGGTGTCAGGGATTTATTCCTCTGACCCAATCCATTTGTCATGTGGAGTTCCTCAGGGATTGGTGCTGTCCCCTATGTTGTTCGCAGTGTACATACTACTCCTCAGAGTCATTGTAAGAAGGTATGGGCTGAGGTTTCATTGCTATGCTGATGACACCCAGCTCTACCTTTTTTTTGCACCTGACCAGAATAGAGCTGTCTCAGCATTCAATAACTGCCTCACAGAAATCCAGAAGTGGATGGATTCAAACTGGCTGAAGTTGAACTCAGCAAAGACTGATGTGTTGGTGGTGGACCCCGGTCACCGGATAGAGGGGCTGGGGTGGGGTCACCCTCAGGACTTTTTCTCGGGGGTCTCCCACTCCTGACCTCTGAACGGGTGTGAAAGCTGGGGGTAATTCTTGATGAGGGCTTGACATTGCATTTGCAGGTGTTGGCTGTTGTCAAATCCTCTTTTTATTACCTGAGGAATATCTCCAGAGTTTATTTATTTATTTATTTAGACAGCAGTTTGGAAAATCTTTGAGCCATAGGCTCATTTACAAAGGTACCTTGTCACAGTAAGACAAATGAAAATACACAGCATAACAGTATAACAGTAACTTAAGACATAGATACAAACAAGCTGGTACAGGTAGGATTGATGCAAACAATACCAGAGTTATGTTGTCCTTAGCAGCTTAGTAGTAATCTTTGTCATTAGTATTGAGTACGGCTTTGACTAGTGGCAATTACAGCATTGGGTGTTAACAAGGTGGTTCCGTAAGGACGTTTTGAAGCACGATATAGTTGGAGCTTCGGAGATGGAGGGGGGCAGTGTGTTGAACCAGGAGGGGGCCCTAAAGCTGAAGGCTCTTTGGCCGTGAGAGGTCCTAGCTCTAGGGATAACAAGAGAGGTTTTCCCACAGGTCTGAGTATGAACTAGTGGGACAGAGTGGCGGATGGTGGTAGTCAATCCTGGCGGGGATAGCCCCAGGAGGGTCTTTTTTGTAAGGGTACAGGTCAGATATTTGAGGTGCTCGTCAAGATCAAGTACCAGCGCTTTAGCGTACAGTAGACAGGTGTGTGTTAGCCTAGGTGCCCCAGTAATTAACCTGCAGGCCTTATTCAGAGTAGTGCACATTTTATGGAGTGCGGTCTGATCAGCAGCACCATACACCGGCAGTCCATAGTCCACTAGGGACAGGATAGAGGAGGTGACTCATGAGTCAAGAGCCTCGGGGGAGGCAGTGTTTATACCGGGTAAGATGCCCAACTGGATATTAGTAGCAGTGGCTAGGGCAGCGATGTGTCCATGGAAGGAGAGGGAGGGGTCAAAATGGATCCCTAGGTATTTATAGGAGCAAACTTGTTCGAGTGGGAAAGAGGACCCAGAGTGAATGAGGAGTTTGAAGTTGCAGGACTTGTTTTGAGGATGAGTGAAGAACATGGTTTTTGTTTTTTTAAGATTTATCACCAATCTATGTTCCTTGAACCAGCCCTCGGCTTCAGCGAAGGACTTCTGCAGCGAGTCCTGGAGGGCAATAGGGTTACGACTTGAGGCAAAGATGACTGCATCATCAGCATACAATAGAATGTTCCCCGAGCAAGAGCGTGAAAGGGTGTTAAGGTAAAGGGAGAATAGTAAGGGGCCCAGAATGGAGCCCTGGGGAACCCCAGAAAAGATGGGACAGATGTCTGAGTAGGTCCCATTAATTTTACACGCTGTGAGCGGTCAGACAGATAACTGGTGCACCAGGAGATAGGCCCAGCAGCAAAACCAGAGAGACTAAGGGCATCAGGAGGAGGGGTGGGAGACAGTGTCAAAGCTTTAAGAGAGGTCAATGAAGACCGCACCAGCCAGAGAACCAGTGTCTAAGGAGGAGTGAGAAAGTTGGAGAACTCTAGGAGGGCTGTGTTGGTACTGTGGCCTGCCCAGAAGCCATGCTGCTCAGGACATAGGACATTGTAGGTGGAGAGGTAGTCAGAGATTTGAGAGGCTACCACTTTTTCCAAGGCCTTGGAGAGAGAGAGAGATGGAGATTGGCCGATAGTTTCAGCCACAGTCCTATCACCACCTTTAAAGATAGGGGTGACAGTGGTGACTTTTCAGGCAGTTGGAACCTTCCCAGGCAAAGAGAGTGGTTGATGAGGCACGTGATCAGGGTAAGGACTGTGTCTAAGACCAGCCGTGGGATACTGCCGGATCCAGGGTGTCACTGCCTGCACTATTACTCTTGAGGGCAGTGACAAGGTGCGACCTAAGTTCTTGGGCAGAAACACAGCGGAGGAGAAAATAACGAGAAAGATTTACGGCAGGCGCTGGGGAGAGGGTCAAAAAATTAGGGAGGATAGGGCTAAGGTCAGTGAATGAGGTGTTGAGGCGGTTACTATGAGGGCTGGGTAGAAGAGACTACGCCATTAATGTTGATCTGGGTGGTGGGGGAGTGTGTACCCCATTTAACTGTTTAATGTTATCCCAGAAGGTTCTGGGGTTCCCCCATGAGGCAGTGAGTGAGGACCGATAGTGCTCAGACTTGGCCTTTCTGATGGCCCGAGTGCACTTGTTTCGGGTGGCAGCATATAACTGCCTGTCACTGGGCCAGCCAGTCTCAATGGCACGGTGCCATAGGTTGTCCCTATGTTTGAGTTGGTGGATCAAAGCTGGGGTTACCCAGGGGGCATTCTGCCTTTTAGAACGGCGGGTCGACATTGGGGCAAAGATATCACAGGCATTATTAAAAGTTCGGGTAAAGAAGGAGAGAGCTGTGTCAATGTCAGGAGTTGCCTGTATAGGAGACCAGTCAATTTGGGACAGAAGTTCCTTAAGTTTTATCAGACCACCAGGTATTAGATGCCGCCGGCATGTGGACTGTGCTATGGGTTTGGGGACTGAGGATGACCAGTGGAATAGAATGGGGGAGTGATCACTGAAAGAGTCTGGGAGGACTTCTACATTGGGGATCCGATTAGGGCGGTTGGTGAGTACCACATCAAGCAGGGTACTGGAGCCTCTCTTGGGGTTAGTCCTGGTAGGTTGGGTAACTAGTTGTGTTAGGTCTATTGCAGAAAAGGAGTCACGGGTAGAGGAGGAGGAGGGGCTGAGCCAGTTGACATTTAAGTCACCCACCAGAATTTGATCAGCGGAAGGAGGTAGTGAGGAAAGGTATTCTGTAAGAGAGGCAATGGCTCTGCTTGGTCCCTGGGGGGCACGTATGCAGTAGTCAGATAAAGGGGTCCCTTTAAAGGGTCAGGGGTTAGTTTCAGTGTAAGCGCCTGGGCCCTGGAGTCAAGGATTGGAGTAGGCAGGGCTAGTACGGGGAGAGATTCCTTGACATAAATAGCGCAGCTGCCGCCCCGTCTCCCAACACGGTCGGACCGGAAGAGGGTGAAACTAGGAAGGGAGACCAGGGAGTCAGGGGAGGATTTCGACAGCCAAGTCTCAACCAGAGAGTTAAGCACCTAGTTCCATCTGGTGACCTTCCTATGCTGGTCCATGCCTTTGTGTCCTCTCATCTGGACTATTGCAATGCCCTTTACCTAGGGGTCCGGGGAGTGGATATTCACCACCTGTAGCTGGTGCAGAATGCAGCGGCCCGGTTTTTGATGGGAACCTCTTGGTCCTGTCATATTTTGCTGGTGCTGGGTGAACTGCACTGGCTGCCAGTCCAGTGGTGAATCACCTTTAAAGTCGGACTTCTGACTTATAAAGCCCTACACGGACTGGGCCCGGACTACCTGAAAGAGCTCCTGGTCCCTTACTGCCCTGGGTGATCTCTCTGCTCGACTGACGAGGGGTTGCTAGAGATTCCAAGGGTTTGTTTAAAATCTTCTGGGGCCTATGCATTTATGTATGTGGACCCTACCCTTTGGAATTCTCTACCCCGTCAGATACGTGAGTGCCCGACCGTGGAAGGATTTAAACAGGCGCTAAAAACTGTTTTATGGAGCCATGCTTTTGGGGACTAGTTTTATATTTCTGATTGTTTATAAATTTTTATTCTATTTATAATATATGTTATTTTATCCTGAAGTTGTGCAATTTTATGTAAGGCGCCTTGGTATTTGAAAGGCGCCATATAAATAAAAACTAATTGAATTGAAAATTGAATTGACTTACAATTCTCTAAACAAATAATTCAAGTACTGTAGGTGGCTAGAAAGCTAGCTACTAGGAAATCATACAACTCGGAATGTAAAATATATTTCTATTTGGTGTCATGAAAGAGCTAAAAAACAGTCACTGCAAACATTGGGTTAGTTTTAGAGAACCTGATGAATTTAAAGCTTAAGGGATCAAGGCCATCATTAAGGTTCATTTTGCAGCGGTTTCTGCATACAGAGCAAAGTCAGATTAAAAAACAAGCATTTGTCAATGGCAAATGTTTGCTTGTAGTGTAACTGGGCTTTAAAGAGCTGCTGATGTTGTTGGGACTGCTCTGAAAAACATAATAGCTAGACACAGTTTAGCTTATATTTCACCCTTTTTTTGTAATTTTTGCCATTGTATGTTTATTACTACAGACGTTTGCTTGGAAACAGGATGTCTGCCCTATTTGCTCTGTCTATTTGTCTGGTTCTGCAGTCATAAGTTTGTTTATGACACCCCAGTCTGTTGCTATGGATATAATATATGATGTCACCTGTAGACAAGCAGCCAAAGCAAGAAAAGTCCAAGGTATAGTACTCTTGTTTTATGTCACTTCCTTCAGTAATAAAGGAAAAAAACAGAAACAAATTGCACAAAATGTAGTTCTGGCTGAATGGTGCAGAGGGAAAAGGAACAGAACTGTGAAACAGTAGGTTACTGATTCAGCCCCCTAAGGGCCACAAATAGTAATGTCTAAGGAAATCCGTGCTGCAGTAAACTTGTAGCAGCCCAGTAACGTGGAAAGCTGAGGCACTGGAAGTCTTACCTCCCACCACGCAGTCAACCTGGGTTCAGGAATGGACCAAGGTCACTCTAGCACTGGCGGTAGGAAGGAGCATGTAGCATCCATTGATGGATCTCCTCCTTCGAGGTGGCAGACAGTGTGTACTGCTGCAGACAGTGTGTACTGCTGTTTGTCTGCCACCTAGTGGAGGAAGGTGCCACAGAAGCAGTCACCAAAACTGAAAGTCTGAGGTGGCATTGGTCTACATATGTGCCATTGCATGCCTCTGGTTCTGACCCAAGGGGAGTATTGAGTGGAAAAGAACCCCTGTCTGCAGGATGATGCTGCAACACTAAAGGCATCGCACCACCACCACCATCATCCATGGCACCCACTCACAGAACAAGATTAGAAATAGATGGGATAAATCCTGGAGGTTGGGTGAAGGGGCTGGGGTTTGACAGCAGAAGGGACCAATTGGGAGGGGTAGGAGGATAAAGTCCACATGAATAAAGAGGATTACAAAAATATTTGAATGATAAACTGAATTGTGTCTAACTCACACATTTTTCAGTCATCCAGCTGGTAACAGGGGTTCTTTAAAGGAAACATAATAAGTAATTTAAATCAACTATTGCTGGTGTTTTCTGTTCATTACTGATATGCTGTTAACATATTTGACGCTATTATATTTGCATTGTGTATGCTGTTTTATCTCCATCTCTGTTTAGTGTTTTCAACTATGTGCTTCCTGTCTGTAACTAGGGACACACACACACACACACACACACACACACACACACACACACACAGTGTGAAGCTTGATGTTTATCTTCAAAGCCTGATGATGTCTGCTAACTGGCTAATGGGAAGAAAACCAGTCTGATTGTGGGGCTGTCTCCTTTGAACTACAAGATGTTTACACCCATCAGCAAGCCAAACACTGTCATTGTCAGCCTTCTCAACATTGGGGTTTGAGAGCCAATCCTCCTGCATTTCTATATCCATTGGCTTATACAGTACATACGTACACAACCCCCTACACTACAGTAACAATATACTCGCTTTGTGCATGCACACGCAAACATAGCAATAGCTTCTCATCCAGACTTTAAAATATTTTTTCAAGGACTGTATCCATTTACAGTCCCCCTGTTAAGGATCCAGTCCCAGAATGGGACCTCGGTTTGGCACTCAGCTGATGAGTGCCTCCTTTGAGCCCATGCAAACAGAATTATCTAATGTATGTAACTTTGTTTTTGGTGGCATCATGTCTGCCACAGGGAATTGGTTAGTGATTTGTAGGCATTATATACTGAGTCAGATTATTTTATTTTCCATCAGAAAAAATTGGAATTCAATGTCATGCCTGTCTATGTGAGTGGCTAGTTCAAAACAAACTTCTTCTGAATACCAAAAAAATGATGGCAGTGCTGTTTGGATCAGCACCAAGGGTCAAAGCCAGCTCTGCAACACTGGCCATACATGGCTCGGATGGCTCGCTCCTGGATTTGGTGGACTCTTTCAGATACCTGGGTATAACCCTCAACCCTTCGTTGGATTTCAGCCTTCATATCACTAACACTTGTAAGGCAGTCAGTGTCAAGCTGGGGCTGGCCTACAAAGTCAGAGCATCCTTAAAGTCTAAGGCAAAATTAGCAATCACGCAGGGGGTACTGTGACCCAGCTTGACATATGGAATCACTTCCTATAAAGACACGAACAAGAGACTCTTGCAGAAGTGGGACACCTGTTATAACAGTATCTGTCACTTTGCCCTATCAGTACCTAGGCGCACCCACCGTTGCATACTTTACTCCAGTCTGGGCAGGCTCTCTCCTGCCTCTTACCGAGTCTGTACCACTGGATGCACAATTGACAGTATCATCCAAACTGGAACACCAATGTCCCTTGCATGCTTGATGAACCCAGCCCATCAGACTTACCCACTGAGATCTACTGAAAAGTCACTCCTTAATGCACCCAAATGCGCCACTAGCATGGGTGAGCAGGCATTTGCGGTATCTGACCCAAAACTACGGAACTCCCTACCTTCAATTGTGAGGCACTCCACTACACACCTGATCTTTAAAACAAGCTCCGTACCTGCCTCCTGGCCTCTGACAGATGCACTTGAGACTTAACCCCGGGGGAGGACACCTAGTTAGGCTTCCTTTGCATATCCCTTCAGCACATATTCAGGAACTCATCACTCTCATCCGCTTTAAAATAGCAGGCAGGGACAGGCTGTGAGGTCTCCCACCACAAGACTGTCTGGAATAGTTTCTCTATTTACTTATATCATATAGTCTATCTCCTTGAAACGGTATTGTATATTCCCCTGTATCTATGGATAGCCTAGTGCAATGTCTAATTTCTCCTATACAGTAGGCATCACTGTGTCTGTCAATACTGTAATGTGTTTGACCCAAGTCTGTATTATGTAATAGTAGCCACTGTGATGTGATGTGCCTTTAAGCTGTCTGTATGTCTCCCAGGCCATGACTGAAAATATGCAATTTCTTTGTCTAGAGCACTTACCTGGTAAGCAAAAACTAAATAAATAAATAAATGTAGAACTAGCATTTACTTTATTCCAAAGGTGGTGCCTGCTTTCCAGTTGAATGAAACTGTAACTTTGTGTTTTTTTTAAGCCACATTTAAACCATGAGGAGGCAAACCTGCACAGGCTTGATTATCAGAGGACCCTGAACTTCTACAAAAGTAATACAGAACCTGTCAGAGGTTATGTGAAGCTATTTGTCACTTACTGAGAGTTATCCAAAGGACACACTGTTGCTAAAAGGACAAATTCAGGACGGATTGTCTCATGTATGTAATACAATGGTTGGTAAAGTACCACGAATAGATGTACAGTAGAAGCTCATTCATCTAGATGAACAGCTATCACAGTGGCGGCTTCCAGTGATGTACCTTTGCCTGAAGTCAGCAAGGCTGTAGCCTTGGCATCAACACACACCTATACCTCTCATTGCTTCCTGAATGTTTAGGCAGGGAAGGGTGCTAGGTTTGGAGACTTTTGTCATCTGAAACCTTTTCCCAAAACATAATCCCACAACCTCCCTCCCACATACTGCTTTGAATCTGCAAATGGTATGACATTCTATGTTGCAGTAATGTTCTTTGAAGAAAATGTTACTCACATTCTGTAACTAGTGTATATAGAAAATAAAGTACAGGGTGGTGTGTATAACGAGATTTTACACACACCGAGTTGTGGGATGCTACATAAACCCTGATATGAAATGAAATGCACCCTAGCGAGGTGTGTGTAAATTGAGTTTTACTAACCATCTATATTTTATTTTATATAATTGTTGGCATGCGCTTTTTCACCTCAGCAATTATACAAAATAAAATAAGCTAACAGATTGGTGTTCAGGAAGCCGCAGACCAGTCTGGATTCTGCACGGTCTGCAGTCTTCCAAGTCAAAGTGCTCCACTTGTTGAGGGCAAAAAGGAGTGTAGATTTTGATTAAAAATGTCTATATTTGTGTGTTTTTTATGGCTAAACTTACCACCAAGCAGCGGTTGTGGTGCCCTTCCTGACTTGAAGAGGCAGGGAGACTAGGTGGCACGCACTCAGTGGCGCAGGCGTGCTGACGGGGAAACATGGCATGCATTTCACTTTTATTTTCCTTTTTATTCTGGGTCAGTGAAGAAAGAGACAATTTCTTTTTTAAATAAAAAACTAAGTTACCGCCAACTGCGAGGGGCGGCGAAGTGTGCGGCCATATGGGATTGCTCCAGGGAACGTTGCAAACCAGCAACTGATGCATGGGTGGTCCGAGGGAAACCTGGCATGTGTTTGCCGTTATAACCAACCGGTTATAATGGAAAATTACAAGTGCACACCAGTTATTATATTTCTTTCATGGTATGTAATATATAGTCACACTAACCCTTTCCTACCTATCCTTCTAGGAATTTACTTCCCTTAGAAGAAGTATGATTGCAGAAGGTGAGTTAACTTTTTCTTTTTGATCACTGCAAAACTGGAGTGAACTCAAACCAGTGGTAGATGTGAAAAGTTATGTAACCCACTGCTATGCCTATGTTTAAAAAAAGTATTTTTTAAACTTGAAAATATATGGGAATCTTGTAAGAGTCACAATTTGGTGGTGCTAACTGGTCATTGTGACCACTTAGTGCCACCACCGACACTGAGCCCCCATCCAGCTAACCCTTTTCAGTGATCACAAATATCTTTCTCAGTGACTGGGAAAAGTCTGAAGGCACACTATGCAAGTAGACTACAGGGCCAATTACAAAGCCATAGCTGTCTCTGAAGCCCAGTTACTGCTTCTGCTCCTCCCCACGATACTGCCTGGTAAAAGAAGGCAGTAGCATGAGGTGCAGTGGTGTGACTGGGCTCAGAAGTCCAACAGTGTGGGCAAGATCTGGGGGACACTACTAGACTGCAAGATACAGGACAATGTTGGGGCTGGGTTTGGAAGGAGACTGCCAATCCACTTGATCTAGATGACTGGAGGAGCAGGTGAGAAGTCCACTAGACCACTAGATAACTGTCTACAGGACCACTGGGCAGGCCACTGGACCACCAGGGTCCAGTGGTTAGAGAAAAGGGCCACTGCCATGCTGGACCATCATGTGCACTTAGATGTATCCTGGTCATAGGCTTGGCACTGCACCATGTGCTTATGCCATGTTGCTACCAGGCTGCAGGCCCATACCAGACTAACTGGTTTGCCCCTGCTGTCAGCTGGACTGCCAGTTTAGATTGTGCCTATGTTACAGAAAGGAGGAAGAGGTGCAATTGTTTGTATACACTACTGTCAAGTTGAGACACACTGGTGCAACTGAAATTCACTAAATTTGTGCTGGTCCAGATAGTGACCGAAAAAAAGGACCCATGTTATTTGTTTATATGCTGGTAGCATGTAATAGCAATAGAAACTTACTATAGGGCTGTACCAGTGTACTGTTTTAATGGCAGCTCTTTCCTTATCTGTCTGGCCCAGGATGGTTTAGTCATTAGTCATTAATTATTTCTGGGGGGCCAGCTCTTTCTGAAAATGTTTCAAGTAATGAGAAATACATTTATAGTGACAAGGTTAATTTTATATACAATGGGGTCAATATACGTGTTTCTAGCAGGAGAAAGAGTGCAGAGACTAAAATGATATCATGCTGTTTCCTACCGGATGTTGTAGCTGTGGGAGCTTAGGGCAGAACCAGTAGTGGTAAAACACCATACAGTGGTATATTTAAAATAAGTGAGAGAGAGTACATTTTGTATTTACAGTGAACTTTAAAGAAATCTACAGGATGCTGTTAGGGACATACAGTAATTCACACCGTCCGACCATATACAGTAAAATATATTATAAAATATATAGTGAAATGCATACATCATAGACTGAAATGTATTTATCATATGTTGAAATACATGCATTATATAGCTTTAACCTGTGAGATGAGTAAATCTGCAACTTCCAGCAGCATTTTTGTCTGACTTCAGGGCAAATCAGGGAACCTTTCTGGTGTGATTAAGAAGGCTTTTGCTGCCCTTCCCTCAAGAAACAATTTGCATCTGAATCTCACCTGAAGGGGGTATTTGTTTACACCTGGAAGAGGAGTGAGTTTACAACTTCCAGCAGCTTTTCCGTCTGACTGCAGGGCAAATCAGGGGATCTTTCTATTTAAACCTCATTGGTCTGTGACATCCCAGGAGCATGTGACCCCCATGAACCTGAGGAGGAGGACCATAGGAGCTGGAGGATGGCATCTGTTCTGGGGCATCTGCAGGACTTCCACAGGTAGGTCCACAGTCCCTCAGGGAGCACTGACTAAGAAGATGAGGACAGGCAGGGCTGCAGCTAAGAATTTTGGGGCCAGGACAAGTCATTTGAGATGGGCCCCTCGTCTCCTAAACCAGCTGAGGCTGGGGGTCTGGGTGCCACTAGGCCCCCACAAGCTCTGGGGTTTAGATGCTCTGTGGTGAGTTTTGGGGCTTTTACTGCAGATACGAACATACTTTTGTTACATTTTTCGTACCCCTGACTCCAGGAAGAAAATTATCCCCCCCCCCCTTCCATACTTAGGGGTGTGGTAGAGTCTGGCTAGCCTTAGAGTCTGCAGCTGGGACTGTGGGTGTGCAACTGGTGGAACAACAATGTCAATGCCATCAATCAGACAACCAAATAGGCATTATTGTATTGTTGTGTGAAACATGTTTATATAAAGGCAGGGGGTCTGGGGGCTGCTATGCACCCAGAAGTTCTAGGGTTTTAGATGCTCTGTGTTAAGTTTTTGTTGATTTTATTGAAAATAAAACAAACTTGTGAACATATGTAAATTTCCCCCTACAAGGATTAGTCTGTCTGTCTGTCTGTCTGTCTGTCTGTCTGTCTATCTATCTATCTATCTATCTATCTATCTATCTATCTATCTATCTATCTATCTAGCTATCTATCTATCTACCTATCGTTGGGCCAGCCTACATGCTTTTTGCCACTCTGCTCCCTGATGCTGCCCCATAAGACAAGCTTATAGGCAGCATCCACAGCCATAACTATAAAAAGTATGTGAATGGGGATCACTGTGCCAACACAAAGTGGGTGGTCCTTGGATGGAATTGGGCCAGTCTCTGACCTTCCAATCAGAAGCCTAAGTCAACTGGCTACGGGATTCCCATCTCTGTGTGAGCAGGGGATTATGGAATACAGCAGTATATCCTAAACTGGCTTTGGGGAATGGAATGCTTATGCAGCACTGCCCCCTGCCAGCTCCCCCCCCCAACCGCCCATGTAGGTCTGTGGGCAGAGAAGGATTAGCTTTTCCTCAGCTAAATGTTGACTAAATCCTCCCATTACAGTGGCCATAACACAAGCCCAAATGGTGTGACTGACTGACAAAAACCCTCAGCCCATGTAGTAGTAGTGAGCAAAGTGCTGCCACTACTCTTTTGCATAGCAAAGTGGCATAACAGTGTATGGGGCTGGACAGCAGTTGTATGCCACACCACCACCCACACCCATCTCTTTCTCCACAGGTTTTGGCAGGGCCAGCTGTCTTCTGCATCTACACAGAGCCTGCCAACCTGTAACAAATCTTTAATTCACTTGCATGGCAAACTCTCTGTGACCCAAACCAGTTAGTACAAAATGGCATGGCGAAAAGAATAACACCCCGACTTGGGAGGGCAGGCTGCAACATGGCCAACTCAAAATAGCCCTAGTTTCTCTATCCTGATTCCCCAGAGCATTGTCCCAACTGGTTATTTCCCTCGCACTTACACCCTATTTTGTATAATTGTTGATCATAGTTATGTTTCAGGGACCTTGAACTGTTGAATCTTTACCTGTTGCCACTGTACTGTGTTAGATTTCTTGGCCTGATCCAGGTTTCAGTGTGTTGTTACTTGACCTTATGCTCTTGGCTAATTGTACCACTTGTTCTGGTTTATTCCTTTGTATTCGCTGTTGTTTTCCCTCCCATTGCATGTATCCTTCCCGGTCATGCCTGAAAATAGGCATCTTTGCTGTCTAGCGCACCTACCAGGTCAACAAAAACGAAATAAATAAACCCTATATGTCTGTAAGCAGATTCTGTCTGAGTCTCTGACAGTCTGACTCTCTGGTTGTCTGACAGCAGTCAGGTCAGATCAAGACAAGCAACACATTCTCCTCTCGATCAAAGAAATATGCTGGTGGCCAGCGCCTGCATCCATGACTGGTGGTCTGAGACTGCACTGGGACTTCTGCGATTTAGAGAGGGCGGACCAATCAACTGGATCCGTGACTCAGAAACTACGAGGATGTATGCTCAAAGTTCACTCACACTGTCCAGTCTGCGAGTGCGATGGTGTGAGTCTGGTGGGAAGAGTGCCACGTGACTTACGAGCTCTTCACCTGCCACGTGACACTGTCCTCCAGCATACATATACATGAGCCTACTTGCCTGGGCCCGCCTGCTCGATCTCGCTAGCACAGCACAGCGCGAGTGCGGCTGTCATTTGCATATTCAATTTTTGGGTTGGCAACTTGGCAAGGGCCTGGAGGGGTTCCCGGAAGATTTAATATATAGACTATTAAATACGTTCCTGCCCCCAAGGCCCCAGACCAAGCATAGACATGCTTGCATTAAAAAAAAAAAAAAACACCAAAGAAAAAATGCCACAAAAAAAAAAATAACTCTAGTTCCTCGGGTGGGGCCCCCATGAGCTCAGGGCCCAGGACAACAGTCCCCACTTGTCCCCCCATGACTGCGGCCCTGAGGACAGGCTAGTAGGGCAGGCAGTGAAAAAGTCACTGTAGGTCACTGCAGGCACTGTACCCTACAGGCACTACACCCTTTCTGGTATAAGCCTACATAGAATATAGTACAATACTAATAGGCACTTCACCCAGTTTGGGATAGGCCTGTGTGGGGAGGTGTGATCCTCTCTATAAGGAAGCTCCCAACACATCAGCCAAAGCTGCAAAGTATCTGCTTTCTTAACAGAAGTAGACATGGGGAAGCTCTAGTGGAGTCTGAAATAGAGAGAAGCAGTGTGGACTCCAAATCAGATGAACAAGTTTTAATCTAAAGTGTTAGAATGGTTTCCTATCCATGGGTTTCACCTTGCTGTCAGTGGATAGGCTCATTTCAAATATCAGCTGGTATCTGAAAACTAAGAACCCCCTTCTGAAAATCATGGAGTGACAAGACATGAGTAAGACAGTATAAACTTTAAAAAATTGCTGGCTCTAGCTGCACTGGACATTGATGCTTGTTTTGATACAAGCCACAAACCAGAAAAACACCCCTAGAAAATACAGGAATTCATAAGAAATGTGTTTAAATGTGGTAAATGAGCAACAGTTGAGCTTCCTAACACTCTGATGTGGCTGTGTAGGGGACAGCATAACACAAGTAGGAACTACACCCTATCTGGGGAAGGCCTATGTAGGGGACAGCATAACACAAGTAGGAACTACACCCTATCTGGGGAAGGCCTATGTAGGGGACAGCATAACACAAGTAGGAACTACACCCTATCTGGGGAAGGCCTATGTAGGGACAGTATAACACCACTAGGCACCACACCCTATCTGAGGTAGGGCTATGTATGGAACAGCATAACACAAGTAGGAACTATACCATATCTGTGGTAGGCCTATGTAGGGGACAGTATAACACCAGTAGGAACTGCACCCTATCTGGGGTAGGCGTATGTAGGGGACAGCATAATATAAGTAGGAACAACACCCTATCTGGGGTAGGCCTATGTAGGGGACAGCATAACACTAGTAGGCACCACACCCTATCTGGGGTAGGCCTATGTAGGGGACAGTATAACACCAGTAGGAACTACAATCTATCTGGGGTAGGCCTATGTAGGGGACAGTATAACACCAGTAGGAACTACACCCTATCTGGGGTAGGCCTATGTAGGGGACAGTATAACACCAGTAGGAACTATACTCTATCTGGGGTAGGCCTATGTAGGGGACAGTATAACACCAGTAGGAACTACACCCTATCTAGGGTAGGCCTATGTAGGGGACAGTATAACACAAGTAAGAACTACTGGGACAGTAGAACACCAATAGGCACTACACCCTATCTGGGGTAGACCTATGTAGGGTACAGTATAATACCAGTAAGCACTACACCCTATCTGGGGTAGGCCTATGTAGTGGCTTGCAGGAAAGGAGTAAGCCACTAGGTGAAGCAGGGCTTTTAGGGGGATATTACTAGATATCTCCTTAGTGAATATCTGAGTACAGAAAAAGCCCATAGGGATGCAGGGTTGACATGAGGATTAGCCAGCTGTAGGGGTTGTGTGGTGACCATTCCCTGGGCCATGCTCTGAAGAATGGAGTACTGCCCTATTTGCAATTTAATGAGGAGCCCTATGCACAGCTGTGGGCAGCTCGAGAAATATTCATGCCATGCAGGCAGTTGAGCTGGTATGCTGAACCACTACCCACTCTCCCCCTCTCTCAGAGGCCCACTGGCCCAGGAGGATGGAGGGTGGCGGGAAGGGAGAAGGGCGGGAAGAAATAGTCTACAGATGTGAGACTGTGTCCTCTGGTAGCGACCAAAAACTGATTTGAACCTCTGGAAGAGGTACAGTTACCTAACTCCACCAGGGGAGGCCGTGAGCCAGTTATGAAGGAAGATGACACAGGGGGAGTATTACCCAACAGAGCAGAGAGAGGAAATAAGGTAGCAGGCAGAATGTTGATAGCTGGGGACTCTGTGGTTAGGTGTGTCGAGTGGTTTGTGGGGAAAGGAGGGGAGGGAGGTCAGATGCCTGCCAGGTGCACTGGCTCTTAGTGACAGGGAAAGAAATAGGGAAGATGATAGACAGGTTGGGGGAGGTGCCACATGTCCTTGTATGCTTGGGTATTAACAACCTGGCAAGTCAAAACTTGGAAGAAGTTAAAGAGCTAGTGTACTGCCTAAAACTAATATTAGATTTTAAAAGCAGCCAACCATTACCTTTTATATCTGAGGTACTCCTTATTTTCCCTTTGTTTAATTAGAAGATTGTTTACCTGATGTTAGTAGGTGTGATGTGTGGAATAGCTCTTAGCCTGGCAGCTGACATATCTTGCTCTACTTCCCCACACTACATCACCTGCATTATGATCTCACTGTGACATCACTGCTGCTTCGGAACAGCAAGTAAGTGACTGTCAGATCATTCACCTGTGATGTCACTGTCGGTGAGATCATAATGCTGATGATGTAGATTTTGGATTGTAGAGTTAGATATGTCAGCTGCCAGGCTAAGAGCTGTTCCACACATCCAGCACAATATTATCATATAGAATACTTTCTGATGAACAAAAGGAAAAAGAAAAATACTTCACAAACAAAAAGTTACAACTGACTGCTACTTAAAATTTGTATTATTTTCATGACTTCCTGTATTGGCTTCACTAGCTCTTTATATCTAACTTTTGGAGGCTGGGAGGGAGCTAAAGGGGAAGGTAGCCTCACTAGCCTTCTCAGAAGTGCTACCAGTGTGGGGTGGAGAGGAGAGCATAGAGGTAGGAGGAAACTGAGTCATTCAGTGCCTGGTTGAAGGGGTAGTGTTAGGATATGGATATGTTGGTGACTGGAGTAACTTCTGGGATAGGGTTATTTAAGGGAAATGGCTTTCATCTCACAAGGGAGGGAACAAACGTGCTAGGTGAAAAGTTTGATGTTTTCATGGACCGTCATTTAAACTGAAGAGGGAGGAGACAGAAGCAAGGAATTTCCTAGAAGGGGGGAGGATAGGGAGTACCTAGCTAAGACTTCCCCTAAAATGGGAAAAAGACTAAGGGTGTCTATGATGGCAAGAGCCGGAACCTAAAAAGCTTAGAAAGGAAGGTTAGAGATCAGAGTAATTCAGCCAGCTGGAGGTGAAAAGGGAGGAATAGGAAGGTTGCAGAGGGCAAGGACCTGGGAATAGGTAAAGAGAAGGAGAATAAAGGGGTACATTGGAAAGGGGTCTGCCTGGACGCCAGGAGCCTAAATAATAAGATGTGCTCTATAGGAAATGGTGGCTAAGGCCGAGCTAGATCTGGTAGCCATCACAGGAACATAAGTCTCAGGCAACAACAAATGGGATTTGGCAGTTCTATGGTATACCCTGTTCAGGATGAACAGGGGCAGGGGTAAAGGGGGTGGAGTAGCCCTCTACATTGGGGAGAGTATTAAAGCTATAGAAGATGGGACCATCAAGAAGCAAGGAGGGGGATTGGAGTTTATTTGGGTACAGCTAACCATGGCTGCTGGTAAAAAGGTCAGGCTGGGAGTAGTCTATAGACCACCAAGGCAAAAGAAGTAGGAAGATAGGGAATTTGGTAAGGAAACTAGGAGAGGGTAGCAAAAGGGAACCAAGTGATGATAGAGTATCTGAATCTGTCAGACATTTGCCGGGATACCATGGCAGCCAGGAGCTCCGGGAGTCAGATACTCCTGGATATGATGCAGGACTGTCTGCTGGTGCAGCTAGTTGGGGAACTCACATGGCAGGACATCATTCTAGACTTGGTAATCACCATTCTGAGGTGATGGGTGGGGTATCAGTCAGGGAACTATTTGGGTCCAGTGGTCACAGTTCTGTGTGGGTTTGAGATGGCTGTGGGAAACTCTGGTCCCCCTTAGAGGGTGGTGGTTCTGGGCCTTGAATGGGCAGATTTTACCCGAATGAAAGAAAGGGTTAAGAAAACTTGGCAGGGGTAGACCACATCAAGGGGGTAGAGGAAAAGTTAAGAATGATCAAGGGGCAGTTCTAGAGGCAACAGACTCTTGTGCCAAGAGGGTTATAAAAAGGAACAAGCATAAAAGACCAATCTCTCATGAGGTGGGTGAGGCGTTTAGGGCAAAAAAGAAGGCCTTCATAAGGTACAAGGTGGCCAAAGGGGAGAAGGGAAGGGAGGAATGTCAGGCAAAGTTAAAGGAGGTGAAGGAAGTGGTGAACAAGGTGAAGGTAGGCACAGAGCTGTGTACCCCTGAGGGTATGAAGGGAGAGGAAAAGGATTTTTTTTGATACATTCAGAAAAAAAGGAAGACTAGTGGAGGGATTGTCAGGCTAGCTGAGGGGAGAAGGGTGGTGGAAGACTATAAGCAGAAAGGCCAATGTCCTAAATACATCTGCTCAGTGTTCACAGTAGAGGATGATGAAACTGTACCACAAAGCGAGATCAAGGCAGTCACACTGGGGTGCAGGAAATGGAGAGGAGGGTGGTGCTCATGGATGAAAAAGTAGGGAAAGGGTTAGCGACCCTTAAGGTGGACAAAGCCTGGATGACTTGCACCCAAGGGTACTTGGGGAACTTGCTTCTAAACTGGCAGGGCCCTTGTCACAGCTATTTACCAAGTCACTGGAGTCAGGGATAGTGCTTGGGGATTGGAGAGCTGTGGACATAGTCCCACTCCACATGTGGGGGAACAAGGAGGATCCAGGCAATGACATACCGGCAAGCCATACATGTATCATGGGAAAATTGATGGAAACCATTGTGAAGGAAAGACTAGTGGCCTACTTAGAGAATAAATGATAATAATCTTTATTTGAAGAGCGCAATTCATAACTATCAAAGCGCTTTAACAATAATAAACAACAAAATCTAAAATAATAAATAGTTAAAATTCAGTAATAACAACAGAATCAGTTAATGGAGAAAGCAAGGTAAATAAATATGTCTTCAATGCTGATTTGAAGCTCGCCACGGTCTGGCACTCACTAACCCAACGACGTAGAGAATTCCACAGCATTGCGGGCTGCAAATGCAAACACGTGGGCACCAGATGTCGGTGACCAGACTCCGGGAATCTCCAGTAATCCCTCATCTGTGGAGCAAAGTGGTTGGGAGGGGCAGTAGGGGTGAAGAAGCTCTTACAGATACTCTGGTCCCTGTCCATGTAGAGCTTTATAGGTCAGCAAGCTGATCTTGAAGGTGATCCGCCATTGAACTGGCAGCCAGTGCAGCTCACACAGCACAGGTGAGATATGGCTAGTTTGAGAAAGCCCAGTCAGTAACCTGGCTGCCGCATTCTGCACTAGCTGCAGACAGTGGATATCGACCCCCGGTAGCCCTAGGTACAGGGTGTTACAGTAATCCAGTACAGTAATAAAGGGCAGCAGGACAACAGGCAGCATGGATTTGTGTCAGGAAGAACATGTCAGAGAAACTTGATTGTGTTTTTTGACTGGGTCACTAGGACATGGGACAGAGGTCAGGTAGTCAATTTGCTTTACTTTGACTTCAGCAAAGCCTTTGTTTCTGTGCCGCACAGGGGGCTGTTCAAAATGCTGAAGAAATTAAGAGTAGAGACGGGCGGGTGGAAAACTGGTTAGGTGAACGGCAGCAGAGAGTGGTGGTTAACAGGATCAAATCTTGGGATGAGGGGTCACAAGTGGGGTGCCACAGGGATCGGTCTTGGGACCTCTCCTATTTAACATGCTCATTAGTGACATGGGGAACGTATCCAGAGTAAGAAGTGTCTCTTTTCTGAGAACACAAAGTTCTATGGCAAGGTGGACAGTGAGGAAGGGGTGAGGGAGCTTCAGAGGGGTCTAGAAAGGCTTGAGAGGTGACTGAAGGTCTGGCATTTGAGATTCAATGCCAAGAGGTGCAAGGTGATGTACTTAGGGAATAAGAACCCACGCACAGATTAGTGGATGGGAGGGGTTAAACTGAGCATGGGGGTGTACCAGAGGAATCAGGAAGTGGAAGGGATCAGTTAGCCACCTTGCTGGGCCAAATTACAATCCCTTCCACCTAAATACAGGTACAGCATAATTTTACAAAAATGGCAGGAAAAACTATCGCCAGTATAAAGTACCTGATAAAGTAAGTGATACCGAAAGCTCGAAAAATCACTTTAAAAATTCAGTAATATGTAACTGTAACTGTAAGGAAGATGCATGACACTCCTCTTTTCCTTTTGAGAATATGGAGTTTTAGAACTTTGATGGAGGGGTTAAGCTAGCCACTTCATCAGAGGAGAGAGGTCTGGAAGTCCTTATCAGTGAGTCACTAAAGTGGACCAGCCAGTACAACAATGCCTATAGAAAGGAATCTAGGATGCTGGGGTGGAAAGAAAGGGTTTTGACAGTAGGAAGAGGGATGTTATTCTAACCCTATTCAGATCATTGGTGAGGTCTCTCCTGGAGTACTGTGCTCAGTTTTGGAGTCCTCACCTGACAAAAGGCATTGATAGGCTGTAGTCAATGCAGCGAAGGGTCACAAAAATGGTTCGGGGCCAGCAGTGCAGATCATACAAGAAACCTCAGAGGTAGGGCTAGGAGAACTCGGTGAAGTTCTGACCATTATTAAATAAGAACCAGAACACGGTGAAGTTCTGATTTGTTCTGATTAGTCCTGATTTATTGACAAATATTTGAAAAAATGCAAAAAGAAATGCATAAAAGTGGCCAAAGTCGGTTACATTTGACACAGAGGCATAAAGGAAATAATTTAGTGGATTATTTGTATACAAAATTAATGTAAAATTGCTAAATAAAAAAGCAATCACTCACTACTAGTCCCTTCACGGCTGGCCTATAATGGTGGCATATCCTGCTCAGGTCCATGACATGAGTGTGCTGGGAGAGAGACAGAGACAGATAGATGCAAATACCTATATCAAAGCACCACCAAGCACTGCAGGCACTACCAGGAAGCTAAGTTTTTTTTTTATTAATGGTGTTGTGTGGGTATTATTTTGATGGATGTTCCAGTCGGAGTCGAACAGGCCAAAGAAATGGATATGAATGATCAAATGAGCAGCACTAAGAGAGTCCACCCACTCTACCCATATGAATGATGCAACTGCTTTGCATGCCCCAGTGTATGTACTGTGGTATATGGTGCACTACCTGGACAAAGAGGTGGCAATGTTTTCTATTACTATGACTACGTCTACTGAATCTGATTAATATGCTGAATCCTTAAAGAAGAAAAATGAAAGACACAGTGAGTACCACCACCCAGGAAGGCAGGCAGTCACACATCACATCGGTCAAGTGCAGTGCAGTCATAAAAAAGTTTGCCACTGCCACCTGAAGACCTGATGATAGACACGCAACACAATTACATCCTTCCTAGTTCCCCAGTTGCTGCCAGCCATTGCCAGGTAATTTAAGTATCAAAAATAAAATATTGTAATACAATAATCTCAGCCCAGTTACTATACGTGAGATGTAACCAGACTAGCATACCACGCACACACAAACAATAAAGAAATTATATGAATTTTCAATTTAGTGGCATTTTGTTCTGTGAAGTAATCATAGCCAGATATGGGGGACGTGAGAAATATACAAACAGTATTTAGTTTCTGGGTTTCAGGCATCTTCTAAGCAATGCACTGTATGAAAATTAAAACAGTACAGTCAGGATCACTTGGTGAGAGCAAAAAAAGTGACAAGTAGTAGTAGTAAGGATTGGAGTAAGGACAAAAAAGTGATAAATAGTAGTGGTAAGGACTGGAGTAAGGACAAAAAGTGATAAATAGTAGTAGTAAGGACTGGAGTAAGGACAAAAAGTGACAAGTAGTAGCAGTAAGGACTGGAGTAAGGACAAAAAATGACAAGTAGTAGCAGTAAGGACTGGAGTAAGGACAAAAAGTGACAAGTAGTAGCAGTAAGGACTGGAGTAAGGACAAAAAGTGACAAGTAGTAGCAGTAAGGACTGGAGTAAGGACAAAAAGTGACAAGTAGTAGCAGTAAGGACAAAAAGTGACAAGTAGTAGTAGTAAGGACTGGAGTAAGGACAAAAAGTGATAACTAGTAGTAGTAAGGACTGGAGTAAGGACAAAAAGTGACAAGTAGTAGTCGTGACTCACGAGGACAAACATTGATAGAATTAGTAGTAGCAGACAGCAGTACCCTACCTTTCAGATCAGATAAAGGTACCAGGTACCATCAAGTAAGTTTGTGACATGAAATGTAGCTGCCTGCTGTGTTTGGACTCTGAACCCACTTGATGTTCTTTTTTTTCTATTCTGTGCTGCTGATGTGATCATTCAAGTAATAGTGGCCTGGCCTAGACCGTCCTGACCTGACTTGTTGCGGTTAATTGCTATCTCATGTAGTAGACCCTATTCACAAAAGATTTTCACCACAGGCACAAATTCTTGAAAGTGTTTTGTGGATAGGGCCTGCTCAGAGCAGTCAGTGTATGTTTTACTCAGGTATCATATTTGAAATTAAAGTGTGGAATGTTGACTCTCAGAAATGTGAGGCTCTCAGCATTTTCTGGTGTAACAGAATCATGTCAGTAATGACGTTACCAGCTGAACTTACCAATCACTCTGAACAGATGCTAGTCGGAGGGCAATTCATGTACTTCATTGCAATGTTTACTAAAGCAGGCCACATATTTTGTTTGGATTTCCAGTATTGCAAAGGATCAGCATTCCAGCTGATATTGGGTTCTGCCAGGTACATTTCAACAGTGGTCTGTGCTGAGACTGTGTTACAAGAGGCAGGTGAAGAAGATGTTGCAATTACATCTTCTAAATGACTCGAGACATGAAGCTGAACCAAGTGACTATGGGACAGTGCTATGCTTGGCTGGTGGTGAAGAAGAAGATTCGGCTGCAGTGGCTGAGGAGGAAGAGGGGAGAAAATGCCGCAACAATAGAGAATGGGCCACCTGATGCTGTGCTGCTGTGTCATGAAGCAGATTCTGAATGTGGTGCTGCTGTTGTACTCTGTTTCATGACAACATGCACCGCGTCAATCATTTCTTACTTGTTTATCTCAAAACAAGTGTCATCATCATCACTCAGTAGTTGCTTCCGATTTGTATTGTGGGTCCAAGACTGTTGTTATAATGTAGTACTCAGAATGAAGCATTTTACATAGTTTGTCATCTTCTTCAACTTTTTTGATCATACATCTCGTTAGATCTTGTTGTATTCTGGGGGACAACCTGCATGTGTCAGCAGCACCACTGGCAGCCTGTGTGATCATGAACTCTCTTGCTTCTCTAACCTTTCCCTAATCAGATTCAATCTGAATTTTAAAATTTTTATTCGGGCTATCACCTAGTTGAGAGTTGCTGTGTTTGCACTAACCTCACTGGTGATTTGTTCAAATGCCTAGAGCAGGAAAATTAGAAATTCCAGCATGGACCACTGCGGTGGAGTAATATGGATGTCTGCATCACCAATTTTATTTTCCAACGTGTATTGCCTGACAGCTTTCTTTTGTTCCAGCAGCCTTTGAAACATATAAAAGGTTGAATTCCATCGAGTAGAAATGTCTTGGATCAGTCTGTGCAAAGGTAAACTGAGCTCCTGCTGTATTTTTTCAAACAAGTGATGGGCTTTGCTTGAGTGACTGAAATTAGTGCATATTCTTTTAGTAGTGTTGATGAGAGACTTACTCTCTCTGGCATCATCGAGAAAACCATGAACTATTAAATTTAAGCAATGTGCAAAGCAACAGATGTAAACAACCCCTCCTCCAAGGCCTTCCTTATGTTGGATTCATTATCTGCAACTATAAAGCCTACTGACAGTCCCTGTGAAGTGAGCCATTGCTGTATTGGTTTTTAGAACTCTTCACTGATGTTGTATAAGGTATGTTCAGATGAAAAATAAAATATTCTTCGAACAGCAAAGTGTGATGCTTCACTGTCCCCAGTCCCACACGATTTATCGAAACATGCCCAATGTGCCATGACAGACATGAAGGTTTCAGGCTGACAGCTTGTACAGATATCTGTTGTTAGATGCACCACCCTCCCAACAGCATTGCACAAGATGTGTTTTAATTTTTTACATACAACATCGTAAAGATCTGGAATCTCTGCTGTTGAGAAGTATTTCTGCAATGGTATACTGTATCATGGTTCGAGATACTCAAGCAACCACCTGAATCCTATATGTTCAACCACGTTATATGGTAGCAAATCAACAGCTACTGTATCATTTCTGAAATTTTTTTGGTTATTGTAACAGCAACAGGGTGAGTCGAGGCATACAGGTATTTGGCTTTATGTTCATATGTTTCAGAGATGGTAAGCTGTCTCCTTGAAGAAGGAGGGCTTTTGAACACATGGTTACTTTCAGTAACAGTAGGAGGAGTCCTTCGAGACTCACAACTGCAGTTCTCAGTAATTTTATTACATCTGTCTAGGTGCCTTTTCAGTGCTGAAGTTCCCAATGCTCCTTTCTTTTTACCCCTGCTGATTGGCCATTTACAAATAGTGCATGATGCTACCAACTCATTGGAAGTACTAATGGAGAAGTATGACCAAACAAAATATATTTTTTTAGTTTTTTTCCCAGGAAGGCATGGCACCTTGGTCACCTTTTCAGGGTCCCACCCCATCCCCCCGGATTTTTCTTGAGCTTGCTCCTATTGTGGTTTATTCCCCATGCCCCCTCTAAAACATTTCTACCTGTTTCTTCCTAATCTGCAATTTCCATCCCCTCCAGTAAACCTTGTGCTGCCTTATCATTCTCTTCATCTTTATTTTTATTACCCTCATCAGATTCAACCTCACAAGGTTGAAGGATGAGGGTGAGAGTCTGACAGTAGCATAGTATGCAATTGTTCCATACTGTTGGGTGTCTCTGAGGGTGGTACCCACCAAACCTTTAGTTTTTTTATCTACGTAACTTTTTTTTTTTACTTGAGACTGATGATGATCTGAGACATTCATCTTTTTTGGATTCAAGCATTCGCTTGGAAGATGAAACCTTGGACGTGAAAAAAATCATTTTTTGGGGTTTGATTTTGTTTTCCCTTTTCAGACTGATTACTTTCTTTTGCAGTGCCACTGTCAACCTAAGAAATAGAATGCACCTCATCAACACTTTGATCCCTTTTTTCTTAGTATTCTATCCTGTAAAAAATATCCCTCTAACTCTTGTGATGTCCTTCTGATTACTGCTACCCACAGGCCAGGGACAAATTTACTGTTGTGGCTTATGACTGTACGCAGCACACCGACAGCACAGCAGTCCACCACCACTTCCTTCCAAGATTACCTGACTGACTCCTACACTGCAGTTAGTTACTGTTAAGTGACCAAATTCAGCAACTGTTAAGTGTGCCTCAGAATTATTTGAATTGGAGATGCAGGCACATCTGGTACATAGTCACACACAGCAAAGTCCCACATTCAGGGTTGGTTAATGCTTATACGTAATGCAACACAATATACTATAAAACTAATGATAATAAGGAGGAATAATGAGGAATGAGTGATGATGATGATGACACTTGTGTGTACAGTAGTTGTACTTTACTTGTGCTGTACTGTAAATAGCCTGCTATGAGTCACAAAGTCAGATTATCCCCTGGGCCACCCAAAACCAGCAGCACAGGCACATCAACTTGTATGTTGTTTGTCTGAACAGTATTTTTTTTAATACATGAAATCGTGAATGAACATTTACAAATGGTTGTGATTCGTGACTGGATGGCACAAGTCAAAGATTTATTTTGCCAGCCTGCTGCCCTTGCCCTGTACACACAGCCACTCTGAAGCCAGGGAAAAAAATGTATTTGGGATTTCTGGGACTGTTACATTTATCATGGTCCACTCTGCAGTCTCTCCTTCTCCCCTCTGGATGGCACAAGTCAAATATTTATTGTGCCAGCCTGCTGCCCTTGCCCTGTACACACACCCACACTGAAGCCAGGAAAAAAACTTTCATTTGGGATTTTCTTTAACTGTAAAATTTCTCTTGGGCTCCCAGTGGTCTCTCCCTCTTTTCTCTGGATCTGGAAGGGCACAAGTCAATGATTTTGCCAGCCTGCCCTTGCTTATGTACACAACTACACTGTCTGAGGCCAAGAAAAGAAAAAAACTTTCATTTGGGATTTTCTGTAGCTGTAAAATTTCTATTTTGCCCTCAGTAGTCTCTCCCTCTCTCCTCTGGATCTCGATTTGGACAGGCGCAAGTCAAAGACTTTACCAGTCTGCCCTCCCTTGCTCATGTACACAGCTGTACTGTCTGAGGCCAAGAAAAGAAAAAAACTTTAATTTGGGATTTTCTGTAACTAAAATTTCTCTTGGGCCCCCAGTAGTCTCTCCCTCTCTTGTCTGGATCTGGATTTGGAATGGCACAAGTCAAAGATTTTGCCAACCTGAACTCCCTTGCTCTTGTACATACAGCTACACTGTCTGAGACTAAGAAAAGAAAAAAAAAATTATTTGGGATTTTGTATAACTGTAAAATTACTTTTGGGCCTCCAGTAGTTTCTCCCTCTCTCCTCTGGATCTTTATGCCACAAGTCAAAGATTTTGCCAGCCTGCCCTTTCTCATGTACCGAGTCACACTGCCACACTGCCTGCCTTTTGCCTCCCCCCCTGGCAGCACCCAGGCCACCACTATCTCCCCAGTCCCTCTGGATTCCATCTTTCTCCAGTCCCAACCTGTCACCCTCCCCTGATGATCAGTTTCTCTCCCCTCTCTGCACCAGTAAATTGAGTCCTTTCTCTCTCCTTCTCTCTTCCCTCCATTCCAAAATGTATATATATATTTTTTTTGCTTTTTAGCAACTTCTTCCAGCAGCTGCTTCAGCAATAAGCAAGGTGCTCCTCTGACTCCTCCTCCTCTCATCTGGGCCATGTTGTGCATTCAGCATGGTTATATACTGTAAGTACATCACGTGACCATCTGTTGCCTGATTGGATGCCGCTGGCTGCCTGTACATGGAGCGAGCATGCCGATGGCATCCCCTTGGCAACAATGCACACAATGGCACAAATGGCACTTCCATTGACTCTGAACTGGACTTCTGTGGTGAAGTCTATATTTATGCAAGTCTGTGGATTGTGGGTTCAATCCAGGGTCCAGATCTCCCACAGAACTGTCTGCCCAGTCGTACTCTGAAGACCCTAAAGATGTGCTCACTGGAGGTCAGACAGGAGAGGGGGAACATGACAGAGACTTATAAGTTGCTAAGGGTACAAATAGGGTAAATTGTGAGGACCTGTTTGTTAGAAATAGAGATGCATCTAGCTATAAGCTTTCTAGCCACGTAGCTCATAATCTGTCTTTCAGCTGCTTAACCAAGTTATGGAATATTATGGGGTATGTTGTTAAGAATATATCCTCCAGATGTTGTATGTACAGAAGATGCATAATATTTCCTTGTATTAAGTAAGTAAGTCAGTAAAAGTAAGTAAAAGTGATTTTTATACAGGTATGATATGCTCGGGCTGAAGCCTATTTTTCAGATGAATCCTGTTTCTTACATACAAATGCACTGTTCGTACAGTACATGGAAATACACAAATACAAAAGTCCATGTCTGCCCTTACAAAGCTACATCAATATTTACAATTCATATTCAGTTAACATTCACATATGAAAATAAATTTGTCTAATAGACTTTTTTGGAACATGGACCAACAGTATAGCCTAGAGGTTAGAGGAATGAGGTGTGAATGAGCTTGGTACATCCAGCAGACTAGACCTGAGTTTGATTCTCACAACCTCCACTTGCATACTGTGTGACTCTGAGCAAGTCTCTTAACCGTCCAGTGCTCCCAGGTCACCCCTGAAAACAAGCACTTGTGCCTAGTGGGCCTTACCCGGTTACCAAAGACTAAAATAAAAAAAATGTTGAGCTTTGGCACCAACCTAGTCGCAACACTCAGCCAACTCTGAAATTTAGCAGCATTATTACAAATCCCCATTTTACCAGACCTTGTGCTATTTCTGCATAGTTTCATCCTCTTGATGTTTGAATTCCTACTAACATACAGTCTGTTATCTTGGTTATCCATGACCAGATAATGGAACAATGGATGTTCACCTACCATTTTCACCATTTTGAAAATCATGATTAACCATTTGATTGCGCATCCATTTTCTAGGGTATTCCATCCCAGCTGAACATAAAGATCACAGTGATGGGTATGGCAGAAAGAGTATTAACAATTTTGAAGCATCCCTTCCCTGTAAGATACCCATAGACAAAGGCAAAGGGGAGGAAGGGAGGGGTTAGGGTGGGGCTGGGGCAGCTGAAGTAATATGAAACTAAAAGCTGCACAATCGGGCAGACTTGGTAGACATGTGGGCCTTTTTTTGCTGGCAATTTTGTATGTTTGTATATCAAAGCTCCAAGTTTCTTTGTTGTTTTAAGGCAAGCATTTTGAATATGACTTGTGAAAGTGAGCTATCATCAAACACCACACCCAAATATTTGTACATTGAACCTCGACCAATTTGGAGCCTTCAAGATCTTTTATACAAAGCTCAATTTGTTTTGTATCCACTGTCTCAAAACTCATGCACTGGGTCTTCTTTGTACTTCAGAATAGTTTCGACTTGATGACCTACTCCTGGGCCGCAGTAAAGTTGGCTTCTAATTTCTGCTCAAGTTCATCTATGGTGTTTCCACATGTTAATAACATGGTGTTATCGATGTACATTCTGATCACAGAGTGGCACAGGACTTGGGGGAGACTGTTAGAGTAAATTAGAAATAATAAGGAGCCCAGTATAGATCCCTGTGGCACTCCCCTACAATGGTCCCTGGGGTCCGACAAACAGTTGAACACCTGTACCTTCTGTTTTTCTCCCACTAAATAGATCCTGAACCACTCTACAGAATCAGGATGCATGCCAATCCAAACGAACCTATCCAGCAGAATGGAGAGGTTTTCCAGGTGAAACGCTTTTGTCAAGTCTGCTTAAATCACTCTGGTAACTTTTGTAGTCTCCAAACCTGTAGTGATCAAATTTTTGAAATCCAGTAATGCTGTATCGGTAGAGTGTCCAGGACGGAAACCATGTTGAAATGGTGTAATTTACTTTGTGGCATCTAGGAATTCATATAGCTTTCCATGGAACAGTTTCTCAAGAGTCTTTGACAATATAGACAGGAGAGCAATTGCCTGATGATTTGAAGGGGCTCAATTACCATCTTCTTTAGATATTGGAATAACTTTACTGGTTTCCAGTTTTTTGCGGAAATTACCCTTCCTGAGGCTCCAGTTAAACAAATATGTTACAGTTGAAGCAATTTCCCAAGCACAGATCTTTAGAAAGTTAGTCAATTTGATCCAATCCACAAGCCCCCCAAGTTTTTTTTATAACTGTATGCACTTCCTTAACTAACAATAAGCAAAATCCTCTTCATCCAATTTATTTTCCCTATCTCCATTCCCTCTTAAACTATCCCCTCACACAAATTGTTCAGCTCATCTTGTGATATAAATTTTACATCTGGTAATTCGGAAAAAATAACCATTTAATTCCTCTGCCACTATATATGGATCTTCTATGGACATTCCATCCATTAGTAAATTAATCTGAGATTGTTGTCTAACAGGATTTTTCAATCCTTGACAATCTTCCAATTTTCTTTTGTTTTTGTTTTTTGCTGTGGACAAACAAAATTTTAAATATTATGCATTGGCCAAATTCAGTTTCTTATCACGTTGCTCATGCATTCCTTGCTTTCTGCCATACGTGTTTCTTTACCCTAAGCAATGTACATAACCTTTCACCAATCCATGGTAAATGACAATTTTTCTTTTTTTTATAATCCTGCTTTATTGAGTTTTTGCTTTACACATAGAAAAGCAGACAATATGTAATGACAATGACAGAACAACTGTCCATTATTATGAATCGTACTACAGTATATCATAATACTCCATGATAATATCTTGTAGGTTCCAGCACTCACCACCCAAGCCTTACCAAATAGTATTTAAATGTAGTCCCAAAGAGATGCACCGGGTACTAATGTGCCCCCCCTTCCTCTGAGAATTCACCTTTTTCCCCCCATCATTTGCATACATGTCATCTTCAACTGGTTATGGCACAAAAGAGGGGTCCCTAGCCATGAGGTATAATTCCCAACAGTTCCACCTATTCTGACCTTTATCTGCTTGATTCCAGGTAGTATAGGTTAGGATTTCTAAACTGTAAATAGAGTTAACCAGTGCCATCCTTTCAGCCAACATGGGTATCTCTACCTTCAGCCAATGCTTTGTTATACACTTCTTGGTCACTATCAACAGTATGCCCATTAACTATTTATTTGTAGGGTCCCTCGTACCTGGTGGGTATAGTGTTATAATGAACAGTTCTTTATAAAGGGCTATTTGAGGGCATGAAAATGTTGTGCAATGCCCCATCAATCTCTTGAAAGAACTGAGAGAGCTTGGGACAATCCTACATAATATGGAAATGAGTAGCACTAGTTCTCCACATTGCTGCCAGCAGTGTACCGTTAGAGCTGTACCCCTGTGGACCTGATGAACCATAGTAATGAAGTAACAAAGTAGGCATTTCCAATTAAACTCTTTCCATGTCATTGAAGAGGACACCCTGTGTGTATTCTGACAGATTATTCACCATTTATTCAATTCCAATTCACTGCCCAGCTCCTGTTCCCACAACCTAAAAGCCTTTATCAAGGAGTTCACTTCCTGAAGTGCCATACAAAGGAATGAAATAAGATGTGGTAAAGATTCCCTCTTTATGATATCATAGATACTCATGTGAACAAGTTGGTTAAGTCTAGACACATTCCTCTTCTAACTATGCTAGTTAAGTAAACTCTTTGAGAAAATGCTTACTGCGTGAAATGTGTCAGGTAACGTGGACCACCTGGCCTTGAAGGGAGGAGACTGAGGATGTCATCAACAAACAAGTGATTGATGTTTGGGTTTGTTTCACGTGCACTTTTAAAAAAAATAAAATTAAGCACTTTTGTGGAACTAAGCTATGCTCTCCTTTTTTTACTGCTATCAACTATAGCCAAGTGCTAAACAAACAAGAGGTGAGGCGAGTGCTGGTATCCAGAACTGTTATCTTTAAGTAAGCTCTTACTTGAAAATATTGAAACATGTCCATTTGGGAAATGCCCAGCAAGTCTTTTACCATTTGAAAGAATTTAACATCCTGTCCCTGCAACAGCTGGAATAGGAACTGTAATCTTCTACGATACCAGTTTTTATATCCTGTATCAAGGGTAGCAGGGACAAAGTCTGTGTGTGTGCGTGCAGAGGGAGAAGTCATAGCAGTTGCTGAGACAGGTCTACTTTCAAGACCCATTTCTTTCAAACTTGTAATGGAATGAGGACCAATGTAGAAGTACATCTGTAATAGATACTAAACTGATGAACATCAAGCAAACTGAGCTCTGGGGGTTGAGTGGAGATACTCTCCCTTTCCAACTGGGCCCACTGTTGATCAGAAGAGTTTCTGAGCCAGTACATTACTGGGTGCAGCTGAGTAGCTGCATAACGCAACTTAAGGCCTGGTAATGCAAGACTGCCTTGCTTTTTTGGTCTGCACGGTGTCAAGAAAGTCACTCTGGGGCATTGCCCTTGCCAGGGGAAGCATGAAAGCTGCCTATTTCATCACATCCATGCCCTCTGTGGAATTGGGAATCACAAGTTCTGAAATAAATATAAGAATCTGGGGAGAACCAATAGTTTAACTGTTGCTACCTTTCTCTCCAAAGACAAGGGCGACACTGTCCATCAGTTGAGATCCTGCTGCAGCTGCACCTGTAGTGGGGCATAGCTGGCCTAATATAGCTGTGAGTCTGAAGCTGTGAGTTGTATCCCAAGGAATTTGATCTGGAACAAATGCCAAAGCAAAGGGCATTGGACTTTTATTCTGCACTAGGAATATACTGTATTGCCAGTACTTCTTTTTTTACATTTCATTGAGCTTGTAGACCAACAGTTATCCACATCTCTGTAACAGTGTCCAGATGACCAGAAAGTCTGTCTCTGGGGCTGACAGATAAAGCATAATGTCATCTGCGTACAGAGCTATACCGTGATCCATACCTTCCAGTCCCATAATACCCACAATTCCTGGGCATGCTGCACTGCCTACGCCAAGGGTTTACTATACGCTGAGAATAACAATGGGGACGAAGAACAGCCTTGATGCGTCCCACGTTGCAGAGGGAAATTTGAGGAGACATGACCATTTGCTCTTACCTGAGCACTGGAAGCATTATACGTATGAGAACTCAGGTTCTGAAATTCAATTGGAAACCCAAATTTATTTAGTGTGGTGCAGAGAAAGGCCAAAGACACCCGGTTGAATGCTTTCTCTGCATCGAGACTCAGGGTCAGAAGAGGGGAAGCTGGAGCTTGAAGCCTGATGCATTATAGAGAGGATTCTCTGAATGCTGTACATAGTTTGATGAGATCAGATGAAACCATTCTGGTCAGGATGATGATACGGGGTAAGGTACTGTCTAGCCTTTTTACCAGTATTGACATGAAGACGTTATAGTTCGCATATAATACTGAGATTGGATGGTATATGATTCACACCATTCAACCGGATTCCCTGGTTTAGGGATTACTGATATTGTTGCATAGTTCCAGGATGGCGGGGGCTCTGTGCCTACCATTATTTCACTGGATACTGTAAGAAGGAGGGGGTGGCTTCTGGCTTAATTTTTTTAAGAATGCTGCCAAATAGTCATCTGGGCTGTGGCATTTCTCCATATTTAGGCATTCTATGGCTGCCTGTAATTCTGTTTTAGTGATCAGTGCATGAATGTACTCCTGTGCCTCCACATCCTATGCTGGAAAGTGCAGAGAGCTCAGGATGGATGTTAAGGCATCTGGATCTGGTGTGGGGTCTGTCGTATATAGCCTTTTATAAAACTCCACAATCACCTCTGCTATAGAACTTTATCTTTAAGGGTGTTTTATTTTAGAAATGATGGCCCTTTTACGGTATCCCCTGGGCCTATGTGCTGGAAGCCTTGCCACCCAGGGACCTCCATCATAATACTTTTGTCTCAAGTAGCACAGTGCTCATTCTGTCTGTGCTAAGGCTAGGTCATTAAGCTGCTTCTTCACTTTTGTGATTTTGGTCAGGTCTGCTAGTGTACCTTGTTGATTAGTTGATGCTGTTATTGCAAGAAAGTTAGTATAGCCAGCAGATCCTGCATGCCTTTTGTCCCTTAGTTTCTTTTTCTTTGCTCCATAACCAATTAGATAGCCCCTTAAGACAGCTTTAACAGTATAGTGGGGTATATGTCTGGGGCATCATTTAGAGCTGTAACATCCTTAATAGCATTTCCAAAAAGCCTATATCCTTCAAATAAAAGGAGTGGAGATGCCAATTTTTTTTTTAATTTGGAACAGGCCCAAATCCAACTCAATGATGACAGGGGCATGATCCAAAAAAAATTGAACCTATCGGACAGGAAGCTGCTCTTTAAATGAATTTCTTTCAACATAGCATTTTTCCAGTTGACATATAGATTGAAAATGTCATTAAAAGATGTAGAAAAATATTCTATTGCTGTATCCAAATCTGGTATGAGCAAACACCTATTCCATCTAAAAGCCTTAGCACTATTTTTAAAATCTATCTCCCAAAACATTTTGCAATTTCACCTGGTTAATATTGAATGATTCACTGGAGCCCTATATTTCATTCTATCTATCCTGTATGGAACAGGATTATGGTCTCCCAAATTTGACATCATCATAGCCACATCTGACCCCCCAAACCCTTTGAAGTAAAAATTAAATCTAGAATAGTACCAGATGGAGGACACTATTGAATGATGGCCTCTATTCTCTATTTTGTTTGACTCAGTTTACTATAAGACAAGAGCCACATATCATTACATTGCACTGGAGATTACTTTCAAGGCATGGACTCGATTTCTTAAATATCCTAGAGTGTGACATCATAAGTGGAGATTCATTGGTTTGTGTGGGATGAAACTTTCCTCCCAAGCAAGTTGGATCTGTGGTACCTTAGACAAGCACAATGCAGTCTTCAATACCCCGACCAGATGTTGAGGAGAGATCAAATAAAGATTCTCGAGGAAAGTCAAAAACATTTTGGATGGTCAATTAGAGATAGATTTCATTATTTTCAAGTATGAACATATGTGCAGGCCTTATTATGGCAACAAACCATTTTTCCAGACACAGATTCAGCTGAACAAACTTTAGGGATCTTACTGGCAGATAGTTCTAAAAAAGGGGTGCTATGATGTATTTATCAATATCTGGCTTCCATAGAAACACAGTAGCTACATCCCTGATTCACAAATGGGAAGTAGAAGCTGGGTTTAAGTTAATGCAACAGGAATGGAAGAGGATATGGCAGGGTTCTTTCCAGACATCTTCATTCCTTAGGTGGCAGGAGTACACCTAGAGGGTAAATACTAGATAATTTATTGCCCCTACAATTAGGGCAAAATGGGACATTGTAGTCACAGCGGAATGTCAGAGGCTTTGTGAGGAACCTCAAGCTTCTCATAATCATATTTCTTATTCATGTCCTGCACTGCGAGGTTATAAAGCAACAGTTACACAAAGTTTGCAAAATATTTTTAACTTAAAGATGCAAGTCCTCCATTGTTAAAATTTAGTGCTGGGACTTCCACCCAACTCCATCCTGGGGCTTATGGTATGTATGTATTGCAGCTTATAGCAAAACCATTATGCAAAAGTGGTTGAGAGACCTCACCGGAACTATCTGACTAGGTAAAGATTGTGGAGGAAAGTGCAGACATGGAGCAAATTACCTATCAAGTACAGGACGGATTGGTGGACCAGATGGAAACTATCTACAGGTGAGGTGAATGATGCATAATGGCTTAGATCTTATAAGGAGAAGATTTAAACTGGATCAGCTGACAACATTCGGGTGGAAGGCATAATTAATAATTTAGCCTAATATTATTCTTTTCCATTGCTGTGCCTCTCTTCGCCCTGGACCACCTGAGACTCCAATTTTTTTTGTAGCTAGATAAAATGTATCTGTAGCTTCACATATGTTGGTAGGATTAGTTTTATTAAGGGTTCCTTTTTTTTCTTGATTAAAAAAAGTTACAGGATATCTACTGTGAAGTTTTGGTGGATGTGGTTTTGAATGCAATTAGTATTTTGTATGCACTATACGCTTTCATGCTTCAGTTGTAATATGGATGTAATCCTGAATAAAGTAAATATAAAAAATATAGAATAGTACCAGAATTTACATCCCTGCTATGTCTTATCGGAGGATGTATGTGTTGAGTTAATCTGACATATTCATGGTTCCGCTTAGCTTTTTTCCTCTGTCTTGCCTCCAAGCCGCATTAAAATCTCTCATTAAGATAAAATATTTGCATTTTATACTGTCGCTAGTTTCCAGTGTAAGAGCAGCAAAATAATGGGGAATAAACGAGTCCTACCTAAAGATTTAAGTTTACCCAACTCACTAAAAAACAAGCAATACCCATAATACTCTCCAACATGCATTTACCAATGTTGCCCACTGCACAATATGAGCTGTAATGCTTTATTTAAAAAATAATAAACATAGAGTTTTTAAAGACACAACAGTGTATGTAATTGTGGTGTGATAACTGCACATCTCAGTTATGTTGTTAGACATGAGGCATAGCTGAATACCGTTCAACATACATGAAAGGCACAGCTATCTCACTAACAAAAATGTACACCTGGAATGCCTTATTTTGCTTTTAAAATGGGTTTTAGTTGTTTAATTTAAAGTTACTATAAAGAAATTATTTCAAATATAAAATGAAGACATTTCATTGAAAAATATTTCCATTTTAACTTGAAAGACAAAAAAATAGCCCTTGTGCTGGTAACTGTTTAGGTAGAAGCTATTAAGAACAGGGCTGCTAATACACCTCTGGTTTCTGGTGACATTACAGAACCATGCATGCACCCTGCAGGACCAGAGCCACACCATAACTAATTGACTGACAGGTAGGTGACATTCTTCTTGGTTATGTCCTTCTGTTTTTACTTTAAACATCAAGGACCAGATATTCAAATCCTTGTGCTGAGCGCAAACTATTTGCACCAAAATTGCGCTGCATTTGCAACTGGCTGCAATATTCAAAGGACCAAATGGAGCTGTCACAATGTGTTAGCACCAGCACTACGATTTAATCTATGCAGGGGACCAGATGAGGGGCAGAGACATGCATACAGGTGCACTGTCATATTCAAAAGCCTAGCATGGCGCAACAAGTGGTAGCACCACATATAGCATGGCGTGAAATACTTCCCCTCAAAAGGTGCTCTTAACTCTGGCCAGTCCCAGTCTAGTGCCCCTCCATCCCCAATCTGAAAAATACAACATGTAATTATCCCTGGTGTCTCCCTGGACTGCCGCTTCCCCGATCACATGAATGATATAGTCAATTATCCCTGTTGTTTCCCTAGTCTGCCACCTCCCCAAGCTTATGAATGAAATGTTTAATTATCACTGGTGTCCCCCTGTACTGCCACATCCTCGTTCTCCATTCATACATATGTCAATAACCCTGGTGATCCCGTGGACCGCTCCAGCCCTGATCTTCTGTAATTGGCAACCCCCCCATACCTGGTGGTCTAGTGGACCCCCCAACCCCCACCCCAAAGTGCCTACCATTCTGTTCCCCCCATCCTGGATCTGAGCTGCGACTGGCTCAGCCCACCACTCACCCCCGTGGCCAGCTGCTGACTGAACTCTGAATGAGTGCTTCCTGAATATGCGCTCATTCAGAGCTCAGTCGGCGGCTGGCTGCAGAGGTGAGCAGTGGACTGAGCCAGTATCTGGCTTGGATCTGGGATGGGGGGCAAGGTGGTAGACAGTGCAGGGTGGTGAGAGGGGCCCACTAGACTATCGAGGTAAGAGGGGTTACCAATTACGGGTGATTGGGGCTGGAGCGGTCCACGGGATCACGGGGGTTATTGACATATGTATGAATGGAGAATGGGGATGCAGCATTCCAGGGGGGACACCGGGGATAATTATTTCTGTAATTTATGTTATCGGGGATACGACACTCCAGGGGAAGACCGGGGTTAATTATTTCTCTAATTTATGTTATCGGGGATGCGACACTCCAGGGGGACACTGGGGATAATTATTTCTGTAATTTATGTTATCAGGGATGCGACACTCCAGGGGGACACCGGGGATAATTATTTCTGTAATTTATGTTATCGGGGATGCGACACTCCAGGGGGACACTGTGGATAATTATTTCTGTAATTTATGTTATCAGGGATATGACACTCCAGGGGGACACCGGGGATAATTATTTCTGTAATTTATGTTATCAGGGATATGACACTCCAGGGGGGACACTGGGGATAATTATTTCTTTCCTTCATGTGATGAGGGATGCGACACTCCAGGGGGACACCGGGGATAATTATTTCTGTAATTTATGTTATCAGGGATATGACACTCCAGGGGGACACTGGGGATAATTATTTCTTTCCTTCATGTGATGAGGGATGCGACACTCCAGGGGGACACCGGGGATAATTATTTCTGTAATTTATGTTATCAGGGATATGACACTCCAAGGGGACACTGGGGATAATTATTTCTCTCATTCGTATGATTGGGGATGCAGCTCTCCAGGGGAACACCCATGGATGCTTATATATTGCATTGTGCTGAGTGGGGATGCAGTAGTTCAGGGGAACACTGGGGATAAGAACATATTATATTATGGGGATTGGGGATGGGGGGCACTAGACTACAAGGAACAATGGGGGAATATGAAACATTCTAAATATCAATGTATGGGGGATGTGGGTTGGGGGCCACTAGACTACCAGGGACAATGGGGGACTATGATGCATTCTAAATGTATATGTATGGGGAATGAGGGGATCATGGATGGGGGGCTTCTAGACTAACAGGCATACCTCTCATCCTCTTGCCTCATGACTCACAGATGATGCTTCCAACTATCAGGGACTAATACCCCATAGCAGGGTCACATCTGCAATACTGCTACTATTCCCTCGGACAGCTAAAAGACTACAGGGATTTGTGCTACATTATATTTTCTGAGGATGTACATGTCTGTCACTTTCCTGTTTGTGTAATTTTGTGCCTGTCATCCTCACTGTTCTGACACATATCCACAGCTTTGACAAGGGACAGTGGCACATTGTAAGGCAACATCAGGGACACTTGAGAGGTATGCTGCCAGGGAACATGCTTGTTTCTTCTGGGGATACATAGTCTTTGCTGCTGTGTACACAAGTAGCCTGCATCTCCAGAACTGTTTCCCAGGTCTGATCTACAGGTGGAGCTGTATGCTCCATGCAATAGCACTGTACAAACTACATGGGAGCACATGCAAAGCAGGCCATAATGAGATGCTAATGTGGCTCTTTGCCCACAGATTGCCTGAGTAGGCTTATTTGCATAGGGGCTTTGAATATGTCAGACTTTTGCCCCAGGCTAATGTGTTTGCACTGGGCTAATGTGTTAGCACTGTGCAAACGAGTTAGCCCCAGGAAAACCTCTCAAACCAATAGCACAGTTCTGCGGTGTGAGGCCTGCAGTGTTTGCAGTTGCGGTGCACCACGTCAGTGCTATCACTTACATTGGCCACATGCTGCAGCACTGCCTTACTCCACCTCTGTGTGCACTGGGATGCTGTTGCAGTTTGCACTGGCTGGTTGCTTTAGTCAGAGCTGTCTTTTGTTTGCCGGGCTATTTTTGCATTGCACTCTCAGCCCTGTTTGCATGCCTTCATTTACGTGCTATATTCAACTGCTTTAGCCCTTGGGCTGTTCCTTTGAATATGGCGAGCAAATGGTTCGGTGCTATTTTAGCACACTGGGCAGTGCTAATTTTGCCCTGGGGCTAAGTTTTGAATATCTGGCCCCAGCTGCCTTTTGCTACAGCAAGAATCGGAACAAGACTAGCAGGAATGCACCACAAGACCTTTCAAACAGGAAAAACAGTCATGGTTTTAAACAAGGACCAACACAATTAGAGACTCGCAAAAACCAACACCACCATGCAAAGACAAGTACTATTACTACAACCAACCAATCTTCTTTCAGGAGAGCCCAAGAAGGAAGCGAGGGAATTGAATGGTTGGATAGCGATGCTCTAGGAAACAGAATTTCTAAGGTGAAATTACTGCACTGTTTTAGTCTCCTCCATATACTGTAGCTAGACACTTTGGTCTTAGGCCCAGAGACACTAAGATCCGTGGGAACCAGAACTTTTGGGGCCAGCAATGCCAGTTCATGGCATCGACAAACAACATCATGTGTACACCAGCAACATATAAAATGACCTTGGACCCAACTGTCTCAGTTCCTTTTACCCTGGTAGCACATAGCTTCCTCGTTAGGGACCAGAACATAATTTTTCCTTCAAATAGCTTTCTGTCTGGTTTGTTGTGTTTTATTAAATTATTTACATTGTTTTATATATGTACATGTTTGATCCAGTTTTTCAATCTATTTATAAATTTACATCTGTGTCTTCATTTATAGTCTTGGTGCTGTGGCAGCCTGTCTCTGTTCATTCACTGACCATTTATTTCAGGTAAGGCTCCTTTTAAATCTTGTAACTGTGGCAAGAAGATTTCAGCTTAGAACCCCCAGTTCTCTAGGTGCTTAGCATGACATCTGACTTTGTTCCCAGTGCCAGTCAGTGTCCAGATGGGTCTGCAATGATAGACTCACTTGTATGGGACCTATGAGCAGAACCACAAGGAAAAAATTGTCTAATTCCTGGTCAAGCTTGATGTTGGCCTCTTGGGCCATTCCACCTAATCATCACATAAGAAAAAGAAAAGACAACATAGGTCCCATTCCAAGTCCTACCACTCTTTTCCTAGGTCTCTGGATTTGGATGTTTTGGATGAGGTACCACCATCCTTAACACTGCCTTTGTTGTCCTGCATGATAGGAATGGAGGCAGCCTTGAGGTCTCCCACTTCGTTTGGTGCAACGCCTCCATCTCTGACTCCTCTGCTTCCAAACAGCAAGATCTCAGATGAGCAATTTGGCAGGTGGACAGATTTTCTGGAACAATAGCTCCTCTGAATAGTGCTTTTTGTGATGCCAGTGGCCAGACTGCTGATGGAGCTTCCCCGGTGCCAATGTCAGTACCCCTCATAGTGTCAGCACTGGTACTATCATCTGTGTTGTCCTCACTGCAAAAGTCGGTGTTGTTATGGGTACCATCCCCTACACTGCTTGTTTCTCTCATGTCCTCTACTTTATCGGACACTGGATTTAGATATAATCCTGATCTCACTAACATTCAGACAGAGGATTATAATGAAAATATTCTTTATGAAGAGTTAATCCCTCATCCCTTTGTGTGTTCACCTGGAGGTTCTTACTTTCCAGTCCCTGCTTAAGAAAATGCCCAGAGACATGTAGTTTGAGAAAGTGGCCCTAGGGGGAAACCAAGATGGTCCAGTTGGAATACATGAATGTTACATCTATATACACTTCAGGGACATCCCCCCCATCCATCCAGTTTGCTCCTGAAAATACTACTTTTGTACCCTGGAATAGGTCAGCTTTGGTGTGTGCAGTACCTCATGCAGCAGACAAAAAGTATTGGATACCGAAGCTCAGGTTGGACCACTGCACTCAGCCAATAGCTGATGATATAATTATTATGGCTGTAAATAATGTCTAGCACCCCTAAAGAGGTATTTGCACAACTACCTGCTGAAGGTAAGGTAAGATTAATATCATGGAAGAGAGGGTATTCATTTCAGCCACACTGAACCACAGAGTTGTGCATTACCTACTTACGTGGCAAAACAAGGCTACTCACTCTGGTCCAAACTAACAACCTTTACTGAAGAAAAGTTGCCAGATCAGGTAGTGAAGCAGGAATTGCTGGTGATCATCACTCAGGGTTTCGAGTCCAGTAACCACCATATTTGAGCTGCCTAGAATGTTTTTGATGCTGTGTCATGAGCAGCAGCAGCAGGAATCTGCATCAGAAGTCATCCCTAGGTCAGACTCGCTGGTTTTGTGAATGATGTTCATGTTCTCTCAAAGTTGTTCTTCACAGTTCTAGGTGAAAAATGACTTTTAGACAAAACCACAAAAATAAGTTGATCATTTATTATAATGAAAACCCTGTCTGACACATCATTTTTTATATAAAAAAGCAAAACAAAACAAAAGTAGCCTTATTGGCATTTTCAGGCCAATTCAGGTATTTTTAATAGAAAGTCTGACGTGCTTGAAACTGTTAAACCTGTCAGTTTGTGGGGATGGCGTGGTGGTGAAGGATTATAGATTTTCCTTGATTCCAATACAGTACATGTTCTTTTAAGAACTGCATAACTCTTTTTTTAAGCAGTTTTGGGTCTTTCTCTTCCTAATTTAGAGTGTTTCTCCATCTTTCTACCTCTTTCATTGTATTATTGCCCCCCTTTCTTACTCCGTTTCTTTTTTTTTCTGTCTTTTCTCACTTTCAGTGGCCGGAATATTGACAATGAAGAGTTCAAGGATCTGCACAGTTCCACAAGTAAGGCACACTAGAGCGAGGAGACACATGATGGTTGCTATACAGAGGCAAAGGGCTGGGGTTGCTGTTTATCTTATGGCACCAATAAAATCATTATTACTATAATGAAGTATGACCACCTTGCAAGTCCTTGCTCTAGTGTTGTTTCAGTGGACTTGCATTCTTGCACTGCCACATTGTCTGAATGCCCCATCTTTTGCTGTTGTTGTACACACACACACACAGCCTCATGTGGAGCCAGGGTACAGTTTTATCTGTGATAGGTAGGCAGCAGAGATGTCTCTGTTAAACATGTCAGGACAGATTTTTCATGGTTAGTAAAGGAACACTAACAAGCATTTGTCAATGCCGAATGTTTGCTTGTTGGCATTGGCAGTGGTAGTGTAAAAGTTACAGAGCTGCGTAATAGTAATGGCAGTGAAGTATTGAACTGAAGCCAACCCCACCACCACCCTGCAGAGAGTGACAGGCATTGGGGTGTGCCTTTGGGTCATCAGGCATAATGGCCATGCCATTTCAGTACACCCCACCCTGCAGACACTGGCAGGTGTCACGGTGTTCCTTGGGGTCTTTGGTCCTTACGGGCACCCCATTCCATTAGGAAATACGGTGAGATGAGTGCGATATAGGAGAATGGGGTGAACTTTGGGGCCGAAGAGTCCAAGGCATACCTCGATGCTTCTCACTGGCTGCAGGGTGTGGAATAGTATGAGCGTTACAGGCAAGAATCCCAAGTCACACCCTGATGCCTGTCATTCTCTACAGGGTTGGCGTTATGGTTGGAAACCTAATACCTCAGGCATTCGTTGGTATTTTCACTCCAGATGTTCAACATGCTTTTTTTGTGACCCCACCTCATGAACAGGGGGAATATCAGTTTCTTAGCCAAAAGCTGCTTATGCACAGCGACTAAGGCATTTAGCACCACAGGTGCAAAAACATTCCAAACAGGATTTAAAAAATGACAGCTGTACTGTTCATGGGGAGGTGTAAAAAATGGCAATGTTGCAAATCTGCAGTAAAAATATAAAAAAAATGAAGTCACGAGCGTACATAGAAACTGTGCAACGCATACCTGTAATATAATTAGGTTGGGGGGTTTTTTACAGCAGATTTTCAACTCAGACATTTTGGTGCCTCCAATCATGAACAGTGTCACTGTGATTTTCTTTACCTGTCCCGAACAATAATTTCCCACAGTGACCACGCATCTCTGCGCTGAAAGTGTGAAAACACACTTCGGCCATGTTGTGAAAAAAGACAGCTGTACTGTAAATAAGGCAGTGTGGAAAAATGCCACTGGTGAAAATCTGGACTTAAAATGTTACAAAGTCATGAACTTACGAGGGTACGTGGAAACTGTGCAATGCTCACTCGTAACACAGTCATTTTATGGACTTTTGTCACCAAATTTTTAACATAGCCATTTTAAGACCTCTGCTCATGAACAGTGTAACTGTGATTTTCTTAATCCTCCCAAACATTGCTTTCGCACACCAACAGCACCATTGTGCGCTACATGTGCGAAAACACATTTTGGACGGCATATGAAAAATGACAGCTCTACTGCTCATAAAGAGGTGTGGTAAAATGGCAATGTTGAAAATCTGGAGTGTAAATATTGAAAATTCACGAACTTACAAGCGTATGTAGGAACTGCACAACGCACGCTCGTAAAACAGTCATTTTTTGGAATTTTTTCACCAAATTTTCAACATAGCCATTTTAAGACCTCTGCTCATGAACATTGTCACTGTGATTTTCTTAATTTGTCCCGTACATTGATTTAGCACACCGACTGCGCCACTGTGCACTACATGGGCGGAAACATGTTTTGGGTGAGATGTGAAAAATGACAGCTGTACTACTTATAAGAAGGTGTGGTAAAATGGCAATGTTGAAAATCTGGAGTGAAAATATTGAAAATTTGCAAACTTCACGAAGGTGCGTAGGAACTCGCTTAACTCACGCTGTAAAACAGTCGTTTTGAAATTTTCCACCAAATTTTCAAAAATAGAAGCTGTGAGAGCCCACCTTATGAACACTGGCAGTGTCATTTCATTAATTGGTACCCAAAAGGTGATTTCGCGCAGTGACTACGAAATTACCCTTCGGGCCCGAATAACGCCATGACAGTGACATCATTCATGAGAAGGGGTCCCAAAAACCCCATGTTGAAAATTTGGTGCAAAAATTCCCAAAAATGCCTGAGATATGCAACAAAGTTGAAAACCCTATCTAGCCCATTATACAGCTTACCGGCATTTCCTCAGTTCGCGGTCGGCTTTGAAGAGTGCAGACGTGTTCCCGGTCCACCGAAGATCGTCGCGCCGAGGTCCAGAGGTAAGTGTGGGGTGAGGGGTGGTGTGGGGAGGCAGGGTGCGCAGTGGGTGGGTGCGGGTTGTGGGAGGGGGGCCAGGGAGACTACGTGAGACCGTTTTTTCTTTACAGGTGTTCTTTTTGTTTCCAATGATGACACGGGACATTTGCCATGCTGGGGTGGGCCCCCTGCATGGCACAAGGATGGTTGGGGGGTGTTCAGCCGACGGGGGATTGGGCACCCCCGTCTCCCAAAGCATCGATTGCCACGCTGGGGTGGGCTCCCAGCATGGCACCCAGTACTCGGGGGGGTGAGGACAGTGGAGCCGATGGGGGATTGGGCACCCCGTTGGCTATATCATGAGTTGCCACGCTGGGGTGGGCACTCAGCGTGGCATTTGGAAGGCTTTGGGGGGCGGGGCGCAGCACAGCCAACGGGGATTGGGCACCCGTCGGCTACACAATGTGTCGTGCGTGTGGGGGGGCGCACACGCCTGCGTGTGCATGTGTGTGTGTGTGTGTGTGTGTGGGGGGGGAGCTGCACATAAGCAAGCGATATCTTATCGCTGATCACTGAAGCGTAGCTCCCCCTTTGAACTGTATGCCACTGCATTTTGGAGCTTGTCATAGACAGCTCCAGCATGCATTGGCTTACAGGGGCCACGCCTGCCAACACACTGACTGAATTGGAAGAGGGGTGACACACCTCCGAAATCTCGGATGATGGCACTATGTTTCTTGCACATGCGTGGAAGCAAACATAACAAACATAATAAATGTATCTTAATTTTTGAAGACTGGGTTTTTTTTTTGTGCGTGCATATGTGACATATGAATGAGGGATCCACTCATTGTAGATCAAGGGAGGATGTGAAATGGTGCGGAGTGCGTGGGGGTGAACAAAGTGGTAGACAGTAAGCCCTACCAGAGCTTCAGGCTGATGTAGCACAGCGATACATGGGGGGTGAACAAAGTGGTAGACAGTAAGCCCTACCAGAGCTTCAGGCTGATGTTGCACTGCTGGACTAAGGCACAAGCACCCATGGCATGTTCTTATAGTCCCCATTTATATGTCCATTTAAGTTCTTACAGCGCTGATTGCCTAACTGAGCCAAGATGTAAAACAGATACTAAAATGTCAGGTTTATTTCAGGTGACCATTTTCTTATAGTCCCCATTTATATGTCCGTTTATGTTCTTATAGCATTGATTGCCTAACTGAGCCAAGATGTAAAACAGATACTAAAATGTTAGGTTTATTCCAGGTGACCAGGATCGTAGTGGGGAGAGGGGGCAAGTGAAACAATGTCCTGAGAATGTGCTTAAACTTATTAACCATTGCTGTGCCGCGGAGTGATACACCGGTTCAGAATCCCTATATGTTCAAATTCTGTTTGCAGCCTAAAGGTGCTTAGGTGGATTGGCATTTACATTACTCAGCGGCAAATCTTTTTCATACTTTTTTGTGATCAATGGTTAAGATATAACCACTAACTGATGACAGACACTTTGGGGCATGAAACTGTGCTACCAGTAAAGTTGCATTTGCAAAGCCCTGAATAATTATCTCTTGGTAATGAAATGAAAACTGTCAGTTGATAACATTCGGCCACTGTCCATTGCACAGAATAGACATCTCACTGATAGATCTGGAGCAAAGGGACATGCACTTGCCAATAACACCACTACAGCTCCTGACACTGAAGAAAGAAGTTCATGCATTTTCATGGCTGTTAACTTTTTCAGCATTTTAAAACAGTTACTTAGCATCTGCACTAAGATGTTATATGTCGCTGAACTGAATTGTGACACCAGAATCCTTACGATCAACATTTGTCAGCAAAAGTGAATTGAAAAAATCAATAGATGTATAAAATGGTAAGTGACATGAGTCAATAACAACATATCTGCACATAATACTTGGCTTAAAATTTGAGTACCACCATATTCCGCACCACAGCGTCAAACAGGGATGCCATTTATAATTCAGCTAATGTCAAGCAGTTTTCGAGCCATAGAAAAAATTCACTGTATCAGTATGGTGGCAGCAACGAGATCAGGAAGTATGAAATAAAATGCAGCAACCCCAGTTGGCCATATGTTGTGTGGGTGGAGGAGTGCATGAGCACCCAGGGGTGGGCTGTTAAGCAGCTTCAGGGTCGCGGGAGAAAAGGGTGGATTCGATTGTGAGCTACGGTTGAATTTGTGTTTTCTTTTCTATACCTAGTTTTCGCTATTTTGTTAGGCACATGTCCAACCCTAAGATGTTTAGGGTCACAAGGTGATGTGACTTCATTGAGCATCTGATTTGAGAAAGAGCTGTGTGATTCTATCTAAATGCCAGCTCATGGCAATTCAGAGAAAAAAAAATATTCTGAAGCTGCATTACCAGACTAAGTGTGCAGTTTAGTGAATTACCACACAGGGGTGTGTATATAACAGCACTAAAAGGTGCATTAAAGTGCTTCAGTCATGAAAACCTCCCCCACTGGCTGCTGCTGAAATGCACAGCAGTGTGTTCTCCTTTGTGCATTCTGGGTGTTCTTTGCTTCAGCTGCAGGTAGTACAGTACGCTCAAGTTCGTTTGCATAGGTTTTAGCAGCGGGGAGTTCACATTGACAGAGTCTAGTAAGAGAAACGCTTGGAATTACACATACAGCGAAGTCTGGTTTCATCAAATGCTGAGGTTTTTTTTCTGGAGGATTAGAACCCATGGAGTCCATGAAGGTGTGCTCTGGAGAGCTGGCGTGTGTAAGGACTGCTAGGCACCCACACATTCTGGTGGTCCTGCTGTGGCAGGGAACAGTTTATTAAAGTAATGATGTGTGGCTTGTCTCTCTAAGCTAGACAAGACTACACCATCCTATTAGGTAACTGACACAGTTGATCTGTGTGTGTGTGTGGGGGGGGGAGCTGCTCACTGAAGCGTAGCTCTCCCTTTCAGCTGTATGCCACTGCATTTTCAACTGCTGTCATAGACAGCTCCAGCAGTGATTGGAGAATTGTGACCACGCCTGCAAACACACTGACTGAATTGGAAGATGCTGACACACCTCTGAAAAACTCAGATGATGGCACTATGTTTCTTGCACATGCGTGCAAGCAAACATAAAAATGAAAACTATGAGCAGTACTTAATTGGTTTAATTTTTTTGTATGTGTGTAAGGAGGGGATGAAGAGGGGAAATAGAATGTATTTATGTTTTTTTATTTAAAGGAGTTTTATTTTTAGGCCCTAGCTAAAGTTCTTTAGTCAGTAAAAGTGGCAGTGGAGATGTACAAAGTTGCAAACTTCACTTTGTAATTAATTTGTGAAAGTTTGCCACATTTACAAAGTACTGACTTTATGACGTTTTTGGCAGGTGAACTGGCACTTATTCAGGTGAAGCCATGTAAATTTAGTGGCGACGTTGCAGCTTCACCTATCTTCTCCTGAAAAACACCACTTCCCCCAGAAAGCTCATTGAAAAGTGGGCAATTCGCAAAGTCTTTTGGGAAGGTTAATTTCACAACTTCACTGGAACTTTTCAGTGAAATAAAACTTTGCAACATCTCTATGTGGCAGCACTGTTTGTAATGACAGATCAGTTCTTGGATATAGGAGGATTGCTTTATTAATTGTAGCAGTAGTAGTAGTAGTGGCAGTAAAATCGTTTATTCTAAAACCAAGAACTGGATAACCCAGCTGACCCCATTTATAATTGGATCCATCCATTCATTTCACAGTTACATTTAAGGAATGAAAAAATATTGACAGTAAAGGCAATACATTTTATCAACAATCATAGTACTTTAATAATCACTATACAATAATTACGATCAGTAGTAGTAAAGCCAGAAATAGACTGCTGATCAACAGTTGCTTTTTGATATCACTTGATCACATAGTATTCTTGGGCTATGAGTACCAGCTCAAAAGCTCACTGTGGTCGGGTGGAGCAAGGAGGAGGAGGAGGACTACTGGTGAGGCTCTGTTGGGTGCTTCTTGAGACAGGTGCCATTATAATAAGTTATACAAAAACAAAAAAAAACGGAACACAAAATCAAACTTTTGCTTGCATTTTCTTCCTTCTAATTACTCTGACCAGGTTATAAACCCAGCAAATTAGCTGGAATGGATATCATTAACTGCAGGTACTGTGGAGCACTTTTCAGAAGGGTAGTTTTACAGGATTTAGGACACTGTCATACATGCTGGGCCATTGGAGATTTTAGGGCTCAGCTCCAGGCAGCATGGGCAGAGATTGTGCACCTCAAATTTCATATTCAAGAGGAAACATATTATAAGAGCCACCCGCCATTTCCCCAACATCCAACAGAAGCACCTCGACCACAGAGGGAAGTTGGTCTGGGAGGTTGGCAGGTGGTTAGGAGGGGCAAATCAGGTGCCCCATCACTCAGTACTCTCCAACATATTACCTCCACAAACTATACCAAAACTACAAACAGGTATCTGCCTCTATCTCCGAAATCAAACAAAGGGGCAGAGGACACTGCAGAGCAGGACACTGCAGCACAGGAGCTAGCACAACAAAAGTTACCCAAAACAGGAACCAAAACAAAAAAAGGAAAAAGGAAATCCAAAAAACTTCTGATCATAGGAGACTCCATGATTCAGGGAGTTGATACCTATCTCCAGCCAGGGGTAATGGTTAGATGTCTCCCCGGTACATCAGCGTGGAGAGACACTGACCGCATTGCTAAAATTGTTCAGGAAGCAGGGGAACACATTGACGTCCTGGTACACATAGGGACTAATGATCTCGCCAACCAGTCAGTTGTGGAGACCAAGGAACACCTGACCAGGCTGAGTGACAAACTATCATCCATTTCATCCGGCATCTCCTTTTCTGAGACCCTGCCAGTTTGGGAGAGGGGGGTAGATGGACAGAAGGTCACAGAAGGGGAGACAGGGGAGTTAAACATGTGGCTCAAGGGCTGGTGCCAGGAAAAAGGACACAAATTTGTAGGGAATTGGCAACAGTTTTGGGAGCGAAAGTTCTTTAAATTTGATGGACTGCATCTGACTAAGGAGGGAGTCAATGCATTGGGGCAGAAGTTTGACATCTTTGCAGAATATTTAAACTAGCAAATGGGGAGAGGGGTGCAGCACCCCATACTTTGAATGGGAAGAACACCCCTTCCCCCTCAGCTAGTGGTCAAACAGGAGTTCAGCATGTTTGCAGTTCATTTGCATCACCAGGTAAGGAAAAAGGTCCAGCTCCCCATATGATGCACAGGGGAAACACCAGACCTCACCCAACAACTAACACACCGAAATCTGGCCAATGGAAAATGATGTACACAAATGCTCGCAGTCTGGGAAACAAGATCCCAGACCTGCAGGCAATAATGATGGAGGATAAACTGGACATAGTATCCATTAGCGAGATGTGGTTTACCAGTAACCACACTTGGGAGACTTCAGTTCCTGGCTATGTACTGTTCAGAAGAGACCGAGTTGCAAAAAGGGGGTGGAGTGGCCCTGTATGTCAATGAAAAATATCAAAGCTACAGAAATTCAGAATACACATAAGGAACTAGAAGAACTGTGGGTCACCCTGGAAACAGGAAATGGGACAGCCATAAGAACTGGGGTTGTCTATAGGTCCCCAGACCAGGGGGAGGACATAGACACATTACTGTTAGAAGATATACAAAACATGACAGCTAGAAGGAGGTTCTGATAATGGGAGACTTCAATATGCCACATACAGATTGGTCAATACCAGCAGGAACATCTGCCAGAACTAGACACATGGTGGATTCCCTGCAGGGGGAGGGCCTCAAACAATGGGTACAACAACCCACAAAAGACAGGGCTATCCTAGATCTAGTGCTGACTAACAGGGAAAGGATCACAAATCTTCAGGTAGAAGGTCACCTGGGGGCCAGTGACCATCACATGGTATGGTTCAGTTTAGCCACTACAACTAAATCATCCCATTCCAAGGCAAAAATATGGTACTTCAGAGGAGCTGACTTTGATAAGATGGCCAACAGAGTTAAGCTAGCCCTGGCAAAAAGAAATACAGGTGAGGGGGTAGAGGCAAAGTGGGCAAGCATTAGGATGCAATACTTGAAGCAACATCCCATTAGCTAGAGAGAAAGGAAGTGCAAAGAAGAAGGAAACCACTTTGGTTCTCAAAACAGTAGCAGAAAAGGTCAGAGCCAAAAGGCTGGCTTTCAGGAAATATAAGGGAATGCAGCGGGATGAAGATAGAGAGGCATCCCAAACTTCCCTAAGGGAAGCAGGGAAGGCAGTAAGGCAGGCAAAGGCCTAAACTGAGGAAACACTAGCACAGACAGTAAAAGAAGGTGACAAGACTTTCTATAGATACATTAGTGAAAGGAGAAAGTTCAGAGGGGGTATTGCTAAGATCAAAGGAGATAAGGGGTGTGTGAGGAGGAGGACCATGTAAAAGCATCTATCCTAAATAGATACTTCTGCTCAGTATTTACTGAAGAGAAGGTAGGGCAGGGCCCACAGCTCAGCACCATGGACACAGGGGAGGGAGGTAGGCACTAGTCCCTTCACAAAAGAAAGGGTCCTACAAGAGCTCGATAAGTTCAGGGTGGACAAGGCAATGGGACCTGATGGCATACATCCCAGGGTACTAAAGGAGCAAAGGGTGGAACTAGCAGAGCCATTATCAGAACTGTTTAGTGAGTCTCTGAGTATAGGAGAGGTCCTAGAAGACTAGAGAAGGGCTCATGTGATCCTGCTCCACAAGAGTGGTAGCAGGGAGAAGGCAGGGAAGTACAGACCAGTCAGTCTTACCTCAGTAGTGGGCAAGATTATGGAGACACTCCTTAAGGAAAGGATAGTGCAACACCTGGAATCCATAGGAGCACAGGATCCAAGACAGCATGGGTTTACAAAGGAAGGTCCTGTCAAACTAATCTCATATATTTCTTTGACTGGGTAACCAGAGTGGTGGACCAAGGGGAGCAGTTGATGTCTCTACCTTGACTTCAGCAAAGCTTTCGATACTGTTCCACAAAGAAGATTGATTAATAAGCTGAGTAGGCTCGGGGTTGGTCAGAAGTTGGTCAACTGGTTGGAAAACTGGTTGACGGGCAGAAAACAGACAGTGGTGGTAAATGGTATACAGTTAGAAGAGATGCAAGTCACAAGTGGGGTACCACAGGGATCAGTCCTGGGGCCAGTCCTCTTCAATATCTTCATCAGTAACATTGCGGATGGACTGGAGGGTAAGGTTTGTCTGTTTGCAGATGACACCAAGATCTGCAACAGAGTAGATGATCCAGATGGGGTGGGAAGAATAAGAAGAGATCTGGATAAACTAGCAAAATGGTCGGAAGAGTGGCAACTGGGATTTAATGCAAAGAAGTGCAAAATCATGCACATAGGGAAGAGAAACCCTGAGGCCACCTATAGGCTGGGAGAAGAGTTGCTGGCAGTCACAAGGGAAGGAAGAGACTTGGACATCATCATCACTGATGACCTGAAATCATCCAAGCAGACCACTAAAGCAGTAGGTAAGGCTAGGGGATGTTAGGGTGTATTAGTAGGGGTATCACAAGTCAGAAGAGGGAAGTAATAATCTCTCTTTACTAGACACTGGTTAGGCCCCATCTGGAGTACTGCGTGCAGCACTGGAGGCCACACCTTCACAAGGAAATTAACCAAGTTGAGGCAGTCCAGAGAAGGGCAACCAAAATGGTGCAGGGACTGCATCAGAAAACATATGAGGACAGATTAATGGAGCTCAATATGTATACCTCAAAGCAAAGGAAGGAGAGAGGTGATATGATTGAAACATTCAAACACCTTAAGGGCATTAACAAGGTGAAAGAGTCTAACATGTTTCAATATAAGAAAAATTGCGGAACAAGAGGACACAGCATGAGATTAGAGGGAGGCCGATTAAAGGGTAATGTGAGGAAGTTCTTTTTCACAGAAAGGGTGGTGGATGCATGGAATGGCCTTCCTCAGGAAGTGGTGGATATGAATACAGTTCAGGGCTTCAAACAGGCATGGGATAGGCATAAGGGAGCAATACAGTTGAGTATGAAAAGATAGGCCATTGACAGAGCAAAGGCCGATGGCACATTTATAAGGTAGAAAAAGAAATGGGCAGACTGGATGGGCCTTGCGATCCTTATCTGCCGTCAACTTCTATGTTTCTATGTTTCAGCAGTATCTGACAGACAGCTACTTAAGCGGGAGGGGTGCAGTAAGGGATTTGGGAGTGCACAGGACTGAAGCCAGCCAAGAGGAGATTGAAAGGAAACAGTGTTGGGCTGGTAAAATTAATTTCCATTCAGTAAATGGAGTGCAATTTTGTGAGTTGGGAGTATAAGGAAATTAAGCCAGATGGGAGGGGTTTAAACAACTAGTGAAAGTATTTGACAGCAAATGTGAGTGCTTATGTCTGTGCAGCTGAAGTGAGCAGGTAAAATGGACTCATGTTAGAGGTAAACCCAGCTGGTACAAACAGTACTGCAAGCATTATCTAGGCAGAGGGAAGGGATCCTTAAAACAGAGGTAACAAGGTTTGCAGCATATTTTACTAACCTGCTTGTGGGAGTTATTGTTTTGCAGAATTGCAGCTGCCTCTCTCTCTCTCTCTCTCTCAAGATTGGGGTCTGAGAGAGGAGGAGGACTGACATAGCAGACTAAATCACCAATCAGAGGTGCAGAAACTGCAACCAGGAAGCTGTGGGGAATTAAAATCTCCGAGCAATCTACATTGGGAAGCACATTCTTGAGCTGCAAAGTGGAGTTCAAAAGGCCACTGCAGTCAGCCAGAGCAAAGAGGAGGAGGACAATAGGTGAGACTCTATAACAGTATTGGGCAGAGAACTGCTTAAAGAGAAACAGTGGAAAAGGCACAGTTTTACCCAGGCACTACAAAAATGCCTAATTAGTGCTTTCAGACAGTAACATTTTTTTAACAAATAACTCTAATTGATTTTTTAGTGATTTAAACAGTGGCCTTCAACTTTCACTTTCTATTGCTGGCAGCCACCATTTCATGAGTAGCAGAGATCTTCCTGAGCTCATTTTATGCTAATATGTCCTGCCAACCAATAGCAGAGGTCGAACAGGCATATTAGCACACAGTGAGCTCAGGAAGCTCACTGCTGCTCATGAAATGGCTGCTGCCAGCAACAGGAAGTGGGAGTTGTGGGTAGCTATTCTAAATCATTAAATAAAGTTGTTACTGTCTGAAAGCACTAATTGAGAGTTTGTGCAGTGTCTGAGGAAAGCTTTGTGTTTTCCATTGTTTCCCTTTAAGTGGGAAGGGTGCGGTAAGGGAGTGCACAGAAATGAAGCCAGATATGAGGGGATTGAAATGTAAACTGTGTTGGGTTGATAAAATGAATTTCCAGTCAGTAAATGGAGTGCAGTTTTGTGAGTTGGGAGTACAAGGGAATTAAGCCATACGGAAGGGGTTTAAACAACTGCTGAAAAGTACTCGAAGGCAAACAGGAGTGCTTTTGTCTGTGCAGTTGAAGTGGGTAGGTAACATTCATTGACTCATGTTACAGGGAAACGCAACTGGTACAAACAGTACTGCAAGTGTTATCTAGGCAGAGGAGGTGATTACTTAAAAAAAGGCAACAAGGTTTGCAGCATTATTTACTGACCTGGTTGTGTGAGTTATTGTTTTGCAGGATTGCAGCTTCCTCTCTCTCTCTCACTGTCTCTCAAGGTTGGGGGCCTGAACAAAGGAGGGGGACTGACACGGCAGACAAAATCACCAATCAGGGACACAAGCTGACACTGGAAGTCCCACCTGGGGGAGGTTCCACCTGGTGTATATAAGCAAGCACACCTAACATGTCCCATTCATGTCTGTGTCCCAGAATGCAAGATGAACAGAACAGGAGTGAAACAAGTGTAGAGATTTGTGTTTTAGGCATTAGCAGGCATCCACAGGTGGCAACAGGCATGCAGGGAACTCTGCCAGTCTACTAAAGTAAAGTGAACTATCTGCATACTTGTTGCCACCCGTGCCAAAGAGTACAGGAACTGTAAGCACATTTTAAAGAGGGCATTGATACAACACCCTATCTAGTGTGACAGTAAATGGGAGACAAAGGGGAAACTGAAAAAAACTATCTAGGGTAAGGGTAAGCAGGGAATGACAAAGGGCAAACTTAAAAACCTGATCTAAGGTAAGGGTAAGAAGGGAGTGACAAAGTGGAAACTAAAAAAGCCCTATACGTGGTCAGGTGATAAAGGGTTAGGCTAAACTAAAGGTGAAAGCTAGGGAAAAGCTAATTAGTACCCTATCTAGGGTAGAACAACAAGGGGTAAACCAAACAAAAAAATGGAAATCTAGAAACACCCTGTCTGGGGGCAAGGACAAAAGTTCTTTCTCAGGTCATAGGGAGTGCTGTATTGGGAATGATGGAAGTGGTGCAGTGCTGTGGCTGCAGAGTGCAGTCTTTGGGGAGATCATTTGGAGACTGAGGTGCTGCCCCATCTATGTGCAATGCTCTGGGCTGATGAAGAAGGTCATTAGACTCCAGGCCAAGTTGGGTAGGATATGGGGGACCTCTTTCCTCAACCAGTGGCCACCAAGTCCACCACCGTTGCCTCAGAGGGTGTTAAGAAGGTGGACCAGCTGGACTGTGGTGGGCTTCAGGAGTATAGAGGTGGGGGTGGGCGGGTTGGGAGCATGTTCTTTAGCCAGTGCCACTACTCAACTCTTTTGCTGTTTTGGCAGGATGGGACTGCCGATAGAGGCACCTGTGGTAGTGGCAAAGGAGGATGTGAGGGTACTCCACAGAGGAGTCCCCAAGGTGGGAGGCAGAGGATCCCAGCAGAAGAGGAAGCAACTTCTGGTGGGGACTCCACTGTAAGGGATATAGTTTTGGGAACAAGACGGGAGGGAAAGAGTGAGATGAGGTGCCTACCTGGTGCCTCAGCATGGAGGGATGGGGAGCGGATCCTTAGGATCGCTAGTGTGGCAGGGCAGGAGGGAGAGCTGGATGTCATTATCCATCTGGGACTAATGACCGGGCCAAAAATGCAGTATTCTTGATGCAGGATACGTTTAGGGAGCTGGGGGGGGTTGAACCAGGTAGCTCGCACAGTGGCCTTCACCGAGGTGCTACCTGTGTATGGCTGGGAGGATGAGACAGAACATCAGACCACAGTCTTCAATGATTGGTTGAATTGGTTGAAGGCATGGTGCAGGAAAAAGGGGTTTGGCTACATTGGGGTCTTGGGTCCTACCGAGGGGAGGGATGAAGGCTTGTACAATGGAAACGGCTTCCATGCATCCAGGTTGGGAATGGCAGTCTTAGGTGGTTTAATGTTACTTTTATGGGCATTTAGACTACGCAAGTGCAGAGGCAGAAATCAAGAAGGAGGCAGTGAATGCCACCCCCCCCCAAAAAAAATGGAGTATCAAAAAGGAGCTGCCTAGGGGAAATGAATTCCCCTTGGGTCGGGGGCCTTGGGACAAAGGCGGGAAGGGTCAGAAGGTGGTTCTGAGTCTGAGAGAAGAATTAAGAAGGGTGGACAGAGGAAGATTAAAAAAGGGGAAGGCAGTACCAGGGACAAGGGAAGGGTGAAGGATGGACTTGGGAAAGAAGGGTAAAATTGGGGCACAGAAAGACAAAATGGGTGGAGAGCTATGTGTGTCAATGCAAGGAGCCTAGGAAATAAAATTCCTGACCATGAGGCAGACATTGCGGAGGTAAATCTGGATTAAAATCATGGAACACCGACAACAACTGCTGGGATGTGGTCATTTTGGGTTACACCGTGTTTTGAAAGGACAGGGAAAGCAGGAAACAGGGGATTGTTTTATAAGTGAGGGACAGTATAAACATCACAGAGTTACAAAGACACAATGGAGATAAGAAAGGGCTGGAAGTGGAAGGCAGGGGAAATGAGCAGGGAGGACCACCCAGTATATAGGAATCTCTCTTCCTCAGAGGACCAGGGAGCCCAGGGTGAAGAAATGGCAAGTGGTAAGGGGAAGGGGTTGGAATGCAAGGGTAACATTAGGGGTGGGAACTTCTGAAGGGGTGCCTTTATCGAACAGATTTCCACCACTGTCTGGAAAGAGGGAGAAGGTAGCAGGGGGAGAGGTAGGAGGTTGAGCCAGGGATGAGAGTAGGAGTACAGGGGAGGAGAGAGGGAACTAGTCAGGGTGGGCAGGGCAGAGGAGGCAGGCAAAATGGATTGGAGAATGGGGGGAGGGAGAGAAAAGGAAAGGAAGAGGGAAGGGAAAAGTGAAAGCAGACACAGATAGTCAGAAGGGGAGAGGCAGAGTGGAAGATGGAAAAACAGCTATGGGATAAATAGTGGATGAGGAGATAAGTTCACCAGGGTGCAGGGGAAGCAGTTAGGAAGGGGAGCAGCTAGTACCAAAGGTAAGAAAGGAAAGGCGGGGAGCATGAGTACAGGGTATGGAAGGGTGACAATCATAGGGGACTCCATAATTAGGGGTATTCACTGGGGAAGAAAAGGGGACCCAAATGCAAGCAGGAGGGTGGTTTGTATGCCAGGTATGACAGTGGGGAAGGTGGGCCCAAGAATAAGTGAAATAGTGAGGGATGTTGGAGGAAAACCTAATTTAGTTATATATTTGGAAACCAACGACCTAGCTGGGGAGGATGTTGAGGTAGTGCAGAGTAGGTTCAGGGAGTTAGGGAAGATCTGCAGGAAGGAAGCAAGTTCACTGGCCTTCTCAGAGGTGATAGCAGTACCAAGGTCCAGCACAGCCAGGAAAAGAAGAATAGAGAATTTTAATGACTGGCTGAGGAAATGGTGCAGGGAGGGAAGGTTCATATGTACTGAGGACTGGCAGGAGACCTGGTCAAACGAAACACTATTTTTACCAGACAGGCTGCATCTCAGTAGGGAGGGTTCGAGGGTACTCAGGGACAAATTGGGGAATACATAATCACCACACTTAATTTAAACTACTGAGGGTGAGGGTGGGTGGGGGTGGGGAGGCAGCAGGCCTGCAGACCCAAAGACTCCGAGAGGAGGAGGTCAGTGAACCTCCCCCCCCACAGTGATGGAAGAGGTCAGGAAGGAGGAGATAATAATAATAATAATGTTATCTATATAGCACAATTCAAATATCAAAGTGCTTTACATATAACATTTTAAAACAATTCAATAAAATCACATAGAAACATACATTACAACTTCAATTAAAAACTTCCAATTTCGCAATACTTCAGATATTAAAAGCCTTTTTAAATAAATACATCTTTAAATTGGTCTTAAAACTCTCCATGGTCCTGCACTCTCTAATCTGATGAGGTAGAGAGTTCCACAGGGATGGTGCCATGAACATAAAAGCCCTTGCACCTGATGTCTTCAACCGCACCCTGGGAACCTCTAACAACCCCTCGTCAGTAGAGCGGAGAGGTCAGCCAGGGCTATACGGAACCAGGAGCTCTTGCAGATAACCTGGTCCCAATCCATGTAGGGCTTTGTAGGTCAAAAGACCGACCTTAAAGGTGGTCCACCACTGTATTGGCAGCCAGTGCAGATCACGTAACACAGGCGTAATATGACTGGAACGAGAAGTCCCAGTCAATAATTGTGCTGCCGCGTTCTGCACCAGCTGCAAGTGGCAGACATCAACCCCCGGAAGCCCTAGGTATAGGGAGTTACAGTAGTCAAGGCGTGAGGTCACAAAGGGGTGGATCAACGTGGGCAAATCATGGGACGGAACAAGGTGCTTAATTCTGATGATGTTCCTAAGATGATAAAAGGAAGATTTGACGACTGCCGCCACCTGCGCCCGCAGTGGCAGCCCATCATCAAATACTATCCCCAGATTTCGCACCCGTTTGGAGGTAGGCAGCTGTACACCATCAATTCTAAGTCCAGACGATAACCCCACTACTGACCTCTCTATCCGGTGCCCCGGATCCACCACCAACACCTCAGTCTTCCGAAATTCAATTTCAACCAGCTAGCCTTCCTCCAGCCATGGATTTCCGCCAGACAGCTGTTAAACATCGAGATTGCACTATTCTGGTCGGGTGCAAAAGACAGATAGAGCTGTGTATCATCTGCATAGCAGTGAAAACTCAGCCCATATCGTCTTACAATGTCTCCAAGGGGAAGTAGGTACACTGCGAACAACATGGGGGACAGCACCGAGCCCTGAGATTCCCCGCATGGCAAACAGACCGGCTCAGAGGAAAAAATTCCTGACTCCACCCTCTGAAACCTGCCAATTAGGAAAGAATTTAACCATCTAAGAACTGGACCAGCCAGTCCACAGATGACCCTCAGACATTGGAGCAGGACCCCATGGTCCACAGTGTCAAATGCTGAAGATGGATCCAGAAGCACCAAGATGGAGCAGCGCTTCTGGTCTCTTGCCATCAAGAGATCATTGAGCACCTGAACCAGAGCAGTCTCGGTACTGTGTCTTTTCTGAAAATCAGACTGGAGAGGATCGAAGACATCATGGATGGTGGGATGGTTCTCCAGTTGCAGCACAACTACTTTCTTGATTACCTTCCCAACAAAGGGGTGGTTAGAGATAGTTCTGTAGTTTGCACAGATGCATGGGTCTAAAGAAGCTTTCTTCAGAAGTGGTGTCACCACTGCCTCTTTCAGGGAGCCAGGGAACTCTCCCGAATCTAAAGTGCACCAAACAGTCTCTGCAAGGATCGGGCCAATGGTCTCCATACACCCTAAGAATAGGCGAGTGGGGCCCGGATCCAAACTACAGCAAGTTGGATGCAAATTCTAGTCAATCCACATGATATCCCTCATCTCTGGTTGGTTGAAACACATCCAGGAAGACCGAGGGACAATGACCTCGCACCAATCATCTCTAACTCCCATAGGGAGTGCTGAGCGGATTTCAGCCCTGATGTCAGACACCTTATCTGCAAAGAAGTGAGAAAAATCATCACAGTTATCTTGTGAAAATGCTCCTCGGACCTGTAGACAGGCTGGGTTGCACAGCCTGTCTACAGTACGAAAGAGCTGAGCCGGTTGGTTCTGAGCAGCAGCTATCTCACCAGACAGGAACTCTGCCTTCTTACATGAGATTGCTGATTGATAGCTTTGATAATGAGCTATAAGTCTAACGTGGCCAGCCTCAAGGGCCATTTTCTGCCAGCAATGCTCTAACCTTCATCCCACCCGCCTCAACTCCCTCAAGGTCCTATTAAACCAAGAAGACCGAGGGCGGAGAGAGAGGGGACAAACACGGACTGGGGCAATGGCATCCAGAGCCTCAGTGATAGCCTTATGATAGGCCACAACTAGATTCTCTGGATCCCCGCCCTCCCTCAGAACTCCCAATAGGTCTAACACCATCAAGAGACCCTCTGGGGTAACACCCCGCAATGGGTGGTATCTGACCATCTCCACAGGGGCAGGCCTATGGGGGGGGGCTGGAACTTGAATCTTACTGTGTAATGATCGGACCAAATGACTAGCTCCACCACCAGATCAAAGGACTTGATCCCCAGGAGAAAGACCAGATCAAGTGAGTGACCCTGATTATGAATAGCAGGGGCACCTACCTGTGTGAACCCCAATGAAGACATAAGTTGGAGGAAGTTTTGACCAAACTGCAAGAGTTCATCATCGACCCAGGCATTGAAGTCACCCAGGACCATCAGTCTGGGCGACTCCAATGCCACATCGACGACAAAGTCTGCTACTTCCTGCAGGAACAATTTATCACCCCCGGGTGGATGGAAGATGAGAATGATCCTGCAGCCCACACCTGCTATTGCGGTAGACTCAAATGTTCTGGCCACTTCTACTGGTACACCAGCAAGGCCCAATTCCAATCTAAAACAAATAGCCTGCTCCCTGTCCCTGCGGTCTGATCTCAAGTGGTGTATCATTGAACACCCGGCTGGGACTGACGCTTCCAGAATGGGGTCCGCGTTGTCATCGAGCCAGGTTTCAGTGATGCAAGCCAGGTCAGTTGTCCCAACAAGGTTGGCAATAATAGCCGTCTTGTTTCTAATAGACCTGGCATTGCATAACATCACTTGAGTCGGACGGGGTTCCGGGGCTGACCAAGTTGTCTGCCCAAAATTACAGGAGCCCTTGGGTATGGTAACCAGACATGGCGAACCACGATCTAGAGACTATTTCACCCCAGGGCATCTCCTTGACCATACAACTCCAATACGACTGCTACACTCTCTCCCCCCTGACATCCATGGCCTTGGTCCACCCCCCCATCTCCTAACAATACCTAAAGCCCTACATTGGTTATAAACCTCTGCAGGCAGAGGGGGAGAATAAAAGGGTCGGAGGTCCCGGAGTTCGGCGGGGGAGTAGTGTGTGACCGAGAGAGCCACAGACCAACACATCTTCTTTTAACAATAAACCTATAATGCCCCCACCTCAAAGAAAGAAAGAAGCTTTAACCTTCTCAAAATCTTTTAGAATGTAATACACAGAAAATAATAAAAAAAACAGATATGATATGCTGGGGTTCTCTCACAACTCCAGCATTAAACGTCTTCTGTTAACAATAAACCTATGATACCCCCGCTTCACAAAGAGAAGCTTTAACCTTCTCAAAACTTTTTATAATTCAGTATGTAGAAAATAATAAAAATAAACCAGATATGATATGCTGGGGTTCTCTCACAACTCCAGCATTAAATGTCCCAAAACAGTCCTCCACTATGTCTCACAGGGGAGAAAGAAAATGTAATAGACTGGAGTCCTCTTACCACTCCAGTTCAATGTGTAAAAATCACCCCCACAGCTTCCAACTTCTGAATCACAAAGTAATCCAGTTAGCCAGGATAATCAAGTCTATAGCTTAACAGGCAGTCTTCGATAACCAGGGCAAAAATTCAAACAAATACTGTAGTCTTCGCCTTAGTCCTCTCATCAGAACATATGTCAGGGCTGGGGCGTGCAAACTAATCACTACGGGAGGGCTCCCCCTTCCACCAATGCACCCAGCTCACAATTACCCCTGCTACCCCACAACCTACAGCTACAGTCCCCAAAGAACAGCCACAAAGCGCCTAGAGATTTAGGTAAAATAATAATAAACACCGGCTCCCAATTACTTTCGAAAAAACAACACCCTTAGTTTTGAGAGCAAGAGACCCAACCAACCAACAATTCAGGGTGCATAGGGAGGTCCCTCCCCACACACTGCACCCAAACACCCTGATTCCAATTCCAAAAAGTTATGCCAGATTTTTAAAGAACAATAGCTCTACTCACGATACCAGCAGAGTAAAGCTCCTTCCTTGTTCTTCTTATAGGTTCCTACATACAGTATCCGAAGATCCACACACCAGTCCGCTCCAATGGCAGTAAAAACACAATATTTCAGGGGCTTGAACTCTCCAACAATGACAATTCTAGGCCTGCAATTAAATCCATTTCATACTCCAACCTGGGTTTCTCTTCAATGCGTTCCCACATGAATCTCTCTAATGCTGCCTAATACTTCCGACTGACGAAAACAAGCCGAAAGCGGTGAGGTTAACACTCCACCGACATGATGACTCCAATAAAATAATCCAGGCTTCCACAGCTTTCCGACAGTTTCTTCCTCAAGGATACTTAACAAACAAAAATATAATGGAGTAGAATCGGTAGCTCTAGCATTAAATGCACTGCACATAACACAGCTTAAAAGAAAATAGGGGTAAAACGCAGAAAACTTAAAGACGCAAAAAACTTATAAAACAAACGAAACAAAGCTAAAATAAAGCTCTTGATGGCTAACACAGCCTAGTCGCCATCTTGTAGTACAGAATACTGGGTGGGAAACTATGCCCAGCAAACCTGGAAGGGATGAGAAAACAGTTAGCAAAGAGCAGAGGGAGTGAGGAACACATAACAAGGGTAGGTGGGGATGCACACAGAGGGGAGAAATGTGAAGAGAAGAAGAGAGGAAGGGAAGGAAGATCAGATTCTAGGTGGAGGGTGGTGTCTCTGGATGCAGAGAGTCTTGTAAATAAGATGAATGACCTGCAGGAGTCATTAGCAGACAGGAGGGTGGACATAGTGGCAATAACCAAGACTTGGGCAACACCACACCATGACTGGGACCTTGTGATCCCTAGATATAAACTATATGGAAGGGACAGAGTAGTTGTGAAGGGGGGAGGGATGGCAATTTACATCAGAGAGGGAATAACTTGCATGAGGGAAAATTCAGAGGAAGGGAAGGTGGAGGCATTATGGGTTCAGTTATGGTCCAACAGAGGGAGAAAGGTGAGGTCAGGGGTAGTTTACAGACCACCCAACCAGGATTAGTAGAGGGGCAGGGAATTGAGCTTGCAAATATTGGAAGCTGCAGGGAAAGGAGAGGTGGTAATTGTGGGGGACTTCAGCCTGCCCAAGGTGCACTGGAGCGTGCCATCCACAACATGTGCTAGGAGTCAGGTAATCATGGAAGGACTGCAAAGTGGGTTCCTGACACAGGGCATCACAGAACCAACAAGAGTAGAAGCAATGTGTGATCTGGTGCTTACAAATGGGGAGCATGTACAGGAAATAATGGTCAGGGAGCACCTGGGTGGGAGTGACCAACACACAGTGTGGTTCCAGTTGGATATGGGCAGGGGAAGCATCCCAACTAAGACCAAAATCTTGGATTTTAGGAGGGTGGACCTCGGGAAGATTGGCAAAGTGCTAAGGAGTCACCTGGACAGCATCAGAGCAGATACGGGGGTGGACCAAAGATGGTTCATCATTAAGGAAGGCATACTGGTGGCCCGCCTGGTGGCACTGATGGTTGAGGCTCTGGATGTCATACCCCGTGCCATGCCAGTGACCCAAGTTTGGGAGTGAGCTCAGGATGCCATGGGCCGGCTGGGGGGAGGAAGGCGAGGAGCTGGATTGAGCTGCTGACAGGCAGCTCTCCTCTCCCGGGAGGTATCTGGAGTCTCCCAGGCTCTTGGCTGCCACCGAGTTGAGGCTTGATGGTAGCGCCAAGCCCAACAGAAGACTCTGCTGTAGGCCATGGGGGGGAGGGGCCTTCACCGGATACATGGGGTGTGTGTTCACCTCCATGGCCATGCACTTCTGTGCTTTGGGGTCCCAGGTTAGGTGGGAGAAAAGTAAAAATATCTATGTCTCCCCGTTGCCAAGTAAGACAGGAGGTGGCAAGGGGGAACAAAAAGTAATATGGGAGAAAAAGGAAGGAATACTGGTTGCCACAGAGAAGTGCATTAGGCTCAGGGGAAGAACACAAGGGCCACAGCACCCAGCTGGTTTTCAGTTCTGGGATCACCCAGACAGTAAGAAAAAAGAGGTTAGCCTATAGGAAACTCAGGAAGACCAAGAGAGAGGTGGATAGGGAAAATTACCTAAGGTTAGCTAGTGAGGCAAGTAAGGAAGTCCAGTGAGCTAAGGCACAGAAGGAGCTGCAGACAGCTGAAGGAATTGAGAAGGGGGAGAAGGCCTTCTTTTGCTATGTAAGCGAGAAAAGGGACAAGAAGGTGGGATTATTAGGCTTAAGAAAGGGGAGGCATGGGTGGATGATAACAGGGGAAAAGCAGAGATACTAAATGAATACTTTCGTTCTATCCACCAGGGAGGACAGACCAGTACCTTCAGAAAGGAGAAGAGGAGTGGGGAGGAGGGGAACACAGGTGTAGTGATAGAGGAAGGTAGAGAGAGAGAGAGAGGGAGGGGATGCTAGCATTGAAAGTGGAGGAATCACCAGTCCAGGACAAAGTACATCCAAGACCACTAAGGGAACAGGCTCAGGAGCTGGCAGGGCCACTGGCAGACCTATTTAATAGTTCACTGGAGTCAGGTGTAGTACCGCAGGAGTGGAGAACGGCACATGTGGTACCCCTCCACAAAAAAGGGTCACAAGGATGACCCAGGGAATTACAGACCAGTCAGTCTGACCTCAATCGTGTGCAAGCTCATGGAGACCATATTTAAGGAAAGGTTGGTAGAATATCTATAGGAGCATGGTCCTAAGGATGTGAGGCAGCATGGGCTCATGGGGAGGAGATTATATAAAACAAACCTGATTGACTTGTTTGACTAGGTCACTAAGACAACAGACAGGGGTCAGATGGTAGTCACCCTCTATCTGGATTTCAGCAAGGCCTTTGAAAGGTTGAGCAGGAAATTGGCAGATCTTGGGGTTAGGGAGAAGATGACCAGATGGGTGGTGAACTGGCTGAGGGACAGAACCCAGACAGTGCTTTTTTGGGGAGAGTTATCTGGCACCAGAGAGGTCACCAGTGGAGTCCTGCAGGACTCAGTGCTGGGGCTGGTGTTGCTCAATGTCTTTATCAATGACATTGGGGATGGCATTAAGGGTAAAATGTGCCTATTCCTGGATGACACCAAACTCTGGGAGAGTGGACACAGCTGAAGGGATACAGGACCTACAGGACAATCTGGAAAAGCTGGGGAGGTGGTCTAGCATCTGGCATCTTGGCTTCAATGCCAAGAAATGCAAAGTTATGCACATTGGAGCCAAGAATCCCAGGTCGGAGTGCTACCTGGGTGGAGTCCAGGTATCTGCATCAGAAGAAGAGAAGGACCTGGGAGTGATGATCTCTAGTGACCTGAAGCACTCCACGCAGTGCAGGAAAGCAGCAGCAAGGGCAAACAAGATGCTGGGATGCATAGCTAGGGGGATCAGTTGTAGGAGAGAGAAGGTTATACTGCCCTTGTACAGACCACTGGTGAGGCCTCATCTAGAGTATGGAGTTCAGTACTGGCGCCCACACCTCACAAAGGACATTAACCTGCTGGAGAAGGTCCAGAAGAGTGCTACAAAGATGAGAGAGGGTCAGCAGGGTAAGGCATATGAGGAGAGGTTGAGGGCACTGAACATGTACTCCTTGGAAGAGAGGGGAGAGAGAGAGAGAGGATATGACTGAGGCCTTCAAGTACTTGAAAGAGATAAATAAGGTGGATGAGGATGGGAGGGTCTCTCTCAGCTAAGTGGCAACCATAACATCAGGGGGCACAGTCTTAAACAGGAGGGGGGAATTTAGCAGGGAGGTGAGGAAGCACTTCTTCATGGAGAAGGTGGTGGGCTCTTGGAATGCGCTGCCGGAAGAGGTGGTCTCATTGAAGATGGTGGGGAGCTTTAAGAGAGGCTAGGATTGGTATAAGGGGAAGGCAAGGATCATGGGTAGGGAGGATGGAAAGGATGGAAGGAGTGGGGGGGGCAGGGTCAGTAGCTCAAGCTGTGGACCCTGAAATATGAGCAGACTAGATAGACCAAATGGCCTTCTGCTGGCTTCTTCGTATGTAAGTTTTTGGGTTGGTTTGGAGGCTGGGTACAGGGTCTTCATCCACATGGGTGTGGTATACAGACCACCAACACAGGGGGAGGAGGTGGACAAGGTTTTCGGGGAGGCTACTGGCAGAATGGCAAGCAAAGGGAAGGTATTGATCATGAGGGACTTTAATCTGATAGATGTAGACTGGAGCACTCTGAACACAGCAACAACAAAAGCAGGACCATCCTAGACTCCCTACAAGGGGAATTTCTTAGGAACTTTGGTTCTACTAGACAGCATTTGTTACCTATTGCCACATCCATCAGGGCTTAAATGAAGTGTTTGACTCTTAAATATCTTAGAGTGTACATGGACCAGGAAGTCTCCTTTAAGTACAAATCCCTGCACCAGAAAATTGGGTTACTTTACCACCCAAGTAATTAGCCGTCCAAGGACTCCAGGCTTGAAATTCTTAACAGTACGCTGCTCCCAGTTCTACTGTATAGTGCTCCACCTCTGCAGACTTTAGGGTGCACACAGGCCAATAAACTAAAGGTTCTCTATAACAAAATTGGTAGATTTGCTGCCAGAGCCCCACCTAGGAACACCACTGTGATGTCTTCCACTTCTTACATTGGCTCTTCTTTGAAGGATGATTCCACTATGCCCTCCTCTGTCTGGTGTTCAAACTAGACAGAGGTGCCACCCCTCCTAGAGTCAGCAATGTGCTGGCAATTAAACCCTTAAGGAGAACACCCCAATCCTCCAGTTATATGTTACTCGAGATACTGAGAACAAGGTCATGTGCGGACAAAAGATCCTTTGCTTCCTCTTGCCCTTCTCTGTGGAATGCCCTACCTGCAACCCTCCAAGATTGCTGCTTGCTTGGTGGCTTTATAAAAAGAGCTTAAAACAATTCTCCTTGAGCATAGGCTATATACTTGCAATCGCTGAGATGTATCTACCTGTTTAATTTGCTGCTCTGTAATCTTAGACCTGTCCATGTGTTTGCACTTTATTGTGAATGAACCAGTGTTGCTCTCTCTGTAACCCTGTGATTTTGTTGATATTGTTATGACTTGTATTACTTATCTGACCTCCTATGCTGTTTTGTTATGTTCCCATGTAATTAATTCTAGGTTGCCCATGAAAAAGGGACTCTTAGTCTCAGTGGACCCACCCAGTCAAAAAATGCATTCAATAAATAAATAAATAAATAAATAAACAAATGATCATCATACAGTGTGGTTAGGCATATGGAGTGGGCAGGAGCAAATCACACTAGGGCGAGGGTCCTGGACTTCAGGAAAGCAGACTTTTTAGAAACGGGAGACTGCCTTAGTAAATACCTTGAAGGGGGGATGGCGGGGGGAGTGGAGGCACAATGGAAAAGGATAAAAGAGGGAATATCAAAGGCAACAGCAAGCTGTTTGAATGAAATAAGCAAGAGTAAGAGGAGGAAGTGGCCACTGTGGTTTTCTAAGGAGATGGCTAAGGTGGTAAGGGAGAAAAAAACAGCTTTTAGAAAGTACAAGGAGACTGAAGCATAGGTGGACATGAGGTATATCTAGATAGACAAAGGGAGGCAGGGAGGGAGGATGGTGAGGGCAGAAAATGCTCAAACAGAAAAGAGGATTGCCCAGGAGGTCAAAAAAGGGGATAAGACTTTCTTCAGGTATGTGAGCAAAAATTGAAGGCAAGGGGAGGGATAGTGAGGATCAGGAGACAAGGGGTAGTGGATTGTGCAGAAGATCAAGAAAAAAGCTAAAATTGTAAATTAGTACTTCTGCTTGATCTTCACAGTGGGAGGAGGAGGAGGAGACAGACTAACATGCATCAGCAGGCATTGGGGGAAGGAGAAGTAGACACAAGTCCATTTTCAGAAGGAGGAGTCTGCCAGGAATCGGAAGCCCTAAAGGAAAACGATGCGATGGGCCAGACAGGATCCACCAAAAGGTACTAAAAGAACTGAGTACAGTGTTAGCCGCCCCTATGGCAACACTATTTATCACCTTATTGGATTCAGGGGTAGTTCCAGAGGACTGGAGGAGGGCCGATGTGGTCCCTCCACGCAAGAGTGGCAGCAGGGGAGGAGGCTAACAATTACAGACCAGTCAATCTCACATCAGTGGTTGGGAAATGGATGGAAACCCCTGCTGAAGAAGAGACTGATGGAGTACTTGGAGTCAAATGGGCTGCAGGACCTCTGGCAGCATGGCTTCACAGGGGGAGACCATGTCAAACAAATCTAATAGATTTATTTGAGTAGGTAACAAGGGAAGTAGATCAGGGAAGGGCAGTGGATGTGGCCTACTGTATCTGGATGTCACTAAGGCGTTTGACACTGTACCACATAGGAGGCTGCTTAAGAAACTTAACAATCTGCGGGTGGGGAGAAGGTGGTGAGCTGAGTATCTAACTGGTTGAAAGATAGGAGGCAGAGAGTGGTGGTAAATGGCAGTTACTCAGGGGATGGGACAGTGACCAGTGGAGTACCACAGGGATTAACACTGAGTCCTGTCCTTTTCAATGTCTTCATAAGTGACATTGCTGAGGAACTGGAGGAGAAGTTGAGTCTATTTGTGGATCACACAAAAATCTACAACAGGGTGGACACTCAGGAGGGGGTGGAAAAATGCAAAGGGATCTGGAGAAACTAAAGGAATGGTCTAGGGTGTGGCAGCTGGGTTTCAATGTCAAAAAATACAAAGTCATGCACCAGAGGTGGGGGAACCCATGGGTTGTGTTTAATATCGGTAAGAGGTACTTGCAGTCGCCAAGCAAGAAAGGGACCTTGAGGTAATCATTCCGGATGATCTCAAGGGGCAGGGCAGTGTGACAAGGCAGTAGGTAAGGCTAGCTAGATGATTTGTTGTATAGGGAGGTGGATTTTTATCAGGAGAAGGGAGATTGTGTTACCACTGTATCAGTCACTGGTGAGACCCCAACTGGAGTAATGTGTCCAGTACTGCAGACTGCACCTCTGCAGGGAAATTGATAGGGTGGAGGTGGTCCAGAGAAAGGCTACCAAAATGATGTGTGGGTTGCATGAGAAAGCATATGCTGAAAGGCTGCAGGAGCTCAACACGTATTCTCTGGAAGACAGGAGCATGATAAGGGACATGATTAAGACCTATAAGTACCTCACAGGGGTGAACAAAGTGCAGGAGGGGAGTCTCTTTCAGAGGAGGAGCACCTGAACAGGGAGGCATGCTATGTAGCTGGGTGGAGGGGAGTTCAAGAAGGATATAAGGAAATACTTCTTGAGAAAGGGTGGTGGAAGCCTGGAACAGCCTGCCAGAAGAGATGGTGGGGGAAAAGGGGGGGGAGCTTCAAGCATGTCTGGGATAGGCACATGGGCATAGTACATAGAGGAAAAGGAGGAGGGAGGGACACCTGTGACTGAATAGGGTCCAGACCGTAGTAATAGGCAGGGAAAATATGGCAGAATAGATGGGCCTACCAGTTCTTTTCTGCTGACCCATTCAATGTTGAAGTTGTAATCACTGTTGCCAGAGGAACAAACAATAAGAGTTGAAATGGACAGTACAGGTAGCAACTACATTTTCAACCATCGTAACCATATCCTGTAGATATACAGGACTGTTTAGGCAGGGAGATATTATCAACATACCAGACTTTTAGTGGGTTCCATGGGACGATGCCCTTTAGGGTCATTTTCAGATGTTGAGGCAAACTATTCCAAACCTTTGGACCCTGGCAAAAAAATAAATAAAAAGTGGAACTACCCCTAGTAGACTTTGGGACCAGAATATTGAATTATATATTTCCTGGGGCCCATGGGCCTTCTTTCAGGGTTCTTTCCTGCACCAAATCCAACAAATGATTTGCCATTTTATGAAGATGACAATTATGCATCAGATGCATTATGTATAACCTTCTGCATTCTGACAGACCTATTCAGTCCAAGGCTGTGAATAGGGAACAATAATGTGTTCCCCAGGGGATGGCGAGGACTAACTGAGCAAATCTGTTGTATGATACATCCAGTTTGGCCAGTTCCTTTCTGGACCCTCCCCCATACACCAAGCACCCATTGTAAAAGAAAGGGGTCGTCATAATATTTAGTCTGCTTCTTGGCTTCCATGGGATACAATTTTATGCCTATAGAGTACATCCAATTTCATATTTAATTTCTTTATTAATAAGTTTATATGACCATTCCATTTACACTGGGAGTCCAACAAGATTCCTAGGTATTTGTAAGAGCCTACCTCTTGTAACATACAGCTGTCATGTGCTGTTATTTTTAAAGCTTGCTGCATATTACTGCTTATTTCTAAAAACACAACCTCAGATTTTGTGGCACTAAACACAGTTTATGCCCATTAAAACAGGCCTGCAGCCTCTCAAAATCTTTTTGTATGTTAGTTTGCATTTCCTCAACTGACTTCAACGCCACATACAGTATTGTATCATCAAAATACAAATGACGTTGAGCAGACATCAAAAGAGGTCTAACATTATTTGTATAGCAACAGAGAATTGAGATAGAGAATGGAAATGTGGCTATTATTAAGTTCCAGTCCTAAGGTGTGTAGTTATTGTAAGATAATCACACACACATTGGAGAGCCTGTTAGCTAATCAGGTGGCTTCATTATTTGAACAATATTCCGATTTCTCACATGATCACACAATGCAGAGTTTTTGAAAAAAAAAAAAAGTACCATGCAAAGGTGAAACAAAAAATATCCATATCACAGCTGGAGACTACTGCTACAACCAAGATCACCAAGTTATCATCCTGGCTGCTATCATCAAGAAAATCTGTCACAGGAAAAAAACACATGGTACATTTTTTTTCCTGTCATTGGTTTGTTTCTTTGGTTAACTATGTAGCAGATGTATTCAGAAGGGGTTAACTGATGTGGGGGGTGCAACAAAGAAAGGGCTCATTCTATCAGTTATTTTTTTGGTCTATGACTTATTCTCTTTAGAGAGGCAGCACTACACATGCAAACCCATACAAAGCCCAGAACAATAGACATTGTAATAAGATTACATCATGGTGAATGTTTTCTGTCTGAGAAGGAGCATTTGGGAGGAGCACAGCCTGCAGCAGGTTTCTGCCAGACAAGTCTGTGATTGACATGTACAAATCGTTTCCGCAGTAACAGCATATTTCCCAGTCAGAACTCTTCTGGGCTTGAAGTTAAGTATAGCAGAAGTGAAAGTCTAAGTGATTTTAAGGGGTGGGGGGGGGTTCCCCTTTTGTTTTGTCTAAAACCATTATGAAACCTGTCAGGAACTAAGCCTGAACTTTACTGGGTTGGAAGAGACTGGATGGCATTTTCTATCCTGATAAGCAAATAGTTGGTAACCTGAAACAGACCTTGAGTTCACTTGTAATTCCATTATGCTATTGACCTACTCTTTCTTAAAGAAGTGGTTAGTATACAGTATGCAGTCCAAATTGCTGCCAGGGTCAAAAGTTCAGTCTAATCTAGAAATGGTTTCTGTGAGGGGACTGCTTTTCTCCTTCAAAATGGTCTTTCCTTAGATCCCTACACGAAGACTAAATGCATACCATGCACATAAAAACCTTAGGGTTGTGGGTCTGTTGAGGGTGCCTATTCAAGGAGCAGATGCTATGAATATGTTACTCTTCTTTTTCTCTCATGCTTTTCATTTCTGCCCTGTTACTCTTCCTCTGTTTCTGTCTAGTCTGTACCTCGGTTTTTATCTCCTCCCTCAATTTCTTAGCCCTTATAGTTGTAGTATAGCACACGAGCAAACATGTAAACTTGTTCATGAGGCTCCTCCAATCCAGTGCCGTAACACTGCACACACTCAACAACTGGTATTCTCAACTCTCATTCAGGATCTGATAGATTCAAAGGCTGAATCTCATGGAGAGATTAGTTTTTGTTTTTGTTCAGAAAAAAACAACTTTAAGATTCCTTGGCGAGGGTGTATGAATTACTCTTAAGCCTTAAGGTTGGTCAGACATTTTCAGAAGTAATTATTGCATTATCATCATAAGTTTGTAATTTGGATGGCTGAAAATTTATCAAGGCCTTAAAACTGCTATTCAGGTTCAATTCAAAATAAAAAGTATAGATTATATTTCTCCAGCATAGCTACATAATCATGCCGACGCAGCCATGTCTGTATGTGGTGCTATTTGAGAGTGCAGACTGACATGCTAGACAGTTTTGTCTGGATGGCACTGAGGGAGGCTGCTACCCTCCCTTGAAAGTATAAGAGCAACTCCTTGTATAGCTCATAGCTCTGCTGGTGAGTTAAAACTGCAATGGAAAAGTATTTGAAAAGTATATTAAACTGTATGATTTCTGTTATTCTCAGGAACACAGCCTTGATAAAGCTGCACAATACAGCAGCAAAACGTTGGTGTGACAAATGTGTGACCAGTTATGAATTGACTGCTATGAAGTAAAAGAGTTGTTGTTTATGAAACACAAAGCACTCTGCTGGTGTGTTTGCTTCTTCCACTGTCTCTTGATTGTATTTCTACAGACTGATTAGTCAGGTGTGGGGATATCGCTTGACAACTTTTCTATGATATCATTCCTAACTGAACAAAACTTTTTTAACAGTGCTTCACAGTCAGTTGCACAATGCATTCCTTTAAATAGGCTTACCCTTCCCACAAGGTTAAAGGGAAAGTGCAAAATTAGGTTTGGATCCTAATTCTTTCTTACTTAAGGTGTTTTTACACACAGGTTCTTTACCGAAATATTCAGTACCTGTGTGGCGCAGTTGTAGTCTGTTCCATTTCATGCTGACTTTTCACACAATGCACTCTGTCGGAAAACTTGTCTTCCGTTTTCTAAAAGCACCTTCTGCTTCCCCAGAATTCCATTCTAGGTAATGACTGGTACCAGAATGGCCACTGCACACAACGTAGTGAAACAGAACACAGCACCACGAACCATGCCAACCAGGGAATGCGGTTCAGGCGAATGTTCGCTGTGGAATCGTAACACGTGCACTTTACACACCAACGGAGGTAACGGTAAACTGCTTCTGCAAAGGTTATTCCGTTACAGAAGAGGTAGTGTAAAAGCACCTTTAGTGTATAGTTTTACTCCAGATTTTGGGATGATTAGTGGCAATGCCATGTCAGTGTAAAAATCAGCAGCTTATCTTATTGTGGGTCCATGCTTGTGAGTTTTACCTCTTTGTTTTTGTTTGATGTTACTTTATAAGAGTGACCTTTAATCAATAAAAATGGATAATTTTTAATTGCAGAAAAAATGCTATCTATTATGCTGGATGTCACATTTCTGATGTTGAAAGCTCTCGTCTCTGCTTTGTGCCTCACGGCTCATTATACTGTGGGTGTTCTGTCACCTCACAACAACAACACAACCTTTCGTGTCTTAAGTTGTTAAAGTGTGTTTGCACTTCTGATCTGAGCGAGTTTAGGGATTCAGATAAGTTCAGGTCAAATGGGAGATTGTTCAGCAGCCTCAGACAGTTGTACAGTACTTAAGGGATGTTTTGCCTATTGTTGTACAGCTTGCTGTTTGATGGTATTTTTTTCACAACATTGCCAAGGGTTCAGTTAATTTATTTTTAGCAGAAGTCTAATACTTCCATGAGTCAAAATCTGGAAGTCATTCCATTTTTTTTGAAGTCAAAATACTTGTCAGATCTCACAATTTGGAAGCCAGTGTTCTAGGAAGGATCAATTTGTGGATGTTAATATAAACATTAATGGTAAAATATAATTTATTTTGGAAAAATGTGCCATTTCCTGTCTTCTGTGTCTTCAATTTTGGGAGTCATCCATTTTTGTGTTTTTAAATGTGGAAGTCAATAACTTCCTCCCCTTTATTTTGGAAGTTTTTATCTTATTTTTGGATGTCAAATACTCCCAAAATGGAGGTAACTGATGCCCTGAATACTTCCAGTTTTATGCAGCTGCTAACTTACTAGTAGATGACCCGATATGTGTCTTGGATGATATATTTTCAAGATTGTAATAACAAGTCTGCACAGTCTGAATACAATCCTTTCTTGGGGGTAGCAGAGTATTGAACTTGGTATGGAAGTCATGGTGATGAGTCCTTGCTGGTACAAGGAGAGTGAACTGGCATGTAGCATAGAACGTAACTGTAGATTGGTTGAGAACCGAATCTGCAATGTTACAGGATATAGGATATGACTCCCAAATTCCAGGGTTGGAAGGAGAACCAGACTGGCTATTGTTTTTTTGTTTATTTTGCTTCAAGTTTTAAAATGTCTATATCTCTATTTAAAGTGTTTAACTTTTAGTTGTCTTTACAGGTTTTTTTGGATACATTAGTTTAAAGGCATAGGTTACTATCCAGAAAGACCCCCCGGTATCTTATAAGGGGAACAAGTTCCAAAGGTGTACTATTTGTGCTGACAATTGTGAGGGGATTCTTTATTTTGGAAAGTTTCTGTGGTGTTTTAAAGACCATGATTTTGGTTTTATCTTCATTTAGCAGATGTTTGTTTAGTATAAAGCAATTCAGTCTACTGTGAATGCTAGACTGGAGTTTTAACTGGACTACTTCTAGTGTTGGGCCTGAGCAACCAGCAGATTACTGTATTGGCTACATTTATTATGGGGTTAAAATCAGCACAGGTAGTCAGTATGTCATTTATGAAAAGGGAAAACGGCAAGTGGTCTAGAACAGATCCTTGCTGGCCAAGAGCAGAACCCTTACTGTAATAGTTCAGGTTCTAGATGTTACATTCCCTGTTTTTACATATTGAGATTGATGCACAAGATAATTAGGAAACCATGTACAGTAAGAGTAAATTCTGCAACACCCACATTTATATGGACAAATGTTACATTAGTAAGATCTCAGCTATATAATGGATTAATTAGAATCAAGGCAAGTGAGAGATGGTCTCCAGTCAGCCTCTGGATTTATTCTGTCTCCCAGGACTAGGATAAAGTATGGGCAAACTAGTTTTGTTGATGCTGGCCCAGTGTTTTGGAATGGGCTACTAGTCAGTTTTAGACCAGTCATAAGACCAAATCCTTCACAGTCTTATACAATGCTGGTTCTTTAACAGAAGACAACTGAATCCATGTTATGATAATGTTGGTACTAGATAATCTATAACAGTTTAGCAAATATGTATTTTACTGATAGCTTCTGCAAAATTATAATCATATGTCATTGATGCTGATTTGCTTGTTATAACAGTGAATGTATCTTTCTGCAAGCTGATGTTTATGTAACTATAGCTGTATGCTACTTAGGAGACCCTTGAAAATAAACAATGGTTCAAGGTACTATTCTTTGCTTTATCCTGTATAAGAATAAAATGATTTTGCTGGCCCGGTGATGCTGACGGTTGAGGCACTGGACGCCACACCCCGTGCCACACTGGCGACCTGGGTTCGGGAATGATCATGGGCCGTTGGGGATTGGTGGGGGTGGGAAAGGATTGAGCATCCAGAGGACTGCTCTTTCCCAGGGGAGGAGGGGGGTAGGCTAGCCGCTATTCTAGCAGCGTTTAGCAGTGGCTGGGGGTCACTGTAACCAGCGGTTGCAATACAGGGGAGAGCTGTGGCAGACGTCCTATGAGTGTGCATGGAAGCACGCACACTGCATGCAGGACATCATTGCACATCTGAACTCTGGGGGAAACAGCTAAAGGAAAAATCCCAGTCCCTGATAGGCAAAGGTGGGGCTAGGGACCACCCCTACACCCAATGTTGAGCACGTTGGCTGCCTCCAGTGCTCCCTCCACTCCCGGATTGCCTGTCCAGATTCCAGGAAGGCCATTGAGGGAGAGTGGTGGTCTGGTGCGAGGGGCTTAAATCTGGGGGAACAGGCACCAGGCAAGTGGAAGTGGAGCTGGCAAAACCAGATGGCAGGACTGAGCCTACTGACAGGGTGGGATGGAGGTGAATAGAGTGTCTTCACAGGAGAGAGTCTGGAGCTCGGTGTAAAAAGAGTCTACAAAAAATAAAAGAATAATATTATTTACTCCTATGTCTTTATATTAGTTATTTGTAGTCTGTTGACTGGAGCACAGTAGCAAAAATAGGTACAGTACAGGGAATAAAAAGCAAACAATAGGCACAGTGCATGTATGTAGACACACATAAATAATAACCAGAAGTTGAACAACTCAGAAATGTAGGATGACATATTAATAAGTACTATATAGGATAATATGCATTTGAAGGTGCAAATACACAAATTAGAAGCAAAAAACAAAGAGGCAACATACTGAAAAACACAATAAAAATAGACATATTTTTAATTTGCAATACAAAAGTCTTTCAAGGTGCTGAATAAAAAGATGGGCTGGGGTGGGCAAACCATGCATTCTAAAGGGCATGGTGAATGAAATAGCAGATAAAGGTGAAGGAAGCAAGGCCAGGGGAAGGGGCAAGAGGGACATTAGGGGAGGAGAAGTTAGTTGCAGCGGTAGGTATGAAAGAAAGACCCCAGAGGAGTGCTTTGAAAAGAAAAGTAAAGATGAGGATCTGAGAGCAGGATGGAGGTTGTTCCATAGGAGGAGAAGGCAGAATAATAAGGAAGATTCCTCAAAAGCAGGATTTTCATTTAGAGACAGAGCAGGAATCAGGAGTAAAGGGAATAGGATGAGAGGAGGGATGACGAGGAGAATGAGGAGAGATAACAGAGGAGAGAACATAGCAGAATATGGCAGAGTGGGGAACTTTGCAAAAAGCATTGAATTTTACTGGAGGGAAGGGAAAGGTTAGAGTACAGGGAGCAGTGGTGTGTGTGTGGAAGGCAGTTGAAGGCAAAACAACCAAAGGAGTGGAATAGTGGTGTCCAGCCGGGCCAGGGAAGATTTAATAGAATCACTATAAACAAAGTCTGCATAGTCCAAACATCAGGAGAATCATCCTGAGGACAGTCTTTTGGTGGAAAGGGAATGGAACACATAATTTATTGCAGTGAAGTACACTAAGCTTGTGCAGGAGTTTATTTGGGGGTCTTAAAGCAGCAGTATTTGTTGGTCAGCAAAAACATTTCATTATATAGTTTTAACCCCCCCAACACCACCACCTTGTAGTGTGAGGCTTACCTTCCTGGACTTTACAGAGCCCCAGCCAGCAGACTGCCTCAAGGTGCTCCCTCTGGCCACAACAACTGGGGCTTTGCAACAGGGCTGGAATGGGAGCAGGAGACAGGATTGACAAATGTTGGTGGCAACAATGCCACTGAACCACGGCTCCTACTACATATCAAAGGCAGCAACTTGCCATCGATGGACACTTACCGCCACAACTGCACTTAACAACTTGTGTGTGCACAAATAATTATTTTAGGGCAGGAGCCATTCTAAATTTAGACTTCTGGGCAAGTGCCTCTAAAACTACAAGGAGGGCAGCTATCTTAGCCACATCTGCCCCATATCACTGTGGCAGCAGGGTCAGAGGTGGCTGCACAGTCAACTAGACCACAAAGCCTGGCAGGGGGCAACAGATGGCTCCTGTGACACAGGAGGACTTCATTAAGTTTACCAATCAGCCACTGATAATCAGATAGACACTCCCCTGTGAATGGCAGAGGGTGTCAACCAATGGGAGGCCTGGATCCACCAGTGAAAATCAGGAGATGTTCCAGAATTTTTCAGTTCTGTCTCAGAGCCAGTTTGGAGGCAGAGCTGCCATTCTGAGCTTGCCAGTGTTGGAGGCTTGACGTTTCTACCGCCAGGAACCAATAGGCATCTACTGGGCTTGAATAGTCACACATCAGCAGAAGACTGCTATACCCACAGATGGAAGATATATGCCTGTTTTATAGACTGTAAAAAAACATTTAATTCAGTTTGGCATCCTAGACTCTTTGGCAAGCTCTTCCAGTTTGGATTTGGAAGGAAGACATGTGACATTGTTAAAGTTCACTCATCCATATGCTGTAAAATTAAGGTTAACGGCATGCCATCAGAGTCCTTTAATGAGGAATGAGGAGTAAGAGTGGGATGTTGCTTGAATCCTATTCTCTTTCATCTTTATAACAATTATCTGTCACTTCTGTTGGAGGGGTCTCAAGTGCCTGGGTTAACATTGAATGACACTGCAGATGACCTAGTCATATTATTACCCACTCATCATGTCCTCCAAGAACATCCAAATCTTTAGGAGACTTACTGTAGCAAATTGACTCTCCTGATAAATTTAAATAATATGTTTTAAACAAAATGTAACCCTCTAAAGGTGGCGTCCACTTCAAATCACAGGCAGAAAGCAAAAAAGAAAATTAGACACACTCACCAGAGACTGGAATTAATGCGTTTATTACAGAATATGTATCATGTGGATGGACACAGAGTGATAACACCCCTGTTTAAATAAGACTAAATGTATGGTTTTCCAGAAAAAGCCAAAACAACAAAAGCAAATTTAAATTCTATATTAATGGGAATGAAATGGATCACACCCTGGTATATACAGTAGCCTCCTGGCCAAGCTCATCGGAGTGAAATGCCGAGGCTGCTGGTTAATGGTGTTCCCAGCGTTATCTTGTTGCATTTTGGAGCAGTGAGAAAATTAAATTGCCAATCTATTTTGCCAACTATACATGTGTCTCACTGGTATCTTTGGACTTGTACTTCATCCTACACCTCTGGAGTGCAAGGTGGCCTCATTTTTTTTTTTATATACAGTAGTTATCTTGGCCTGACAATTAGTGCATTGGCTGTTAAAATTTTGCAGGAAAACTCCCTCTGTGTCTTTTATGCTATAAAGAAACAACTTGACCCATTCAGCCCTATAAAGCTATGGTTAAAATGATCTGACAGCATAATTCAGCAAATCATTTTATAGCAGTGAAGATTGAGGACCAACAATAAATTCAGACTATGCAAAATGGGACAAACCCCCAACCTCACTTACTACACTATCTTGTAAATACCTATACATACTGCAGACTAACTTGGTGTCATTGGCAAATTTGAATAGTTAATTACCCATTTCTTTATTAATGTCACTGACCACCCTTTTTAATAAATCATGGGAGGATGGTGTGGTACCTGAGGACTGAAGGAGGGCGGATGTGATTCCCCTTCACAAAAGTGGGAGCAAGACAGAGGCAGGAAACTACAGACCTGTCAGTTTGACCTCAGTGGTAGGGAAAATGATGGAATCACTTCTGAAGGAAAGAATTGTTGAGTACCTAGAGGCCAGTGGTGCACAGCACCCAAGGCAGCATGGGTTCTCAGCAGGAAGATCATGTCAGACAAATCTAATTGATTTCTTTGACTGGGTGACCAAAGTAGTAGACCAGGGAGGGGCTGTGGACATGGTCTACCTAGACTTTAGCAAGGCATTTGACACAGTCCCGCACAAAAGATTAATAAACAAATTAGCCAGCCTGAGAGTGGGTCCCAGGGTGGTAGCCTGGGTGAAACACTGGCTGGACAACAGGACACAGCGGGTAATAGTAAATGGAGTCCACAGTCAAGATAGGGGGTTACTAGTGGGGTACCGCAGGTTTCAGTACTGGGGCCAGTCCTTTTTAATGTCTTTATAAGTGATAGTGCAGAGGGACTGGAAGGGAAAGTATGTCTCTTTGCAGATGACACAAAGATCTGCAACAGGGTTGATACACAAGGTGGGGTGGAAAGGATGAATAGGGATTTGGTAAGGTTGGAGGAATGGTCAAATGTGTGGCAGCTTAGATTCAATGCAAAGAAGTGCAAAGTAATGCACCTGGGAAACAAAAACGCAGGGGAAGAGTACACAATGGGGGTAAGATACTGACAACAACAAAAATTGAAAGGGACCTGGGATTAGTCATATCAGATGACCTAAAGGTAGGCCAGCAATGTGAGAAGGCAGTAAGGAGGGCTGGGGGATACTAGGATGCATAGGGAGAGGCATCACCAGTAGAAAATAGGAAGTTGTTGACCCTCTGTACAGACAGTTAGTAAGACCGCATCTGGAGTACTGTGTACAGTTCTGAAGACCCCATCTCCGCAAAGACATAGACAGAGTGGAGGCTGTCCAGAGGAGGGCAACCAAAATACTGCAGGGTCTGCACCACAAGACATATGAAGAAAGACTAAAGGAGCTTAAGATGTATAGTCTCGAGGAAAGGAGGGAGAGGGGGGGCATGATAGAAACTTTCAAATACCTCAAGGGAATCAACAAAGTCCAAGAGGGTAGCATCTTTAAGAAAAAGAGATGAGTAAGAACAAGGGGGCACAATTTGAAGATAGAGGGGGAATGGCTCAGAGGTACTGTTAGGAAGTATTTCTTCACAGAGAGGATTGTAGATGCATGGAACAGCCTGCCTGAGGAGGTCATAGAGTCAAAAACAGTGGGGGAATACAATAATGCATAGGACAGACATAAGGCAATTCTAGTGGGTGGTAGGAGGAAGTAGGCCGTTGGTTAACTAGGATCTGCAGCTTATCCGTTAGGTATGAAAATGGGCAGACAAGGTGGGCCTAGCGGTCCTTATACTAACATACTAAAATGCCAGTAGAATAGGCCTAATGGTCTCTTGAGTCTGCTCGATTTTTGATTTTGGTGTCCCCCCTCCCCCTTGGGTTATACTGTCCCCAGTCCCAGATGTTCCACCTGTATTGGACCTGGTCAGATTTACCCTCTCCCTGTACCTATCCCATCCCCTCTTAAACCGGTCTACAGTCTCCGCCTCTACCAGCTCCCTGGGCAGTGCATTCCATGGCTCCACCACCCTTTCAGTGAAATAACATCTCCTCCTCTCCCCTCTGAGCCTGGCCTCTTCCAGCTTACACCCATGACCCCTTGTTGCCCCACCCTCCTTCCTTTGGAACACCCTGACTGGGCCTCCTTTATTGATCCCTTTCATGTACTTAAAGAACTCTATCATGTCCCCCCCATCCCTCCTCTCCTCCAGGATGTACATGTCGAGCTCCTTGAGCCTCTCCTCATAGATCCTCTCCCCCAGGTCCCAGATCATTTTGGTTGCCTTCCTTTGGACCCTCTCTAGGAGTGTAATGTCCCTCTTTAATGTGGTCTCCAAAACTGTACACAATACTCGAGGTGTGGCCTAACCAAGCAGTTGTACAGTGGAAGGATCACTTCTGCCCTTCTGGAGGTAATCTCCCTAGTGATGCATCCCAGCATCCTATTTGCCTTTGCCGCTGCCCTCCTACAGGTCTCTGAGTTGTTCATTTTGACATCTACCACTACCCCCAGGTCCCTCTTACCCTCCGTGACTTGAATCATGTCTCCTCCCAGAGTATACCCCTGGCCTGGATTTCTGACTTCCAGGTGCAGAACCTTGCATTTCCCCGCATTGAATTTTAGTTACCATTTTCCTGACCACCTTTCCAGAGCCTCCAGGTCCTCCTGCAAGGCCACCCTCCCCTCCTCCCCATACACCACTGCACCCAGCTTTGAGTCACCTGCAAAGAGACTCATCTCACTCCTGATTCCCCTCCTGATGTCTGAGATATAGGCATTGAACAGGAGTGGCCCCAGCACTGATCCCTGGGGAACCCCACTAGTAACCCACCTTGGGGATGTGGCTAACCCTCCAACCACCACCTTCTGAGTACACTCAGAGAGCCAATTTCCTATCCATCTTAACAACTGTCTCCCTACCCCCATTTCCTTCAGCTTAGCCAGCAGGCCACTGTGGGGAACCGAATCAAATGCCTTGCTAAAGTCCAGAAAGAGGACATCCACTGGCCTACCCTGGTCCAGGGTCCTCGTCACCCTGTCATAGAACTCAACAAGGTTTGTCTGGCATGATCTTCCCGTGACAAAGCCATGCTGCCTATTGTCCAAGTACCCAGTTTGCTCCAGTAACCCCCCTAGCCTTTCCTTGACAATGCCCTCCATCACTTTACCGACCACCGATGTCAGGATAACGGGCCTGTAATTTTCCGCCTCCTCTCTTGATCCCCCTTGTGGATTGGCATGACATGGGCTACCGTCCAGTCTTGGGGCACCCACCCAGTCCTCAGAGAGATGTTGAAAAGCTCTGCTAGAGGGACTGCCAGGACATCCGCCAGTTCCCTCAGCACCCTGGGGTGCACCTCATCTGGCCCAAGTGCTTTCTCTGTCCGAAGGGACCTGAGGGCTTCCCTTACTCTCTCTACTGGAATTTCAGCCTTCATGTCCTTCCCCTTTTCACCCTGCACTGCTGGGCCCCCACCGGTCTGTGGTGGCCAATCCCTTTCCCCAGACCCATCAGGGCCCCTGGTCTCTACTGGTCCCACCCCTTGCTCTGGTTTACCCCTGCTCCCCTCGCAAGACATAGCCCCTCCATCTCCCCTGGTAAAAACTGAGGCAAAGTACTCATTTAGGACTTCTGCGTGTTCCCCCGCTTCCTGTGCCCAACCATTCCTATCCTTATCTTGCTGATCTGCTCCCTTACTTTCCTTTTTCCCCCATGTCTAAAGAACCCCTGTCCCCCTTCCGGATCCCACTGGCCAAGGACTGCTCCTTTTTTGCCTTAGCTGCTCTCATCACCCTGGTGACTCTCTTGGCTGTCTGCTCATATTCCTCCTGATCCCTTTCGCTCCTTGAGCACTTGAAGTGCCTATAGACTGCCTTCTTTTCCCTCACCACCTCCTGTACCTCCCAAGTCCACCAGCAGGGTTTTCTGACCTTACTGAACTTATGCCTTTCCCTTGTGGAGGATCTGGTAACCCTCTGTATTCCCCTCCTAATGATCCCCCACCTGCTGTCAGCATCCATATCCGGCCTTACCCTGTCCAGATGATCTTTAAGGATACTTCCCGTCTCCCTGAAGTCTGCATCCCTAAAGTCGGTTACTACCGTCCTTGTTCAGCTTTCCTCCCCCCAGGTCCAGTAAGTACCAGACTGTGGCATGATCACTCCCCACCAACGGGTCCCTCACCTCTAGGCCCCTAATCTGATCACTGTCCACCAGGACCATGTCCAGTGTCCAGGCCTCCCTAGTTGACTCACCCACCTGTTGTGTCAGAAATGCATCCTGGAAGACATCCAGCAGCCTCTGCTCTCTGGCCACTGGTGACGTCAAAGTCCCCCAATCTGTTCCTGGCACGTTGAGGTCCCCATTACCACTACCCTTCCCTTTCCCAGTCTACAGTGTCCCTCGAGATTTGCCACCAAAGATTATTCCAGGACCTCCGCAAGTGCTGGTGGTCTGTATACCACTCCGACCTTTACTCTCTTACCCCCCTGCATCAGCAAGGTGACCCAAATAGCCTCCACATTCCCCTCTGCCTCCTCTACTCCTCCAACACCCATGCCATTTCTGACTAACAGTGCTACACCCCCCCTTCCCTCCCCCCTATGTTTTCTGAACATGGTGTAGCCCTCCAGATTTAGGTCCCACTTGTGCTCTTGAGTGACTCAGGTCTCAGTGACTGCTGCCACATCTACCTCCCCCCAACTAGCTCAGGCATTTTATTTCCTAAGCTCCTGGCATTTATCAGAACCACTCTCCACCCCTTTTCCCTCCTCTCCTTTCTCCTTCTTGAGCTCCCATTTCTCAGCTCCTGCTCCCCACCTGGTGACTCATCCCCATCTCTCCTTAGCCCCCTAGAGGAGTGGAGACCCTGTTCCTCAATTATTGTACCTGCTGACACTGCCCCTTTTTTGACCCCCCTTCACAAGTTTAAACCCCACCTTTCGCTGATGAACCCAGCTAGTTTGAGCTTAAGGATTTCCTTACCCTCCAAATTAAGGTGGAATCTGTCCCTAGGGTACAGCCCCTTGTCCTCCCAGGTCTCCCCCAAGTCCCCCACTAGGCCATACCCCATTTCTCCACACCCTAAGGAACTGATTAATCTCCCTAATCTTCATCTTGTTTTCCCCACTAGCCCTTGGCATCGGCAAGGGGGAGGTTAGAGTACTGCTATTGGGGGACTCCATGAGCAGAGGCACCCAGTGGGAGGGGCAGGAGGAGGGTAAAACCTGTCTAATCAGAACCAAATGCCACCCAGGCCCGACAGTGCACAAGGCCAAGCATGAGTTGCATTCACTGGCAAGGGAATGTGAGGGGACTCCAGACATTCTAGTGCACTTGGGGACAAATGACATAAATGGTAATAGTGAACTAGAAATTCAGGTAAGGTTCCGGGAGCTGGCCATGGTATGCCTTTCCATGGGCTGTAAGCTCTCCTTTTCCGAAATCCTGCTTCGGGTTCCTCCTCCTCCTCCTTCCATGCCACTCCTCATCTCTTCATCTGGATTCTCCCCTCAACCGGCTCCTTGCACCTCCCACAATTGGGTGTTGAAGGTAGCCCCTTCACTATTGTCCCTGGTCACCTCCTCTACCCATGTCCTGGCCTTCTTTAACCCCCCCACCTGAGTATCTTTCTCTGTATCTCTTTCCCCACTCCTTACTAATGCATCCATCTTATCCATTTGCCTACTTGGCTTTCTGCTCGCTATCATCCCATCTACGTCCTGCGCCCTCCTGCCTGTCATGCTCCCCTATTCAGTACCATTAGTCTCCTCCTTGTTCCCCTGATCCTCCTTTTTCTTCTCTCCCTACCCCTCTTCCCCCATCCTGTCTGGGACCCCCTCTATTGCGCCCTTGCCTCTTGCCCCTTTCACCCTTTCTATCCGTCCCTGCCCCAGCTTCACCAGCAGCAACATCATCATCCTCCTCCTCCTCCTCCTTCTCCTCCACCACACCCCCATCTTCTACCAATGGGCGTAGAGAGTTAAAACAATTTGTAAGCCTTAGCCCAACCCCCAGTGCCCCCGTCCCTACTGCCCCTCTTGGTTTCCTTTGGACACCCCCAGACTCTTGCCTACTGCTATGAAAATTTCCACCTTTTGGGCCCCATCTGCCAGGGTCCCCTATAGCCCCCTGTGTACCCCCCTTCCCTTCTCTCCTAGTGTGAGCACCTCTCTTCACTCCTTCCCCAGCTTGGGAGGCCCCAGCACCTAGTGCTTCCATGTAGGTGACCACTTGCATCCTACCTCTCCAATCCTCCCCCCCCAGCACCCCCAGCTGGCTTCAGATTCCCTCTACCTCCTCCTTAAGCTGTGCCAACTGGTAGCACACTGGGCATCCCCCAAACTACCCAGCCCAGTCCAGTATTATGGCCGCACCACACCCTGAGCACCCAACCACCTTCCTGAAGATACCTGCTCTAGTGATATGCGGTCCCTTCCCCATCATCACAGCAGTCTTTTCTAGGCCAAATAACCAACTAATCCTAGCCCAGCCTTTAACAGAAAGTTTACTAGATATATTCCTTTTGAAGGCCCTCCACAATATCCAACTATCACACTACTCAGCAATTCATTGTGGATGATGCACTCCTATTTGAGACCTACCTATGCTTTTTCCCTGCCCTGTGACTGCATTATTGGATAGAACTACATAAGTTGCACCTGAAGCCTTTTCCTGCAATTGCAGGGCAGGTGTTCCCCAATAAATGAGCTGTGCTCAGGGGATGGAGGGGTGGGGGTTGGATTAGGGCCCACACCCGACTCTCACAAGAGTGTATCAGCCCTGTGTCTGCCCCTCACTGCACCTCCAAGCACTGCAACCTCCTCCGGAGGAAGGTCCCACACAAACACTGTATTAAACAAGTCAGCACTCCTGCCCAAAAGTCCACAGACCGATAAGAATGTAAAGCTTATCCAGCAACTAAAATCCTTTCCCCATCTGCTCAGCAAAAGCAGGTTCACACAACCTCTGCCAGACCCCAACTCTTTCTGCAGTACTGCTATGTGAGAAGCCCTGGTATTTAAGCCCCAATTAGCTGTAAATTGATCCTGGCTGCGAAAGGCAGAAACTTCCAGAAAGCTGCTCACAATACCTGTAGAAAAGATAAATGAATATCCAGCTTCCACTATCGATCCCCCACACCAAACAACATTTATTAAACAAGTCAGCACTCCTGCCCGAAAGTCCACAGACTGATAAGATTTAAAGCTTATCCAGCAACTAAAATCCTTTCCCCATCTGCTCAGCAAAAGCAGGTTCACACAACCTCTGCCAGACCCCAACTGTTTCTGCCATCAAATTCTATGTTTATATGATGTATGCTGTAAATAATGCTGGGCCCAGCACCAACCCCTGCGGAATGCCACTGACAACCTCTCCAGATATGCACTTGGTTATCCACCTTATGATTTTATTGTTTGTACTCATTTTTTTTAAGTTTCTGTATTAGTATATTGAGTGGTACCTTGTCAAATGTTTTTTGGAAGTCAAGATAGATTATTTCTACAGGGATGTTTTTGTTTATTGTTTTGTTAATTTTTTCATAAAAAACAAGAGCATAGGTTGTGCATGACCTATTTTTCTTAAAGCCATGATGGCTATTATCAGACTGGTTTTTCATATTGATGTCAGCATCCAATGTATTCTTTAGTGTGGTTTCTATTACTTTCCATACAAAAGATGCATGGCTGATGGGCCTGTAATTGGAGGTATTGGTCCTGTCTTCCTTTTTGAATGTTGGGATTATGCTTTTCCAGTCATTCTGCACTTCTCTCATTTCATATGATTAATTAAGTAGTACAATTACTGGCTCCACCAGACAGTCACCAGTTTTCTTTAGAAGTCTAGGATGTAGCATATTGGGCCTGGTGGATTTATTAATCTTGATTTTATTTAATAATTTCATTACCTCTGCTGTACTTATTGCTTGGTGTAATTAGTGATAATAAGAAGAATCAGCATTTATATAGCGCTTTTCATACACAGTATCCCAAAGCACTTTACAAGCAATGCTAGACTGGTAGTAAAGTGACTGAATGTGTGGTGGCGGCCATATTGCACATCATCACCCACACACAGCCTGGATAATTGCATGACCCGGTTTATGGGAAGGGGAATGTTGGCCAGAACACTGGGAATGTTCCCTGCTCTTTGCGAAGAGTGCCCTGGGTTCTTTTACTTCCACCTAGACATCCACCAGGATGGGCAGAAGGGACCTCCGTTTAACATCTCATCTGAAGGATGGCACACCCCAGCAGTACAGCACCCCCCAATACTGCACTCGGATGCCAGCGATTTTTAGGTGCAAATCCAATCCCGGTGTGGGACGAGAACCCATGACCTTCTGGTCTAGAGGCAGTTGTGCTACCAACTGAGCCACTATTAAGCCCTTAATGGGCTTAATAGTCTTGTAAAGAAGGCAAAGGTTTTGGAGGCTATAAAAAAAACATAAAGCCATCCTTTGTAGTCCAACAAGAGACCCATTTGTCAAAACAAAAGCATCAAACATTAAATACATTTGGGTATTCCTAGGTGATAGCTTCTATGTTTCAGAAGGGTAAAAGGTGAGGGCTAGCCATTTTAATAGTGGAAACTACCCCATTTCAAACCAGCAGTGCTTATGTGGATTCTCAAGGAAGAATGGTCCTAGTGATGGGGAGGTATCTTGGGGTTGATGTAACATTAGTTAGTTTTATTTCTCCCTCCTGGATTTGATGCAGCTACAGTGCATACTTTATTAAATAAAATATTAGAATATCATCATGGAATATTAGCGATGGGAGGTGAGTATAATATGATTTTTGAGCAATTGGATAGTACCATCTTTAATCCCCTTAGACACACAGCAGCCAAGAAGGTATGTAAAACTTTTGTGAAAGAGGCGCAGTAGGCTAGGTGGATACTTGGTGAAGTCTAGATCTCACTGGGAAACAGTACAACCACTACTGCAGTCCTCACAAGATATATACTTTGTTGAGTATTGTCCCATTACCAAAGAACATTAAGTCACAGTGGACTCTGAAATCTTACCAGTCATATTCTCTGACTATGCCACTCAACTGTTGAAAGTGGACAAGGGTCAGAAAGGGGGGAAGCACCCTGAGGTGCCTAAACAACTATCTTCTCAATATCCCAGAGTTTAGAACTTTGTTTCTAGGAAAAATGAATCACATTCTCCTAAAGAATTCTCAGGAGAATGTCGCCACTGGAATTATTTGTGATACCCACAAAGCAGTGTTGAGGGTGAGGTTATTAGTTTTGCTTCAAGAAGTAAGGGGATGAGGGAGGAAAAATTGTTCTATTTACAGCAAGAATTAGCTACAACTCAACTGGCTCATATGCAGGGAGAAACATCAGTGGAAGACAATAAATACAGGAGACTTTAACTTATAAAACTGAGATTTCACTTTGATAGCTAAAGAAATGATTTAATGAAGGGGGAGTCCAGAGGCTAAATATTCAAAGCTTAGCCCAGACACTAAGGGGTGTTTGTCCATGTTAACTGGGTTTTGTACCCAATTTTTGGGTGGGGTCTATATTCAGACACCCCATTATCTCCTGAGTGCTGAGTTACTGCTGCACCCTTGCAAATGAGGGGGTGCTCCTCCCCTGCATACAGGCACAGCAGGAAATTGAGAGGTTTGCACAGGCAGTAAATGCCTCTAGAATGAATGCAATTTACTGCCTTTGTAAACCCCAACTTAATGGGGTGTAAGGCTCTGGTGGCAAAGATATCGCAGCTGGCTTCCCTCTCACTCCCCAATGCTGGCCTGATGCAGCTATGCATGCCTTGGTGCCTAGTGACACCTCCCTCACTCCTATCCCTGTCCCTGTAACAGATTAATTATTCCTTGGTGTCTTGTGGCACCCCCACACTCCTATCCCTTTCCCCCTCATAGAATGGTGATTCCCTAGTGTCTAGTGGCACCCCCACCCTCCAAGCCCCATCTCCATAACAGATTAGTTATTTCCTGATATCTAGTGGCACCTCCTCCCTCCAGTCCCCGTCCCTATAATATAATGATTCCCTGATGTCTAGTGGCACCCCCCAACCCCAAGCACCTATCCCAGCTGACAGCCCATAGTCTCTAGCATCTAGCCCCCTGCACTGTGCAAACCACCCTGCCACTCCCCTTACTTCTGTCACTGTCAGTGCTGCACAGATCTGATAGGGTGACCTGCACAGCCCCCCCTCTCACCACTTCAGCTGGCTGCTGCACAGAATGATAGGGAGCGTGCATACTGTCTACAGCCTCAGGGGTGGATGGTGCCACTAGACACCAGGAAATCACTGTTCTATTATGGGAATGGGGATTGGAGTGTGGGGGTAACACTAGACACCAGGAAATAATTAATTTGTTAGGAGGATTGGGGATAGGAGGATGGGGGTGCCACTAGATGCTAGGGAATCACTATTCTATTAGAGGTATGGGGATCAGAGGGCAGGAGTTCCACTAAACACCAGGGGATAACTATTCTATTAAGGGGATGGGGATCAGGGGAGGGGGTGCCATGCAACACCTTGGAGGTCATGTAACTTGTGGGGTTAGGTGTTCTAGGTGTGGTGAGGGCCTCTCAGTACCCTGTCTGACATGGCGGGTGACCTCTGTGGGGGCACAACCCTCAGCTGCTTCACATGTAAATGAACCCATAATGGGCATGCAAGTGACCCCTTAGAGCTGTGCATGCCCAATGGGCTCATTTGTATGTTGCCAGTTGAATATCACGCCGGGCATCCCAGTGTTATCAGGTCTGGGGGTGCTGTTCTCTGGTTCTCTGCCCATCCCTATGGGCTTCATACATCCCAGATCCCTGGTGGGGCAGCACTACTCGATATCACACTGTACCGACATGCCCCTATATTCAGCTGGATAGTACTGGTGCCCTGTCTGACTGGATATAGCATCTTCAGGGTCACGGGCATGGGCAAGCACAGCGCAGACCTTAGCGCTCTTCTTTTGCTCATATTCCAATATTGGGCCCCATGTGTGTACAATGTTAGCCTTCCAGGTAAGGTGGTGTATTGCACAGACATCTCCTTCCCAGACACAAGACCCTCATACATCCGATTTGGTTTATAGATCCTCAGCAGATTTTAAAGGCCTTTCATACATATTATCTTAATCTTTATTCAAAGGACAAATCCCCGGCAGATGATCTCCTGGAGGGGTTTTAGACTTCCTTGGAGCTCCTGCAATTAGTGCAACCACATATGGAGACTCTTCAGGACCCAATTACCATGGAAGAACTAGATCAGGTTATTCAGAATTTTAAAAATAGCAAAAGCTCTGCACCCAATGGTTATATGGGGGAATTCTACTAAATGTTCTGGAAACAGCTTTTAGCCTCCCCCTTGTCAACATTTCATGAGGTAGTATTTATTGGTGTAGTCTCCTACCTGGAAGCAGGCAACAATTTTGGCCATCCCTAAACCTGATAAAGGTAAAGAACTATGTTCATTATACCATCTGATTTCAGTCCTAAATATGGATTACAAATTATTTACATCTATTTTAGCTGGACGACTAGATAAACATCTTCAGAGCCTTATGAACAATTATCAGAAGGGCTTAGTGGTGGCTCTGCAGAGGCAGGACAATATAAAATGCATGTTACATCTGCTACATTCTGCCACCTAGTCAAAAGTTGCATTTTTGTTGTTAAGCCTTGAGGTAGAGGTATTTGACAGGGTTGTATGGACATTTTTTTTGCCACACTGCAGAGAAGGGACTTCCCCCCTTTGTTTCTTCACGTTTTACTAGTTACTTATGATAAATCTTTGGCAAATATTAACATTACCAGGCAGATTTTGTGGACTTTCCAGCCACTGCAGAGGTACTCAGCATGGTTACCCATGTTCTCACCTGTTATATGTCGAGCCTCTGGTGCAGGGAATGTGGCTGAAGGAACATATTACAGATATTGCACTGGTGGTGGTGGTGGGGGGGAGGGCACAAAAATTTACTTTATATGCTGATTACTTTTGGTCTATTCAATGCAGGCAGAGACAGCACTGTGTCCATTATGGGAGTGTTTGACACAGTTTAGGAAATTGGCAGGATGTAAGTTAAATGCCTCTAACATGGAGGTTTTGCAGATTAACTACAGTTCTACAGAGGTCATAATAGTGACCTGCCAATTTAAATGGAATTTACCTGCTATAAAATATTTGGAAGTTTTTATCTGCATTAAAGGGATACAAGTTATCTCACTTAACTATGATCCTATATCACAACAGATTGCTAAGAAATTGGAGGCGTTCATACACCTGCCTCTTTCACTTATGCAATGGATTCATATTATACAAATGAACATTTTGCCATACTTATTATTTTTGGCACATATCCCTAGAAAAAAAACATGACAACATTTCTTCTTTAATTTGAAACAAAGCGCCACAAGCTGGCTTTGCTCACAGGCAAGACAGTCAGCTCTGTGTTTCACTTTCAGTTCCGACAGTTCCCCATTAGTATTCTGCCTGCCATTCAGTGTCCTCAGTTGATTTATTGCAATTTAATTACTATGCCTTGTGCTAAAGAGAAGCCAACAGGCTGATCAGCTTCTCGGTGTACTGTCAGTATAGTAATTGTCGCTAGCGCATGCTCAGTTGTTAATTAGCACTCGCTCGAGTGAGCAGAAAAGGACACGCAAACTACATGGCTACAAACAATCATGTATGTCTGTCTGTCTCAGATGGGGGAGAGACGCACACAAACTGAGAGACACACAGAATCACACAAACACTGAGAGAGGGAGCATGAAGCATCAGTACCACCTGCTGGACTACTTTTTCTTACATTTCCAATATATGCCTCCCACACCAAAAAAAGAATAAACATGTCATAAAAAATTTTTTTATTTACTTTTTATTATTATTTTAAAATGTGCCATTGTATAATAGCAATAAGGCACCCCAGGGTGTGTGCTATTGTGTAATAACAACACTCCTCGGGTGGTGGAAGCACTCAGCTTTGCCTCTTGCTTCAAACCACCTGAGGAGTGACATTATTACACAATAACACACACCCTGTTGAGTCTTATTGCTTAAATTTATACTTGTCTGCCTCAGCAGACTAGGCTTTATGAACTCCCAAGCTTGTACTATAAACTGTATATATCTTTAAAAAGCCTTGTTGGTGTAAGCCTGCAAAAGATCAAAATTTCCCTTCCCGGATAAATTGATAAGGCTAAGACAAACCCTGCCTTTCCCCAGTGAAGAAAGGTGTGATCTAAAGTAGCATGCAGAAATGTCACTATGTGGGGGAGTGAATAAAATAAAAAGGCAGTAGTAGATAAAAAGGTATGCATTACCGTCTTCCACCAGTGTTGTAAAGTAGTAAAGGTATAAATGTTATCTGTGATTTCTGTGATAGACTGAAGTGGATGCACAAATAATACTGGGGCTAACCCTAGCATATCTTCCTTCATTAGTTCCAGGGACTTCTGATGAGCCATGTATGTTGAGGAAAGCAAACAGAAGGCTGTGCGGAGCTGCACCTCCTGATGATAACAAGTTAAATTTGGGAGAGGTAACCCTTGCTGCTTCTTTGGTAGTTGCAAAATTGCATATTTAATATGGGGTCTTTGATCATTACAGATATACCCTGAAATTAGCCTGTCACATTTAAGATAATAGTCTTGAAAAGGGGTTACTCATAGGATTCTAGGGTTATTATGAAATAACATCACTGTTGAAGGCACCCAGTGACCAATCAGAAGGCAGGAAAGTTCCTTGCCATTGTAAAATTACCAATATTTTATAGCCTCCTACAGTCAATATGGGGGAGAAGGACAGATACAGCACCCCATTTTGCAGCTGTACAGAGCGTTGTCTCAGTTCTATCCTCCAATAGTAGATATAATTAAACAATGCTGGAAGGCAGAGTTTGAACTCTTGATTCCCCAAAGCAGTGGGGAGAGTATTTGTCTAGTATTCACATGGTTTCTTCATCTTATATATATGGACTGAATTCTCATGGAAAATGCTGATCAGGTTCTTTGAAATCCCAACATAAATCTCAGTTGAAGAGGGGAGTGGCATTTTGGCAAGGCTATGGCAAGACCTTGGCAACTCATTCACATATATTTTGGCAATGTCAATTCTTAAAGTCATTTTGGGACCAGCTACAGAAGGTGTTGCGGGAACCGACAAGAGAACCAATGGATCTGACTTTGGTCTCGCTATTGTTTCGAGAGCTACCTGGGCTTTGTAGGCTGCTCTGGCCTGCAAAATGATAGCTATGCACTGTGCTTGACAGGCTAAAAAGGCTATTGTGAAAAAAAATTGACAACTAGAATACAGACTATTCAATTATGGTAGGTTGGATATAGTGACAGGCATACTGTATATATAATGGAAAAGCTAATGGCTAAACCTAATCATATACTCCTGAAGTTTGAGATTTTATGGCAAAAGTGGGTATTCTTTATTATGTCGAAAAGACCAGACTTTGTTCCATAATTGAGAAGTAGGTGCTGCTGCTTTTTGTCAGCTTAATACCCCCAAACTGTCTGTACTGGATAACCTTGATAATCTGTGCACGGTCTATGGTGGTGCAACAAACTGTATGTTCAGCACCTGTTTATTCTGAAAGCTTTTAATAAAACAAAATTAACAAAAATCACCTGTATCACCTTACTATTCAACTTAAAAAAAATCAGGCTACTTTACAGGGTCATTGCCTTACTGCTAAAGCCTTCTTGACCATTGAAAATCACATACTTTTTTTTCTCCTGAATTATGGCAGTATTCTCTTTACCTCTTTGATTGGCAGGAAAAAGCCTTTCCACAATATAGAGAGCGTTTTGCCCTTGATGGTGACATATGGCTGTGCCATTGCTTAATTTACAGCGATCTTGATGGCTGTTCCCTGAAGTCTAGTTAAACCATTTTCTGGGCAGAACCACTTATAAAATCCTCACATCTAGCTCTCCTATCATGTCTAGCCAGCCAACTCAGTTTTCCTGAAAGTCCTTAGGTCTCAGCTCAGTTTCAGCTAAGCAAGCACTAAGGCATGATGGGGGGGGGGGGCGTTATGGTGGGATAACAGCCCGCCTCAGGTGGGTTGAAGAACGAGGTGAAGCTGAGTGCTTCCACCACCTAAGAAGGGCTGTTATCCCACCATAATGCCCTGCTCCCAGAGAGTGACATACTGTGATTATGAAATGGGTCCATTACCATTGGTGAATAAGATATTTTTGAAAACACTTTTTATATCATTTAATAGGAAATGTAAATTAAAAAATGTACACAAATCTTTTAAAACAAAAAAAGTAGTCCTATTTGGTCACTATAGCATTGCCCCCTGGCCAGCAGGTGGAGGCATTCCTGCATATGAGGATGTGTGTGACTAACAGAAATAGTGAGGGCAGGCAGAGATTTCAATAGACAGTGTGTCATCAGAGAAATGCGATGTACTGTGCAATGTAAAGTGTGTACACTTCGGATCACAGTATGGTGTTGTGAGCAATGGTGGTGGTTGACCAGCTGTGAAAGCATGAGAGACAGTGGGGCCGAAAGCCATTCATTGGAGTCACAGTCTGTGGCTGAAGTTGGCGGTAACAGTGTTCTTTTGAGACGTAATCTGCAGCTGAAGTAAAACTAGAAAAGGTAAATTCAGGGGAAAATGAAATTGTGGGCAGGTGGTTACATGATCAGAAACTGCACTCGAGCTGCTGATCTGTGTGTGTACATGTGCGAGTGGCCAGTCAGCAACAGTGAGTGGGCAGTCAGCAACAGCAACAGCGGGAAGTAATATGCCATGGCTGATTGCTGGTAAGAAGAATTGACTGCCAGGAGCTATTTTAACCCAGGACATTATGCTGGGATAACGGCCCGGCTAAAAGCAACTCTCGACCAATCAAGAGCCAAGATTATTGCTACCCATTTCATAATTTGCTGTAATTCCTTAGTTTAAAACTTTTGTGGTGAGTGCCCCTTGGACTATGTCCCTCCTAATATCTGGAACACCTTGCCTGTCTACATGAGGGAGGCCAAATCTCTCTGGTCCTTTAAATATGTTTAGAAACAGTACCTTTTTGACCAATGTAAATGAAATAGTTTAACATAAATTATAATGTATGTAACTGTTTTCTCTTGTTATAGGGGTGCAGTAGTGCCCCTATAGTTAGGATTGAGTAGGCTGTTTAATGTTAAACTCCAATTTTTGCACCTTAATAACATTGGTGTCATTTGATGAAACAGCCCAAAATTTGGCACACGTAGTCTCAAAACTTGAAAAGTTTCGTGATACCATTTTGTTCATTTTTTGAGATACAGAGCACCAAAAAACAAACAAAAAACATGTTTGGTTTCCCTATACTTAACACTGGGTATTTTTTTCTCTCACCTACAGCCTAGATGGTGTGGTATTTTTTCATGACATTTTCAGGGTTGAAGGGGCCCATGCCAAGAGTGTGCCTTTGGAAGGTTTTGTGAAAAAATATTATAAACGTCCAAAGTTATAATGATTTTAGAGATAACGACCTGACATGAATAGTAAAAGAAAAAAATCATGACTGCTTATTTTCATAACCTGTCTCGTGCTGAAAAAAATAAGAAATGTGAAATCCGCCATCTTTTTTGGTTTTTTTGTTTACAATTTAAAAAATAGTATTAAGAAGCTAATACTAACATAAAATTAGACCCACAATCTGTATCTTGCTAATGGACAGCTTTTAGGCTCGATTCTGGAATTTAATTTTAAAAACGACACCCTCAAACCTATCTTTACCTATCCTGATTACTTCACTCATTCCTCAGAAATTTACCAGTTGTGACATGTAATTTTATCATTCGTGAAGACATTTACCAGTTGTGACATGTAATTTTAACATTCGTGCAGAAATTTACTGGTTGCAACATACAATTTTACTATTTGTGTGGAAATTTACAAGTCACGATATATAATTTTACAGTTTGTGGGGTACTTTACCAGTTGAGACATATAATTTTACTGTTTCTGCAGTAATTTGCTACAGGTTTTCCTTATTTACCATTCAAGCAATACAATTTCGCAACCACACTGTAAAATGGCATACTAAGCAAATATTGAAGTACTGTACAGTCAGACCTCAAAACCTGTATCTTGGTAAAGGACAGTTCTTTAGCTTGATTCTGGAATTTAATTTTAACAATTAACCCCCAAAACTTATCTTTACCATCATAATTACCTTTGGTCATTCCTCGGAAATTTACTGGTCGCGACATATAATTTTACTGCTAGTGTGGTCATTTGAGACAGGTTTTTCTTATTTAACATTTGAGCCATACTGTTTGCCAACTGCATTGTAAAATAGCTCAGTAAGCATATAGTGAGGTACAATCAAACCACAAAACCTGTAGTTTGATCAAGGACAGTTTTTTAGCTCGATTCTGGTATTTAATTTAAAGAAATACTTCCCCAAACCTATCGTTATGCATTGAAATTACCTTCAACCATTATTTGGATATTTCCTGTTCATGACATGTAATTTTTTTCCTGTCGTGAGCTAACTTGTGACATGTATTTTTAATTAACACTTGAGTGACACTATTTACCAGCCGCATTCAAAATTATATAAGAAGCACATATTGAGGTAAAATCAGACCCCAAAACCTGTGTTTTGCTAAACTGAAGTTGTTTAGCTCAGTTCTGGTATTTAATTTGAAAAAATACCTACCCAAACCTATCTTTATGCATCAGGATTACCTTCAGTGTTCCTTGCATATTTAGCATTCACAACATGTAATTTTTACCTGCCGTCTGGTAATTTATGACATGGAGGCATGGAAGTGCAGGGCCCTCTTGGCCCTGTGTTTCCACAGCCACATGGATGAGGATAGGACTCTACTATCTCAAAAAAATGGATATTCTTTGCAAAAAAAAAAACCTGCATTAATGCACCAGTTAGGGTTCAGATTAAAGTGGCAAAAGTATGGAAATGTGATGTTAGGGTTGTGACACTTGGACAGCTGGTTCTGATCACTGTATCATTTTTTGTAATATAAAAATGGGTTATGGACTGTCTCTCTTGAGAAATGTTGAAACAGTATGTGAGATCTCACACACACACACGTCATAAAAGATGCTTTGAAGTCCTGGAAAGGGGAAACTGATCATAGATCAAAGACAGTCATTTGAAGAACATGAGTTATGCTGGGGTTGCAGAATTTAATACTTAGGAAAGACATCCTGTTTTTATATAGACATATTTTTTTATATATTCAGACAGAGGAGGAGCTAGGTGACCTCACACAAAGGGGTTGGCAAATACAGTTTTCTTTAAGGAATATTCTGTTTTACTTCAGAGACACACTTCTATCTAGACTCTGACTAAGAAACATCTGTGAGCACTTTAAGCAGGCATTTAGAGAGAGAGAGAGAGAGAGACAAATCTAAGTACTGTAGTAGGAATTGCACTGTTAAAACCTGTTTTGTTTAAGTGATTTGTATGTTTTGTGATATATGGTTCTGTATTTACATGTTACATATTTGTATCTATTTTAGTAAACTCTATTTTTAGAGCCTACTTGGTCTGTCTTTGGATTTCTTTCCTTTTGCAAGTGGAGTATATATGGTAAAAGCAGACACTATACATAAGCTTGAATGGTGATACCAAACTGGAAAAGGTAAGCATTTTAAATCTGAGGTCTTTTATTACAGTTTTTAAGGGTTAATTTCTGTACACCTGGTTACGTGCCCGTAGGCAAAGATATCTGGCCCCCTGAAGACAGAATGATATGAGCCTGTACATTGGGTACGCTAACAAGAGGTTCACAGTTTGAATCCTTCCAAGACTTGAGACCAAAGGTTGATCCGAACCCACAAAACAGACAAGAGGGTTACCTTGTTCTGTTAACTGTTCACAAGACTGCACTCAGAGGTTGGCACTTTGGGAGTAGAGGGCTGACCTGCTGAGTGGGTTTGTGACAAGAGTTTCCAATGCTGACCCCCACAAGCAGCAAAAGCAACAAACCTTATGGCGAATCACTGCTGGTGTCTTCCTTGGAGTTCTCAACCCTAATGCTCACCCCATTCTAATATAAAACATAGAAACAGACTTAGAAAAAATATAGTCTTCCCTGTCTGAAGAACAAACAGCACATCTGACCTTGTTGGCGCAGAGAATGGGGTGAACATTCGGGTTGAAAACCCCAATGAGGAACCCCAATGACAAGAGTTTCCAATGCTGACCCCCCCAAGCAGCAAAAGCAAAAAACCTTATGGCGAATCACTGCTGGGGTCTTCCTTGGAGTTCTCAACCCTAATGCTCACCCCATTCTAATATAAAACATAGAAACAGACTTAGAAAAAATATAGTCTTCCCTGTCTGAAGAACAAACAGCACATCTGACCTTGTTGGCGCAGGGAATGGGGTGAACATTAGGGTTGAAAACCCCAATGAGGAAGCTATGGTACGAAGTAAGCTAATAGCAATTGCAGTTGCTAGGAAAAGACAGAGGTAAGAAAAACAGAGATAGCTAGAAACTCAAATACAGACCTTAGAGAAATTGCAACAGGTAAAGTTAGACAGACACAGAGAAGAACTTAATAAACTACAAAACAATATCAACAAATCTTTAGATCTCAAGTTAGAAAGAAATCTGAAGTTTTTAAAGCACAAATCCTATGAGGGGGGGTCCATGAGCACTTAAACTGTTGGCGCTTAGACTTCGAGTGAGACAGGCACAAGCGCAAATAATTCATATAGTGCATCCGAAAATGGAATAAAGTGAGCCATATGGCAGAAATTTCAGAGGCATTCATGGCCTTTTATAAGAAATTATATACACAACAAATAAGACCTAGCGTAGACCAGACACAGACCTATTTGGACTAATTAAATTTACCCCACCTCTCGGACGCTCAAAATGAGGCCCTTAGATGTCCAATTACAGAGCCAGAAATCCATGTTGCGAGAGGGGCAAGTAAAACTAGGAAATGTCCTGGAACAGATGGATTCTCAGATGAATTCTTTAAAAAATTTAAGGACAAAGTTGTCTCACTATTAAGGCAGGCTTACCAGGAGATACTTGGAGAGGGCACTGTGTTGCCCCCTTCATGAAGACAGGCGGTGGTCTCAATTATACCCAAGCCCAGCAAGGACCTATCCCTGTGTTCCTCCTACCACCCCATTTCAGTCCTTAATGTAGACTATAAATTCCTAACAGCTTTTCTAGCCAATAGATTGGAGAAGGTATGCCTCCTCGACAGTGACACCAACACAGTGATCTACAGTGATGTTGACAAAATCGACAGTTCGCTGACAGGTCGCTGTGTTGATGCGCCTAGAACAGGGGCACACTGTCTCCCGGTTCTGCATCCTCTCCCTGAATCAACTCCGACTCGGAGTTGATAATCTAAAGTATGTGGGGTGCGGGTGGCAGAGACCCCCACATGTGGGGTTTGGGTGGCAAAGCCCCCCAATAAAAAAACAGGATCAGGAGACATTTGGGATTTATGTCAACTGCCACTTGCGGTCAACTTAAATCCCGTCGCTGTGATGCGGTCAATGAAAGTGTTGTTGAACTGGCATCATAGAACCATTGGAGAACATAATCCCTAGTATAGGGGCGACAGGCAGCTGACAATGTCCGCCGCACCCCTCACATTATAGACCATCTTAATAAAAATTCTACACTGGCTTTGATTATGATTTTAGACGTGGAAAATGCTTTTGATCAAGTGGATTGAGAATTTCTGTATAGGGTCCTTGCCGGGTTTGGGTTTTCATAGATATATTTAGGCACAATACAGAGGTTATATATGAATCCCCAGGCATATGTGAGAACTAATTGTATGATTTCATCAGTGTTTAGTTTGGGCAGAGGCACCAGACAGGAGTGCCCTTTGTCACCCCTGCTATTTGCCCTTCATATTGAGCCTTTAGCACAGTGGATAAGATAAGACCCAGATGTTCAGGGGGTGGAGCTCAGCACACAGGAGCATAAAATTGCCCTGTACGCTGATGATGTGCTACTGTACTTGAGGAACCTGGACCTTTCCCGCCCTAGAGTCATGCATATGATACAGGCTTTTTCTGCTCTTTCAGGATACACCCTTAACCCTTCTAAAACTGAAAAACTGAAGTTTCATTTTATACCCTCCCACAGAATACAACAACAATTCCCGATGAAATGGGACCTGTCAACCCTCAGATACTTGAGAATAAACTTAAGAACCTCCAATAAATATTTGTATACTGATAACTATGTGCCGTTGCTTAAGCAATTAGGTGAAGATATTACACGGTGGTCGATATTACCCCTCCCAATGTATGCGCGCATACAGGCGGTAAAAATTAATCTTCTCCCCAGATTTTTATATCTGTTTCAATGTGCACCAACATTACTGAGTCAGAAATACAAAGAAAGATAACTAAATTCATCTGGGCAAATAAGAGGCCTAGAGTCGGGAGAACACTTCTTTTGGCTGGGAAACAGTGGGGAGGAAGCGCGATCCCAGACTTGCAAGAGTACTAGATTGCTACCCAGGTTAAATGGGCATTGATATGCAGTCAAACACATTCATGGGCTCATTGGCAGGAAATGGAACAAAGCCTGGTTCATGGGAGACCAATCCAGTCTCTATTGTTTGACCATCTGCAGAATAGGCCTAACATTCGAGACTTTTTTACAGCGGTCCAGATTATCTTCCAAGCCTGGGACTGTTTTAGAAAATACCCATGGGTCTGTATAGACCTTTGGACATTTCTGATGGTTTACGAGGTCCACAGACTTTATACCAGGCACTATAGATGCATGGTATGGGTGTCAGACTAGAGCAGCATTGCAATGCCCTGCACAACTGTTGTGAGGAGATACCATCCTTTCCTTTAGGGAATGCTGTGAGGTCTTTGGATGGACCAGAACTGATATGTTTCTCTATTTACAAATACAGGCCTATGTTCAGGCCCAGCTGAGACAACAGCAAAATCTATCACTAACCACTCCCCAGGGACCACAGATTGCAGTTCTATTTTCCATCTCATCACCCATGGGAGCTATCTCATAAAGTTACCAGTTTCTTAATGCCCATAGGGTTGATGCTGCAAAATCTCTCATTGAAAAATGGGAGGAGGAGGCAGACTTCCATCTCACACAGATGGAGTGGATTAAAACTTGAAAGGGTTTATCTATGGTAACCTCCTCTCCACAGTTGCAGGAATATATGTGGAAGGTTAAAGTCAGGTATTTTCTTACCTCTTGACTACAAGCTAAATGGGATCCCACCATTTCCCCTCAATGCTGGAGGGGTTGAGGGGAACTGAGGGCCTTTCACTCTCATATTTTCTATTCCTGTCCAGTTCTACACAATTTCAGATAAAAAATCTTACAAGGATTTGAGTCCTTATTTCAGATTACAAGGCCCATATCTTTCTATATCCTGGTGTTAGGACTCCCCCCCATGGGAATCAGGGGAGCTAATGCTTTTTATATATGGTATATATGTGTAGCTGCTATGAATAAAGTGGTTATGTGCAAATGGTTAAAACCTGATCCTCCCACAGGTGCTGAATAGAAACAAATTATTGCTGAAATACAGGAAATGGAAAAGATAACATACCAAGTGCAAAACAGAATGGAGAAATTCATTGAGTGATGGTCCAGATGGGTCTTGCGTGGGGTGGATTAGCTATTTGAACATGCTGGTGTGCTTGGATACCTTACACTTACTGTGTAGTGTGCTAGTCGAACCAAAGCAAATGTAACTGTTAGCTAGGGTAGAATAGGCTGTAATATTCTAGCTAGTGAAATTAATTTTGTGTCCTACCCCTGGCGGAAGCCCAAGTTCTAGAGAGTCATCGGGCCCAATTCACTAAAGAAAATGGAAGGTGCAAGCTGCATGCACCACAGAGAAGAGCGCACTCGGTCCCATGTGCCACGAGTCACGACACAGGTTGCACTGGATTCACAGAGTTCACCTTGCATCCAAGGATGCAGGCTATGCCAGAGTGCCCTTGCAGCAGAAGTGCACAGTGCGACAATGGGCAAAGCGCCATGCACAAAGTGGGCAGATGTGATTCAGAAAGGGGCAAGCAGCCAAAAATGACAAACACCTGCAAGACCAGCCAAAGCTGGTCTAAGCACACTAGAGCATAAAAGGGAGAGCAGAGCCATCAGTCAGTGTCCATACACCACTGAAGCAAGACTGTAGGAGAAGGAGCACCAGTGTACTGAGACCCTGAGACAAGCACAATGGATGTGCCATTAGCAGTGCTTGGTATGTGGATGGCACTGCGACGTGAGCAGAGACGTGGCTGCAGACTGGGTGGTGCTGCATAGCCACAAGCCAGGCAGCAGGTGCTCATACAGAGGATGCCTGCCCAAAGACAGTATAGGGGGAAGACTTCATTCAGACAGCTGTCGGAGGAGCAATGCATAGGTGCTATTGGCTTGGGAGGGAGGCAATCGCAGAGCTGTGCCGAGAGCTGCATGGTAAAATGCAGACCAGGACTTAGTGATGGCATGCCATCCCCATTGAGGTGAGGGTCTGTGCAGCCCTGTGTCCTCACCAGTGGGGAATTCCAGACCCCAAGTGATGACATAGTCAGCATATTGCAGGCCTTGATGTCAAGGTGCCTGCACCAGGTCATAGACACACTGGTGGACAGGTCGCACCAGTATATCCAATTCCCCACTGAACCTCAGGAGCAGCTCTGGGGCAAAGTAGGGCTTCTATGCCACAGCAGGCATACCGCGTGTGCTGGGCACTGTAGACTGCACCCACATTGCCATAAGGGCACCACTACTTGATCCTGATGCATATGTCAATCGCAAAGATACCACTCCATGAATATACAGGTGGTCTGCAACAGTAACTGCAAGATTCTGGATGTGGTAGCATCTTACCCCAGGTCATGCCATGATTCCTACATATTCAGGACCAGTGCACTCTGCCAGGTATTCGAGAATGGGACATTACAGGATGGATGGATGACAGGTGAGTCACAACCAGGGACAGGCAGTGTGTGTGGGGCAGCAGGGGTGAGGCTGTGCCTGACCAGTGAAGTAGGTATTGCTGCATGCCAGCCAGAATAGCACCCCTCCATCAGACAGCCATGTAATGTATGTGAATGTGCAAGGGCCAGTAACTATCATTGTTGAAGGGTAGTAGAGGGGGTGATATGTCTCCCACAGTGGCATAGCCCCCAACAGTGACCTGCACAGCAGCAGTGGACAACACCTCAAGTCATCCATGTGCAGGCTGATGCACCCCATAGAGAGTGAGATGTTGCAGTGTGGGGCAGGTACCCAGCTGATGAGTGGCACTGGTTGACAGTGCGAGCAGGGCCCCAAGGTAACACCAAGAGGTAACAACAAGAGACCAGCACCCCTTTGCAAACAACCTAGGTGCTATCCAGCCCAGCCTGCACAATGTACATGCAGACAGGTACACCTATCATGGGCTGGGGGGAAGGTGCGGCCCAGACTAGGGACATGCCCCCCCAAGACAGGGGAACACGTAGCAAGACACAGTCCTGCAGCCTGGAGTATCCACCCACAAGTATTGTCCACATCAGTGGGGGGGGACACTTGTGGAATGCACCACAGATTGTGATATGGAGGCACGCAGTAACCCATGGAGATGCAGACCACCCAACTGCTGGTTCTCCCTCCCCACATGGTGCACATCATGAATGGTGCAGCAGCACCATATTGCCGTATGCAATGTTTGAACCACAGCCAATGCATGTAAGGAACGCAGCCCACCACTGGACAAGGCAAACCAAGGCAGTACGACGTGTCAGCACGAAACGTGCCAGGGGCCCAACAAATAGCGTACCATTGAAGCATGCCTGGGACAGGCATCACACAGTGGCAAAACAGGGTGACAGCAGATGTCTGGTAGGTGTGGACTGGCATGCATGTATTACACCCCCACAGGTGACAGTGGCTACCCATAGCTGCCATGGCTGATGACACCTGTCAGGCAGCCACAGTTGGGCCCACAGACAGCATACAGTGAGGCCCATGCAGCCACAAGAGCAGTGATTGAGAGGACCTTTGGCCTGCTGAAGATGAGATTCCAGTGCCTAGACTGGTCTGGTGAGGCATTGCAATACATACCCATGATGGTATGCAAGATCATGGTGGCATGCTGTGTCCTGCACAACATTGCTATTGCCCATTATGGTGCGATGTCTGAGCCTCACACTGACCCTGAGGAGGAAGCCATGGGTGCAGAGGAGGAGCAACAGCTGCCTGTAGGCCTGCCGAGGGGTGCCAGTGCACATAATGCAGTGCACAGCCAATGCAGCAGGGCGAACCTTATCGTCACACATTTTGGCTGATGACACAGCACCGATACTGTGCGGCACACACCCTGGTGTGGGTGTCCAGCACAGTGCACCATGAGTGCCCCGCAGTGGATCGGAGGGCATGTGGCACACCACACATCAACACACAGCACGGCTGTGATGCGGTGGTATATGGCTGCCAGATCAGGATACTGTGTGCATGGTCATGTACATCACTACCTTGAGGCACTACAGACAACATACTGGGACATGGCATGAGGCCCACCATATGCCATGAGCCCGGCTCTAGCAGCGGTAATGCAGAGATGTCACTGACTGGGGCAGCACACAGGCAATGGCAATGCTGTATGTAGCAGAGTGCCTGTCACCTGTGCATAGTCCCGGGCAGTGAACAGTCAGCTGGTGGGCAACATCTGCACACTGCAAGGGCAGCACAGCAGATGCATACTGACTACAGTGGCGGTGTATGGGGACCCTCTCCCCCCACCAGACCACCCCAGGTCCCCCCAGTGCCCCCAAGTACAGGTACCCACAGATAGCCCACTCATGCACCAAGGCAGTGCCCACTGCATGGCATATACTGGTGACATAGAGTACGTTCCCAATGGCATGCGTGTCTGACCAGGACTGTCTCCCCACCCCCACTTCATCCCTTCACCATTCTTCAGAGCTGGTTGAGCTACTGTGCTCTCCATTCCCCACCCACCAGGTCAAATGTCCTGGCAATAATATACGACATTGCAGCTAACCCAATACAGCGAGTATGCTACTGTTAGCGGTGCACATCCGCGTATATTACTGTACACAGTATTGCACCAGTAGTGCTTTCCCAGGCAAAGGATAAGACCTCTGCTGGGAGCAGGTTCCAATAAGCAGCTACCATGGCTCACAGGACTGAGTCACAGCAGTAGAAACCCAGGTGCTGCGTCTGGGACTGGGTTTGATTGCTGGTCCCAGAAACGTATATTTTTTCACTACTTGTGCGCTCCGCGAGTTGCCCCCCTTCCACCGGAGTTGACAATCTTTAGTGGGGAGGTCCGGGGGGCACAACTCCCCATAACGGGGGGTGTGGGGGGCAGAGCCCCCCACAGAAAAAGACATGCCTCATGGCAGAAATCGTGCTGTATTAGCAGCGTGAATTTGCCATGCGGGATAATGTCTTGCGACATTAAGACCCCGTGCCCCCCCACCAGGTTAGGGTCCTGATGGAATCTCAGGTGGTGACATGGGTCGACCCTCAGCTCCTACTGGGAGGATGATGGAGCACCCACCAGTGTCCGGTAGCTACTGGAACCAGACTGCCCTGTTGTTGGTGTCTGTCTTTTTGTGTCAAAGGACCTCCTTGTGAATGAGCTTGCTCAACGGAGTTTTCCTACAATAAACCTGAACTTGAATTTGAACTTTTGGTATTGATGTCTTCCATGGCACCATAGACTGTTGGCGCTGATGTCTGTGTGGGCATCAGTACTGACACCAGCAGCTCATGATGTTGGTATTGAGACTGGCATCACTGTCTGTGCTGGTGACATTCATGGTGCCAGAGTTGATGCATGCCTCACAGTTGATGTACAACTGAAGCCGCTGTCAGCCTTGGTGTTGTAGCCTCTGCTGGCACTGATGTTGCTGTTGACTCCATATCCAGAATGAGCCCTGCAGTAGGATTGTCTCAGAACCAGCCAGTCATCAGCTCGTCTGGGGCTTCTCCTATGAATACCCACCCACTAGCCACTACTGGTATTGATGCTACTGGGCTGGCAGGCTTTTCTGGCACCTTGCAGAGAACAAACACCATTCTAACTTCTACCCTAACAGGAGGCAGTATAGCGCAGTGGTCTTAGGCTCTGAGCTGCAAATCTGGTGACATCCAGCAGACCAGACCTGGATTTGAATCCCACAGCTTCCACTTGCATACTGTGTGACCCTGAGCAAGTCACTTAACCTTCCTGTGCTCCCAGGTCGCTCCTGTAAAAAAGCTTCCAGCTTAGTGTGCTATACCTGGTTAAATAACTTGAAGCCCCCTAAACTGCATGTACTTGCATTCAGTAGAAAGATGGCCAGTATTCCATCACGAGAAGAGGCCCAACTGCCCGTTGACCATCTAATGGAGGTTTCACTAGGTCTGCATAATGCTGGGCCCCTATGGTTTCAGTGCCTCTCTCCTTTATCAACACTGTCAGGGATTTCAAGTCTTTGAGAAGCTGTATTCTTATATGGCCCACCCCCACTGAATGCCATGTGGACATCCCTAATGTGTGTGGACAGTAGTGCAGGGTCACGCTGTTCATGGCAGTCCCTGCTGGGTCCTAGTAATACACCCGACACTCCATGGAGGCTAGAAACCCACACACAATGCACGCATCGTGACACATGCTATAGGTGCAGTGTGTGATGCCGATGCACATCACACATGGTGCTTTGTGACGGAAATGGTGGCCAAGTGTATTCCCTGTGTGGCTCTGGTATTGGGTAGTACAGTAAGCCTGCAGTACATGTCATGCAACCCTTGCCCATCCCCTTAGCCCTGGAAGCAGCAACCAGTCCCCCGACAGGCAGCTGACATGTGTACACTGAGTAACTGCCTTGAGCGATGGCGCATACACCTCAACACACGCTGCATCCAGTGTCAGCGCAAAGCCGGGTGCGATAACGCATGCTAGGTGTGTCCCAGCAATTCTTTGCTATTCACCCCCAGCAGTACCTGTGTCGAGAAGTGCGATTATACCAGATGAGCCACCGAGCTCTGCAAAACCGACCCTACGGGGCACATCTGCCTAAACACAGCAGCTACACTCAGTAGCACATGCTGCCATCCCACAGGTGTGATATGGCCACCTGGAAACGATCCCCCAGTTTCTAAGATGATGAGACTGTGCTCCTTGTCAACCTTATGGAGCAGTGGTTCCAACTATTACTACCCTGTGGCACTGGTGGGGCAACACCAGCTGTGAAGGCCAGTGTCTGGAAGACCATCACCCTCCACCTGTGGCATGTATCCGGCGTGCAACGCACTGCAAGACAGGTCCACCACAGGTGGAATGACATGGTGTGGAGGGAGGCTGAGCTCCTGGCCCACCTGCGTGCCATCGCTCATGAGGTGGATGTCCAGATGCGAGGGGGACGTGCTCGCAGTACAAGTAGGTGCCACTGCACACACACGGGCAACATCACAACACACACACACACACACACACACACACACACACACACACACTCCCCAAGCCAGGGCAACCTACAGCACTAACCAATATGCACTTGAATTTTGTCTTTGCAGGGCAAGATGCATCTGGTGAGGATGAAGAGGTGGCAGGAACAGGCCGTGCAGCACAGGGAACCAGCGGTACAGGTAGGTTACTGTACATAGTACATGCATGCCATGGATGTCTATCGGCCTGGGGCCAGGGCACAATTGACACCCACACAGATACTGTGGAGGCAGTGCCACATGTGTATGCATAAGTGAGTGCACTCTGCTGCACGCACCACCGTGGACAAGACGGCAACATTAGGACCGCCAGCACACATGCCATGGACAGGCATGCCAGATATCACGCCACACACAAATGTGGGCCATAGTACAGGCTGTGCCCATGTCTGTCCATGAGGGGTGGGGCAGCGCACGAGGGCATGGCCTACACAGTGCCATACTCAGTGTAGGCACAGCAGGGGAAGGGTATGGGGGGGCTGCTCCTGTACTGCACAGGTTTCCTATGCAACACTAATGGTCCCATACATGTGCGACACTCACACAGGTCCCCCATTATCCCCACTGGTTCCCAATGGCCACCAGCGGACATGAACAAGGCACAGCAAGCGAGGTGGCAGAGCCTGGAGAGAGCCATGCAATGTCTCAAGTGTGCGGATGTAAGGGCATACACCGAGAGGACAAGCCAAAGGAGCCAGGCTGGTGGTGAGGCCAGGGAACAGCACCCTGGTGGAGCTGAGGCAGTGGTGCATCAGTCACCAAGGCCATCCGATGAGCAGCAAGGCCACAATGATGAGGGTGGCATACAGGTTGGAGATGACCGTGCCCAAGACATTGATGTTGGGGCCGGGGATATGTCAATGCCTGTGTCTGCCAGTGATGGTGGCATGGACACAGATGTGGCACACAGTGTTGTGGAAATGGCACAGGCTGTGGATGACCATGCCCGGGATGTCACCATAGAGGCTGGGCACATGAAATCACCTGCATCTGCAGGTGGGGATGCCACAGACACCCCTGTGTCACACAATGTTGAGGAGGCATCACATGCTGTGAAGGACGTAGCCCAGGTCAACAGTGTGGAACCCGGGCACATGGCATTACCTGTGGCCACAGGTGAGGGTGTAGCTGACACCCCTGTTGTGGTGGCACACCCATCCCATGTGCACATTCAAGGAGAGCTGAGTGTACAGAACCCTGTGGACCAAGGGACCATAGTGGTGGACATGGATCCAGAAGCGGACATTATAGGGGATGTAGCCGTGGAGGATGTCCATGTGGACATTGAGGCCCTTGGACAGGACTCAGAGGCTGCCGCCCATAACAGAGCCAACACAAACAGGGGGCAAGACTACGGTTTGCATGTGCATTGTGTGCCTATCCCCACTCCATTGCCACACACCTGGACATGCTGCGCAGTGATGTGGGGGCCCTGATGGACTACCTGGAATTGCACACCGGCCGGTGAGCCATCCGGCCCTCTGAGGTCACCACCAGTGCCTCCACCCATGTGGCTGAGGGGGTGCATGCAGCACTGATGAGTGTTCCAAGCCCCCCCTTGCTTTGCATTAGGTTGTCAGTGTAGTGGCGTACATTACCATTCATAGGTTGTTGTTCATATCTGTGGCTTGCATGTCAATACCGGACTGGTGGTACAAATGGACATTTACTACAGTGTGTGACAGCTGCCATTGTATGTTGCATAGGGCCTGCATATGTGTCATACATGGCACCACTGTCATTTCCCCACACCCCTAACCTTGCTACTATATGTTTATAGGGCTAGTGGAGGTTGTTTCTTATGAGATAAGAATGTTATCTTGTGCTGGTTTGGGCCAAAGGACTGCAAAGCGAAGCTGAGCTGTTCTGTCAGTTCAAACCAGTACAACTAAAATGGTGCAGGGTCTGCACTGGAAGACATATGAAGAGAGACTAAAGGAGCTTAATATGTATAGCCTCGAGGAAAGGAGGGAGAGGGGGGACATGATAGAAACTTTCAAGTACCTCAAGGGAATCAACAAAGTCCAAGAGGGTAGCATCTTTCAAAAAAAGAGGTGTGCAAGAACAAGGGGGCACAATTTGAAGATAGAGGCGGCTCAGAGGTAATTTAAGAAGTATTTTTCACAGGGAGGGTTGTGGATGCATGGAGCGGCCTTCGGAGGAAGTCGTGGAGTCAAAAACAGTGGTGGAATTCAAGCATGCATGGGACAGTCATAAGGCAATTCTAGGGGATGGGGGTAGGAAGAAGTAGGCTGCTGGTTAACTAGGATCTGCAGCTTATCCAGTAGGCAGGGAAATGGGTAGACTAGGTGGGCCAAGCGGTCCTTATCTGCCGTCAAATTCTATGTTTCTAAGATAACGTTATCTCATAAGAAACAACCCCCACTAGTCCTATAAACATATTATAAAGCAGTGGAACTGCCTCTACCCCAAAAGACTACAATTTTTGTTTTTAATAATATCAGAAACGGGGCTAATTGGGAGCATCAGATCTGTGGTGCTGGTAGGGAACTTTGAGGTGGGGAGAAAGCTTTTCATCACCAGCGGGAAGGAAGCGCTGATTACAGGTTTTCATTCTTTTAAAGTTTTGTCCATTTCTGCTTCACTATGTGTATTTTTTTACAGTGAGATTCCCCTGGTAGCTTATTCCACTGTGGCGACTCCGACAGTAACAGTCTGACAAGCAAGAGTCATCATAGCAGGAATCAGTTGTGTAGAGTAGCCCGAGGCAGCAACTGTATGCTCAATAAGAGGTACAGTAATGCTGCACTCTGATTGGTGGAGGCAGTTCTACTGCTATATAGTGTGTTTTACGACTGTCTTATTTGTTGATGCATGCTTGTTGCCATACATTGCTGATTGCCATGGTTTCCTGTGTTAGAGTGTTGTTGTTTAATAAATATCTGTTTCATACCTATGCCTGTGTCTGTGTTTGTGCACACACACACACACACACGTGTGTGCCACACGTGCATTTCTGTGTGTGACTGTACCCCATGTCTGTTAAGGGTGTGGAGGCCTACATTGGTCCAGTGGATCCAGTCACTCCACAACACCATACACACACACACACACACACACACACACACACACACACACACACACACACACATATATACTCACAGGTGTTCCATGGCATTCATAGCCCCATGTGTCCGCTGGGTAGCGGTGGTATGCAAACGGTGCAACACTCAGGCCTCCAGGGGTGGCTGGTCATATAGTATGCCTGTTACATGCAGCCGCATATTGGGTGGCTGGACAGGTGTGGTTGTTTGGGGGGGGGGCCTCTCATGGCCAGCACTGTTGCACAAGCAGTGGGCACTCTGTGTGGAATGTGCTGTGTAACCTGTGTGTTTGTGTGTATGGAGGTGCCGCATTTGTGTAGGTGATAGTTACAGACAACCTTATAGTGTATGGTGGAACACTATTGAGCATGGAAATCCATGCTCAGAACAGTGTTGTTGTGCTGTCTTAACTACGTCACGATGTTGTTATTCTGCACTGAGTATGTCACCAGTGCAGAGTAACAACATCGAACGTAGTCATGCATGCGCGATAAAGAAGCTGTGGTGGTGAGAGGCCAAACGAAAGTAACTGGCACCGGAGCAACGCGCCAAAGTAAGGCAATTCAAAATCATTTGGGGGGCATTGTTTGCCAGGAATGAGTGCCCATACACCATAAAAGATTGTGTATGAGCACTCATATGCAGACAAGGTTATTTTCTAGTCTTGTGGTTTCCATGGCAATGAGACCTCTTGAGTTTGGCTGTCAAGGTCTCTCATCACCACGGAAACCACGCGATCAGAAAATAACCTTGTTGTCTATGAGTGCTCATACATAATCCTCTGTATTGTGGTGTGGGTAGTGGTCTGGCAATTAAATGGTCTATAGGGTGTGTGTTACCTATGGGCATTGGCAGCGCCCATGTGTGTCGCTGTACGGTGGTGGTACAGGGCCCATGACATATGTGTGCAGCCATGTGCTGTGGGGTCACGTGTGTCCCCATAGTGTGTACTCACACACTGCCATGGCCATGGGCCCATCCCAGCCAGTATAGTCACATGGTTCCCACTGTCATCCCTACTGCTGTGAACGTTCACATGTTGCAGCCAGCATGTGTGCATCACAACTGGCATCCCCATGTGTGGCATTGTGTCGCAGTGGTCCATGGGTGCGGCACAGTGACATGCGCTGCTACAGGGTACACCCTGTTATTCTGGCACATTCAGCCACGTGGCAGCTGGGTTCTCTTAGTCATACATTGGCATACCAATGTATTTAAGCCAAAACCACCAGTCGCCAAGGTGAGACCCATGGTTTGGTCTGTGTGCAGTGCTGTGTGGTGCTGGGTTGTGCTGTGCATGCCTGCCCTGCGGTGTTCCCTCCAGGGTCTGCTGTACCGGTGCATCACTGGCATCTATTGTGGCTGCACCTCTCACTGTGGCATTGCTGCCATGGTGCCATCTGTGGGTGTTGCAGGGTTGTCTGGGGTGACTGGTATGGCCACCGTTACGTATGTGCTGTCAGTGCCATGGCTGTGTGTTGGCTGTGTTACACCATGCTATGTTATGACGTCTTCTGGTGCTCACATTGGGGCACATCTTTCTGTCCTCATTGATGCACTCCCCATCCTCTGGGTGTCTGAGGGGGTTCAGGGCACCATCCATCCCACTGTCTGTGTGTGTCCCTGGATGGTCTGACCCTTGTGGTGGTGTGTGGTGGTCCGTGGCCCCTCACTGCCCTTCTGCCTGCCATGTCTGTACATCCATCCTGATGCTCCATGGCCCTGCTGTCATGCGTACTGTTGTCTCCAGCCATGCAGCCTCATTTTGCCTGTGTCATGAGTGCTGGCATGGGGGATGGTGTTGTGGGTGCAGCTATGCCATCCATTCCTGCCATGCCCATGGCTGCCCCCATTGTGTGCCTGCATTTGCGGCTACTCCATCTCAGCGCTGGTGGTGTGGCCTGTGTGGCATGGCTGTGCTGGGTGTCCCACATTTCACTGCCAGGACTGGTTGCCAGTATGTCTCTTGCCAATGCAGCACTCATTGTGGCACAGGATGTCTCTGTCCTGGCCATCTCTGTGGGCTGTGCTGGCTCGTGCACATCGGTTGGCCATACGGCGTTGTTGCCCACTCCTTTGTACCCTGTGCTCACCTGTTGTACCACTCTGTCCTGCGGTGTTTCCACTGCTGGCATGCTGCTGTCTGTGGGTGTGGCCATGTCCACGGCGGTGTCACAGTGCATACCCTGTGCCTGTAGCTGTTCACTCTCCATGGGGTGTGTAATGCCTTCTTGCTGTACTGGTATGCTGCATGTTGCCATCTCTGTGGCCTGTTCCACTAAGTCCCCAACAGTGCCTGTGCTGTATATCACTGCACTGCGCTGCTGTGCACGTGGCACGGTGCTGTTGCCATTGGTGTGTTGGGCTATGTCCTGCTGCATATGGAGCATGTTGCCCATACTACTATGCTCAATGTCTGCTATTCTGCCCTGATCACCACTGTGTGTGTGTCCTGTGTGCTGCTGTGTGTGTTTGCATCGACTGCTCCCTGGGGCACTAGTGTCGCTGGCCATGCCGTGTCATGTGTGACATGGCCAGGTGCCATGCATCTGCTGCAGCGCAGCATTGCCTGTGTGTGTTCCTGTAGTGCACTGGCCATGGCAGTGAGGACTTGCGTGCGTTACGCCTGCACTGCTATGCTTCACTCAGTGGCGCTGTGCTGCCGCTCCATTGCTTCCACCTGAGGGAGTGCACATGCCTGTATGGCATGCAGTGTTGCCATAATCTCATGCTGCTGTTCAGCTCTCTTGTGGCTGGCTGCACACACGGCATCATACAGGTCCATGAGGGTGAGATATATTTGGTGTTGTGTAGGGAGGCTGCTGTATTGCACTGCTGTACCGCCATGTGGATGGCCGTTAGCTCACGCTGCACTGAGTCCTGGTCATCCATCATTTCTAAGCAGTATCTGGTGAAGTCATTCACCAGCTCCTGGTCAGGGGCACTGTTCTGGTGTTGTGCAGTTTGGTCAGGACTGCTGGGCATCAGGGTGTTGTCACCCATTGCCTCACCCTGTTGTTCCAGGTCTACAACCTGTGTGCTGCCCTGTGTCTTGTGTGGCCACCGGTGTGTGTTGGGTGTCCTCTGGCCTGTCCATGGTGCCACTGTCCTGTTGTTGGGCAGGGCTTGTTGTGGCCAACTCAGTGTCCTCACTGGTGCTGTCATCACCCTCAGAGAACTCCTCATCAGTCTGGTCCTCGCACTGCTGCTGTCCACGGCTGTCTGTTGCGGTATGTGTGGTGCTGGTGTGAGCTCCTGCTTTGCCTACGCCATGTCCTGTGGGGGTGACACAGACATGTCTGCATTCATCGTTACTATGTTGGGCATCCTGTTGTATTAGGTTGCCATGAAAGCTGCCATACGTGTGTGGTCACACTGCGCCAGTCCCACATGTTGGTAACATGCAGTGTCGCAACACATGTTTGTATTGTGTCATACATACCTGTAGCACTGTGGCACCGGAACAGGTCAAGCTCAATTTCCCCTGTATGGTTCATTCCCTGATGTGTGCTGTCACCAGTTCCTCATGCCTGGTGAGTGTCAGTAGTTGGCTTGGCCCACTGCCTGTCTCGCTGGTGCTGTGCCTGTTGTGTGCTAGCTTCTCCTTTGACCATCACTTGAGGTCATTATAGTGTTTCTGCAGCTCGCGTTGGCAGCATTTGCAGGTGGCCACAGTGTTGACCTTTGTGGTCACTGCATCCCACGCCTGCTTGCACTGGGGTCTCAGCTTCCTGTCACCACCCCTTGACAGTAGCAGGTCTGCCTGTTGGGCGGAGGGCCCTAGTTAGTACATGTGTGCTGTTGGTTGTTTCTGTGCAGTTGGTTTGGCTTGTTGCCCTACCTCACTGTTTGGCATTCACTCACTCACCTGCCTGTGGACCTCCTCAATGAGGATATCAGTCTCCTCATCTGTGAAATTCCTCTTCTGTTTGTGCTTTCCACTGCCCTGCCCACTACTCTCTCCTTGAGTTGCCGCTATCTCCGAGATTCCAGTGGCCAGTGTGTCGGGGTGCAGTGTACGCTCTCGGTGCATGGTATGCTGCTTTTTGATGATGCATGATGCATCCATCATCATAGGCTGAGTTCTCTGTGGTGTGTTCTGCCTTTTGTGAATTTAGTGCAGGGGACTTGCTGCACCATGCTGTGGTGCACAGTGCGTTCTGTGCACCTTGCCCCACTCTATCTTGCTTCTGTGAATCAGGCCCATCAAGTTTAATATGTTTTATTTCCCCAGTTTTTCTGAAATTCTTTGTGTAACCCCCCTACCAATTTGGGGGCTTACCTGCAACCCCTTAGCTCCCATTTCCAGCCGCTCTCCTTTGCGCCTCCAGGAAAGCCTGCATATTTTTTTTTTTGGTCCCCTTGCCCTTCTCTGCCCTTTCTGGTGCCCCAGCTCAGCCCAGTGTGAGATCCAACCCTGCGGGGCTCCAAAATTCAAAATCGCAATCACCCACTCAAAGCAGGCACTCCGGTGCCAGTGGGGATCGTGCATGCGCTGGCGGTGCCTTTCATCTCCTGACCGCTTGCGTTTGTGGTCAAACAGAAAAAGTGTTTGCCAGTCCCAGTGTCTCCACTTGATCAGCGGGTCCCGGTGACCACATTCGGGGCCCTGAACGCCCATGTGCCACAAAAATTAAAGAGATCCACAAAGCGTTTCGGATCGGGGCTCATGAATGTTAATGAGCCCAGAGCCCTGATCTGCTAAATATTCATGAGGGTCTGTTCTGCCCTCGGGGAAGCTATATTTCAGCAACTGCCAAATAGAAAAAGAAATAAGTCAATGTACAAATAAATGTGTAACTACTGTCTGCATGTTTGCAAACCAGTGTTAGGAAGGGGGAAAAGTGTTTAAAGATCATCTGCAAAGGACGAATTTTAGAAAAGCGAGTGCTGCATAGTAATGACAGTGGCTCCCCAAGATATCATTTCCAAGTTTCATTTACTTTGTCACTTGTATTTTGCAGTAATTTGGTATTTTCTGTGTTGCGATCTTAGCCCTGAATCGGCACATTCTCACTGTGCCTGCAATGGGGGTGTGGCCAGCGGTGATGTATTGTTGGATCATGGCGTCTCAGCGCTATGCTACCACTGCTTATCTCAGTGTTGTTCCTTAGTTTGCACATGAGCTTCTATTGAAATTAAATCCTGTGATCTCTTTGATGCACACTAGTTTTATTTCCCACGATAAAGCATAGGTGAAGCAGATGACAACCTATGTTGTCCACTGAGGGTCAAATTGAAACTGGAGTGTTCCCCATCCGTACCTCACCCCCCCCCCGCTTCTGCATCTCGATCGCAGTGCAGTAAGAACTTACTAGTTTTACTTCTGTGCCCCTGAAGGGCCATTTCACAAATGGATCATATGTGCTAACTCCGACCCTTGAACATATATAAATCCCAGTCATGGAGATCCACACGTCCATGCCCATGTACATCAGACAGCATGCACTGTCCCTGCCACTACTGCCAGCAAATGCGCAGCAGTGCATATGTACAAGGTGCAGCCTGAGTTCGACAGTGAGCCTCCAGTTTTATCTCATGCTGGTTTTGTGGCACATCCCTAGTCCTGAATGTATCTGGTGAGTGTGACCACCAGATATCATTCGTCTGATCTGCCAAAAAATAAAGTTTGATCACAACCCAAATAAGGAAGCAGTGCCAATCTATATGAAGCCCTGTTACCCCGTGCCTGACAAGACGGAACACACTGGAACCTGTGGCTGCACCATATGTATAACGAGCATAGTCGCAGTCCACAAAGCCCACATAAAGAGGGATTATTCAGGGGCAATATGCAAAGCTGTTCAAAGTAACCAAGAGGTCACTTCATTGTTCTTGGTCCGGTACAGATGCATCTCATGCCACCCACCGCAGCAGTGCTGTAGCTTCCAACACCATTATAATGAGGTGTTCAATGCAGGTGAGGGTGAAGGCATACCATGTGACCAAGTGTACATGCACAGCTAATGAAACACCCCTTCATAACTGTGTTTTACTGTTCCCTAACTCCAGCATTCATATTTCATGTATGAGAACTGTGCATCTTGTAAGTAAATAACTGCATTTTATGCTCATTGCAAATAGTGCCCACCAATGCAAGTCGTTCACCTCAGTGCAGTGTTTCTTTACACTTAGCTGTCTGAAAATAATGGCACATTACGAGTCACTAGCATGGTGCCTTCATGATTAATTTGTTCACCTTTACTGATGCACGGCGCTCATAAATGCCTACAGTACCTGTTCAATGGCTACCTTTTCAATGCGCCTTCTGCCTCCCCCCCACACAAAAAAAGGATCACACCAAATGTCTGTCATGGCCGCAGCTTCGACATAACATGATCCTGGTTTCACACTGTGGCAATTGCCATTTGTTCATTGTGCATGGCCCTTGACCAAGTACAACTTTCCTATTTTTGGCATTGCCCTTCCTAAAGTGTTCATCTGCTGTGCCATTGGTACTTGTTTGGACCCTGATGTATAGCCGTTTGAGGGTTAAAATGTTGTAACAGCTTGGCTGTTGAGGTACGCACATTCATTGCAATCTGTATCAAGTCCCATGCTAGTGCATCTCTGGAATAGGCTAGTTGTGGGGCACCCTAGCTTGACAAGTCCGATTATATGGCGTATACAGCTGTGGTCATTGGATTGCATGCTGAGTGATGCTTGATTCATGGCTGGACTCAGCTGCTGTGTCTTTGTGTGGTATGTTACTGGTATGGATGCGGTTCAGAGACACTGCAGTGCAATCGCAAGGGATGCCATCTGAGTGGTACGGACTGGCATCACACCAAGGCCACATTCACTGTGTGCTATGAAGCAGCCACCACACCATGTCAGTGGCAACATGGCTGCCTGTTTATTTATTTATTTATTTTATTTATACATCGGTTTACAACCTTTGAGCCAGAGGCTCATTTCCAAAGGTACCTCGTCACAAAGAGGACAAATACAGAACAACACTTAGTCACAATATTGCGGTTACAGCATACATCTCCGTGGTTACAGTTTGGTAGTTACAGGCAGTTATAACTTAGTTACAATTTACGTGCTACAGGAATGGTAATCACAGGTAGTTACAGGTAGATTGAGCCGGGACTGCTAGGGATGAAGAGTTAGGGGCAAAGGGCGCGGTTTGTGAAAAGTTTGGGTGAAGCGCCACTCAGAGAGTTTTGTCAGCCAGTAAAGGAGAGGAGCCACACAGAGAGCATTGTCAGGGCATGTCGGACTAGATCACCTAGTGGCAGGAACAGCTACGCAGGTTGAAGAGCTGACCCCGAAGTGAGATTTTGAAACGGGAAATTGTGCGGGTGTCAGTGATGGAGGTGGGGAGAGCGTTGTACCATGAGGGAGCTCTGGAGCAGAAGGACCTTTGCCCATGGGAGGTCCTAGACCTAGGGACAAGCAGGGTGGCTTAGAGGTGTTAGAGTTTGACTAAGAGTTGTGCAAGGTGGATAGAGGCTGTCAGACCAGGTGGGATAGTCCAAGGAGGGTTTTTTAGTAATGAGGCAGGTTTGGTATCTGGAGCCGCTCATCCAGATTAAGTAGCCTGGCCATGTTGTATAGGTTCGCAGGTGTGTGAGCCTAGGGGCTCCCCGTGATTAACCTACAGGCCTTATTCAAGGTGAGGTGAATTTTATTGAGGGCGGTCGTGTCTGCAGCACTACAAACAGGCAAGCCATAGTCTATAAGGGAAAGTATTGAGGAGGTGACTGCTAGTCAAGGGCATTGGGGGAGGCAATGCTTGAAGCGAAAGGATTCCTAGCAGCATGCTTGTAGCTGAGGCTAGATTATCTATGTGGTCGTGGAATGTGAGGGCTGAGTCAAAGGAGACCCCGAGGTATTTGTACAGGTGGACTAGATCAAGAGGATGCTTGGAACAAGGGAGGATGCAGAGTGAGAAATATCTGGATTTGCTTTGGGGATGGGCAAAGAGCATTGTTTTGGTTTTATTCAGATTGAGTACAAGTCTGTGCTCTTTGAACCAGGCTTCAGCATCTGCAAGGCTTGTTGCAAGGAGTCTTGTAAGGTGTTGGGGTTTCAGTGAGAGGCAAAATGACGGCATCATCTGCATACAGCAGGATTTTACCAGAACAAGCTTTGGGAGGGTGTTGAGATATAGTGAGAAGAGAAGAGGACCAAGGATGGAGCCCTGGGGAACACCTGAGCGGATAGGGCATGTATCGGAGAGGGTCGCATTAATTTTAACACATTGGGAGCGGGCAGACAAATAGCTGGAGCACCAAGAGACTGGACCAGGGGCAAAGCCGGTATGGCTGAGGGTATCCAGCAGGAGGGGGTTGGAGACCGTGTCAAACGCTTTAGAGAGGTCGATAAACACTGCCCCAGCGAGGGAGCCAGAGTCCAGGGAGGAATGAAGAAAGTTTGAAAACTCAATAAGGGCTGTGCCGGTACTGCGCCCAGCCCAGAAACCATGTTGTTCATGGCAGAGGATGTTGTATTTGGTTATGTAATCTGTGACTTGAGTAGCCACCAGTTTTTCTAGGGCTTTGGAGAGGGGAAGGAGGATGGAGATGGGCCGATAATTCCCAGCGGAGGATCTGTCACCTCCTTTGAGAATGGGTGTAACTGTGGCAATTTTCCAGGCTGAGGGGAACTGCCCCAGGCAGAGGGACTTATTGAACAGGCTAGTTAGTGGGGCAAGGACCTTATTCAGTTCTGTGTGGAGCTTTGCCACTTTTGTCCACTGATAGTTATCCACTGTGAGCACAGCAGGCAAGGCTTCATGCAGTGACACTTTTTGTGGCACCACATGCCTGGCATTCCAAGTAATATGGAACTAGGTACCACAGCGGGAGGATTTAGGAGGCACCATGTGTTACTGGGGAATGCTGTCACCATATGAATAATCTTTGTTAATGGCTGACAGCTGCCATAAATTGTGCACCTTTTTGGCTAATGCCATAGCTGGCACACGCTTTGTGGGCACTACTGCATATTTCGGATAGAGGGGTGCACATGCACAATAAAAAACATTTCCCAAATGTCCACTTAACACCACCATTCTAATTACGAGCATCACTAGCTGTGCATTTGCTTGAGGTGTTGTGTACTGGTGGCAATGGTGGGCTTGAACATAACAGTGTTCACTGATATTTGTATATCTGCAAACATTTGCAGCTCAGCTGTGTGTACTTGCATTGACATGTCCATCAGATGTGCCCCCATGATGCAGAAGGGTCACCCTCGGGATGCAGGCTGACAAATGAGATGGATATAAGGACACCGCTTGAAGTTAGTCACATACAGAGCACAGTACTGAATGTGGTGCGGTATAGGGAATGCATCCCATGCCAAGTAAGGGTAGTAAATCCACAAGTTGCAAAACCAATCATGTGTGCTGCATCATGACAAGCATCTCTCAAATGGCACCAACAGCAAAGGATGTCTTCCAGACAGGTAGCACAATGAGTGCTAATATTGCATTTCTATATCACACTGAGAAGAAGTGTAGGCTATTGTGGCCACAGCGCAGATTGCACATGATGATAACTGAATACAACACAGGGTGGTGCAGACAGGCACACCTATGTTAGAGAGATGGCTACGGTGGTTTTTAGCCTGTCAGGGGAGGAGCAGTGTAATCATTTTCTTATGCAGCTATCAGGGATGTACGCCTGTTCACTGAAAAGAGTAGATTGCACTTCACAGGGCACGGCACAGGTGAACAGGTGCACCGCAAGTAAGGGGAAGGCAGAGCCATCAAGACCAATGAAATATTCATCAATAGATTTGGGGGGGTGGAATTGAACAGGCAGGGCACCGGCAAAACGGAAAGTCGGGCAGACTCATACAGGCACCAGCAATGTGCCTCAGTTCATAAAGCATCGGACAGTTAGATACAAATACTGCATATGAAGTGAGATCTCAGAAGAGTGCCGAAGTCGACAGCAAGCTGGTAATCATCAATGGATTTATAAGGAAGAAAATTGATGATTACAGCTTGCAGTCCAACTCATCCGGTACCTTTCTGAGACCTGACTTACAGTATCTAGATATCCAATGCTTTTATACATTGCTGGTTCCTGTATGAGTCTGCCTGACTTTGCATTTTGCCAGTGCCCTGCCTGTTCAACCCCCCCCAAATCTATTGATGGATTACTTCACTGGCCCCGATGGCTCTGCCTTCCCATTACTGCCAGTGCACCTGTTCACCTGTGTACCTCGGGGGGGGGGGGGATGCACAAAATTTATCCACACAGTATCGGGCACCATACAAAATAAAAGCAATATGTGGTGGCCCTCAAAACGAGTGATCATAAAATAATTTGAATAGCAGAATTATTTTTGAAGGGTAGAAGTTGTTTTTGCATGCTGTGAGAAACAATCCCAATACCCCAGCACTGGCAGATATCACAAGTATGGATTCTGCAAAAACTAACACGCACCTTGCAAGCAAACAATTACAGGCACTTTTCGAGTCATCATCTAATATGACCTGCAGCAGGGGGAATGGAAGAAAACCAGAAACTAGACAGCATTGGACACGGGTTTGGGGCAATGGGGCATGACTCAGGAGGTAGCGGTAGTGGGGGTGGGTTTGGGGCTGGCCGGCACAAGGGCTGGACACTTAGCAGTAATAGGGATTTCAACAATTATGCGGTTCAGCAACCATGGGTTTTGAGAGTATCTGCTGAGGCTGAAATTAATTGGCTGCAGCGGCCAATGCGAACAGCTATATGGGAGGTCGGCAAGCTAAAATAAAGATTACTTGACATTTTATGACTGCCTCAAATTGAACGTGGCATAGATAGGATGCTGCAGTTCATGAAGTGAATGGACATCATTCATACGGAAACAAATGTATTTACCACTCGTCGAGGGGCATATTGGTCCTGGGATCCTCATCACTGCTCTCTGAATTTTCTGATTCATCCTCTTCCATGATGTGTGACCGGCTCACAAGGGGCTCATACAAATAAGGCTGAACACCACCAGATGCAGGCATAGATTCAACATCGCTGTCATCTTCTGAAGACATCCTCAAGCAGTTTAAAATTATGCTGGTAGGACTTCACAGAAATAACTGTTAAATTCCCCAACCCTCCATAATGACGTGATGGTAGTGGGGGATGTACCTGTGCTGCTGTGAAGACTGAGAATGTCGGGGGTGGGGCATGCAATTAAATAAATGTAAAAATATTGAGACTTATTGAAATGCAGCATATAATTCTAGTAAAGAAACACGCACAAACACAAGTTTCAACAGAATATGCCTTTATTTACAATTTTCTTGAACTGAGCAAAAACGGCTTTGCAGATGATCTTTAAATAAAATAAATGCTTAATCCTGGCTGCACCAGCATAATTATGGGACTCAGAGAAACATCCTGCTTGCTGCAAAGGGCTGTTAAATATTGGCAGCAATGACAGGCTAACATATAAGCAATTTACTAAATCTGTGCAGCTACAGCAAGTACACACCCAGGGCTAATGGACTGTGGGGCATTTGGGCAAATATTCGCTTTATTATGGTTGCACCAGGACTTTGTATGAGACTGTTTTGATTTGCTTAAGGGACTGTGTGTTTTTAGCAGCCATTACAGAGCAGCACAGCCAATCAGAAAGCTAGAATATCAAAGCCAGAACTTGTGGGACATTAGCCAAAGCTTATTAGGAAACTTCCAAGTACTCATGGGGAACTGCAGGGACCTAATTTCAGGTGCCAAAACAGCAAACCAACTGTGCATCGAGTGAGGTTCATGAATAATTCATTTTCTTGACTGACAGTCCCTCCAGTCCCTCCAGCCAATTGGAGGCCATGCACCCAAAAGCTTCAACCAATCAGGAGCCTCAGGAGAGCCCTGAAAGAGGCAGTGTTTTCCAGTATTTTGCCAGATTCGGGTATCCAGCTAATCCTTTCCATCCTAGAGAGAGTGTTTGCCTTATTTAGCAATTAAAGTTAAAGTAATGTAGTTTATGTAGTACCTGCTGGCTGGGGGGTTGCCAGAATGTCCCCCAGGTGCTAGCCCTCCCTTCCATGTTGGGGAAAGATGTGGACCTGCAACCTGATGACATCAAGCTAGCTGTAAGAGAGAGCTCTTTCTTACCTCAGGTGTGAGAGGACTGAAGAATTCAGGAGCCTTGATAGCGGAGATTCCACTGTGAGGAGCCTGATTGAGTACTCTTGTAACCCCCCCCCCAGTGCAAGAAAGAAATCTTCATGAACTGGGGCGGCCTTGCCCAAGTGACTGTGCTATGTAAGATCATTCTTGGCTCTGCACCCTGCAGCTGCTGCGCCTAACCTTAGCGCACTGAGGGTGAACCCTGATATTGGAACATTTGCCGCAGAAGGGGAGCACTCGGTAAAGGGGCTCATCCTGACTTTGCTTGGTATGTCCAATATTGTGCTATCTGGTCAAGATGTCCAGTGGTGCTGCAAGCCACAGCCACAAACCACAAAACAGACTGAGACCCCAAAGTTTGAATCGGATTTCAGCAACCTGGAAATAACTGTTTTCCCCTAAGTAATCTGACCAGGGCCGCCCTTCTGGGCCCTGGTGGTAGGCGCTATCCCTTCTGTAAATGTGCTGAGTGTTCCAAATCATATAAATGTGCTAGACAGTCAGAAAAAAATGCTTAACTTTCAAACACGGTGTGACCAACTGGTTGCATCTAGCCAACATTCTAACTGCAACATGCAGGGCAATCCCTGCGCACCCCAAAAGGGTCTGAAATCATTGGTTGTTAAATTGTTTTCCATGTTAAGTACTATTTCCTCTTTAAATCAAGCCGGCCAATGTACAGCTGCACCATCCTCCAGACCTGCAACCAACGAAGGACTTTGGTAACTAGGTACCCAGGGTAAAGTGTATGAGATTGCGGTGTCTCATGTTGAGTCTGGGGAACTGGTACCACTGGTGGGTAACAAACGATATGTGTTCCATCTTATTATTAGGCAGCTTAGATAGCAGGGCTCTGGATGTCCATGTTGACACAAAGTGATTGTGTTTTCTGATTCATACCAGGTAGTCACCCAGCTGAAGGGTTTTCACCAGCACCAAAACCAAACTAATCAACTGTAAATATATAAATATTAATAATCACTGGATAACCTCTGTCCCTGGTGTTTCCCCATTCCTAATTCCTACGCCTCCCCTAAATAAATATTGTTGTTATTGTTTTGCACATGTGTTGTCGTGAGCATATTATTAGAGAGAGAGTCTTTAATTACAGAAATTTCTGAAATGTGCTATTGGGTCATGTGTTGGGATGGCTAAAGGTAATAGTGGGTGGTATGACATCCCAGCGGGTTGTACCAGGTACCGGCTAGCCCACTTAAAGCTATACTCTGGGCAGAGGCACTGCTCAAAGTAAAAGCATGGAAAAGAACCAGTGAAGGTAAAGTTTGGGAACCTGGGCCCCTCAACCTTATTGTGGCCAGGCAAGGCAGGGGTAGTAGCCCTTGGAGTAGTGTAGCCTAGGGGTTACACGATGGAGGCACCGCTGGGATTCTACTGTTAGTCATGCTCCTACCCAGCATGGACCCCCACTCCATTTTGCATGTACTGGACCCTTAAAATGGTTGTCATTGCCTAGCAGCTAAAAATGTGTTTTTGGTATCAAAACTGCAATAAGCCTGTTCACTGCTTGCTCAGTGAATGTTAATGGGGTGTGCACACACCCCCTAGTGGCCAAAAGTGGAACTGCACTAAAAATGTTTTCCAGTTTAAAATCTTGTACTTTAAGGATTCACAGGATATGTAACATCTGATTGGTGCTCACCATGATTGAAAAAATGTTGCTGCTTAGAACAGGATACATTTGGTAGATCAGGATGTATAGTAACTAATGTCAGCTAGGTAGCCATATGCCTCAAAGTGTTTAAAATGTTTGGTGTTTTTGCAACTGCTTAGATGGTACTTAGGTGTGCCAGGCTTGACACACCTTTGGTGCGGATGCCACGGTTCACTGCCAGGGGAGAGTGTAAACCCCCCTATCAATTTGGGGGCTTACCTGCAGCTCCTTAGCTCCCATTTCCAGCCGCTCTCCTTTGTGCCTCGAGGAAAGCCTGCATATTTGTTTTTGGTCCTCTGGTCCTTCTGTGCCCTTTCTGATGCCCGATCTCAGCCCAGTGTGAAATCCAGCCCTGTGAGGCTCTGAAATTCAAAACTGCGATCATCTACTTGAGGTAGGCACACTGGTGCCGGTGGGGCTCGCTCATGCACCGGCGGCACCTTTCATCTCCTGATCGCTTGCATTTGCCAGTCAAATGGAAAAGGTGTTTGGCAGTGTTCCCACCTGATCAGTGGGACCTGGTGACCACATAAAGGGCCCTGAGCACACGTGATCCACAAAAATTAACCCCTAAGCTGCCGACAGAATTAGAACATCTAGAAATTTTGGACTGATGTATCAGGCCGAGGCCCTGCAAGGGTTAATGAGATCCATGAAGTGTTTCAGATCAGGGCTCATGAATATTAAAGAGCCCAGAGCCCCAATCTGCTAAATATTCATGAAGGTCTGTTCTCCCTTCGGGGAAAGCTGCATTTCGGCAACTGTGGGGGTGGGAGTCAGTGTTGGAAATGCTAACATCACATTTCCTTACTTTTTTCACTTTAATCTGAACCCTAATTGGTGCATTAACACAGTTTTTTTTTGCAAAGAATCTAGATATACAGTACTTTCTTAACTGAACCTCTAAAATCAGTCAGCAGCAGCCATGCTTGAATATATGGTTTCCCACATCTTAGTGGAATTTTTATTCTTGTTTTCTGTTACATTTTTCCAACTGTATACACATTGGTTTTAGACTGGAGTAACCAGGACCCCATGAGAACCAGAATGATTGGGTTCAGCAGCACTGACATACAACACTAATGCATGATGCCACGTGCACGTTTGTACCATAAATAGCATTGCTAGCCCCATCCGACTCAGTTTCTTTTTTCCCACTTTCATAAAGCACATTACCTTGTCAGAGAGAAGGATTTCTTTTTGCTCTAAATAGCTTTCCTGTCTCATTTGTTGTAGCTTTTCATCATTTATTGCCTTTTTTTTATTTATACTCGGTGTCTTTGTTTACTAATTTTACTCAGTTGTTCTCAGTGCCAGGCAGTTTTGACTTGCTTGCTGACTGTTTGGTTCCATTATGTTTCAGCAATCATTGTAGAGAAAGGGAAGGGAACATTAGGAAAGGCACACTAAGCTGAAGCTTGTTTCCAGGTGCGACCTAGGAGCACAAGGAAGTTAAGTGACTTGCTCAGGGTCTCACAGTATGCAAGTGGGGGCTGTAGGATTGAAACTTAGGTCTCCAGGTTTTCAGCTCAGTGCCGTAAACCACAGTGCTATACTGTCTCCCTTATGTCACATTTTTAAACTTCATTCAGTGCTGTTGCCATTTTTATTTTACTTCCATGGCACTGACATCCTCTCAAGCCCCAAAACTCATGTTGTAAGAGTTTTCAGGCCTATACCACTACCTGATATAACCCTGACTGACAGCCTATGTTGTACTGTATATATAAATATGCCTATCAATATAGTGAGTGAATACTTGCTGGAGTCTGGATCCCACAGGGAGACAGTACAACCACTATTCGAATCCTCACAACATTGATACTCATGTATCCCCCCCCAGGCGGGGACAAGGTAGGGCCCGTAGACATGAACATCTAGTTTTGTTAGGACACTCCACTTCTTGTCTCATATCAGATGCTAGATAGTGAAGGTCAGATAAGATAATACAGTGGCAGCCACCTACCTAAACAAGCAAGGCAGCACAAGAAGCAAAATGGTGTTGATCAAAATGTACAAAGTGTTAAACTGGGCAAAAAATAACCTAGAGTCTCTTTCAGTTCTTTATCTAGCAAAAGAGTTGAACTCTTGGACATATTGCCTTAGTCATCAATAGGTACACCCTGGAGTATGGTTGCTGAACAGGCAGATGTTTCAGCATCTTTCTTGCCAGTTTGGAATACTTTTGGAATACTGGAACTAGGCCCCTTTGCATCCAATGAGAATGCTGAGGTCCCAAAATGTTTCTGCTGATACAGATGCCTGGGAATAGAGGTCTTAGAGACTCTGTTTCAACTGTGAAACTGAAGAGCATACCATTTTCTGCCAATATTTCTACTCTCAGTGGTCCTCAAGAAGATTCATGCGTCACATAGAACTGTCTATATGATATCCCCAGAATTGTCAAGGAGACCTTGGCTCTCCAGTCTAGTCAATCTATCAGAGTAGGAGTCAGTACAGAGTCCACCTCAATGGGACCTTCTGACCTGAAGATCTGGGCTCTACCCACATCCCAATGGCCAGTTGGCTCCTGAAAGGAAGAGACTCTTCAAATTAGGATATTCCAGTAAGGTGGTAGACACCCTTACATTTTCCAGGAAGTAGTCTACTTCCACAGCCTATGCCAGAGTTTGGGCAACCTTCAAGGAGTTGGTTCAGAGGTCAGGGCTCCAACTGAAGTGAAAAAGACTTTGGTGGAACACATCCTAAAATGTTGTTAGGCAGGAGTAGCTAGCAATCCGTCAGTCAGTATTCTATGAGTTCAAGTGTCCTCTTTGGGTGCAAATTTTGAGTGAACACCCTTGGGGTGTCACTCAAATGTGAGTATATTCTTCCAAGCAGTTAGTAGATTCAGACCAATCTATTGACCCCCACTGGCTTTGTGCGACCATAATTTAGTACTCAGTGAGATTTTCAAGACACATTTCAAACTATTAGTCTAGATCTCTGAATAATTGCTTTTTATTAAGACTTGTTATCTGGTAGCCTTTTTTTCTGCAAAAAGAATTAGAGAACATTCAGCTCTTTCTTTTAAAGAACTGTATCTTACTTTCTATCAGGAAAAGATTGTTCTTCATACTTTCTGCTCCTTTCTTTTGAAGGTTCCCACAGCTGTTTATGTTAACCAGCAGGTGAACCTGCCATTTATTCGTAAGATGTCAGGTCTGCAGAAGGAAGTTAGAAGTTTGCAGAGCAGTCAAAATGAACACTGTGAGAAAGCAGTCCTTTCACCAGTCAAATTTTTCATATTTATTTTGTGTGGTTCAGCACAGAAAGGTTAGAAGGCTGCAAAGGCCACCTTGGTTAGAACACGTATAGTAAAGGATTATATAGCAGACACAGTTAAGGCACCAGTATTGGTGAAAGCACATTTGACCAGAGCTCTGGCAGCATCCGAGGAAGAAAAGAGCCAAGGCCTTGGCATTCAAGTTATAGAAAGAAAGCATGTGGTCATCTTAGCATAGATTTGCAATCACAGATAAGGCATTCAGAGTTTTGTGGATGCAGCTTTTGGGTGCAAAGCAGTGTAAGCGGCATTTATAAAATGATCTACTATAATCAGAATTCAGAAAAAATATTCTCCTTTTAGTGACGTTATTGTGCTACTTATTACATACTAGCAATTATTACTAACCCAGTGACAGTGTGGATTGACAGAATGAAGTCCTTATGTCAGACCTACTATTATTTTTGTCCTGTTAGTTCCAACGTTGTCATTGAGAGTCACTCAAGAGTTTTTTTCTCTCCTGGAGAAAATTGTACCAGAAATTTGAAACTTAGATTTTTTTACAAGTTTATCATTGTATTTAGAATAATTTATTTTTGCCCTTGTTGCTCATTCAGGTATTTTCACTTGTTGTAGTGACAGTTTTATGAGTTGCTTTCATGAACTAGGGGAGTGGAGTCCACATCTGAATCAGAACAAAATATCAAACTGAGTGATGAAAACAGACTTGATCAAAGGATCTAATGTGAAGTAAAGTTATTATTGAATGCTGTGACTGATCTTTGAACCATGTTAAGGTAGGAGTTGATCCCCTTTTCACTGAAATTACATTGTGTTAATTATGTAATATCCCCTTCACAATACTGTGTGGCAACTACCAACCACAGTACTGATACCTATAAACATACCTGTTATATAAGTGTAACCCCCCAAAGGATACAATAATCTGCTAAGGGAAAAAGGAACATTGTATGGTGGAATCACTTTCTGGAGCAAGTGTATGGGAAATTAAGGATGATTTAGATTGACTACTGGCTGGGTCTAGTAAACCTATTACAGTAATTCATGTTGAGACAAATGATGTTAGGAGGAAATGCACACTAGAAATACAGAAAAAAATTGAGGATGTCTGGCAAGGACTATGGGAAAAAGGGTGTGATGTAATATTAGATATACTGCCAATCCCAAGAGCTAGTAGATTAAGGACCTGTGAATCTGAATGGTTGGATCAAAAGATGGGTACAAAGGGAAGGCTTTTCTTTCTTGGACACCTGGGGAAGTTTTAATTATCCCAGTTTATTTGGAAGAGATGGATTGCATTTAAATAGACATGGTTCCCGTATATTGGCACACACAATTAAAAATAAGGTGGAAAACATTTAAACTGAATTGTGAGGGGACGGGGGAGGGATCATTACTGAAAATGAGACATCGGTTGGCTAGGAATCGGGCAAACACCTAGAAGAAACTCAAGGGGTTTGGAATTGTATGTTGATAAATGCCAGAAGTGTAACAAAAAAATGGATGAATTAAAACAGGTGTTATACAACAACCAGATTCACATGTGTGAAACATAGAAACAGACTTTAATGGCAGATAAAGATCGCTTGGCCCACCTAATCTGCCCATTTCCCCACCAATTGGATAAGCTGCAGATCCTAGTTAAACAAAAGCATACTTCCTTATTGGCATTACAAAAACGTAGTGGAGTCCAGAGAACAGATGAGGGAGAAATATCCAGCGGTACAAACTTTTCTGTAAAGAAAGAGAAAATAGAGTAGCAAGTGGTGTGGCTATATGTGTATCTGAGGACATTACAGCAACATCTAGTCCATTAGAATGGGTAAAACTTTACCTCAGGAAGGGGAAATCTACTTCAGTAAGACTTATTTACAGGCCACCCTTCCATGTTGCAGACTTGGATCAGGATATGTGTTCAACACTTAACAATAGCAATGCTGAGGAAAATGTGACTCTTTTGTGTGATTTTAATTTACCAACCATTAATTTGAATACTTGGGTTGGCAAATCACATATTGAATGCAAATTCCTTGATATCTTGGCTAATTTGGAAATGGATCAATATGTCATGAATCCAACAGGGGCAGATAACATTTTAGACTTAGTAATTAGCAATACAGAAAAGAGGATCAGTAGCTGCATCGTGTCATCCTCGCTTGGTAATAGTGACCATGCCATGGTGGAATTTAAGCTTGAAGCTGTTAATCAAAAAATAATGGGTATCGCAAATATTAGGTGATTTGTAAAAGCAGACTTTCAAGGTATGCATAGCAAAATACTGAACTGGGGTTGGCAAAAAGACTTTAGAAATTTAGGCCTGAAAGACATGTGGGCCACTTTGCAAGAGAAATGAGTATAACTTATTGGTAAATATGTGCCACAGAAAATCAAGCAGAATAAGTCAGGAAGAGTATCACACTGGTTAACAGGAAGATTAAAAAATTAATCAAAGACAGGGAGAAAGCATATATCATCGCTAAAAACAGTAATACTGCAGATGGATGGTCCTAGTACAAGATAGCAACTAAGGAATGTAAAAGAAATGTAAGACTAGCTAAAAAGGAATATGAAAGGAACTTGGCTAGCAATGTGAAAGACAATAACACGTCTTTTTATAACTATATAAACAGTGTGAGGGGGGCAAGTTTACAGATTGGACCATTAGAGGATCAACATGACAAACTGGAACATGAGACAGAACAGATAGCCAATGAGTTAAACACTTATTTTATTTCTGTTTTCATGTGAAAAAAACAAGTGACAACCCCGCAATAACCAGCAATAGTGATGACAGAATAACAATCATGGTAGATGAAGTAAAGGACATAGTGAGTAAAATCGTGCCAAATAAATCACCGGGCCCTAATGGGATCCGCCCGAGAATAATAAAGGAACTGGTAGAGGAGTTATCTGGTCCTGGGGCCATGATATTTAAAAAAATCAATAGACTCAGGAATGGTGGTGGATAGTTGGAGAGTAGCAAATATTACACTTATTTTTAAAAAGGGATCTGAAAAGAACTGCGGTAACTACAGACCCATGAGCTTAACGTCCATGATTGGTAAGGTGATGGAGGGAATAATAAAGGACATGGTGAATGAATTCATTTAAGCAAATGACATGATAGATGAGACACACCATGTTTTTTCTACGGGGAGGTTGTGTCTGACCAGTTTGATAGAGTTCTATAACAGAGCCTCTACGGCCTTGGGCATAGGTAGTCCAGTTGATATTATCTATTTGGATCTGTCCAAAGCTTTTGATAAAGTACCACATAATGGTCTAATTAACTGCGGTTTAAATACCAAAATAATTCAAAGGATGACATCATGGTTGTCGGATAGAAAACAGAGGCTCAACATTAGAGGGATCATATCTGATTGGGGGAAGGCCTCTAGTGGAGTGCCTCAGGGTTCAGTCCTGAGACCTTGCCTATTTAATGTTTATGTCTCAATCATGCCCAGGTTGGAAGGTATATGACACTTAATGTTCATGGATGATACTAAGCTGGGGACTGTGGTACAGGATGTGACTAATGTCATCAGCTTACAGAAAACATCGACAGCATTAGAAACCTGGGCCAGAACATATCAATTAGAATTTAACATGAACAAGTGACTAGTAATGCACCTGGGTAGACAAAATAACATGGCAACTTATATGTTAAATGGCCAAGAATTAAGAGAGGTCAGTGAGGAAAAAGACCTAGGTGTGATGCTATCTAAAGAGCTGAACTTCAAAAAATCACTGCCATTTAATGATTCGAAAATCAAATGGAATATTGGGCAGCATTAGGAGACATATCCATAGCAGGGAGAATAATGTGATTGTGCCATTATACACCTAGCTTGTCAGACAAACTCTGGAGTACTGTGTGCAACTATGGGCTCCCTATCACAAGGCTGATATAAAGGCTTTGGGGGGAGTGCAATGCAGGGCTACATAGTTGATAACAGGAATTAAACATTTAAGTTATGAGAACAGATTGGTCGAGTTAAACCTATTTACTTTGGAGTATAGAAGACTAAGGGGAGATATGTACCTAATATTCAGAGCTCCTGATAATTCTGATTTATGGGAATCTTTGGGCCTGGAATTAAAAAACCAGCAATATGTCACAAGGGGTCATGTATTACAGTTAAGAGGAGAGAGACTTTGCACCAATAAAAGGGGTGCATGGTTCAGCCAGAGAGTAATTCCGTTATGGAATTCACTACCACACGAGGTAGTTGGAAGTATATATGAATTCAAGAAAAAATTTGATGAATTCAGCAAAAAGTAAAATATTTCAGGCTATCATACTTAAAATGGTGCCAAACAGTTATGAGTAATTGCCTTCTTGGTTTGTAAACTACCTATGAACCTATGAAGGAGGGGCTTACCTTTTGAGCCCCTGGAGGCTAGAGGTGGGTCCACCTGTTGCACCTGCATCCTCTGGACGGAAGTGGTGTTCAATGCCAGGAGAAGAGGAGTTCTTATTTGCCCCTTTGTTCTTTTATTGTACATCACCAATGAAAGGGATGATCCTGCACCCGAAGACAAACCAGAGAGATTATGGACATCATTATGGCAAACTGGACTATAATATTAAACGGAGTAAGTGTTGTAAAAAGTTAAAGTAGCATCCAGCAGTAATAAAAAAAACATGTGAAACAGCAGACAGGCATGGAACTAAGTGTAAATAGATGCACATCGCCATCTTGTGACCCCTGACTCCCGTAATTGACCAATTGGAATATAAGGGATCTTGGTAAAGACACAGGCCCTTGAGTGTGGCACACTTTAGCAGCCACTGAGGGAACCAGAGTGTGAGTGACAAGCTGGAGAGCAAGTAAGAAATTAAGGGAGGAGGTGACTAAGCTAAACCCTTCCCCAGTCTAGGAGGAGTTCAGTGCAGTCCTTCCCAAGCAATGGGAGAGGGGAGAGGTGTGGAGGAGGAGAGTGGAGGGCATAGTCAGGCCTCATCCATCTGAGTTGAGAAAAAGTGCTATGAAGCCTGTGAAGCTGTCACAGACTGAATCTGCTCAAGCCACTTGCAGAGTGCTGTAATCAGAGGTGAGAACAAGCCGTTCTATCCTGTCTGGTGTACCAAGGGAGGAGGTGGTCAGGTGCTTGTGACTGTCCTCTGGGGTGAGGCAGAGTAGATCATTGGTCTTGGCCTCTCTGAGCTTGTCACACTGCCACATCTTGATCAACAGAAAAGGGAGCTGCAAGGCAGTGGCTGGGCTTACATCTACCGTCTTTCTGCAGCTGCCACATTGTCCATCCAGAAGCGTCTGAGACTTCTTTCCATTGGTACAGGCCACGAGAGTACTGGCTTGCCAGCCAGAAACTGTTGCTGCTGCTGAATTTTCCATTATTTGCATTACAATCTGTGCTGGATTCCCTTTAGGATTACAATTTATTTTGATAAAAAGTGCTAGCCAAAAGTCAGTGAGGTGGGGTAAAGGCAAGCTTGCCTATCTGTAAGTGCACCAGCGCAAGATCCTGGGCACCACGACATCAGGCCTGCAACAGTGTTTAATTTGCTTGGGTACCCAGTAGTTAGGACTAAACTGCAGTTAAAGAATTTGATTGATTCAACAGTTATTTGAAGGTGTGGGGATCTACTACTGAGGGCAGTGGGGAGGCCTTACAGTACAGTGGTTCTTGTTTGGAAATCTTGTGTGAGGCTGTTGGAAGTCTTATTGCACTATCTCTGCAGACAGGCCAGGACACCTGAGAGCGCATAAATTGGGTAAAGTACTAGAAAATAGTGACAGAATTAATTGTGTTGTTATCAAAACGAGGTTACATAACCCCTATTCTCTTCTCAGGACTTGTGTTGCTGACTAATAAAGTCCTGTTGTTAGTGTCTAAATTTTGGTGAGTAGCATATTATTAGCAATCTACCCTAATATGTACAAAAGTGTTTGAAATTGCAGTTGATCTGTGGGTACTGGTACATATTGATTTTTGGGCATTGTCCAACAGCTATTTGGGATGTGGGTTAGTACGGCATCCCAGGGAGCAGTATTCTACTTTTTATCAGGCCCATGATTTATTTCTCTGGGTGGAAGCACTGCGCTATTTCCCTTATTCCCCATCCAAACCAAATCCCCCACATGAGGAGTTTAACAAGCACATGCCCCTCAACCTTGCTTGGCACCCACAGGTGCAAGGCAGGGTAATAGCCAAGAAAGGAACATCTGTAACATCTGCACGGTGACCCGTTTACATATTCCATGTATTTATTATTATTCTTTGACTACTTTGCCTCATTGTACTCTTTTTGTTCTGCTGTAGTTGTTGTACTTTGTAATTCTGTGTTTGTTCTTTGTATAGCTGCACAGTGTTCTCCTGGGTAGTGCCTGAAACCAGGGCATTGTATGCCTAGTGCACTTACCTGATTAACAGAAACTAAATAAACATGATTTGGCTGGTGCTAACAAGGCTGGTCTTGTTTTTTTTTTAATTGTCACGTGTTAATCTTTGTGGCTTTTTTGTTAATTATTTTAGTACTGTAAAGAATATACATAGTACAGTAGTTATGTCACTTTAACAATTTTATTTATTTAAAAAAACACATCCATCCTCACCTTTACAGTTGCACTTGTAAGCCCCCCTTCCCCCAAGTGTCTAGGGGTCCTGATGTAGAAATAGGGGAAGAGGCCCAAATCAGAAACTTCCCAGGAGACACAGCATTTAAATTGAATAAGATGGTCTTACCTCACCTGCAGGAACTCGTGATGCAGGGGGAAAGTGATTCTTCTTGATAATTGGATAATCAGGAACAGGCTGCAAAGCTTCAAGGCCAGGACCGGAAAGACAGATGTTATTATTTTTTGAAAGGAGCAACATAGTTAGGCAGCAAAAATAATCCCAGCACTCACACAAGGTGAAAAAAATAAGAACACATTTAATTAATTATTTAAACTAATAAATAAGTGTACAGCTCCATGGAGTGGAAGGTCAGACAGATCAGTAGCCACACAAGCAGAGATGCATACAGCACAAAGCTGTAGGTCCCAAAGGGCCGAAGTAGGCTAGAACAGGCTCCACGCAGCTACAAAGAGCCAGAACGAGCTCAGACTGTTACTTGGTACTGGGGCCTACTCACACTGGGGACATCACTAACTCCCACCAGTGTAATCCAAATGGGCAATGGCCTATTAAAGCACAGCTGCCCTAACACTTGACGGAGTTCAACAAATCCCCAGCCCACTCTACCAGGAAAAGTTGCAGGGATAATAATGCAGCAAAATAACTCAGCTCTCTCCTTTCAGTTTCACCATACCTGCACTTCGGGCCTAGATCGGGAGCCTGCCCCAGACACGGGCATGGCAGGCCCTGATAACATATGCTCCCTGCAGGCCTCCTGACTATATCCCCCTGGCAGTGTGCCACCCGGGTACAGCTTCCTCAGCACTGCCACTACCGAGGAGACCCTGTCACAGCCCTGCCACCACTGTAACACCCCCACTGCCACTCTTGATCGGGATGGAACCAGGATCCTAACCCACCCTGGTGCACGTGGTGCACAAGGTGGGCTTAAACCCCCATTTTTCCGGTCTGTGGCTGCCACTCCTCTCATGGGACCCTGCTGCCACAGTCGCATGCTCCTGCAACTTCCCCCAGGAACCTGGCCATGAAATCAGTGCCAAAACCAAGATGGCTGCATCTGCCGGGCCAGGGGTTCAAAAATCCCAGCCCACTTGCTCCAGCTCATATGCGCTGGCCTCCCCAAATCACTCCCAGGGGCCCTTTTTAAAAGGCAGAGGATAAAGAAACACGCTTAGGGGGCGGACCCAGGCTTCCCATCAAAACAGGACTGACCAGAAGGAGAGAAGGTAACTTTAGTAAGCCCCCCAAAAAGGGGCGGTTTATATACTTTATACTATACTGTACTGGGGTCCTGTTTTGACATATTTTACACTATATTTACCAAGGACAGCGGAGATACAATATCTCATTTTAATGGGGCCTTGCTTTTACACATTTTACACTGTATTTACCCAGGACAATGGAGATACAATATCTCATTTTTAATGGGGCCCTGCTTTTACACATTTTTGTAATGTATCTACTTAAGATAGCCCAGCTGAGAGGCAAGTTCTTATTTCTAGAGGGGTCCAGTATTTTTTCCAGGATAGAGTGGTCTAGATGCACATTTCAATGGGGTTCTGCTGTACTGCAGACTGCTTGTACACATTTTTATGATATATTTACACAGGATGCACCATATGAGATGCAATATCATTTTTAATGGGGTCTTACTTTTACAAATTTTAGACTGCATGCACCCTGTATAGCATACCTGAGATGCAATATTTCATTTTCAGCAGGGATCCTGTTTTACACCTCACCCTTTTTCTGGTAAACTGGTAAGGCACACTGGGCACAAGGCCCATTTACTGGGGTGGCCTGGGAGCACTGGGGAGGTTAAGTGACTTGCTCAGGATCATACAGTATGCAATTGGAGATTGTGGGAATCAAACCTAAGTCTGTTGGATATACCAGGCTTGTTCTTGGTTTGTTGCTCTAACCTCTAGGCTGTCCTGCCAGCCCCAGTTGGCCCATCCTGGGTACAGCCATTTTTACAGTGCAATTATCCAGGATACACCAGCTGAGCAGCAATATGTCATTTTCAGCAGATTTCAATATTTTGCCCCTTAATTTCCAACATAGTCTTTTCATGGCCTCACATTGTTAACAGGAGGTAGAATTTTTTAAATCCCACTCAAAGGTGATTTTACAGTATGACTGTGAAAACATGTTTTGGAGGAGATTTGAAAAATGACTATGATGAATATTTGGTGCCACAATCTGTGCAAATGACAAAGTTATGAGTAAATGTTGGCCAAATTCAACATATGTTCATATAACTTGGTTGGTTTTTCACATTTTGACCCCCAGTTCTCAGCATAGTCTTTTTTATGACCCCACTTTATGATCAGGTGTAAGTTTTTTAAATACTATCCAAAAGGTAGTTTTGCAGAGTGACTGCGAAAACATGTTTATTAGGGGATTTCAAAAATGATACCTGTCATGTTCATGAGGTGGGCTATCAAATGGGCTATGTTGAATATTTAGGACCAAAATCTGCACAAATGGCAACGTTATGAGTAAATGTTGGAATAATTCAACATTTCTTCATAACTGTATTCTTTTTTGACATTTTGACCCCTAATTTTCAACAGTCTTTTTATGATCCACCTTATGATCAAGACAGGTGGATTTTTTAAATTCCATCAAAAAGGTGATTTTGCAGTGCGACTGCCAAAAGAATGTTTAGAAGGGGATTTGAAAAACTACACTTGTCATGTTCATGAGGTGGGGTAACAAAAAGGCTATGTTGAGAATTTAGGGCCAACATCTGCATACATCACAAAGCTATAAGCAAACATTAAAACAAATCAACCTTTCTTCCTAACTTCATTGTTTTTTTACATTTTGACCCCAAATTTTCAACTTATGATCAAGACAGGTGACATTTTTTAAAATCACATTCAAAACGTGATTTCACAGAGTGACTGTGGAAACACATTTTTTTTTTAAATTTCACCTACCTGGTTTATGAAGTGGGGTTAAAAATAGAGCGTGTTAAAAATTTTGGGGGAGTTTACTCATCAGTAAACCTCACCCCGGTCTTGCCCTCACTCACTATCTCTGCAGCATCCTGATAGATAGAAGCATGTTCTGCCTATTTCCTCCCTGCCTTCTCTCATCTATTCTCCACTGTACCTCCTCATTAACCATCTTGTCAGGTGTGTAGGTGATGGACAGGGAAGAGGGGGCACAGACAGCGATGATGGGGGGGGGGGCACACACATTAGTGTGTTCCAAAAGAGTAAAGCAATCTTTTATAACAGCTGGAATTCAGGAGTGGGGAGGGCTTACTGAGGCCATGCCTCTGAACATTTTGCCACTGAAATGAAGGGAAAAAACTAACACAGAATGTGGGCACTGGCACTCACGAATGTGGGACACTGGCCTTCAAAACATGGGGAACACCATAAGATCACAGAGTTACAAGTTCAGAACACTGTGGAAAGTAATGTTTTGCACAGTTTAATTTTGATTTGCTGCTGTAGTGTATTATGTATTTCTAATGCCAGGCACCTTCTCTGTGCATAAGCAGCACATTATCCCTGTGGCACAGATGATTTTGATTTATTTAAATGTTTCACCAGGATGGCATACTGAGCAAATTGCTTGTTTCCAGATGTGTCCTGGGGGAAGGGGAAGGGAGTTAGCAGTTTACAGTAGTAACAGGATTTGCAATCACAGAATAGCAGGTAGCAGTTTACATTTCAGTATTTATAGCATTTCAGCATATACAGTCTTACAATCACAGATTACAATAAATGCAATATATATAACAATTAGAGTATAATGTCTAAAATAAAGTACATGTAGGTACCCTAACAAAGCAGCCTAAAGGGTCAGTAAACACAGCAGCTAACAACAGAAGTGTGCACTTGATTTGGATAACACCCATCACAAATGAACCGAGCTATGGTGGAGGGACCCGTAATTATTGGTAGTTAGTGGTGACAGTGTAGGACAATGGACAGGGAGGGACAGGGTCAGCAGAGCATGACAGATAGGCGAGCAGGGTATACGGAGATAAAGGTCAGCACAACATGACATATAATGGGGCAGGGTGTAGAGTGGGAAGAAAGGAGGGTAGTATGAGTAGGAGAGTTAGAGGGGATTGCCAGCTGGGAGAAAGCACCATGTAACCAGGGGTAGCTGGTTGGAGTGCGCAATCAAGGGGAGCTGAGGTAAGAGATGATTGAGAGATGAATGCAGAATAACAGGAGGCAGGAGGCATGAGGGATGGAAAGGCCTGGAAAGGCCTGGGACTACAGATATGAGAGTTAGTGGCAGGAACAAGGAACAAGTAGGGGAGGTGAAGTTATGTAGGAGGGGAGAAAGGGCTGGGACTACAGATATGAGAGTTAGTGGCAGGAACAAGGAACAAGTAGGGGAGGTGAAGTTATGTAGGAGGGGAGAAAGGGCTGGGACTACAGATATGAGAGTTAGTGGCAGGAACAAGGAACAAGTAGGGGAGGTGAAGTTATGTAGGAGGGAGAAAGGCTGGGACTACAGATATGAGATTAGTGGCAGGAACAAGGAACAAGTAGGGAGGTGAAGTAAGTGAGGAGGGAGAAAGGGCTGGGACTACAGATATGAGAGTTAGTGGCAGGAACAAGGAACAAGTAGGGAGGTGAAGTTATGTAGGAGGGAGAAAGGGCTGGGACTACAGATATGAGAGTTAGTGGCAGGAACAAGGAACAAGTAGGGGAGGTAGTTATGTAGGAGGGAGAAAGGGCTGGGACTACAGATATGAGAGTTAGTAGCAGGAACAAGGAACAAGTAGGGAGGTGAAGTTATGTAGGAGGGGAGAAAGGGCTGGGACTACAGATATGAGAGTTAGTGGCAGGAACAAGGAACAAGTAGGAGGTGAAGTTATGTAGGAGGGGAGAAAGGCTGGGACTACAGATATGAGAGTTAGTGGCAGGAACAAGGAACAAGTAGGGGAGGTGAAGTTATGTAGGAGGGAGAAAGGGCTGGGACTACAGATATGAGAGTTAGTGGCAGGAACAAGGAACAAGTAGGGAGGTGAAGTTATGTAGGAGGGGAGAAAGGCCTGGGACTACAGATATGAGAGTTAGTGGCAGGAACAAGGAACAAGTAGGGAGGTGAAGTTATGTAGGAGGAGAAAGGCCTGGGACTACAGATATATGAGAGTTAGTGGCAGGAACAAGGAACAAGTAGGGGAGGTGAAGTTATGTAGGAGGGGAGAAAGGCCTGGGACTACAGATATGAGAGTTAGTGGCAGGAACAAGGAACAAGTAGGGGAGGTGAAGTTATGTAGGAGGGGAGAAAGGCCTGGGACTACAGATATGAGAGTTAGTGGCAGGAACAAGGAACAAGTAGGGGAGGTGAAGTTATGTAGGAGGGGAGAAAGGGCTGGGACTACAGATATGAGAGTTAGTGGCAGGAACAAGGAACAAGTAGGGGAGGTAAAGTTATGTAGGAGGGGAGAAAGGGCTGGACCACAGATATGAGAGTTAGTGGCAGGAACAAGGAACAAGTAGGGAGGTGAAGTTATGTAGGAGGGGAGAAAGGGCTGGGACTACAGATATGAGAGTTAGTGGCAGGAACAAGGAACAAGTAGGGAGGTGAAGTTATGTAGGAGGGAGAAAGGGCTGGGACTACAGATATGAGAGTTAGTGGCAGGAACAAGGAACAAGTAGGGAGGTGAGTTATGTAGGAGGGGAGAAAGGGCTGGGACTACAGATATGAGAGTTAGTGGCAGGAACAAGGAAACAAGTAGGGAGGTGAAGTTATGTAGGAGGAGAAAGGGCTGGGACTACAGATATGAGAGTTAGTGGCAGGAACAAGGAACAAGTAGGGGAGGTGAAGTTATGTAGGAGGGGAGAAAGGGCTGGGACTACAGATATGAGAGTTAGTGGCAGGAACAAGGAACAAGTAGGGGAGGTGAAGTTATGTAGGGAGGGAGAAAGGGCTGGGACTACAGATATGAGAGTTAGTGGCAGGAACAAGGAACAAGTAGGGGAGGTGAAGTTATGTAGGAGGGGAGAAAGGGCTGGGACTACAGATATGAGAGTTAGTGGCAGGAACAAGGAACAAGTAGGGGAGGTGAAGTTATGTAGGAGGGGAGAAAGGGCTGGGACTACAGATATGAGAGTTAGTGGCAGGAACAAGGAACAAGTAGGGGAGGTGAAGTTATGTAGGAGGGGAGAAAGGGCTGGGACTACAGATATGAGAGTTAGTGGCAGGAACAAGGAACAAGTAGGGAGGTGAAGTGTGTGAGGAGGGAGAAAGGGCTGGGACTACAGATAGAGAGTTAGTGGCAGGAACAAGGAACAAGTAGGGGAGGTGGGAAGTTATGTAGGAGGGGAGAAAGGGCTGGACTACAGATATGAGAGTTAGTGGCAGGAACAAGGAACAAGTAGGGAGGTGAAGTTATGTAGAGGGGAGAAAGGCCTGGGACTACAGATATGAGAGTTAGTGGCAGGAACAAGGAACAAGTAGGGAGGTGGAAGTTATGTAGGAGGAGAAAGGGCTGGGACTACAGATATGAGAGTTAGTGCAGGAACAAGGAACAAGTAGGGAGGTGAAGTTATGTAGGAGGAGAGAAAGGCCTGGGACTACAGATATGAGAGTTAGTGGCAGGAACAAGGAACAAGTAGGGAGGTGGGAAGTTATGTAGGAGGGAGAAAGGCTGGGACTACAGATATGAGAGTTAGTGGCAGGAACAAGGAACAAGTAGGGAGGTGAAGTTATGTAGAGGAGAAAGGGCTGGGACTACAGATATGAGAGTTATGGCAGGAACAAGGAACAAGTAGGGGAGGTGAAGTTATGTAGGAGGGAGAAAGGGCTGGGACTACAGATATGAGAGTTAGTGGCAGGAACAAGGAACAAGTAGGGGAGGTGGAAGTTATGTAGGAGGGAGAAAGGCTGGGACTACAGATATGAGAGTTAGTGGCAGGAACAAGGAACAAGTAGGGAGGTGAAGTGAGGAGGGAGAAAGGGCTGGGACCACAGATATGAGAGTTAGTGGCAGGAACAAGGAACAAGTAGGGAGGTGAAGTTATGTAGGAGGGAGAAAGGGCTGGGACTACAGATATGAGAGTTAGTGGCAGGAACAAGGAACAAGTAGGGGAGGTGAAGTTATGTAGGAGGGGAGAAAGGGCTGGGACTACAGATATGAGAGTTAGTGGCAGGAACAAGGAACAAGTAGGGGAGGTGAAGTTATGTAGGAGGGGAGAAAGGGCTGGGACTACAGATATGAGAGTTAGTGGCAGGAACAAGGAACAAGTAGGGAGGTGAAGTTATGTAGGAGGGAGAAAGGGCTGGGACTACAGATATGAGAGTTAGTGGCAGGAACAAGGAACAAGTAGGGGAGGAGTTATGTAGGAGGAGAAAGGGCTGGGACTACAGATATGAGGATAGTGGCAGGAACAAGGAACAAGTAGGGGAGGTGAAGTTATGTAGGAGGGGAGAAAGGGCTGGGACTACAGATATGAGAGTTAGTGGCAGGAACAAGGAACAAGTAGGGGAGGTGAAGTTATGTAGGAGGGGAGAAAGGGCTGAGGGGGAGCTTGCATTGTGGATGAAAGCAAGGAGGCGTTCCACAGCTGGGGACAATGATATGAGAAGGTGGATTGTCTGGCAGTGGTTGACCTGTGTGGGAGGGCCAGGAGCCTGGGTTCATTGCTGCCGAGGGGGTAGGGAGGTAGGGTGGGGGCAGAAAGAGTAGAACAGAGGTAAGGGGCAGTGACCCAAACCAGAATTTGGCTATAAAGGAAGCAGAATGGGTGAGGTGTCTGGAATCAAGGGATGGGAGGGAGAGGGCTTTGTACATATCACAGTGATGAGTGTGAGGGGAGCAGGATAAAGCAAAGTGGCAGAAGGAGTTATAGAGGGTGTCTAGTCTGGCCAGTATGGATTTAGGAGCGGCACTGTAGACTATATCTGCATAGTCAAATGAGGGAGGATCATTTTCTGTGCAATGCATGGTGAGCTGGCAGTGGAATACAATCATGATTACGGTATAAGGCACCAAATTTTGGGTGCAGTTTCTTAAGGATTACATTCACATGTATAGAAAAGTCCAGGTGTCGGTCTAGCCAAACTGCAAGATATCTGAATGAGGTGACACTTTCTAATGGGATACCATCCAGGGTGTGGAAGTTGGGGGTGGGGAGATTTATAAAGTCTCTGCCTAGCGATGTATGGAACAATCCTGAGCTGTACAATAAGGGATGATCCACTTGATCTGAAACATTTGAGAGGTATGGCTGAAGCAGAAGTTTGGTCAAGGCAGAACAGCAGACTCAGGTTTGAATCTCACAGCCAGCTTTGATCCTAACTACTCAGTTAACCATCGTGTTAACGTCTTGAATTCTGTCTCTGTACTGTTTGACTCTCCCTGCTCACGTGAAATTATTTATTTATGCATTTATTTATTTAAACTTGTTAACTGGGTAAGCAGCACTGGACCAATAGTCCTTTTTCAAGCTCGACCATGGACAAAGGCATAAAGACTTAAAAATTTACAAAGCAGTAACATACAAGTGTTACAGAAACACAATTGGTTTAAATAGCTGCACATTCTCCCTTCTCCCTCTTCTGGATTGTAGAGTGCTGTTAGCGTACAGTACAGTTAAGTGCAGTACAGTGCAGTGCAGTACAGTACATGAAAGGTGCTATACAAAAGGTGCTACATAAAACCAAGTTGCTGAGGTGAGGGGCACTGGCATGGCATGAATGAAACAATTAGATTAGCATTTAGAGTGCAGATCACAAACCTGGAGACTCATTTTAATCCCATAGCTGCCATATACTCCACGGGAGACCCTGAGTAAGTCATTTTACCTCACCATGCTTTAACGTCTTTGTAATGCTTCTAATCTGTCTCTGTGCTATTACCGTCTCCTTGTGCAAAGGAATGGTAGCAACATTCTCTCCATTCCCTCTCCTCAACTGTAAAGTGCTTTGGGTACGGTTTGTATGAAACACTATATAAAACACATTTCTTTCCTTTCCTTTAGCAATAACTCACTGGCTGATAGGGAGTAGAGTACATGGGTCTTGGCCTCGGGGACTTACTTTCAGATTCAAGTCTAAGATGCTGAGCACACTCCAACAACCCCAGTCATGTTTGTAGGTGGGCTAACAATGCTTAATAGCTAAAACAAAAGAGGTAGTGGTGGCTAAAAAAATAGGAGGTGGGTAGCCAAATGGCAAAACATTTTTAACATCTAGAGCCAACACTGTTGAATAACAGATCATATTGAAAACAACTGAGGTGTACGATACTACATAAACCATAAGAGAGAAGCTTGATGGGTTTATAATGGTATCACACACCAAGGGTGTGCAAAAAACTTCCTAACATCTGGCACCCATATTTTATTTGTTATAGTTACTATTTCAAGTTTTTCTCTATATTCATCTGCCCATGACCTCCCTTGAGAAAAAAAAAAATATCCAGGGATGGATTTTCAAAGCCTCCCAAATGGCACATGCCCCAGGTTCCCTGAATAAATGGCCCATGTGGCTTGTGGCATTCTCTAGCCAGCGACTGGAATTTTCCATCCCATGTGCCAGTTGCCACAAGTTAGACCAACTTTTTCTAACCTAGCTTGCAGCAGTCCTGGGTACACTTTTTATGGGGTTTGCACCCAATATTTGGCGCAAGCTGCTATAAGTCAGGCAAAGTGTCACAGCTGCGCCCGACCTACTAAAATCAGGTGCAGTCTGTGATAAAGGTGTTTGGTGCAGCTGTACCAAAAAATAGTTTTGACACAGGGCTCAATGCAAGCCTTGCATCATCTGTTGAAAATCCAGCCCCATTTTTGAAATTTAAACCAACTCCCCCCCCCAGTATTCTGTCGTCCCCCACTGAAAATATAGCCATACACCTATACATTATTTAAAAAGCTAATCTCGTTGATTCTGCCATTTGTTTTTGTAAACAGTGGCAAAAACATAGTCCATCTTCAAATGTGGTAGAGTTTATTGCACTCCTAAGGGCACTGATTACTTGGATACAGCACAAAAGTAAAAGTGAGAGGGATTCTTCATTACATATAGTCATGTATAATGGAGTATATGTAACAAAGAATTTCTGATACTGTTTTCTTGGGTTGTAATCAGCCTTAACTAATAATTAAACTACTGTTTAAGAGACTTAGGAATTAAGTTACAGATTTGTGAGAATGATGCTGTGCTTGGTTTCACAGAATTCCACGACTACAGGACAAACCCTCCAGAAAAGCGAAAGTTGCTGCTGCTGGCAGGAAATATTATTACATGCTACAGTATGCTGACTCTACAGTAGACATGCCAACACTGTTGTTTCTCCTGAGAGGAATTATCTTACTACCTTATTTATTTTTACTCTGACCGTGTATTTTTATCACCTGTTGGCTCAACACCACCTATAAAATAGAATCCATGTATGCTTGGGGCTCTCGAAAGGAAAAGGACTCACCTGTTTTCAGTTTGCCATGTATGGCAAAAGAACAATCATAAGAGTCCCTATGGAGTCACTTAAAGACTTCTGTTTTACATGTTATTAGCACTCAGGAAAACAGCTTTTGTGTACATATTGTACTTCGAATAGTAACTGTAATTATGTACTTGACTGTGCTCTTTAAAATGATTTCATGTTAAGAAATCCATAACATACATCAGAATCCAATGTTTATGCATGTATTTTTTCTTTCTTATTCAGTTTTCTGTGCCCCCCCATGAAACACATGTACCACACTTGCATGCAATGACCTGTATTGGTGGAAGTGGGCAGGCACTTCTACAGTTCATCATAAACAAATACAATCTCATCATCCCCTAATTAGCAGGTTGATAGTGCTTCTGGAATGACTCTCCCTAAGGAAGGCATGGTACTCTGCTATGCATGGGGGAGGGTACCCAGCTGCACTCCTGATCCTCTATGGGATGTAAATAAAAAAGGTAGTCAGAGGAGTCAGCCCCAAAAGCACCAGTAGAAAACAACCTCTTGGGAAGGAGGAAAACTCGGACTCCTGTAGGATAGTTGAAATCATTTTTTTATTATTTTTTTTAATTCAATATGCTTTATTGAGCAAACAGGAAAACATACAAACTTGTTGTACAGGGATTTGCTCAAACAGTTTGTCAACATACAAGTGTCAACCCCATCCCTCCCACCTGAATACCACCACCCACCCTCCTCAGTGACCCCAGCCCAACTCCTTCCCTACCCCCCACTGCCACCAGAGTTAGAGGTATGGGCATTCTAAGGTATAATATGGGACCACATAGCTATCACAGCTGTAATTAGGAGAGCACAATAAGGAACCATAACTAAACTAAGAGATGACCTATGAAGAGGATGTCTGAGGGTGATGGACCAGTAGTAGTATGTAAAGGGGTTCCCATATACACTTATACCTATCTGTATGATGGCGTAAGTCTGCAATGATATGTTCTGCTTGAAGGGCAAAAAAACCCTCCCTATACCATTTCATATAACTAGGTGTGAGTGAGTCCAGCCAGTATCTTAGGATAACGTTTGTAGCAAATTTTTTTTATTTTATTTTTATAGCCACCAGAATCAGCCGGAGCTGTTTTGAGGCTCTGGGATCACTTCCGTGGGGCCTGTGGTGGTCCTAAAACATGTATAATATATGCACTTTAATATAAACTTACAGTCAACACATGGATAATTCTTACATGCTCAACAATATATACCACCACCACACTCCATTTCTCTATTTACTTATATAGCATTAAAGAGCAACTTTCCTGCTGTTTTTCAAATTGCCCCCCAAGAACTATGAAGGATCCTTGCCTTCCCCAAATTCATATGATGCAAATATCTCAGTCGTTATTTGACCCTTTTTTGGAAGGGATGGGATCATATTTTGACTCTGTGGAGCTGAGCTGCCGATCCCTTCCACTTCCTGATATTGCAATCTGCCCCCGTGCGGGCATGTTTTGTGATGTCACAATATGTGGAAAGCATGGCACGGGGTCATAATGTCGCAAGACATTATGCCGCATGGCAAAATCCTGCTGCCAATATAGCGCGATATTGCCATGCGGCATATGTCTTTTTTCAAACCCGGTCCCAGATGCAGTCCCTGGGTTCCTGCTGCTGTGGCTCAGTCCAGTGAGTCACAGCAGCTGCTCAGTGGAACCCACTCCCAGCAGAGGTCTTATCCTCTGCCTGGGAGTGTGTGAATGGTGCAATACTGTGTACAGCAGTATACACGGTATTGCACCATTCACTGTCATGGACAGCGCTCTGTCTGGTTAGCTATAATGTCGTACACTATTAAGCATACAACATTATGACCTTGTAGGGAAGAGCACTGGTCATGCTCCATAGACATGAATGGGACCAGTTTTTAAACTCCATTTTTCATATTTTAGATGACCATCGTGAAGAAATTAAGGGCACTGCTCAACTAACAAGGAAGTTGAGCAGTACCCTTGATTGCTTCACGATGGCCATCTAAAATATGAAAAAAATGAAGTTTAAAAAATGACCCCATTCATGTCTATGAGCATGCCTCAGCACTCTCCATATAGTGACATCATGAAACTTGACAGTGCAAGGCAGATCGTAGTATCAGGACGTGGAAGGGATCAGTGGCTCAGCTCCACAGAACCCTTCCCTTACAAAACAGGGGCAAATAAAAACTGAGATATGGGCACCATATGAATTGGGAGTAGGTAAGGGTTCTTAATAGTATTTGACGTGAGCACCAGGAAAGTTGCTCTTTAAGATTCCATCAACATTTCTTCCCTTCTTGTTGTACTGCTAGTGACATTTTATACCTCATACCCCCATAACAAGAACACAGTTCGTACTGTTCACAGTGCAATAACATGGTATTTAAATTTGTCTGTACCAAATGAAAACTGAGCAAGCCCATTTAAGGACAGAGGTGCTGTATAATTTTTGAAGTGTTCAGGTACTGCCTACAAGGAACTATACATTGTTCACTGCTGATCTTAGTGCTGTTACTATGCCTACAGTACTCTAATGCCTTGAATCCTGATTATAGTAGGAGTTACTTAAACAAGAAATGAATATTTATTTGTTTCCCCTGAAGAACTTGTTAAAAGGTTATGGACCTCAACATGATTGGACAATGAAAGGTGATTTATCTGTAGGTGTACTTACTAGAGTGAAGGCAGCTACCAGTACAGAATTATCTTAATGCCAAGCCTGGTGGAGACACATTTAAATAACATGTTATTGCACTGTGAACTGTACGAGTTGTGTTCTTGTTATAGCGGTATGAGGTATAAAATGTCACTAGTAGCAAAACAAGAACGGAGAAATGTTGATGTAATCTTAATGCAAACATTAAAAGTGGAATGTGGTGGTGGTATATACTGTTGAGTATGTAAGCAATAAGAAACGATTGGGTGTGCATTGTGCAGAGGTGACTGCATGCCCATGTTTTATTATTTGAACAGACATTTTTTAACATTTAAAAGTTTAAATAAATGTGTGCATTTTAGAAAAGATGTAATCCTTTCACCAACTGGGGCTATATCCAGTTTACAGATCTGATTTAGGTATTTTGGTCTAATAGAGATTCCATAGTTTTAGTTTAGCAATTTTCCACTTCCCCATAGAAATCAGCACTCACCCCACCTAACCCCCCACCATGACTGTAACCCCCATCATTGTAGTTTGTGATAGGTATTTTTTTCAGTTGGGTTCACTTCTTTTATTAGTAGTGCTGGTTTTAAGTAAACTTCTGCAAAGGAGAACACACCATGAGAGAGTGAAAGAGGTGGGCATGTAATCATTTGCATGTTGAGTTTAAAACCGCTGCAGTAAGTTTCAATTTTTTTTTTATTTGGCAATCACACAGCAACAAACATGGCTTATTTACATCAAAATGAAAGAAAACAAATGTAGTAACCTGTGGCATCATGGAAGACTGCATGGGGAAAAAATGGGAACATTTTACTATTTGGCCACTGGAGCCGAGAGAGACCTTGATAATGGAGCACTGCAGTTGTGCATTTCGTTTCCCTGGTCAACACTGCACCCCTGGCACTGACAGACAAGGCAGGCAGGGACTCATAAGACTGCAGGGGAGTTTTCTGATCCTGATGGTTGAGGCTTATTAACCAGCCCGAGAATTGCAAAGTGATGTTGCCACCAGCACACTACCATCTACAGTAACATGATTTAATAACGTACTGCTGCTGTCAACTTTCAGTGTGCTGCTATGTGTACTGCGTCAATTAGCTGTGCCTTAAGAATTGTGATTGGTTGGCGATAATGTAGAAACCTAGAATTTATGGCAGATAAGGACTGCTTGCCCACCAAGTCTGCACATTTTTCCCTACCTACATTATTATCACGGACTGTACTTGATCTACAGCTGTCTCCCTCCCCACTTCCTCTCCATTATGATTTCCTTGTGTTTATCCCATGCATTCTTGAGCCCCACCAGTATTTTCACCCCCACCATATCCACTGGAAGGCTGTTCCAGGAATCCATTGCTGTTTCTGTGAAGAAGTACTTCCTCACATCTCTCCTGAATCTACCCCCATCCAGCTTCATAGCATGTTCACTTGTCCCTGAGTACCTTTTCTTCTGAAAAATACTTTCCTCCTGTACCTTAATTACCCCGATGAGGTACTTAAGGGTCTCTATCATATCCCCCTCTCTCTCCTCTCTTCCAGGGTGTACATATTTAGGTCCTTAAATTTCTCCTCATAGGGCTTCTGATGCAGACCTTGTACCATTTTGGTTGCCGTCCTCTGGACCACCTCCACTCTGTCTATGCTCTTCCAGAGATGTGGTCTCCAGAACTGGATACAGTGCTCTAGGTGGAGTCTTACCAGTGTTCTATATAGAAGCAACACCACCTACCTCTTTTTGCTGGTGATACCCCTTCCTATGCACCTCAGTATCTCACTAGCCCTCCTAACTGCCTTGTCACATTGCTTGGCCACCTTTAGGTCATCTGATATGATTACTCCCAGATCTCTTTCCTTCTTGGTAGTCGACAATACCACTCCATCCATTTTGTATTCTTCCCCTGGGTTTCTCTACCCTAAGTATATTATTGTGCACTTTTTTGCATTGAAACCCAGCTGCCAAACCCAGGTCTCTGCTCACCCTTTTGCCACCCCAAGTGTCCACCCTTTTGCAGGTTTCTGTGCCATCTGCTAAGAGACAGACCTTCCCTTCCATCTCCTCTGCAATGTCACTAATAAAGACATTAAAGAAGACCGGGCCCTGCACTGATTCCCTGAAGCACCCCACTGGTCTCCATCCCTTCTTCAGAGTGAACTCCATTTACCACCACCCTCTGTTGCCTGTCCCCTAACCAATTAGACTCACTAAGCTACCCAGCTTGCTTACTAGTCTCCTATGTGGAATGGTGCTGAAAGCCTTTCTGAAATCTAGGTAGGCCACGTCCACTGCTCTGCCCTGATCTAAATCCTTTGTCACCCAGTCAAACAAATCTATCAGATTCATTTGACATGACCTCCCCACATGAACCCATGCTACATTGGGTCTTGTAACCCATTGGATTCAAGATATTACACAATCCTTTCCTTCAGCAGTGATTCCATTAACTTTCCTACCACCGGTGTCATGTGATCATAAGATATTGCATCCAACAGAAATATTAAGTTGTTTTTCAACTTTTCACATTAAGATAGAGCATAAATTGCTTTATATTTTATTATTTTAAATTGGTTATGCGACATTATGCTGTGTTTGTGACCAGGGAGACAGGATACAAGGTTTGGTTGGGCCATGGAACAAAAAACTAATCTTAAGAAAAAACGTTTTGGTATTTTGATGTGAGAAATAGATGTGCTTGCTTAAGTGGCCCAGTTATAGAGGGAAAAATAGGTGGTGATTTAGGGTACCAGGCTCAGTTTTGTAGATGTTTCTTTACATAGTGAAAGGGAAAACATTGCCACTAAGCACTTTTTTTTTTAATTCTTTACTTGCATAGTGCTTTGTGATAAGGCCAAATACCAGGATGACTATGTGTTGTGCTGCATTAATGCATGGTCAGGTGACTGGTTTTAGACAACAAAAGATTAAGGGATTTTTGTACCCATTTTATTCGTGTGTTGACTGTAAATTTACATTAAACTGACATGTATTATGTTTGTTTTAGGACCACCGCAAACCCTAAGGAAGTGGCCTTGGGGCCACAAAACATTGACTGATTCTGGTAGCTTTATTTAAAATTGTGATTCCAACTATTTTACAGGAGTCTGAGTCATGCTCCCTCCTGAAAGATTGTGATCTTCTGCTAGCCTGACTTGGGCAGTATCTGGAAACCTACTGCTTTTGACCGTCTGATCAGTTCCATGTGCCAAGGCTGTTACTGTGAAATGAATCATGGATGTGATGCAAAGGAGTATAAATAGCATTTTTAACATTTTTTTCTAGGTGGTCATTTAACTGAACCATCCAGGCAACATTCAAGCTATGGGTTTTGGACATCTCGAGAAACATTAGACCGAAAGTTAATATCAGCCTTTACATATTAGTTTTATTTCAGTTAGTTAAGTTTTGGTCGTCACCAGTATCTGAACATTTTTATAACATCAACAGCCTTGAGAAATACATGAAAAGACATACAAGTCATCCGCTATTATCTGTGCTTATATATTTGTCTTATATAGCTGCACCTTTTCACTTTATGTGCATTATCTTTATAAAATCTGGCAAAGACCTTTCTTACTGTGTTATCTGTACTCTACATATGCATATGGCTCATTTGTGCTTATTCAAAATACCTGTTAGTTTAGAAGATCAGGGGCTGCTGCTGCATTGTGAACTAAACTACAAATGCTGACTTTCAGCAACAAATGGCTCTGCTGCTGCTATATTACAGTTTCAAGTGCTGGTGTATGGTAGAATCATTTTCTGCATGACTTCTTGAAGCTCAGTCCCATGAGACCTTCACTGTATTTCTCCAGAGCTGACAATGCTTTGACATACTACCCTTGATGTGAGTGTCTTTATATTTCGTCCCTAAATTATAGAGGTGTCAGTTGAGAACATTTCCACCTGTTTTCTTTGTTTTACTGAGGGACTTTTAACCATGAGGCATCTATATCAACGTCCCCTTAGGAAGTTTTCATTCTGCTGTTTGTAAGAAATGACCAAAGCATTGCAACCGTATCTTCATATGACAAAGGACACAGGAAGCTGCTTACTTTCTTCTCTGACACTGATCAAAATGACCCAGGAGTGACTCAGTAATGATTTGTAGCGGCAACATCAATACTGTAGAAAAAGGAAACCAACAATTCAGGACTAGCTTTTTATCGTTTCTTTCTGATGAAGAGTTAGCCATGAAACATCAGACTTGTTTCTTTATCTTTCTGCAATTTGGTGTCTCCCTACAAATCGACCTTGGGTCACCCCTGGGAGGTGCCAAGTTGTATCGAATATCGCACTACCAACACAACTGACCTTATTTTTGTATACTCACATCCTTGTTTTATCGGGGATTGACTTGTCGTTTTGTTTTCATAGTTGCTCTGAGGCATCCTTTATACAAAATTATTGTTCACTTCTCCCAGGGGACTGAATTGGATTCCATGTCTTGAATCAATATGAAAGCAATGCTGTGTCGGTGATGTAGTATATTTTTTTTAATCTGGTGACACTTCATGTTGTCTTCTGTTTACCAAGTTTGTCAAACTGCTTGTAGGCCACACTTACGTTGTCAGCTTTCCTGCCCATGCTACAATAATATTAAGCAGTGCTGCCCAGATAGGTAGATGGTTATTTTCCATACAACATTCACTATGGAAGAATAATCTTTGATTTAACTGTTTGTTTCTTTTTCTTATTACCAGCCTGTCCAAAGGAAGAATGGCTGCTTCCATATGACTAACAAATGATTCAGCATAAGGACCGGTTGAGAACAAAATATGTATCCCTTAGATTCAAATCACATAAAAGCTTCCACCTTCAATGCCAGTATTGCTGTCAATTGCACAGTATCAGCATTCTCTGAACAATTTTTGTCATTTTAAACTAATTTGAGATTGATGGTGTCTTAAAGAAGAAATCAATGCAATTTATTTTTCTGTTAGTTCCAACATTGCCACGGCATTAGCCATAACTAGTAAGTGATCACATCATCAGACTAGGGAGACTCACACACTCATAAGTCTGTGAAATCCCCACAGAACCCTGCCTGTTTTAACATTCCATGACAGATTCATTTATTTTAGGGCTGGTCTGCATAGCAGACCAGTTCCTACTGCAATCATAGTCAGGAAGTGTTTTGCAGTTGTTCCATTAAAATGCATTGGAGAATTGGGATATGCCTTTTTATGGTCATTAGTGAGTGAGTGTGTGCCTTGCTATTGCTCCTGGCAGCTTTCTGTAACCATTGGCAACTTCCTGTTGGTTGCAAAGAGGACTGTGCAGGACAGCTGCAAAAGGAAGCAGTGTCCATCTTGGGAATGCACAACTTACTACAGTGTCAAATCACTGAGGTGCCACTTGGAGTGTCTAACCAATCCACACTGTGCTACCACCCCAAACAGGATGCAGAACCAGGGTGCCTACCCCAGGTGCCATGAAACAACAGCATCCCCCTCTCATCTTAGGATGTGACACCAAGGTGCCCAACCCGGTGCCACCAAATAACCTCCCAATTCCCTTCACACCCCATCCACGTTATGCCACCCCTAAATAGGATGCAGCACTGGGGTGCTCAGCACTTGTGCTGCCAAACAATAAGCCAACACCAGTGTGTCCAATTCCTCAGTGTCAGCACATGAAATAAAGGAAACCATCACTTGTAGTCTTTTTTTTAAACCTGTAAAAAAAAAAAAAATGTCCCTCAATGACTTCTGTACCTCCCCATCCTACTGTCCACCCGTTCCTAACCCCAACCATCCCACCCCTCACTCGCCTATCCGGTGGGACCTGCCCTGCCTCTTGAATGACCTGCTACCTCTAACATAAACTGCAAACTGATTGAAAACAAGTTAAGTTCAGTTATTGGCTTTTCAATGTTACTGGTAAGTTTGTCATTTTTTTAATGGTTTTGCCCCAAATTTTCAATGGTTTTTCTACCCCACCTCATGTTTTCTGAACCTACCTCTGTGATCTTATGGTCTTTCTCACATTTTGAAGTCCAGTGCCCCACATTCATGAGTACCAGTGCCAGTGCCCACATTCTGTGTTAATTTCCCCATCTGAGGTATGGCCTCAATACCCCCACTCCTAAATTCCACTTTTTCAGCTTTACTTAACAACTTGTAGCCACAGCATTACAATTTTCACATTTGATCATTGGCAGTTCTGGTACAAAAATGTAGAGCTTTCCAAATAGTTAAGCATTTTGCCAGTTGTACAATATTTGATACTAGCTGTGGTGCAACTCCCGTGACCATGCTGTTGCAAAAGTGCTACTGCATTACCTTTCTCTCTCTTTTTTTATTTCTGGCTGGTGCATGGGTGAAGCGCAGTAAAAGTATAACACCGTACCCTATCTAAAGAGGCAATGGAACCATGCCGCGATGTTTTGGCTGCATGATCTCCCCGATCCCCACGTCTACCGATTTTTGTTGGCAAGACTTAATATGGTAGTATGTGCTTAAAAAGCATTATGGAGCTATTTTTTATGCCCTCCAAGTAACCAAAGGCTCATATTTGGAGATGGTATTAGCTGTATGAAAAACGGGCCAAGAGACTAACATCTCCATCTGTCAGGCCCATCTCTTCAGCTGTGTAGGTCCAACCCTGGCACAAGTATCAGGGTGTGGAGCTTCCCACTTGTGTATGCCATCCAAATCTCCCCATCTGCAATAACCAGAATTCCCATGTTTGCCAGTGTCGAACATGTTGATCTTGCTGAAGTCTCAATCTGGCTGTGAGGAGTTCCATGGCTACCACATCCTTTACCCTGTTAAACCATTCTCTCAAAGTTGGTGGGTCCTGACTGAGCCATTTAGCAGTAATACATTTTAAACTCACCCCCCATGAGTATTAGTACCACTCTGCAGGAGTCTCCCTTCAAGTAAACTGCAGTAGGAATTACCAGGACCCACTCTTCTAAGGTGAGGGGGATCAGAATCCCTGTAATGCCCTGGACCACTGTCTGAATGGTGCTCCAGAAAGCAGAGAGCACAGAACTGGCCCAAAAGATATGCCAGTGATTTCCCACCCCTCCGCATCTCCTCCAACAGACTGCATTGCTGGCTAAGTAGTGTTGTGTAACGTGGTGACCTGAAAGTAACATATAAGAACTTTCCACAGAAACTCTCGCCATCTGGGGATGAGGTAACCTTTCATCCAAATTTTAATCTATGAGTCCAGTCTGAGTCCCTGATGACTACACCCACTTCCCGCTCCCAGGCCACCTTGTGCCCGTGAAGTGAGTTCCCACCTGCCTCCAACAGCATCTTGTATAGATTTGTCACAGATTTAATCTTAGCTGACACCATCACCAACCCATATAAGAAATTCTCCCACCCTGAATAGGGCCTGGTCAGACCCTCCAGGTGGTCTGAAGAATGTATAAAGTGTCTGACCTGCATGAATCTGAGAAACTCCAAGTTCCCCCATCCGAATTTCTCCTTTGCCCCCTGGAATGAAATACATCTTCCATTCTCTATTAGCTGGGTAAATCATGTAATTCCCCAAGCTTCCCATATGGCATATCTCAGGTCCAACATGGGAGGGAAAAAGTCTGTCTCATGTCTAATAAGGGACAGGGGGCCAACTCCATTGGGAGTGGCTGTCAGTCTCCTGACTTTAGAAAGGATATACAGGCCATGTTTTACCCATCTGTTCCTGGTATGTTTAACATAATCTGGAGTCACTGGGGTCAGGGCCAAAATGTACAGAGGTCTTCCCTCAGCTAATTCATTCTCCATCTAGTACCACCATGACTCCCTCCTTTGTTTAGCCTAAAATAGAACTGGTCCCATTTGTGCAGCTAAATAATATAATTGAAGGTTGGGTACAGCCAGCCCTCCCCCTCCCTGGGCAGATATAGAAAGCACCTAGCTACTCTGTTTTTTTTATGTTGCCAGATGAATCTCTGAGTCTCCTTTGTTAACTTATTCCAGAAGGACACAGGTAGTTGCAAAGGAAGACACTGGAGTAAAAAGAGGAGACAGGGTAGGATGTTCATTTTTACCACCACTATAAGTCCCACCAGAGAGAGTGGCAGGTAGCGCCATCTTAGGAGGTCCTTTTCTATAGATTCCCATAGTTTCCTGTAACTTAGGAGGAAACGCCTAGATAAATCTACTGATATTTGTATGCCCAGGTAGTTGATCTGACCCCATGGGGCCCATCTGAATGGGAATTCCTTCCCACTTAATATAAGAGCTTCTGATTTTGTGAAGTTAAGCATAGGACAAATAGTAATGAGGAGTGTGGACAACCCTGCCAGGTTTCTCTAGTTAAAGGAAAGAAGGGGGAACTCACTCCTGTTTTTTTTTATAAAGTTGTGAAATCATGTGCAAAATTTTGGGGCCAAATCGCATTTTTTCCATGGTCACTTTTAGACATGGCCAATTTACCCTATCAAATGCTTTTTCTGAGTCCATGGAGATGGCTATTTGAAATTGTTTCTGGGCACACTGGCAGGAGATGATATTAAGTAGTCGCCAAATGTTGTCGAATAAATACCTCCCTGAAATGAAGCCTGTCTGATCTTTATGCACTAATGATGCAATATGTTCTTGCACTCTGCCAGTCAATAGTTTGGTGAACAATTTTAAATCTCTGTTTAGGAGGGAAATGGGTCTATATGACTCACATTCTATGGGGTCTTTTCCTTTCTTGTGGAGAACTGATATGTAGGCCAACTGCCATGAGTCTGGTGTCTCCCCACCTTCCATAATTTCCTGGCATACTGCCGGCAAGAACGGCAGAAGTGACTTTGCAAAGGTCTTAAAAAATCCTGCGGGGAACCCATCTGGTCCTGGGGATCTGCCATTTTTCAATCGGTGATCTGGGATTGTAGTTCTTGTTGGGTCACTTCACTCTCTAGGTGACCTGCTGCCATTTGTGATAAGGATTTCATCTCAAGGCCGTTAAGAAAGATTTAACCTTTTCGTCATGATCAGAAATTAGATTCTGGGCACACAAGGATTTATAATAATCAGCAAAAAGTTTAGTGATTTCTTCTGGATGACTTACACCCCCTGTCCCTTTTTTGTGATCTCTTAGCTATAAGGCCAACCTGTTAGGCTGCTGTTGATGTAAGATGGTGGCCAGCAATTTGCTTGCCTGGTTACCACTCTCATAGTAATTTTGTCTTATTCTTCTGTGGGTTACCCCTAGCTGAGCTGTGAGCAGGGTCTCCAATGCCAACCGTCTCTCAGTTAAATGTTTTTGCAACTAACTATTTAATGAGATTTTATGTTGGAATTCAAGATCTGCTATCTCAGCCTCCAGTTCAAGTCTCCTTTGTTCCCCTGTGTCTCTTATCTAAGGAAGAAAACCCAATGATTACCCCCCTAAGTACTGCCTTTAGTGCATCCCATCTTGCTGCATGGGAAGTTACACCCACCGGGTTGTCCTGATCATGAGTTTTGATTGTCGACTCCACTAGGACCTTGAACTCCTGATTGTTCAGGAGGCTAATATTAAGTGTCCAATGTGAATTCCTAATTGGTGGCGACAGCTCCAGCTTCAGATTAACTGGAGCATGGTCAGATAGCGTGCGTATTAAAATTTGGCAAGATTTCACTGTATATGACCATTCCTCCATCAAAAAGAAGAAATCTATTCTGGTGTAACATCCATGTCTATCTGAGAAGTGTGAGAAATCTTTTTTGATGTCCATTTACCCTCTTCCAAACTTCTGATAGACCCTGGTTTTGTGTCATCTTAAGCAGAATATTACCTGCTGTTCCCAGTTTAGTCCTCTGTGCTCCCCCCGTTTGTCAAGAATCGGGGATAGGATAGTGTTAAAATCCCTCCAAGAGCCAGCCTGCTGGTGCAGTGGTTGGATTTCCACTTGCCATGCCAGTGACCGGGGTTCGGGAATGAGCCCAGGTCACTGGAGGGCCAGCCGGGGGGGGGCAGCGAGCGTCCTATAGACAGCTCTCCTTCTCTGGGGAGGGTAGGGGACTGGTCCGTGCCTGCTGG